>OX382172.1:5618012-6218012 GCA_947507545.1 Clistopyga incitator | reverse complement strand
TGATACTGGGTTCCAGACAACCTTACCAAATCACTTAAGAATTTCTTGGATGTATCCTGTCTGATGCATGCTAATTTTATTTCCTTTTCTGGCAAATTTGATACCGATACAATGTGAAACGGCACCGAGATCCTTAATTTCAAAATGCTTTGACTGACTTCTCTCAAATTCGTCTATTTTCTTTACGCTCTTTGTCATAATGAGAATGTTATCTACTTAGACGATGATAAGAAAAATGTCTTCCCCTTGATCTAAGAAGTATACCCATGGATCGACATTACATGGACCTATTCCGAATTTCTGTAAGACTTCATCTAGTTTACCGTACCAGTTTCCACCAGAGTATCGCAGACCATAGAGAGATTATATAAGGTAACGTACTTTGTTACCTTCCTCTAATTTGTCTATGATTTATCTTCCGTTTATTTTCAATTGTCTGTTATTTTTGGTTTCATTCGAATGAGAGTTTTCAATTCCTCTAACCTTTCTCTAAGTCTTTCAGTCTCAGTTACTGGTTCAGGAACTTCCATTAGTATAACTTCGTCGATTACACCATTCGGATATACTGTCGTGACATCAAACTGTCGAATCATCATTTCGTTTTTTACTGCTAAAGTAACCAGCAAACGTATTGAACTCAGACAGTCTACAGGAGGAAGCGAATGTCTGAAGTGGACACCGGGACGCTGTAAAAACCATCGGCCACCAATCGAGCTTTTCGCCTCTCATAAGTCCCGTCATTTTTGTATTTGTTACGTAAAATAAATCAACATCCTATGATTTCACGATTCTGTGGACGATCTACGAGTACCCTGGTGCCATTTTTAACGAGTGATTTCATTTCTTCAGTAACAGCCTGGCTCCATTCATTTGCTTCTGATTGTTTATTTTAATTCAACTTCCGCTAAGTTAGCCATTTCAGATTCCTCGGCCTCGAATGCTGACAGCCTTGATCACGTGGTGGTTGACACTGTTTGTGTGGTCTTCCTCTTTGACCAGTCAATATTATTCTTGGCCTTCCGGATCCCCTTCGAGGTGCATCTTCAATATTTTCTCGCATATTTTCGCATTCGTACATCCTCTTCTTCGAAGATTTCGTCGTGGAAATCTTCATCGTATTGATTTTCATTTTCGATTCGTGGCTCAGGTCGTAATTTTGTAAATATCTCTCTTCGATTTCACTATTTTTATAGACCGAATTTCAAAATCTACCTGACGTCTTTCATTTTCTTTAAGTGGCAAATTTTCTTGTTGAATCGCGAATTTATTCGGTACGAAATTTCTAAGCTTATTGATACGAGTATTTAAACTTCTGAGAATGCAATATGTCTGGTAACTTCTATTTTTATTTCTTCCATGTTCCATACTCTATATCCTTTGGAGTGCTCTGAATAACCCAAAAAAATTCCTTCCTTCCCGCGATCGTCAAATTTTCGTTTACCCGGTTCTCTGTTAAATAAAAATTGTCCTACCAAATATTTTCAGATCACTTATGTCGGGTATTTTTCTGCACCAAAGCTCAAATGGCGTTTGTCATTCTAACGATCTTCATGGGCATCCATTACGAATGTAGTTAGCTGTTAAAATTGGTTCTGCCAAAATTTTTGCTAGTAAATTTGACAGAATTAGGAAGATCTTGTCATCTCTAAGAGAGTTCTATTTATTTCCTCTGCGACACCGTTTTGCTCCGGATTATGGAGGATCATTAGACTTCGCAGAATTTCATTTCTGTTGAGAAATTCTTCAACGTCGCCATTTAAGTATTCTCTACGATTATCTGAATAGAGACATTCAATTTTCTGTTCCTTCTCAATCTCTGCCATGGCCTTGTATTCCTTAATAAATTTTGAAGTTTCGTTTTTTTTTTTTTGTTAAAAATGTCACCTCACACCATCGCGATTTGTTATCGATGAACGTGATGAAGTATTCGGCCTTTCCAGTAGATTCAATTTTTATTGGACCGCACAGTTCATAATGTACTAGATCTAGTAACTTGCTTTCACTTTCCGATTCCTTTGGACTTCGTAGTCCTAGATATCTTGCCGCGCAGACAAATTTCACATTTCAGATTTTCTATGCATTTTCCTAGATTCAATCCTATCATCGTTCTGTTTCGATTACTTTTCAATGTATCTTTGACACCTAAATGTTCGAGACATGAATGATTCGTGATTTTGCGAATCATTTCACTGAGCGTCTGCTCCCTCGATGATTGCAAAACGAAGTGTTTCTGGCGTTGGTAACGTATCTCGCGATTATGTTACGCATTAGAAATTCTCAAAGCTAGTCGGCAAACTATACAATAGCAGAATCGTCATTAGACCGGGATTGATGTCGACTTCCATCTCATTTAATTTGACAACAACATCGAAAAATGTTGGTATATACTCGCGCATATCGTTGTTATCTTGCATGTGTTGTATTTTTTATTTTTTTAATACTTTCGTTTCCAACGTATGGCTTTCGCCTTTTACGATTTACCCTGTTTTTCCCTGTTTCCCTATCATTCCCTACCCATACTTCACTAAGCTAACCTAATCTCCGATGCGTCCGCAGCCGACTTAGCTACACTGTATCGCATTTGCCATGAATACGGGGAAACTGCGAAAAACCCGTGCCGATACAGACGGCCGTATATTCTTCTGACTTCCCGGTGTACACACGAAAGTTACTTACTTAAGTATGTACACCGAGGCCTCAGAGAAACTGAACTCCCGCGCAGGTTGATGAGCCCGCCGGTGCACGGCTAAGCGGTCACCCATCCAAGTAATGGCCGCAAACAATGCTGCTTAACTTGGGGGATCGCCAGAGCCGTACACCGACCGCACAACCACCAATGTCGGTGCATGTGTTGTAATTTGGGCTGCTTTAGGAGCCCAAGGAGCCCAAGCTGCTTTGTAGCTTACCGGGCCAGACCTCGAAATTGATAAATACTCTCCAGATTCAATCAAACTTCACGCGAAGTTCTACATTCTTTCATTTGCTTTAGTTCCGGAAAATTTATCGATATTATTATGTCGGATTTTGCTTTATTATTGACGATTTCCCATGCTTTCACGGCAACAGCCGATGCTGTCTCCGGCAGTGATTTCAGGTCTCACTTTACTGCCATTCACGAAATACCACATGTAATTTTTCCCAAGTCGTGTTTCCATTTGCATCTACCGTGTGTCGAAGTTGTCTTTGTTGAGGGTTTTGATTCGGGCTGGACCTGACAAACTCGAACCTATTTATAAATTTATTTTTCATTCACTGAATTCCGACAAATTACACATGAATCAAAAATTCATTAAATAACACTATACACGTTTGTTATTTTCGGTTATTTGCAATTCGGCATCATCCTATCCTGAACTCATAAGCTGTTGTAGGAAATGTAGGTGTTATCGAATAGCACGATTCATAAATGATATAATTCGGCTTGGTATAAACGATAAATAATGTCCTTAGTAACCAATAAAAATTTATGAACATTCAACTATCGTTGATTATGCATAGCATCCAAGATCCACTTATACTGCGTATTGCACAATAAGACATTATCTTCACAATAAAGAATCATTCATGTTATTATTTTTTATCGTTTTAAAATTTTTTCGTTGAAAATAATCATAAGTATAAAAATTGTTTTTAAAAAATCTAATAAAAATTATCATAGCTGTTTAAAGATAAAAAATAGTGAAAAAAAAATCAGCGATGAAATCCAAGAGTTCGAAGGCCAGATCCAGGTTGAGCTGGTATGGAATGCCTCCTATTAATAATATATTTATATACATTATAGTAAATTTAATATACAAATATAACATAAAACCAATGGAAGATGTTTGGTATAGAGAACCTTAAACGTTACACCTTTCTTGTGAAAAGATATGATGAACTATACGTACCGCAGCTTAAGGAGGCATCAGCGGGTCATGCGTGTCGACGGACCTACTAATTTCAACTCTTACTCAAACGGTTATAAAAATGAAATTTACATGTAAGATCTCGAGAAGAAACCTGATTGGTTTCTTTTTTTATTTTACAAATTACACTGTGTAAAGTTATTCGATTGACTACAGTGTCAATTTGCTTTTGCGAAAACGAATGTACTTCAGTTTATAAGAAAATGTTAAGCGGAACGCGTGTCAATGTCGTATGCTCTCTGAGGTTGGCATCACTGAGATCACATACTTTCGGATTCCTTCAGACGAATTGGATAGCAATATCATCGCCAATGTCTGAGCTGCTTTACAAGTGTCTACAGCTGCTTTATAAGTAACCACTTTTTTACGAACGGAAAAGCGCAATAGCCTGAGAATGTTTCGGTAGAAGCGGAATGTTCAAAGTGTTGTGAGTTGTCAGAATCGTCTTTGTCTCTCACAGGTCGAAAATAATTTTTTCAAATATGTTTGATAGCACCGCCTTCTCTGCTGATCTATCCATGTTCACATAAAATGAGTCACGTTGCCACACTTCTTTCGTCTGTTATTAGAACGACCGAAAATCACTCGTTCCAGTCTCTTTCAATAGAATAATTTTCCATTATTTTGCAGTAATAGACTTTTAAAAAAAGATTCATAACAGTTTAACCTACTACTTTCAATATTCATTATTTATATTCAATATTCATTATTATATTTGCTATTTCAACAGATTCAATTGTCAGAAACGGCATCTGCGTTCTACGTGTATCGCTAGGAACAATATTCTATAAGCCATATTTTAACTGCGAACTTCCAGTACCGGTAAATTTGATTTTCAAATATTTCCAATGTGCTTATGTGGCATCGACGATATAGTTATTCTATCTTATACATGCGCTGGAATAGCATTAGCAATATCTGCCTAACGAAAAAATATTCTTCTTAAAACAATTTGAGGAAGATATTAAAATAAAATCAATTTCATACATGATTTATTCTCTTTCCTTTCATTTTGACGTATCTCTAAATGAATCCTGTTCATATGATAATGGAATGCTCTCGGACATACATGGTACAAAACTAATAACATATAGCTAAAGTTTTAGTGGCAAAGACGTAAAAAAAAAATAAAGAGAACTTTATGAATGGAGTACCTTTGACGCTCTCTACAAAGCAGAAATTGTGCGAAGTCGGCGCTGCCGTGCTTTTAACTTATGCATGACCAGACCGGGTACATACCACCCGTAATTTTGTGTTAGAGTAATTAAATGAATTAGTAGATGCACATGGTAGGCTGGTATACTAGCTGATTGCCTTGTATGCATCGTGCGTATGTGTGCAATATATAGGAATGCGAATATGACATATATATCATATAATATAGCATATATATATAACTTATGTATAGTACAAAGCATACTCGTTGAGGTCCCTGACACTGTCGCCGGTGGTATTCCTGTAAAACCCGTTCGTGTGCTGGTACATTTCGCCCAGCCAGAGAGCACTAAACCCCTAAAGCCACACTAGAATCGAGAGCGTATATATGGGGTTTATCTCTCTCGATGCCATATAATTTTAAACGGGAAAAAGCGACGTGCGACCCCCTTCACCAAATTCAAGGGCTGCCTTCAAAAGCATAGGATTACACTCTCGCAACAGATCTGCCCAATTCGTGATTACTTATATGAAACTTTCCATTCAATGTGACTCCCGAGACCACCCTTAGTGAACGTGTTTCCAGTAAGTAAAAAAAATTGGGTAAATCGAAATTAAATTTTTACTTATCTAACAAAAATGCATTAGCGTTCCAATAAAAATGGGCATAAATATAAACCCTGTCATTATTGAATTGGTTATGTAAATGACGGAATCGCCTCAGTTCGAAGGCAGGAGATTGATCATTTGTGAATGAAGGCATAGACATGGGTTGGATACCGGAATGGCTGTGGTAGTCACGTATAGGCCGGATGGTATACCCACAATTATTCAAGCATCGTTATATCTCTGATATCCTGACGGTATTCTTCGTAACCTGCAGCTTGTAATGACTGGGTCGAGAATTGCGGGAAATATGTAGGATGGCAGAGTGGATGCATTGCCCAAGTATCGAAGAGAGAAAAGATATGGCGATAGAAGAGAGTGACACAGGTCCTTCCCCGACGAGCCAACCATAGGCTAAAAAAAAAAGATATAGTGATCTCCCGGAATCGAACCCGGAGGTCCATTCCTTAGTCAGAGCGCTAACCACTGCGCTAATGTCACTTATTCTTCTCTCTGATTCGAATCGTCTTCTTAAATGCAATGCTACCGAGTTACAAGTCTTTGGCGTAACGATTATACCGCATCCACAACAACTACATCGCATAATTTCGCGCCCGGGAAAATAACGCGAGCTACTAATATTCCTAATCATAAACCTTCAGCCCTCGGACGAGTCTAGGAATACTATCAGCCGTAGATTCATCCTTATGCCGGATCGAAGGATATATCCGTGTACATGCGTTATGATCAGAAAACCACCTCTGGCCACATATACTATCTACCACTGTGTAAAGCTTAGAGTATATTCACAATAACCCCGCGATCATGGAGTAATCAGGCTAACTGCCCTTAGGAGCAAATGCAAAGGGCAATAATTTCTGCTTATCCGTATATCCGCTGTAAAGCTGGGATATAGGTTTCCAACTTATCGTAATATTCGTGCGATCACCGAACTCACTGCCTTATAGACTATATCAGTTGCTTTTGTCGTGGTACGGGTGAACGAGGTATGTCATCAATTGCGGGAAATTCAATTTAAATACTCGATCACAAAAATAGCGTTTAAATACCGCTTTCTCCCCCAGAGTATCCTTGATAATAATGCACTGTTTCAATGCAACTGAGGTCATACTACTCTGTTTATATTCAAATCTATTACGTAACAGATGTATAAAGGCAGGTTACTATGGCTGGTGCGCTTTGGGAACCCGCAGTATTTCATAATTCATATTTGAGCTTAAGAAATCTTTGAATAGTCGGAGCCGGAAGTAGTACTCATAAGCGGACTTAGGATAGTCTAGCCGTGCGAAACTCGTAGGCAGATCTACTATATCCCAGTGGATTGAAGTTCACAAAAAACTGCTGCGATACATTTACATGATTCAAAGAGCTTACATCAAACATAAAGATCAAGATTTTGTTTATCTTGACACTTATAACTTTGGTATTTGTGCTAGCAAATTTGCTGTTAGCAATTGCTCTTAGCAAATTTTAATATTTTGACCCCGTTTCCACACCAAAAACTGTTTTAAACGAGTGTAAAAAAGTTGCATTCTCATCGGTTATTTATTTTTACGGAAGATTAAGATCCAATTTCTGCTCCCTGTGATAATATTGACTCTCACTTTTCTCAGAAAATTAGTATAGTAACTTATTCTTCCCGATTTTACATTTTGATCGCATATCCACCAGAGATAACAGATATCGTAATTCCGTGCGTATGACCACGTGCTTGTGAAGCCTATCGTTTAAACAAAAGAACTTTGCTTTCGTATAATCATAAGATTATCTGTCCCTGGTATTGCGTTCTGCTGCCACGGACATATTTCTAAGTGGATATCACTTTCATCGGATATGCATCTGATGTGTTGCATTGCGGATGGTGTCGCGTTCGATCGCCTCGTCGACTCGCGATAAGACCTCTACCTGCACCATGCGGTGAGACGCGTCGCTAAGCTGAAAGTGAGCGTCAGAAATCGTCTTGATGCGATCGAGTGCAGAAGCCTGCTTTGTTATAATTAGGTGCTGTGCTTATCATTAATCATCAACGACGGAATAATAAAGACTAATGAATATTATTTGTATCTGAATTAAACTGAAGTGAATAATATCTGTGTTCGCTCATTAATCGTGATCGTTCTCCTTCGCGTAAAGCCCGAAGACGACTTATCTATTCCAGAAAGCTCTGATTCTTCGCCTGCTTCGTCAAGGTTCGTTATTCATTCTCCGATGTGATCATCGATGTGTTCGCCGTAACGGAAGTCCAAGGAAAATAGATCTTTGATTGACATTTTGCTAAGTATTCTCATACACACTGTGTTCTGCTCGCTTCTCATATCGATCTTGAACCTGATACTCGAAGGAAGATTGCCACGCCCATAAAGACACCGTTGGGCTACAGACCTAATATAGCCTTGGAAGGGCTTTACCAAAAACTTAACCTGGCGATTCGAAAACCTTGGGTTCTTTATTGTGACGTGTAACCTTGTGAAGTGTATTTTGTACAAGGATAGAGTTAATAACGAATGCTAGTTGAATTCGAGTCATTTTTGAGCCATATGCGTAACATGCTGCTCACAATGCCATCAGCTCACTACGTGAAGTTTTAAGTCATCGTTTTAGCCAAATCGAATTTATATTGCACAAAAACATTTTTCTTCTACGCAAAATACTAAGTCGAGAAATAATCTCAAGACTGTTCGTCTTCTCTGTTTTTCATAATTTTGAATCATCTTCAAATGAACTGCCAGTGAGAAACTAATTGTGCTCTGAAACAAAGGTAAAATTTGAGAATTATTTACACAACTTAGAGATTTTTCACCGCTGCTGTAGAACACGATCTCATTTCAATTATTTGATTCATGCTAATTAAAAAAAATGTTTCCTATCTATCTCCGAGTACAGCGCCTCTCTCGAGAGAGTTAGTTTTTTAGAGTATTAGCCAAGATGGCGAATGGGAATGTACGATAAATAAATCGCTCGTAATTAAAATAATAAAATTGTGTACCTCATTTCCCCAACGCTATCAATTTATCTTTGGTCAAAAATCGCATTCTGTTACAATGCTTTCCATCGTTATGGCTTTCCTTTTCTTGTACTCATTTATTTTCCATACGAATTCTAGTGGACGCTCTATTGGTGTGCCTCTATATGAAAAGCGACGCTCTTCATACACCCGGACCACAATTACTTCACTTTCGTCCCTAGAAATACCAACTTTTAATCTTACATTTCACACTTTGTCACTCAAAAATAGTATCCAAAGCACCACTATGTATATACTTATTACAAAAAATATAGTGTGCTATACGGGCCGGAAACGGCATTTGCAAATTGTATGAGCACAGTCCTTGCTTGCTTGGGAAACAGACCTGCCACCCGCTGCAATCACCAACTATAAAATCTTGTTCCACAATATACTATTGTGATAGATACTGAGCAAAACTAAGAAATTAAGAGACTAAATTCTAAATCACTTATATTTATTTCAGGTACCCCGCCAATTTTATTGTCAGTGATGTATTTGCTCGAGGAATAGGGATAACTAATGCCCATTTATTCAAGGGTTGGAGGAAAATCTTCGTTCATGATTTTCTTTACCGAAAAATTTGTCATTGAATTTTGAATGGCAGAAAAAGTACAGGAGTCAATTAAAAGCCGGGCTTCACAGAAGATCAGGACACTTCCCTACAAGAAATAATTTTCTGAGGCATCAATCGTGTTAACGGCTGGTCGGTTGCGAGGCCTATTGGAACAGGTCCAATGCACTAGCCATTGCGTTGCGCAACTCTGTGTTCGCAGATTACAACACAAATCAGGGGATTTCAGAAAATCGATTAACTGAATTTCAAATATTATCACACACACACCCAAGCAATATTGTATCATTCCAGGAATCGATGGCACCGTACAATATAAACCTCGTTCGTTTTCAACTGAGTTCACGAACGATCATTAAAAAAAATAGTTCACGAAACTTTTCATAAATATCTACATAAAATAATTCGTAGTGTTGAAACTTTAATTTGGACCTTTCCAAAAAACATGTGAGCATGTTTGTGAACTATGTGAGAATATTATGTACAAAATCCAGATTTATAAATCGTGATATCATTGAACAAGAAAATTAAATCTCTAATTTTTAGAGATATCTCAGGTGAATTCATATTTTGAATCTAAGAAAAATTTTCTGCAAAGCCCATTTGCAACAACTTTTATCTGGTATACATTTCTCGAGACCTCTATAATTTCCAAGAGACTGGCATTTGAAGGAGCAAAATACCTACTTTAAATTCAATCATGTCTCAAACACGGTTAAAGATTAAAAATTTGAAAAATCAAATCATATTCGCTTTGAATTAAACCTTAAATGATAGCAAAGTTTTTAAAAATTGGAAAGGGTCGCACTGTTGATCGTTCGTGTGGAACGCCACTTACAATTTTGAGTTTTGTTGGAAATATTTGCCAATGATATAATTTTATGATAATTAACCTTCAAAAGAAATCTCTTCATGTCGGGCCTCTAACTATACCTGATGTTTGACAATGACTCCGAACTGGTTCTCCAGGTCGGAAAGCGCATAGAGATAGAAAATTCACAAGTCAGAGATGTAAAAACAAAAACACTTGAAAAAAATTTACATGTAACATTGTTACATTCTTTCATACATTCAATGAATCAACAATAGTGATCGACACGCATTGAGTAGCAGTGAGTAAACCGTGAAAATAACAATTATACCAATGCACACTAAAAAGGTAATTGAGGCTGGATAGGGCTTGACGGTAGTAATGCTGGCATCCGCGATCAGCTTCATCATCAGATTTTCAGTACCGCATGAATACGCATTGGTTAGCAAATCGCCGATCGACGCACGCACAAACAACCGCGGTCTACACACTTACTGCCGCACTTGAGAGTCCCGAATGAGATATAATATTAGACGTCATAATTGAGTAGACTAATTAACCGTATTCGTGTAATGAGATGAACCAAAATGGAATAGACTACGAGATAACATTTCAGAGATGCCGAAAACAAAATGTCGGTTGCCCGACTGTTAGCTGAGAGATGGAGAAGAAATACGAATAGTGTCGAACGCGACGATAGTCGACTCGTTTGCGTTTACTCGCTTATTTTCCAACGCCTGAACTATACTGATTCCCAAGTGCGCTCTTGTCACGGGAATTTAATGAAACACTTTTCCATTCCATACTCCGAGAGTAGATTTTTTCGTTTCATACTGTCATATTTTCATATCGATGAATTATGAATATAGCGCAGCTGCGCAGATTACCCACTGTATGATGTCTACAAATTCCAACATACATTATTGACTAATTATTATTGCCACAGCTCATATATGCAAGGCTTCGTTGATTGGTGTTCAGCCAATCCTGTGCACACTGTACATGTTCCGTGTTTCGATATTTTCGCCTGCTCTATGTGAATAGAAAACGAACTCTGCAATAAATAAAACGTGAGGAGCGAAAAGTTTATTGATTTGTATTTCAATTCTGAATAACTTGACATACGGATACACAACTTTATTTACATGAAATTTGCTACTGTTGGTTTCCAAGCTCCGGTTTGTAGAAGACGCTTAATAAATGATTCAGTGACGTGGTATATTCTTTCCGGTCATTAGCCTTTGCCGATGATTGCGAGTTTATTCGCTGTGTACTATTCAGATCAAGTTGTAAGCTTAGATCTCTGACGACAACTGATTCGCTGTTCAGATAATCCATCTTGTATATTTGCTCGAAAAATATTATTTTCATATAAACTGAAGAACGTTATCACGCTTAAGCCAGCAAACTTTTGTTTTACTTACGAAAATTCGGTTGATTGTAATCTGCATGTGAGGCTGGTTATAGCAAGGCATCTTTTTGTATTGAAATAGTTGATACGGAGAGTGTATTTTTAAACGCAATTTCACTACTTCTCGCATCATTTGCAATCATTCAGTTTGAAACTTAAAACGCATTGCTATATATAGCTATTTTCCGAATGTAGCAAATATGCTACAATTGTATATTTCCTACAGGACTGAAAATATTGAATCAAGCGATGCCATAACGTCTCAAGACGAGTGCTACACCACCTTCCACCCCTCCGATTTTGCGCTCATTTCAACACGTTTTAGTCGCAATTATAGCCGACCTCTCTTCGTACACTAACGATCTACGACTTTTTGAGCATATTTTAGGTTAGAATAAAGTGGATAAACTATCTTCATTTATAAATTATGAATCCGACTTTTTTGCAATTACATTTCGTTGAGAGCATAACACGCGCTTAGCTAGACATAGTACATGGCACAGCCGCCATATAATGAATTTATATTTTTATATCTACATCGACGTAGCGATCACATCTAATACGCTTCTTGATGTCCATACGCTTTTATTCCGAAAGTCAAATACAATATCTGTCTGCACTCTGTCGACATCAATTCGGTCGATTGTGATATTCAATGCATTCAACGTATTTACCGCCGGTGCATACAACAACATGACTTTCGACTCTCATAGATATATGATAGAAGCGCAGATATGTCACAACAGATTGCGCTTTACAGTGAATACGGCGAGCTTCTGAGTATTATAAAAATGTTAGTCCTGTTGATATGACATATGACACGGAAATTACAAAATTAGTAGGGATCAAATATGCTGAATTTAACAAGTGACATTCGTTGGTGAAAAATGATTGGCTGCGAAATTATCCTCTATGTAAACGTGAAAACAATGTCTACATGTGTTGTTTTCCATTGACGTTTCCTTGGATATTTTTTAGTTTTCAAATATGACACCAAAGATGCTTTCTTAAGAAAACAATAACAATTTTTTATTTTGTTCATATAACTATATTCTCTATTCTACAAAAAACGGAAGCAAAATATTTAAAAGGTATATTTAAAATATTAGCTAATAAGGAATATAATTTTATCTCTATCTTTCAAGCCTATTGAGTTATCAAGAGTCATGGTAGCGGCTGAATGCTAGGTACTAAAAAAAATTAGTTTTGCCATCAGGCGAATCTGTCACTTTCTCTTTTGACGCGACTGAGAGCTTCTACGCTTGACTTGCATCCCCTACCATATTGTAACTTAGAGTATCTCAAGCAAGATGTGGCGGAGGCCAAACGTATCAAGTCCGATATTTTAAATAAATGTACTCTTTCAAATAAGTCTTATCGCATTGAAATCGCTTCTGCACTGCTAGTATCCAGTTAATCTTGTAACGGGCCGTCGAGATGGTGCGCATCCCCGCGCGATGCTCCGACCGCCATCTCTCGCCGTAATCGATCAGCACGCTCAATCATACTCTCTTGATCATCGATCGATCCACTCGAACGCGCAAGCAACCATCTATAGCACCCACGTCACATCCCGTGCGTTGCACTTACCGTAATTTTGAGAACCACTCAGCCCAATCGCCGTTACACATGTAGTAGGACCGGCACATGTTTTGCTACTATGTGCCTCGGCACATTTGAGAAACTATTTTTAAAGTATTTTAAGTATATTTTCCACAGCATTTGCAAGTGATTCTGCTGCGAGAATTATTTGTATACCATCTGTATAAGATGCGAGTATGAATTAATTGTATCAAGTGATATTCCGCGAATTTCCGTATTCTCGGCGACCTCGTGTTCGGTAATTCTACCGGTCGATACGTTTTTCCTCTCACATCAGGGAGGAATAAGTGACGGCGTATTTATATCGCCGCTGAATACTCTCTCAAACCGGTTTCAGAAAAAATGACATGAAATTGGAGTGGATCGAAATGTAGAAGATTAGATGCTGCGAAAAGGTCACAGCAGCCCTCAAAAGGAACAAATCAGGGCGAACGAACCCTCATTGGTGCTGTGAAAACTCATGACACGGCCTTGTGCAACAAGTTGTATTCCAAATAAATGCTTCATTTGCCTTTTGTGTTTGGGAAGCTTCGCAACTTGCAAAAGACTGTTAAGTAATTTGTAAATGTGATTAAATATGAATTTAAAAAACTTGCTTCATAAAACAAAAAAGTTCACTCCTTCGTTATACGAAGTGAAATTGGTAATCACTTTGACAACTTGATTTATAATTACCTGAAACACGTGATTTATAAAAAAAAAATCGTAATAAGAGTAAAAACGGTTTACTTGTTTCGAATTTTGAGAGAATATTTTCCAATCTTGCAAGCACTCTTCACTCGGTCGCTGACCGAATTAAAATAGTGACTTCTCACACTAAAATTTCATCCTCCAACCTGCACATAATTGCTTTAAGATGAATGCGTTAATTGTGAATGAAGTCCACTAGCAACGTGTCGAAAACGATATTATAATTAACTTATGAGTCATACGAAACTTGTTTACTTCCTCATCCGATATGTAAGTGTCAATTAAGCGTTGTAATCGAAGAAACTTTGGATATTATGGATTAGTATCATACATACAATACTATCCAATGTAACTGAAATTGTCACTTGTATTGGCTTGAATTTGAAATTTTTTAAACACAACTATCACACTAATTGAACTGTGATTATTATTGTACTGATTTTTCTTATATAAAATATTTATTATTATTATTAAAATTTATCACTGGAGTTATTGAGTGCTCATTTAAATTGTTTATTTACGATTTGATCAATTTATTGAATTCGCATTATTGACATTTTCTCTTTCTTAGCGTTGGAATAATAACTACAATTCGAAATTGTGGTACTATAAATTCGTTAAATTGATGGAAATAGAATTCTAATGCATTGATGATTCGCATACCATGTTTTTTTCATTATGCTCAAAGGTCTCTTTCTCTGGGTAACGCGATGACGAGTCAGATTAGAGTAATTTTTTAGATAATAGTAGATAAGCTATACCAATTCTGATTCATGTCGGTAACATATTCCGACCTTGCCGACGGTCGATATGAGCGATTTCTTTTTGAATATTATTATTTGCCGACAGTGCAACCTAAAGAACTTGAAGATCTTAGAGAACCTGAATAAAATTTCTGCATTGTTGAGCCGGGGGCTGAAGTGAATTCGTATCCTCGCTAGATTTTCATAGCACGAAGCGGACTCCAAAAGATGTCGGAATTTGGATTTAAGGTTCGTCAGCGATCTCGAGATACCCCCGAGTGCCTCATTTTAATCGATTCTTTGATGCCTCTCAGGGCTGCCTTCTTTTAACCCTACACATCCGACCCTTACAGTTTTCGCCCCCCCCCCACTCCGGTGGGTATAAAAGGCAGCATGCGTTCCTAGAATTCATTAGATGTTTCGGTGGACACTGTGGACAGAACCTATAAGGTAAGCAGATCTAGCCTAATCCTGGAAATGATTAATATTATATATGCATGTGTTTCACTCTTATATAGGGAATAAATTGTCATTGCTGCGATGGACGTTGGGGTGATCCACACTTGGAGCGCAGGACCCTGAATCTCCTGCTCCCCTTTTTTTAGCTCCGCAGGCGAGTCTTGGCATAAGATTTGTATCTATATTTCTCAAGCAGCTCCTCCAGCCAAAGGGGAGGTGAAAAAATTAAAAAGCGTGCCTCCCCACTCCCCGGCTTATCTCTTACTAAAACGATGAAGAAGGGTCAGCCTTTGGAGGAGGGCAAAGAGAATCGTCATTGTCGCTGCTCAAATCTCATTTTTCCACCGAAGGCAAGTCTTCGAGATAATAGGTATTGGGTAGGATTTTTTCAAGCCATCGTTTTTTTCTCTAGACCTTTGACATAGATCTTATAGGCTTCATGCAGAAGATTATGCAGCATATCGATTGCATATAAGAAGACGATTCCAATGACAGAAATATATTGTAACGGAACGCCTTACCTCCCTCGCGAAACTCGCCAATAATGTTCCTCGCGACCGTTGAGACTCGACCTCAACGGCTTGCGACAACATATGTCCGGTGCCGATCGTGCAAGTTCAAAATCGATCGACGATTGAACGGACAGCCGTATCTCGTTGGTAGTGGGACAACTGTTATAACAGCTGGCCATTCGCAGCGATCGTCTCTCATTAAGGAGATACTGGAGTCGATTAGGCGATTTGTAGTATACGCTATTTATCGTAAATATGCTACAATTATACTTTAACTTTTGCACGGAGGTAATAAAAACCTTCATGCTTCGGCAACCGGTCGAATTACCGTTCAACACATAGAGCAAATGTTTCAAAAAAGTATATTACTGAACCTCTCAAAAGCCAATATGGCCACTCGAGATGTCAAAAGATCCGTTGAAGTAAGATATAAACGTTTCTGGGGCTTAGATGTGTCAAATCAGACCGAACGCCGAAGCACAAAGGTTTTTATTACATCCCTGCAAATTTTTGAGTATATTTGTAGCATATTTGCGATGAATAACGTATACTACAAAATCGCCCAGTCCAGCATCACCTGAACCATCAATCTTTCGTACCTGAAAGACTTATCCTTATACATTTAGAGTAATTCCCGACTTAAAGAAGTCTCAATATCGCATTGACGCTTCTTAGAGTTCCTTGAGCACCGCCAAGCTCACCCGATTGCCTTAGTATCGCACTAACAGATTCGGTTTTTCCCGTGAGCACGCCCAACTAGAACCCTCTTCTGAGAAATGCCGTAGACCTCGATATTGCATCGAAACCTACAACCAATTGTTCTATTTGTTTAATAGGCTTCAATATTGCATTGACATATATTCTTTAAAATTAACCAAAAACTGCATATTTCCACGCTTTCTGTAGGTCTCGTTATTACAACGATACCTACACCCCTCTAACTCCACTATTTTTAAATACCGTCCCCGTTTAGAAACGACCCTGGTATATCCGTCTATCCTTTACCTCATCTTCACAAATCTTCTTGGAAGTAAACGAGTATTTTGTATACTAGCCCACTTGTAAGACAGAAACCGAAGATGTTCGCCAGGCTCCATCGATCAACAGTACCTGTAGAAAAACTAAAGGTAAACATCCCTCCTCGTCCACATATGCGTGCAAGCTTTGATATCGTACCAACACTTGCCGTCGTCATGCATTTTAAGCTATACTAACCTGGCTGTCGCCACGCTAACCGATAGTCAACACTTTCACTAATACTCACAGGTACAAGCTGTTCGAATCAACCAGGGTCGTAAATCCTGATACCGACGCGTTGAGGTCGAGACTGTGGATTCCGCGAATTCCTACATCTCAAATTAATGTGATGTGGGTGGTTAGTTGCAAATATTCACGACATAAATACATAGTTGAATTTATTCACAAATTTTAACAGAATTGAGATATTAACACGAAATATACACTTGTGTTAAAAGAAAAGATTATTGATGTTGTTGAGAATTGTTTGAGGGGAAACATTGAGTAAAATTCAAAAGAGTAAAAGAAGTCCTCCGGTTGGATTGTCGATGTGTACTCTGTGAAGTTCCAATGATTACTAACTATTCTAGCTTAACTAAAAATGCAAGATGCCTTTCGTGGTGGAGGTGAGAACTCCTTCTAGGAAGGGGAATGTAATCTTCCTGAGATCTTTCCTTTAGAAAATGTAATGGTTCATTTCATTGGTGCAAATAACTTTTAAGAAAAATAGGAGGATTTTACTCGTTACCAACCACGAAAGAAATCGTAAGGGTAGGAAAGAATTAAGAGGTCCCTTTCGAATATTTAGCTTGGTTTTTGGGAAATTCCCGTGACGCATTTTTTACTGCAATAAAAAGTGTTCGCGCTTGACTCGAGTGACCGGCGGGCTGAGTGCGCTGCCTTATTGGCACTTAAGCGAAGTCGCGTACGTCGAAAAAGTTACTATTATCTGAAGGATATTATGGATGTATACAATAATAACGAACAGAGTCTTAAAAGATATAATAGTAGCATCTGCAAGCCAAATGTTCTATCACGCTGTTGGGAAAACCCATGCACGGCTTGTCGTCTTTTTATTGTTCAAGTTGGCGAGAGATGTTCTAGCCTGACGGCAAGTTTTGGAATACCGTATATCTTACAAATGATAATTAAATATACATTTGAAAGATACGCGAAAATATTATTATTTTTTACTTGTTTAATATCAAATAACTCCTTCCGTGTGCGACGGAACACAAGCTCTTTTCGATTTCTCTCGCACAATTATGATCTCGATTATAATTGTGAAATCAAAATTAAGTAAACCGCATTTCATAGGACTCTTATAATTTCCTCACGTTTTGAGTAATACAATAATAGTTCTGCGAGAATATTATATCCTTGCCTATTATTACCAATTTGTGGAAATAACTTCATCGACACTTAAAATTGTATCAAAGAAATATTCCTATTGTTCGCGCCATAGATCATTTATCGACCTCGCAGTACTCGAGGTTCGAGTTATCACCGTTGCTAGATCGGCGTCGCGGTATGAGCGGTAAATGTATTCCGAGCGGCACTGTGGTAGACTCTCGTGCGCTGCGTTCGGATTTTTTCGGGCCTTGCGGACTCCCGTGCGTTGCGACTGGGTTCTTCCGGGTCTCGCAAACTCTCGTGCGCTGCGATCGGGTTTTTCCGGGCCTTGCGGGCGAAGGACCTAGCGCGTCCCTTCGACTCGCTCTCGTTGCGTCGGAACCACCGAAGAGTGCGGGTCTCGTGAAGTGTCCGAGTTACGTTACGTTTTCTCTGCGAAATATTCTGTGTTTGTGTTTCTCTTTCTCGTGCGACCGAGTGTCGAGTACTAATTACTAATAGAGACAGCACAATATTCGAGAATTCGCGATAGCCGATCTCTTTAACGAGACGCAACATTTCTTGTGACTACCCTTGTAATTATTTGTCAATAGCATATAGCGTTTACGGGCTATACCCGGATCTATCGAGGACATTGCATCGCCCTCTTTGTTGTAACTACTTTAGCTTCAATAAAGTCATATATTAGCTTGCTTCGGTTTCTCCCTCTACACCGTGAGGGTTTTTACGCCGAAGCAAGTTGCTTGTTTCCGTGAATTATTTGTTTTTTATCTATCAAACCTTCCCTCACTCATTCCTCCGAATATCTACGAGAACTCGCGCAAAGCGGGATTCTTTTTCTAGTTTTGTTCACCTATGATGAAATCAAGTATCTTGTCATACTAATCTGAGAAATAATCAAATCTCATAATCTTTGTAATCAGTCTAGTGTGCTAACCGAGCAAGCACGCTTTTCATAAAATCCCTTGCATATGAGCGTGAATGTTCCACGTGTCGACACGTCCTCTTACGTGACCTTCCGAGTCACTTATTTAATTACTCCGGAGTTAATCCGCTTCAAATCAAACGGAGTTTAACTGCACAATAATAGTGTCCCAACAGAGCGAGCCCACTTTTTCTAAATTCACTTGCTCATGAGCGTAGATGCTCCGCGTAACGACGCGTCATCAAACATGAATTTTTGAGTCATTTGTTTACATTCTTCGGGATCCTCCCCCATAAATACAAATCTACAATTGATCGACAGGAGTTCTCGAGATTATCTCCTATTATTCGGTCGCTTCGTTGGGAAACATCGTTCATCATCCTTTAATCTTGATCAGATGATGAAATAAATAACCACTTTAGCATAATCCTTAAGTACTGTAACGTGGTGTTTTTTTCTGCACACCCCGTTACTGCTGCTGTCGAATATCGTAGGTTAAGATCTGGCACACCGTCCGCTGTCGAGCTCTCTCCAGGGCAACGAATTAGAATTAAGTTAGTTTAAGAAACAATTTTGTGTCGTATTTGTGTGCTTGTGTGTTAATCATAAGGAAGATTTTGTAAGGTCCGACCTCACTGGGTTCTCAACGTCTCGACCATCGTTGGAATGAGCCTGAGGGGTCTGCGTCTTCGTTCGCTGGCGACCTGCTGTCCTGTGTTCTCAGGGAGAGCATTAGCTCTGCAGGACGTGAGGAACCTGCGGGGTGGTATTAGTTCTCACCTTCACGAGGAGTGGACGCCGAGAGGAGGTTGGATTGTTCGGCGAGATCGTTCACCTCGTCAACGAATCCAAAATTTTGAGGCAGAGGGCAGCGGACGGCTGGAAGCTTACCACCGTCGCCCCCGCTCTGCCCGCTTAGAGCTATGGACCTCCACCATTTAACCGCCAACTTGAGGAAAGATAAGGTACCCGATGCTTGGTGTGAAATCTCCTAAATGCCCCGGAGTAGCCCCTGGATTCTCTCTAGCTCTAAGGACGCTATGATGCCCCCGTACCAGATCCATCCCGCGGCGCTCTCGAGCCGTGAGGCGGCACCTCCACCATCTGAGATGCCCACGAGATCTGCGGAAGAGCAGCGTTGGCCGGTACACGGTTTTTCACCGCACCGCAGGCTGAGGCGGGGCCACGTAAGGTTGTCGGAAGATTCGGAAATTCCCGATGAGCGAAGAGCCTCAGGAATGAGGAAGGATCACACTAAAATCCTTTCAGTGATCCATTATCAGTTTCGCATACGGAGCTGAGAAAATTTATTCCGCTGTCGGGTATGAAGAACTCCACAACATTTTCATTTAGTTAGAGTCAGCGGAACGAAGAGCAGAAATGAGCGACGACTTTTGATGAGGAAGGGAGACGACCGGCACGCATCGTTAACTTTCGGCAATCGAGGGCCGAAAGTGGGGATTAGTTGTCCGAGTTGTCGCAAGACAAAGGACCATCGAGGACTCTCTTCGCGATTACCTGTGATCGACAACGGACGTGCCGTGGTGTTTTCCGAAACTCAGAAGCTCGGGGACAGTTACCAGACCTCCTGGAGAGGATTGAGAAGAGCGTCGAGGTTCAGAGCCAGTGAGGGCCGTGAGTACCCGTATCCCGGGATTTATTTTGTCATTTGCGGAACTGTGATTTGGAAAAGTACAAATTATAGGATTTATTAAAATTCACGTTATTCTCGAGTGAGAATCTCGCGTAGTTTAAGGCCCTGGAAGAGAGGCAGGAGTCGCGAAGGTGCTACTTGTCTCGTTTTGTCTTGTGTGTTGTCGAGAATTAGTGTTGAATAATTGTTGATGAGAATTACGTTAGCGATTTCCCGAGGTTACCGTGCTGTCGTACCGGACTCAGTCTCCTTGGAGCGTACCGGTGTTTTAGTATCGCCTTCCTAAGCCGGAATTCGGGAAACTAAACTTCCGAAAAAAATTGAGTTTTCGGAAGAACTATCGTAAGTTGTGAGTGTGATGTAAGCTGAGTTAGTTCGTGAGTATTGAGTTTATGAGTCAGGATTATTGAGAAAAATTAAGTTAGAGATTTCCCGAGGTTGCCGTGCTGTCGTACCGGACTCAGTCACCTTGGAGCATACCGGTGTTTTAGTATTGCCTTCCTAAGCCGGATTTCGGGAAACTAAATTACGAAAAGGAATGAGTTTTCGTACGAATTATCTTGAGTTGAGAGTTGAGCGGCGAGACAAGTATTAGTCAGATCGTTATTCGCGCTGTCGCATTAGGAGATTATTCCTACGAGAACTACGCGACTGTAGTATTAAGTCCCGGCCGATTATTTAGAGAAGAGAGCGATCGTGGGTCTTGCCGCGGAATTATTTAGTGTTTGTCCGTTCTATTTACGTATTTATTCTTCCGATAAAGAGTCGAGCCGATCTGTGCGCTGTCGACCTTAGTGGCGACTATTAGGAAATTATTCTCGGAGAATTATCTAGTTGCGTTATTTGAGTTCGTTAATAATAATTATTCTGCGATTCAGTTACGTTGTCGAGAAGTGAGAGGAAGCTCGCAAAAGTGTGAGAGCCCGAATTTAATTGTCGGTTTATCGCTGTCATTGTTACCGGAATAGCGTTCCTTGTTGCTTGCGACGTATTTTTTTGTACTACGAGAATTCGAACTTTCACTTGCCAATATTATCAATTCCTTTATTTTTCTGTTTCAAAATTTACATTTCATTGTTCACCATTTCCAATAGTAAATAAAACTTTTAATTTGTTAATTGAGTGATTGTCTTCTGACCATTTATTGTGTGCGTGTCGGCCCCGCCCCTCTACCGTAAGTTCCTGAGCTAGCGGCTAATGACCGTCGTTTTTCCTGCGCTGTCGAATTTAGCTAGTGGCCGAGTCAAATCGGCGAAATTTCATTAGGGCCGTCTCGTGGCGGCTGGCGCCCGCGGAGACAGTCGCGGAAAACAGGACGAAGGTACCGGAGAATTATTTTCTCGGTTACACATTTTACATAGACTTTATCTCGTCGCTTCTTGAGAAGTTTTCCACGAGATATGCGCCGGGATACTTCACCTGCAGAAGCTCCTATTCGTAGAAACCACCAGCGACAGGTATCTTGATAATTCTTAAGTTCATATGTCACAGAATTCGTTGCCATCGCTCGATTCATGGTAAAGATTTCGGATGTCCAATTAGGTGTATCCTTTCTCGAACAAATGCTTGATCTTGCTCGCTTGTACTTTATGGGCAATTTTGAGCTTTGGTACTCTGCGTCTTCGATTGTTGGTGAAACGATACATTATCGGCTTAACATTGGCTGCTGTGACGTTGTTCGGCTTCATGTCAATAAGATTTTGATGCTTTAGCCGTATATTTGAGATTGTTGTCTGGAGCTTCGGCGAGTGACGGCTTGTTGGGGATTTTTTCCTTTATTATTGTATTTTTCCGTCTTCCTCTCCAAAAATTCAAATACAATAATAAAGGAATAAATACCCAACAAGCCGTCATTCGCCGAAGCTCCAGACAATAATTTCATGTCAATAATTCTATATTTGGTGTCGTTTACTGCTACGAGATCCGGTAAAATATCCATCCACTTGTAAGTACCACGTAGGAAAAACTTCATCCAGATCTTGTTTTTCCGTGAGCGATTGAAACGTTCAACGATGGGTGCCTTGAGATTACTGATCGTCGAATAGTGCTTGATGTTGTACAGCTTCATCAGATTTAGAAACGTTCGATTGAAAAACTCTTTGCCTTGAGCAGTTTGAATAGGAGAAGATACGTATCCCTGTTTAAGCAGAGATGCCATTGCTACAATGACATCTTTGCCGCTCGCCTGTGACACAGGAATAGCCAAGGCAGATTTCGATAGCACATCGATGATGTTGACCAAGTACCTAATGCCCTTGGTGTCTCATACGTACGACTGCATCTCAACGAGATCAGCCCCATCTCGTCCAGACCTCGTAAATCGAACTTGCGACACAGATAATTACGACGAGCGAGCTTATGTAACTCTTTTACGAGCTTCTGATGTCCCATCTACTCTGCACCAGTGCTAAGAATTTAGCATTGCATACAGACAAGGTTTTTTTTTCACTATTTTGCAGTCTCTCGTGCAATCTTTGAAAATCTGAATCTGTAGCCTGAAATCATTAATGTCTTCTTTTTGTCGAGACATAATGTGTAATTATGGTCGTAAATCGTGTTGAATCAGATGCCGTGCGGAACTCAGATTGATAGAATCATTCGGATGGTTTGCCTGTGCAACGATGTGAAATCTGTTGTTCTCAATGTCGACTTCGTTGTCGTGGGTGAGCTTAAATCCGAAATCATCAGGGCTACAGGAACCCTCGGATCATCTGAGTTGTCGTCAGAACACGTCAACACTCATTGTTCAACTGAGCTGTTTGCCTCGCCGGAGGATATTAATATACAATGCCGGCTCTACACAACTCTGCAATTATTGAGAGAATCTCATTGATGTGACCCGGGTTGCCTGGTAATCGCACAGCGAGGAGCAGACGTAGTCGATATACCAATTCATTACGATCGTCTCAGTATATATAATCCATTCGCGTATCTCTCCTAGAAAATTTATATCGCGGTAACGCTCGACCAGTAGGCTGTCTCTATCGAGTTGATGTAAGGCGGATTAATGGAGCTACGAAGTTTTGGTACTTTTTATTATTTTTCTTGTCCACGGCTTCATCGGGGCTGTAGTGTTTCTTGTAGGCATTTGTCATTTGCACAATTTTCACATTGTCGCAAGTATTTGAATCTACCGCACTGATGAAGTCTACTTGCTATTACCATCAATTACGCATTAATTATCGAAGATTGTAGGTGAATGATTAATCATGAATGAGCCATGGCAATTTTCATACGGCATATGTCATGTCACGAATGTTTTCGATTTTTATCAAGCAGGTATTCATCAACTGATGCTGGATATTCTTTTGTATTCTCCGCTTCATCTTCATCAGCATCAACATCATCATCATCATCATCATCATCATCATCATCATCATCATATGCTGCCTTGAATGAGTGTCTCGGTCGTCGAAAGAAAACCTTCTTTTTACGCAGGTAACTAGTTTATATTTTTATGATTATCAGCAGCGTTGATGAGCAGTACTAGCGGCGTGACTATTGGATTGAAAGTATCATCCATCGCTCGTTCCGTATTCTCCTTCTCTGCTTTGAGGAGTTTGTACTTTCGTCGTATCGCATTTCTCACCTCTTCCACTTCATAAAGCGTAATTTTCTGCTGACGAAACTCGTCGGCCATGTTATCATTTTAGCCGATCATGATAAACTATACATTTTTACTTCACACGCGATATATTTCTAGCAAAACAGTCGAAATTCTTGTGATACCTGCCGCTATTGAGTCCTCTATGATCTGTATCGGTTACAAGGAACCCATGATTTTCATCATTCCAGCATTTTGAACACACGTCCTAAAACTGTGAGTACGTCTTGTCTGTATTCACTAATCTTTGTACACGAGATTAACACCATCCTATTGAAATATCACCAACATGTTAACATTATCGTGCACCAAGTTTTTGGGAATCTGAGCGTATGTCTGATACAGGTAGAAACAATCAATGTTTTTATGTCTACCCATGTAACAAAATACTGTGAGCTTATCTTGTTTCTCGCAATCTATATCGTTAAATATCATGATGGAGTTGACGTGAGCGTCTACTGGTGATACGACTTGATCGTGATCACCAAAAGCAAAATGTCCAATACATTTAACGAGCGTAAATAGTGACCTGAGAAACTTATACTTTTGTTAACTTTGATTACACGTAGAAGCTTTCGAATCTCAAACCACTGGGATGAGTGATTGGCGTGAGCAATGCATTAGTTTAACCGCAATTGGTTACCCCTCAAAAGACTGCGCGAATACTGTTGGGTAGTAATTGTCCATGTCTTGCGCGTGGTATTTTCTGCTCAACGAAGGCATCGAAGTTCGGAACTGGCAGCACGAGTGGTTGCTCCCTGAAATCCATTATGTGACTAAGCCTGCAGGGTATAAATAGCGTGCTTATATACTCTGAAGACTCATTCATTTCTTAATCGCTGCAGTGTAAGAATCATGCCTAGATTCTGCGGACTCCTGCAGCTTTCAAGGAATGCGATATCGCATACTCATGAAATCGTAAAACCCTCCAAGCGCGAAATGGAGCGGACAAAGTGTTGATGAATAAAGCCTGGAAGCGTGTTTGGTGAAAGGACGCTGGTTTCAGGAATATAATACGAGTAAGTGTGCACATCTTTGTCTAAAATTCTTGTATGAACCTGGAATACATAGACGTCGAGTCAGTTGACAGTTATCCATCATGAAAGATTCATTCACACCAAATGTGTCGGGAACATCATTGGCATTGGAGGCGCAGTACTTCCCAAGATTAGACCTCTCGCCCAATACTAATTACGTTCTTGGACTCTTAGAATTATTTTTATTCAACTCCATACCCAATATCAATGTCGGCAAAAACAAGTCTTAGGTTGGCAATGAAGTAATCATCTTACCAACGGGAAGTTACGAGATTGAGGATATCGAGTCATATTTGCAAGAACAACTTGCGTCTAAAGATATTTCCATCAATCTCCAACCCAATAACAATACACTTCGTAGTGTGATAAAGTTTAATCTAAACATTGATTTTCGTCCACAAGATTCTATCGCTTGTCTGCTGCGGTTCACCCATCGTAAGGTATGGAATTCGACGCCTCTCAGATCGGAATTACCGGTAGCTACTCTCAAGGTCAACGCATTCTGAGTCGAGTGAAACATCACTTGCGGCGCACACATTAATGACCGCAAGGTTCACACAATACACGAGTTCTTTCCAGCCGTGCCGCCGTGATGTAAGATCATCAAAGTACTATCCAGAGGATTTATCTCCCGATCGACGTCAAATTCGTTGCTCATCTGCAGATACGAATAGTCGATCATGACGAAGAACTGGTAAATTTCCGTGGCGATGTTATCACAATCAAACTGTATATCGAGGAAGCCAGGTAAATATGGGGATTGTATTCAATCAGAAAATTGGTTACGGGTATAAAGTCCGTCATTATGCCGTTAAGCATCACAACGGTCGATGCCTATCAATATATATGTTAAGCATCAGTGATCAATGAGTATCCAAGACGCTAACACGGCACGACATTCAGTTTCGAAGAAGTCTAGTATTTTGAGTTATTGGAAGAAGAAAATATCGTGTGCAATATTTTGTCGCTGCAATGGAGAAGACCCTACACGTATTATAATAATCCATCATATTCGACACATCCGTAACACATTATAAGATCCATATGCAGCCTTATACATCATTATCAGGCTACAACAGTGATGAGATACGCATATCCATTCAACATCAGGTGTTGTGCGTCTTATCATCACGAAATTCGCTGCACATTCGCAGAAGGCTAACGAAGGCCGATGGAACTGCCAGTACACCAACGAAGTTGGTAAATGCCATTTGCCATCTTTTTAAGAAAATCTGTTATGAGATCAATGCCATAGAGATCGATCGATGCAAGAATGTTGGGTTGACGTCTCTCATGAAGGGCACGTATCATTGAGCCCTGGTCAGAGTTTAATAATTGAAAATACTGGCTGGCTCGATGTCAATGAAACGAAATCATTGACGAATGTCGATGGATATTTTGATGTATGCCTCCCATTTGCTATGATTCTGGACGAGGAGGATTTGCTGAGGGATATCTCAAAATCGTCATCAAACCGAAGCATGAACTTATTCTCACGAGATCGAGCAACGACACGAATGCGGTTAAGCAAACGCTAAACACAGATGGAACATATAAGGAATTCAAGATTGAACTCAAGAGGATTGAGTGACTGGTGCAATATGTGGTGCTATCGGTTAAACGCAAAATACGCTTACTCAACCACATTGCCAAAGATATTACGTTGAGTTTTCGCGCCTAGAAGCTGTATGAGTATCCGATACTCCCAAATACAACGAAACACATTTGGTCTCAGTTGAAAACTCACGTTTGATTATTCTGGCTTTCCAGGTGAATCGAAGATCAATAACGAACGCTAATGCTAGTCGATTCGATCAGTGCAACATCACCAACGTAAAAGTCTTTCTCTACTCGCAGGGTTATATAGTAACCTTAATCCTAATATGAAACGGAATCAGTACGCTCTACTGTACGAGACGTATGCTGAATTCCGGAAAGTCTATGTTGACGAAAAAAAATTGCCTCGAACACGTTCCATTCATCATCATTGATGGTTTGAAACAAAATAAGTAACTTACGCGAGCTCCAGTGGATGTTCATCTCGAACTAGAGGCTAAAACAAATTTTGACGCAGAGCCAACAGCTTACTGTTTGATTATTCACGCTCGTCTGGTAGATCATAACCCCATAAGATGCGTATAAGTGGGTGATGTCGCTGTATAGGTTCTACAACAAGCCCAGATGTCCAAATTATTCTGAACGATGCAATTGTGTTACGAAAATTGATTAAACATTTCAAAAATCGCTGCTCAATTCTTACAGCACTTTGTAAGCAAGTTTTTTAAAATGATCAAATAAACGTTCCATGATTGTATATTCTTGTAAATATCCCAATTAATCAATAAGATTGGAACTATACTGTTACGTCCCGGTCAACTCCTATGAGTTGCACTGGGGAGAACGTAACGGCGATCTCACTTTCGGGTCAAAGCGTTAGCTCTTTACACCAGGGACGGAGATCTCGCCTTACGCTACCTCAATGATGTAAGAATTTAAATCAGATGCCGTCAGTGACTGGATGATCGAGTCGTGATACAGGGATCCAGCATGCTAATAATGGTGATTCGCCAATTTGTAAATACTCACAATTTATTCGTTAGACTTTCTGTTGGTACACTTCTAGTATTTAGTTAACTGTATTAATTGACCACGCAGGGCCGAATAGGTACTATGGAGCTTTGCGCGCTCCATCGAAGTTAATACATTGGTCGTAGATTTAGAACTAACTTGATTAACTAACTAAATCCCGCTCTTATATACTAATTTTGGATAGGTTGATCCAGGCGTGGGGGAATCATAAATTTGATAAAAGATCGTAAATAAAGAATATAGGTGAACTATTCATGGGACCGTTGAAAGGCGCATGTAATTAACCGGTAGCTAGAAAAGGGTCATCAATTATGGTATGCGAGTTTATATCTCGCATTCTTGGAAGATACGAACTGAGGATCTATGACACGCGTGTCGTCCGGTGTCTTGTGTCATAAACTAGCGGGGGTCCACTTGAGTTCGGAAAACATTAGGGTCAGAGGTCGAGATGCGGTGCACGTGCGTCTTAGCTAAGACGCTGAGTCTAGTGCGGGCGTTGGCCCTTTAAAGAACAAGTGCGTCTATAGGCGATGACGTAACAATACATATCTCGGGATCGCTGATGAGCCTTTAGGAAATTCAAATTTTCTCGCCAATATCTGGTGAATCTTGCAGTTGAAGTGCTATTCTTGCTCCGCTAAACTTTAAATTCCATTCAAAACGCAGGTGACCTTTTCAAAGTTCTTACCATTATTTGAATTGCGCATAATCTGCCTCGCACCGCCATCTATTCGAATTTCGCGCTATCTGACTCTCACCGCCTGCTGAGTCTTTTTCGACTTATCTTGAAATAGGAATTTAGCGTGTCTGACAAATTTCGGTAAAACAGAGTATTTGGGTTCGAATATTGATTAAACAAAATGTTTAGATGTCGGTAACTCAGGTTTAATAAATTTGAGTTTCCTACTCGAAATTTCGGTACACGTACTCGGGTACTCTTTCGGTACACTTTGTAAAGTTTAAACCGTCCACTCGTAGCTCTTCTTCCAATGGTCCCAATCGGTTCGTATCCTTTTTACTCAGACTACAGTGGCAATCACCGCCGTTTTTTTCTTCTCTTCTTGGCGCAGTTTCTTCAGCACCTCCGTCGAGTAGTTAATAATCGCTGCCCAGTTCTCTTCTGTCCTCAACATGAGTTCCACCAAGGTCTCTGGAGTTGGTGTATCCGTTAGTACCTGTGTATCCTCGACTTCCTCACTTTCTCCTCGAAATCGTGGACACTAGAAGAATGCATATTTAGCATCCTCAGGTACTCCACATCCACTTGGACACTCCGTGGACTCATCGTGCCCAAATCTATTCAGGTATGCTCTGAAGCAGTCGTGCAGCTGGTCTCCTCGTTCAGTTGCTGTCGTGTCGTAGCCCGGCAATCTTGTCGTTCCATCAGTACATCGGAGGTGATGGTTTCGTTCCCGTCTTCTCGGCATCGTAGCATCACTAGAGACACGTTGAATGCTGTTTGGTATTGAATTTCGACAAAATCGGTGATGCGGTTTCGATTTTTTACAATTTTGAATTTTGGTAAAAAGTAATTATTTTGTTATAAATCGCGCCGAATCCCAACAAATCAACTGATATGTTCTATAGACGAAAAAGAACATACTGCCCTACTATGTATCGAATTGGGTGATGATCGGTAACGTTGCTTAGATTTTACACCATTTTCAATATTAGAAAAAATAGAAATTTTCGCTATAACTTCCATAAAAGTTAAAAAAGTTAGACACAAGTTTGTGCCTAATAAAAATGAGATGTACCGGTGATTGTAACAGTGTTTTATAGCCGTTCATAACATAGATATTTTTTTTAAATTACACTTTTTTTTTCTTTCTAATGACCATCATTACGAATATTCAATTGCCCATTAATCTCGAACGGGACTACGTATCGAGCTGAAATTTTGTACACAAGTGGTATATTGACCTTTCTTAAGATAGCGTGATTTCTTACGAAAAGTTATCCACAGACACAGATTTAATATGATTTTTAGGTAAAAAAGTAAACCCGATTATTTTTTAAGTGGTTGAATCCGTAATTTCAAAAACTATAACGATAACGAAAAAAGTTGATAGGTAGAAGTTTGCACATTGCTTGCTCATATGAAATTTGTTAGAATTGTAAAGGGAAAATTAAAAAATTTAAATTTTTCCACAAAGCTTCCTCTATGAGGAGCCAAAACAATGAATATATGTATATCTCATAGAGGTAGCTTTGTGAAGGAATTTTAATTTTCAAATGCTCTCTTTACAACTTTTATAATTCTAATAAATTTGCTATGAGGAAGCAACATGCAAACTTCTACTTTGCAACTTTCTTGAAGTTCTTTAGATTTTTCAGGTTGAACTATCAGCAAATAATATGAAGAAAAAAAAAAGAAATTGTCTTATCGATCGTCGGTAAAGTAGGAATCTGTTACCGTTGTCTAGTACTGAGCCAGAATCGGCATACCTTATCCACTGGTAATATTTGATTAAATGATTAACCATTCATGATTATTCATTCGCCTACAGTAAATTGATTTAAGATCGGTCATTATCCAACCCAGAACCGATTATTTTTATTATACTGGCAATCATTTTTCTTTATGTTAATATGAGTTCCGATCAATACAGGTCCAATTAGTAGGGAGTGCCCCATATGTAGCTCATTTTTCTTCTATTTATATTTTTATGTGATGCGGCAGGAAATCATGTAGTTCAATTGTCAGATTTTTTTTTTAATTTCGGAACACTATCTATTTTATGTTGGTGTCACAAACATTAAATGGTAATTGTACAACATACCTCTAATTGGGGAACATATGTGTTAGTAACTGAGTTTGACGTGTTTACGCAAAGGTCTGTAGAAAAACCTAATCTTTCTACTTTAGAGTCACAATAGCTTGTTACAAACGTGAAGACTGCTATGGCGGGACTCCCCATCACCTAATAATTAATTAAGAGAGTCTGTACATCAAAGATGAAGCCAAATATTCAATCACGACAGTGTACTGAAGCAGAGTAAGGTTCGGATCCGCGGTGAATGGACCAAGATAGGGCTCTGAGAATTGAAACGTCCAAATGGGCAATGGCAGCTCCTTCGCACAGCAAGGAATGTCACCATCTCAACGAATAGTGCGCCGAGCAAGGTCCCTAGAGTCTTCGCAGTGCCTCACTGCGGCAATCCTGGCACAATTGTACTTCAAGCAGTCAGGGCTCCGAAAGTTAGTGGCCAAGACTAAGTTCCATATTGGAAAGGCAACAACTAACTTCTGCATTTCTATCTTCAACTATACGAAGCCAAGATGAAAACGAGATGAAGGCCCAGAAAAATCACCCAAGTATGGAGTAACCCGCTCCACCAGGACCCTCAAACAATCTCCCAAATTTAGCACACGTATAAGCAGCAATCGGCCAAGCCCAGCCGATACATACAGTTCGACTAGTAACTAGGCCGGCCAGGCCGAAACATGAAAATAATGAGCGATCAACTCTGGTAAATTGCTGTGGAAAATGAGCTGCGATTTAAAAGCATGAGAACTGATATTGAGGAAACTAGCGCTAAGCATTCTGACAATCTTGTCGAAGTGAAGGAGGAGCTGACAAAAAATAAGCAACAATTTGCAAAAGGGTATAATGACTCAAAAGGACAGTAATGGAAAACGATTTGTGGCAACACAGAAGCGCTAGCAGCGGTTCGCAAAACCGCCAATTAGAAGAACTGCAAAAAAGAATCGAACATTTGGGAAAAGCAGGAATGAAAAACAATGTTGGTATTACATATTGAGCAGGACAATATAAAAACAGAATTAGAAAATTTCTTCGTGGAAAAGTGGCGAAGGTCTTTGAAGCAAGGTCAATATCAACTAGTGACAGATGCTCCGTTATTGCCAAATTTGACAACTGGGAGGCAAAACAAAGCATCATAAAAAAAAGGTCCCTGGTACGAATATATACATCGACTAGGAGTGTACAAGGGGCAACAAGTCGACAAGCAACTCCGCGACCTCACGAGACCTCACAGGAGCGAAGGTTATCGGTAAATCTCGGACATTAGAGAATGGATATCTTCCTGGCACCTGGCACGACGAGCATGACAAAGACGGGACACTAAAAACATCGGGACGTGCCAGAAATTAAATGTGAACGCGCAGAAGCAATGCCACAGCAACAACATCAGTACTAAGCGCCTCCGCAAAAAAACGAAATATAATATAAGAAGACATCATCACATTCTGCAATGTTCATCAGTACCCGAATGTCGAACATAACAGAACGATAACTCGGTCGCAAGCTGTTTGTATATCGGAGACATGGGTGGTATACAAACCGTCATCACTACTAAAAAATATAACAAAGTATAGGAGCATCTGGTCCGCAGAACTCATGGAACAAAGACTAGGACAAGCCAGCAGTGGCTTAGGAGTGTTCTTGAAAGCGTCATCGATGAAAATCGTGGATATCATCCCATAATGGATATTTATTAAAGTAACCTCAGCTAATAAAACATTTATAATTGAGTGTGTATGCTTCATACCAGATCAAATGTATCTCCAATAATGAAAGTGATGCAAGTGATAATAGAAGATATGAATTCAGTGGCTGAGGATGGAATAATTATAATAAGAAGAGATTTGAATGCTAGCCTCAGAAATGCCGATTCCTTAGACCCAGATTTATTTGAAGAAATAAATGCTCGCACCACGCTGCTTCCTCAACAGATAGTGAGATAAATGGAAGAGGTGCACGACGTAGGACATTTAGGAATTGTAACGTCTTAATGCTGAATGACATAACCGCGGGTAATCATTGACCTAATCTGGGGTAAGATAAAACACATAATTGAAAGCATGAAATCAGGTAAAGCTCTAGGTTATGACCAGATTTCATCTGATTATTTTAAAGTCTTGCCAGAATCCTGGTCGTTCTACTTGCAACGAATGCACAACGCAGCAATCAATGAGGAGGACATGCCACCCGCCTACAGTGATGCCAGGCTCTCCCGCAGAAAAGTCCCGCGGTTGCCCCAATCGGCGACTTCCCTCTCCCGCGTGCTACTGCGCCGCAGTAATGGGTAGCGGTAGGCCATGCCTACCGATTGCTCGCTAGGCGATACATATATATGAGGCATTCCAGGCGAACTCGGTAAATGTTTGACCCCAACCCCTCCAGATTGGTCCCAATTTTTTGTATGTTATAGACCTTGGCTGAAAAAACGCTTTCAATTTTTTTAAAGATGTTTTAGACAGAGCCTCATATTTAAATGTTTTTTAGAAAATTCAATTATTTGACCCAAATTTTTTAATCTCAAAAAATTATCAAAATTAGTGAATCACATAACGAATTTTTTAAGCCCAATTCGAAAGTGGGCCGATGTTTAGTTTCGGTGTTAGAGGGTTTCAAAAATTTTTTTGGCACTGCAAATATTCGTGATGAAGCTCGTCACACGTATTTTTGAGCTCTGTATAGTACACACGCTTCCTTGTATACGCGCTGTTGTCGCTCTCTCTGGTTACGATATTGCCATTCCAGCAGTTAGCGACAAGGGTTAGACGTGTAAGTTTGCCCATCACAGCTCTTCCATTACATGAAGATTCCAGATTTTATTATAGTTATATCCCATTACTATTTTGATTTAACAAACTCTCTGTACTCTTCTGATATCCCGACACAATTCTTCGATCCGGGAGCTTCAACGTTCTCTTGAACATTCATGTATGTGTGTGGTATAGAGAAATTAGTATTTAGCGGTTTCACGTTGGCTGCAAAATTGTGTGTCGTATAGAGCAACTAGTATAAGGTAATGATATTTCCATCGGAAGGCACGTAACTTCAGATATTCTAACACCGAAACTAAGCGTTGGTCCACTTTCGAATTAGGCTTAATAAATTCGTTATGTGATTCACTATTTTTGATAATTTTTTGAGATATTCAAATTTGGGTCAAGTAAATGAATTTTCAAAAAATCATTTAAAAATGAGGGTCTGTCAAAAAAATCTAACAAAAATTAAAAGCGTTTTTTCTACCGAGAACTATAACATACGGAAAATTGGGACCAATCGGGAGGGGTCGGGGTCAAACATTTACCGAATTCGGCTGGAATACCTCATCTCTCTATATTATAAAAAGATTTCGCTGTCGCCGCCGCCTACGCCGCCGCCGCCGTGTACAAGAAACCAGCATGGCAACCGAGGGATGGGGGATTCCCGAGGAATAGGGGATTCCCGAGGGTTGGGGGGTTCCCGAACGATGGGGATTCCTGCGGGATAGAGGATTCCCGAGGGATGAGGGATCCCCGAACAGTCGCCCTAGCAACGGTTGCCATGATGGGAGCGCGCGAACCCCCATAACCCCTAGTCTCTCTATATTACAAAAACATTTCGCTGTCGCCGCCGCTGAGTACAAGAATCGAGCATGGCAACCGAGGTACGGGGGATTCCTTAAGGATGGGGGATTTCCCAGGGATGGGGGATTCCCGAGGAATAGGGGATTCCCGAGGGATAGGGGATTCCCGAGGGATAGGGGATTCCCGAGGAATAGGGGATTCTCGAGGGATAGGGGATTTTCGAACAGTTGCCCTAGCAACGGTTGTCATGGCATCGGTCATCCTAGCAGCGGTTGCTATGACGCCGACGGGAGCGCGCGGGCCACCACAACCCATGTATGTATATGGGGCATTCCACGTCAAATCAGCAGACTATGACCCTCACCCTCACCTTCATCTATTTTGTTCATTTTTTAATATGATGTTATTACCGACTCATAAAGGCCTCCAATTTTTTTCAGATTTTTTCGCCACCAGTAACATTTTTAAATCTTCGTAAAAAACCGATTTCAAAAACGCCGTTTTTAAAAATCTGAAAAAATTCACACTGATTCTATGATTTAAAATATGATTTTTGAGTGCCATGCTCTAATGGGATCTCAATATTTACTATTTTTTCCACATTTTGCTTCCTTATAGATGAAGCTTTGTTTTCATGAAAAAAAAAAATTTTTCGAGATTTTCATATCAGTATGCTTAGAATCACCTGAAACGTCGAGAAAACTGGTTTAGAAAAAGTGTCTGTATGTGTGTCTGTGTGTGTATGTATGTGTGTGTGTTCCAGGGACTGAAAAATCAATCGTTGATAACTCGCGAATGGCACGATCGATCGACCTCAAATTTTGCGTGCAAGTAGAGGAGTAACTCCTCTGTAATTGCTGTGATTTTGAAGAAAATATATCTATGTATACTGATTTTATAGAATTTGTAATTCTTTTGAAAAATGTATACTCTGTAACTTTCGTAAAAGTTCGCCGATATGGCTAAACAGTTCTTTATAACTAGAGACACGCTAAATGCTGTTTGATATCGAATGTGGACAAAATCGGTAAAGCGGTTCGGATTTTATAGAATTATCAATTTTTGTAAAAAATGAAAATTTTGCTATCAGTCACGTCGAATCTCAGGAAATTAACTGAAATGTTCTACAACCGAAAAATAACATACAGCCCCATTTGAAAAAATAGCGATTTTCGCTATAACCTCCGCAAAAGTTAATAAAGTAAAACAAATGTTTGTGCCTAATAAAAATGAGATGTGCCAGTGAATTATTCATTTATTCAAAACAAGGATGCAAAGTAGAACCTTGCACATTGCTTCCTCATTTACTTTTGCCCTTCACAAAGCTTTATCTATAAGGAAGCAAAATGTGGTTCAAATAGTAAATATTGAGATCCCATTATCACATGGTACTCAAAAATCATATTTTAAATCATAGAATCAGTGTGAATTTTTTCAGATTTTTAAAAACGTCGTTTTTGTAATTGGTTTTTTTCGAAGATTTAAAAATGTTACTGGTGGCGAAAAAATCTGAAAAAAAATTGGAGGCTTTTATGAGTCGGTAATAACATCATATTAAAAAATGAACAAAATCGATAAGGGTGAGGGTCATGGCCTGCTGATTTGACGTGGAATGCCCCATATATTAGGTTGGGGAAAAAGAAATCCATTATTTTTATATGAACTTCAGGACTTTATTTAACATGCTTCGGATTGTCCAATTTGGGTCAAATATGCACCGTTTTGTTGTATGATTTATTGCCATTTCAAAGGTAACTTCATAATGCTTCTCTCATAGAAGTCCTGGTCTCTATTTGCAAAAAACTCTAGTAGTCGATTTTCACAATCCTCCCTAGATGCCAATTTTTTATCATTAAAGAAATTTTGCAATGCAAGAAAAATATGATAATCGCTTGGTGCCAAGTCCGGACTGTATGGCGGATGCATTAAAACTTCCCAACCAAGCTCCTGAAGTTTCTGGCGAGTCACTGTAAATGTGTGTGGCCTAGCGTTGACCTGGTAGAACACGACACCTCTCCTGTTGGCCAATTCTGGCCGTTTCTGGTCAATCGCTATCTTCAAACGGTCCAGTTGTTGACAGTAGAGATCAGAATTTAGCGTTTGGCCATATTGAAGCAACTCATAATAAATAATCCCCTTCCAGTGCCACCAAATGCATAGCAGAACCTTCCTGGCCGTTAATCCTGTTTTGGCCACAAGGTTATCGTATGTGATCCATTTCTCATCTCCAGTCACCATCCGTTTAAGAAATGGGTCTATCTCATTCCGTTTGGCCAAGGCTTCTCAGATGGATATTCGATCCATCATGTTTTTTTCTGTTAATTGGTGTGGCACCCAAACATCGAGCTTCTCTTTGAATCCAGCTTTGTGTAAATGGTTTAAAACTGTTTTAAGGTCGATTTTTAGCTCCTGGGCGATGTTACGACTGCTAACATGCCGGTCAACTTCGATCATTTCTCCAATTTATCGACATTTTCGACGACCGGCCTACCTGTGCGAGGTGCATCTTTAACATCAAAAATTCCTGAACGGAATCTACGAAACCAAAATTGCACATAATTGGCTGTTACAGTATCAGAACCATAAACACCATTCACAATTTTAGCCATTGTCAAAGAAAAACTATAAAATGTACCGAATTTTCTCTTTGTTCACTTCCATTTTTAACACCCTGTAACTCACAACTGAATGCACCAAACAAAAAACAGCAAAAAATTTTTTTTTACTGCGAAATGTCACCTTTCCAACGAGCATAAATCTGAAATTGTTTGATCGATACTTTACAAGAAATCTATCAGTACAGTCATCTACCGAAAAAATAATTGATTTCTTTTTCCCCAACCTAATATATATATATATATATATATGATTTGTGATAAATTGGAGTGGTGTGATTTGTTAATAATTGTTCCCATAATTTTGAGAGCCTTAGTGTGTAATTAACTACAATTTCACCGTCGACTATCTCGTTTTATAGGCGGTGTGTGTTGATTTTTCAATTAACGTGGACAGCAACCCGCTGCAGAGTTCTCTACATGGATAAGAGCTGTAGCTGTTGGGATGGGGAGGATGTCTTATTAACAACATAAAACTGTTTGGCTTGGTTGCTGTCAGTTTACAGGATTTCAACACACCTTCAGTGCGACAAGCGTGATTTGGTTTTGTGGCTGCCGACATAGAGTTTCGACAGATCCTCATCGACAGTTAACAAGAGCTGTTCCGATTGATCGCTAGCAGTGTAAGGCCTCGACATTTAACAAGGGCTGTTTGACTTCACGGCTGTCGACGTAGGGCTTCGATAGATTCTCCTTGAAAATCGACAAAAGTTGTAGGGTATGATTTCGAGAAACCCTCAGTGACAAGAGTTATTTCGGTTCGTGGCTGTCGATGTAGAGTTTCTACAGATCTTTATCGATCGACAAGAGTTGTTGTGCTCCGTGGAATAAGTTTTTATTGATTCATGTATTCTTTCGTTTTACACATACAAATGAAACGTAAGTAAATTTGAATTTAAATTCATGTTCAATTCAATTTCATTTTCAATTCCAATTTTTTCACGTAATTATTTTATTAATCAATCTAAAACCATGTTTCAAACACACATTGGCATGTTATTGCATGGTAACTCACATTTATACATTTTTATTATCAAGCTTCCAAAACTCATGCTTAACTTTGATTGATTGTATGAATATTCAAATAGTGAAACTTCTATGAAATATATATTAATCAAATCGTACGTTTCTTCTTACAGGAACGATATGGATTGGATCCATAGCTGTCTACAAGAGATTAAAAAGACCCTTATGAATCAATAAGACACGAAAAAAAGATTATTGTAATCATCGGAAAAAATTGCAAATTTAATGCCTGATAAATGAATATCCATATAGCGGAGCGGTTCTGAAGCGTAAATAGATATAATTTGATTTTTCTCTCAGAAAACATATGATGAGGATGAGGAAGTTCTGTAAAAAACGAAGCATAGTGAGAACGGAATTTGCAAAGTTCCACTTTACAGCTTTATTAAATTTATTTTAAAAAATCATAATAGGGAAAATTCTACATTTACTCCTTATTGCGTACATCATAAGCATAATCATTCTCCAATTGCCAATGCACATAGACAACCTGGATGGTTTAAGGTAAAAAATAAAAAATGTCACTTTTCCTAACTTTCAGACCAACTCGGTGAACAAATTTTAGTGTTCAATGTCCAATTTTATTTTTCGAGGAGTACAAGCTGGCTTGAGAGTAGGTCTTTTTGACAAAGCTGTGATTCTAAACATGTTAATAAACTTGTCTTTATCGAAAACTGAGTAAACAGTACAGTAAATCCAATGTCCACCGCATTCAGAATCAATATACGCAAACCAATCTGAACTCTACGATAGAAAAAATAAACATCAAACACTGAAATTTGATCAACGGTTTGATCTGAAAGTTAAACCAAGAAAGTTTAATTTTACTTTTTACATCAAAATTGCAGGATGATAATGCTTGTTATGTACTTAATAAGATTTAAATGTGAAATTATTTAGAAGAAGCGTATTATCTACTGAATTTTTTTTATGAATTTTTGTTGGATGAATCGGTCCCCTTTAGCCATAACTTCTCAATATCAATATATTATAACTCAATATTGATTATTCTTGTAATAGTCAATCAAATAGAATTTATGGAGAATATCAATATTACCGATTTTATAATAAATATTTCATTCATATCTTAATGATTACTTATTCAATTGTTATTTTATTGTGAACATCATCCTCCATCTCTCCTTAACTGTCTGGTAATGAATAATTATTTTTACTCGATTGTCGAAGGGAATTAATTTTCTTTGTTGAATATCGTGCTAATCGATTTTCGAGGACGCTTTTTGAAACACAAAAGAACGGAAGGTATAATTTCTCAACCGTATCTATTTCAATTTCAGTTTCATTTAATGTTGTCCGTTGTTCCAAATATTAAACGCAGCATCACGTGGAATCCTTATTGCAGCCTACGTTCCTTGTATACATGTACTAAAGCTTAACTTCATTTAAATTTATTTTATTTACTGATTATTATAAATTAACTTTGCAGTCTGCTTTGATTTCTTATTTGTTTCTGACTATCGAAAAATCGCCCCCGCAAAAACATTTTTTTTACAAACAAAAATTGGTCGCCAAGTAAAGAATCTTGCACATTGCTTCCTCATTAAAATTTGCTCTTTACAAAGCTACCTCTACGAGGAAGTATTGTAATTGATTTTGTCTTTCTCATAGAGGATGTTTTGTGAAGAGCAAAATTTAATGATGAAGCAATGAACAAGGTTCTACTTTGCATCCTTGTTTTGAATGAATATATGTAATACCGGATCATTTCATTTTTATTAGGCACAAACTTCTGTCTTACTTTGTCAACGTTTGCGGAAGTTATAGCATCAATCTCTATTTTTTCAGATATTCAAAATGGTCTAAAATCTGAACGCCTTTATCGGTCACCAAATATAGTAGGTATCGGGGCTGTACATATGTATTTTTCGTTTGCAGAAGATTTCAGTTGGGTTGTTGAGATTGGACGTCATTTGTGGAGAAATTGTTATTTTTTACCGAAGTTCAAAATTCTACAAAATTCGAACCGCTTTACCGAATTTATCGCAATCCAATACCAAATAGCATTTAACGGGTCTCTAGATTTAAAATACTATTTAGCGAAATCGTCGTACTTTTTCGAAAGTTAGAGTATACGAAATTTAGAAAAAAATCGATATAACCAGTATACATGGATATATTTTCTTAAAAATCACAGCAATTGAAGAGGAGTTACTACTCTACTTGCCTGCCAAATTTAAGCTCGATCGTGTCATTCACGAGTTATCGACGATTGAATTTTTGGTTCTTGGAGGCCGCACGCACACACGCACAAACACAAACCATCCAAAATCATTTCTCTCGGCGTTTTTGGTGATCCTGAGCATGCTGACGTGAAAATCTTGAAGAAAAAGAAAATGTCATGAAAACAAAGCTTCCTCTATGAGGAAGTAAGAACTCCTTCCACAATTATTATAAATCCAACACATTAGCCAAGTAAAACTCTCTTCAAAAACTTAGTGGGCCAGCGACGAGTTGCGAGAGGTATTATCCGTCTACAACATGACAGTGTGCGCAAAATTCATCGTGAACTTTCATTCTCTGGTGGCGAAATGTTACTGTTCCGTTTATGATCCGCAGTAAGGACCAAACGGGCAGTTTTCAGAAGAAAGAACAGCAGAACACGAAACATCTTGCAAATAATACAAGAAATGCGGCCGGAAATAAGCTGGTTGGCGGTAGACCTAACGATCGTTAGCGACCGAGTCAAAATTTTCTAACTGTCAGTGAGTGTAAAAACATTCAGAGACCGTCATTTGAACGTCTATACCTTCAGATATCCTCTTAGCCGTATAGACCCTTACTTTATATTTATAATGAATCCCCTTTCACTGTATACACCGTATACACTCCTCATTGACCGTCTAAGCCAGCGCTTTGAAATTCTCATGTACCATATTTCACCGTCTACGCCCTCTGCTCTTCCGATGCTCTTCCGATACCTAAATAACCCGCTTTTCAAATATCTCACCGTACTCTATACTCATATTGTCCTCGATCTGCAGATTCTTTTTACAATCAAGGTATAGCTGCATGCATCATATATTTAATGCTTGTTTAATGCATTAGTTATAAAAAAATATGGAGAAATGGATTGTTTTTTCAATACGTTTATTCCAATTCTTTAGTATTTAGAGGCGATGCTATAGAAATTTGGCCGTCGATTTTCACGTAAACACAAATTCCACATAAGTTTTCTACCGGTATCGCATAAAAATTCTCCCCCCTGTGACATTTGTGTATGTAAGCGAAAGGGACACACATTCCGCACCCGCCATAAGCGTTAAATGAATTGTCGGATAGCATCGGTCGACTCTCTAAATTTGAAAAAGTGGAAATTCACTCTTTCGAAGTCAATACTCACCTTTTTATAAAGTTATACGTGAACCTCACCGAAAAAGTGATTATTGACTATTCTAAACAGTGAATATAGTGCACTTGCAAGAAAGTTAAAAATTTCACTTTTTTTTTGTTGAAATTTTCTTTTCAACAAAACACACACACACACACACACACACACACACACACACACACACACACACACACACACACACACACACACACACACACACACACACGCACACGCACACGCACACGCACACGCACACGCACACGCACACGCACACGCACACGCACACGCACACGCACACGCACACGCACACGCACACGCACACGCACACGCACACGCACGCACACACGCACACACGCACACACGCACACACGCACACACGCACACACGCACACACGCACGCACGCACGCACGCACGCACGCACGCACACGTTTTTCATTGTAAACTGTTTTGAAATGGACATAAGTTCTTAGTTTACAATGAAAGTTTACTTTCACTCGCTTCACCACTCATCATAGTGTCGATGTTTCGATGGCAAACGGCGGTGAAAGAAGGTTTAAATTTCGACTCGGGGAAACAACCAATATTACTAGATAAGCATTCCCAAGTTATTAAATTATTGTCAATGATTTCCTAACTAATTAAGAAATTATTGAGAATACGTTGTATTAGAATGATAATTATCACTGATCGATGGGTACAAAAAATTATTACTATTTTCGGTCTATTAACTCGAAGAACAGTGTAACTCTAAACTGATGAATTGAAATAGGAAAGAAGAATTACAGATTACTAACGGGTAGCCTTATATAGGGGCGGGAGGAGGATTGGGCGAACCCCTGCCAACGAAAGTAACCAACTTGTCAAAGTTTTGTTATTTTCGATAAACGCTAAATGAACGGAGAAATCAGTTAATGTGGCCAAGAAAGGAAGTCATTCGTATATAGACTTTGGTCTATTCTCACTATTCTAACTAAAAATTAATTTGAACATGAGTTAATGCGAAACCAGAAGTAAATACTGCCACGACGGCTGCCAAAAATAGTCACACTATTCATGAATACGTCACATTAATATTGTTTAGTTATGTTATTTGCCATTAATATAAATTGCTGAATCTCACACTTACTTGTACAATCCGTATAGAATATATTTTATAAGTGATTGGATGCTGAAATTAAGCGTCGAGGTGCAATTAAGACCAAGGACTCTAAACTAATTGAGACTATCTTGAATTATGCAAGCCGTAGCTTATTGCTAAAACCTTTCGTGCTGAACGAATAAGTAAAGCTCAGTCCGATATTATTTACACTCCAAACAGAAAGAGATTTTGAATCTCATTTCTATTATATTCTTAGTTTATTTTGTATAATTTAGTTTGTATCATATCTACTTATGTGCCCCCCATGTTATAGGTAATAACGATTTTCGTTAATATTGAATATTATATGTGCAATCTTTTGTGTTCTTAGCAGGTCTCATGAATGAATAAAACTTTGGAACTATTCATTCTGCTACCTCTATAAATTCGAAGATTCCCTCTTAATAAAATATATACACTGATTTATGCATACACGGAAATAGGATATAGTCATCAGTAAATTAACTGTTAAGAAGAACAGATTGATATTACGTGTTTTCCTAAAATGAAACAATTCTAGACTATCGTTGAAAATTTTAACCGACGACTAGAAGGTCGAAATATCTGATGGAATAGAATAGAATAGAATAGAGATTTATTGAGTCCTGGGAAAGATGCCCTAAGGACCGAGCATACATAGTGTAACGTGGTGTTTTTCTGCACACCCCGTTACTTCTGCTGTCGAAAGCCTTATGTTAAAAACTGGTACACCGTCCGCTGTCGAGCTCTCTCCAGGGCAAAGAATTAGAGTTAAGTTAGGTTAGTAACCGTTTTTGTGTGGATTTTGTGTGCTTGTGCGTTAGATGTAAGAGAAATTTTGTAAGGTCCGACCTCACTGGTCTCCCAAGATCTCGACCACCGTTGGAATGAGCCTGAGGGGTCTGCGTCTTCGTTCGCTGACGATCTGATGTCCCGTGTTCCCAGGAACAGCATTAATCCCGCAGGACGTGAGGAACCTGCGGGGTGGTATTAGTCCTCACCTTCACGAGGAGTGGACGCCGAGTGGAGGTTGGATTGTTCGGCGAGATCGTCCACCTCGTCAACAAAAATCCAAAAATTTGAGGCAGAGGGCAGCGGATGGCTGGAAGCTTACCACCGTCGCCCCCGCTCTGCCCACTTAGAGCTAAGGACCTCCACCATTTAACCGGCAACTTGAGGAAAGATGAGGTACCTGATGCTTGGTGGGAAATTTCCTAAATGCCCCGGAGCAGCTCTTGGATTCTCTCTAGATCCAAGGACGCTATGATGCCCCCGTACCAGATCCATCCCGTGGCGCTCTCGAGCCGTGAGCCGCATCTCTACCATCTGAGATGCCCACAGGATCTGCGGAAGAGCAACGTTGGCCGGTACACGGTTTCCACCGCACCGCAGGCTGAGCCGGGGCCACTTGAGGTTGTCGGAAAATTCTTCAATTCCCGATGAGCGAGATGCCCTTATGAATAAGGAGAGATCACGCTCAAATCCTTTGAGTGATCAGCTATCAGTTTGCAAATAATGAGCTGAATAAATTCATTCCGCAGTCGGGTATAGAGAACTCCACAACATTTTATTAGTTAGAGTCTTTAATTTTTATTTTTATTTATTTATTTATTCTCGGCAATCGAGGGCCGAAAGTCAGGATTACTTGTCGTTGTTGTCACAAGACGAAGGACCATCGAGCTCTTCGCGATTACCTGTGATCGACAACGGACGTGTCGTAGTACTTTCCGAAATTTAGAAGATCGGGGTCAGTCACCAGATTTCCTGGAGAGGATTGAAAAGAGCGTCTAAGATCAGAACCAGTGAGGGCCGTGAGTACCCGTATCCCGGGATTTATTTTGTCAAACGCGGAACTGTGTATAAAACGATTGAGATTAATAACATCTTTGGAATTATTTTATTACTTATTATCAAGTGAGATACTCTAGTAGGGTAAGGCCCTTGAAGAGAGGCAGGAGTCGCGAAGGTGCTACTTGTCTCGTTTTGTCTTTGTGCTGTCTAGTAACCGTGGGAATGGCATTATAAATTTGTAGTATGAATGTCGGTAAATTCTGAGATAATGAGTCGGACCCTAAATTAATTGGGACTCAAGTTATTAATTGACGAAGAGATTCCTTTTGTCTTGTTTCTTCGGCTTGTGCGTGCGGTTTTCCCGACTTAAGGACCGTTAACTTGTGATGGTTATGTAATTGTTGTATTGTAGGAATTATTGTTTCTGTGGCGACGGGATGAGTGAAGAGAGATAACACGGCATTAATTGAACAAAAAGATATATTTCAGAACAAAAGAAAACTCTCGTCTCGTACAGCGTCTTCGGACGTGATCTTCTCGCGAACGCGCCTCAGGCCGACTGCCCCGATCGCCGCCCCTACTGCGAACGCTTCACCGCAGCTCATGCGCTGTTGCCGATTTTGTCCGCTCGCTCTCGCGCGCTCGCTCGCAAGGCAACGCGCCAACGTTCTCAGGCCCTACGTCTGGTCCCCCCGCGACGACATTCGACCCCGAATGTCCTTGTTCCTCGTCATCTGCGTCATCTTCAGCTGTCAGTCTCTTCATCTTCAACCCAAAACTTCATGTGATCTGCGGCTGTTGAAATTTGCGACGGTCCTTCGTGCTCCCCGACTTTGCGAACCGTGTATCGATCGTTGCGCAAAACGCCGAAGGGTTTTTTGAGGTTTTTTAAGGTTTTTTTAAGGGCCGATAAACTTCGCAGCGAATTTTAACCCAGGTCCTTGCTGAGTTCGTTGGATCGCAACCAAGTCTCCTTTGCGATAAAGTTTCGCCTCCTTTCTCTTCGTGTTATAGCCTCGCTCGTTTTCTTTCTGAATCTTCGCGATGCTCTCCTTTGCTTGAAGTCGTAGTTCCTCGTGTTTTTCCTCGAAGGAAGTGACCCACTCACTCTCGATAAGTTCGCGAATATGCGGATCCTCGCGGATGCGCGCGTCCGATCCGAACAACAATCGAAACGGCGTCAACGCAATGCTTCGATGGGGAGTGGTATTCAAATACAGCTGGGCCGTGTTTAAATATTTAATCCACTCTTCTGGATTCGGTGCTGACAACCTTGTTAATAGCGGGATGAGCGTGCGATTTACGCGCTCTACCTGTCCGTTCGACCTTGGACCGCCCGTCGTCGTCAGTACGTGGTGAAACTTCTCGTGCTCACAAAAATCTCGTAAGTCCTGCTATGTGTATGCCGTACCTCGATCGGATATGATTCTTCTGGGATTTCCGACGTTACAGCTTGTTTCTTCAGTCGACCTAATACCTCGGCTCTCTTCGTCGATTTAGTCGCATACAGCCACGTGAACTTCGAAAAGCTACCGACCACAACAAAAATATGCTTGTAGCTCTTCTTCGTTGTTGCTAGAGGGCCCAAATGATCGATGTGGAATGTATCCAGAGGCACTTCTTTTTGTCGATGAGATTTAGGAACCCCTCTTGCCGACCCTGCTTTTGTTCTGCCAAAATACAAACAACGCAATTTCGAACAACTTTCTCCACCTTTGTTCGCAGGTTTTACAGTCAATAGTCTCTTTTCACGAGAGCCTCCGTTTTGCTCACGGAAAAATGACCCCTCTCGTGTGCCTGCTTAACGACTTGAGTTTGCATTTCTTTTGGAACCACAAACCGGACGTCATCGTCGACTTCTCGAAACAGTAGACCTCCACGGATGATATACCCGCGAGCTTCACCTTGTTTGGCCAACTCTTTTACTCGACGCATTTCTGGGTCGTCTTCTTGTGCTTTCTTCAATTGTGGCATCAATCCGTCGTTGACTTCGTGAATGAGCATGTACGTCGGCAACGGGTTGCGGCTGAGCGCGTCTACGTGCGCCATGCTCTTGCCTGGGCGGTGCTCGATAGTGTATCCGAAATCTTCGAGATGCAAAGCCCACCTCGCGACACGCACGCACAAGTCTTTCTTACTCATCGTCTGCGTAAACGCGCGGCAGTCAGTGACGATCTTAAACGGAATTGCCAGCAAATAAATGCGAAACTTCTTAAGTGCGTTCACAATCGCGAGTACCTCGCGCTCGTAACTCGGATACTTTTCCTCGGCAGGCGTGGTCTTGCCACTAGCGTAATACTCCGGATGCAACGCCTTATCTTCGCTATTTCGCTGCAGCAGAATTGCGCCGTAGCCAGCTTTGACGCATCGGTATGCAGCTCGGTTTCTGCGCCTACGCGATACAAATTCAACACCGTTTAGTCATAAACAGTATCATTTTCAATCGTACAAACGCGTCGTTCTCCTTATCGCCAAACTCGAATTTCACGTTCGTTCTCAAGAGGTTTTTCAACGGTCGCGCAATAAAGGAATATTCAGAAATAAGCTTACGGAAATAACCGGTCAAACCGAGAAATCCCTGAATCTGTCGTATATTCGTCGGTTTCGAAAACTTCATGACTGCTTCGATCTTTCTATCGCTCGGATGGACACGCCCATTTTCAATGACATGTCCCAAAAACTTGATTCTGGTCTGTAGGAAAGCACATTTTTTCCAATTCACTATTAGACCCGTCTCGCATGCAACGCTCAATACTCGCTTCAGGTTCGCCAATACAAGCTCGTAATCTTCTCGACGGTATAATTAGGTCGTCCATGTACGTCAACACGACCCCTTCGCGAATCAAATCTTTGAATGCGGCGTTTACGAATTTCTGAAAGACCGCTGGCGAGTTGCACAGAACCAAAGGTAGTCTCAAAAATTCAAAGTGGCCGTCAGGTACAATAACGGCCGTGTATTTGTGACTCGACTCGTCTACCGGCACATGGACAAAACGGTTCTTTAAATCAAGTGTGCTGAACACTCTCGTGTCTTGCAATCTGTCCAGCTGGTCTTCTATTAGAGGCAAAGGGTAGCGGTCTTTAACTATTTTCTTGTTGAGAAGTCGATAATCTACGCAGAGCCTCTTGTTACCGTCTTATTTCACTACCAGAACGAAAGGACTCGCATAGTCGGACACGGATTGTCGAACAATATCGTTATCGAGCCAATCGCTAATCTGCGCATTGACTTGCTCTCGCTTGTGTGAAGCCAAACGTTTCGCTCTCCGATACACTGGTTCTTCGTCTTTCAGCACAAGCGTCATCTGTACACCTACTTTGCGCGTCTTTAGAGGGCAGTAACTGTCGACAAGATCTTGTACAATCTCTTTGTACTGCTGAGCTTTGACGTTGGAAAAATCTACTACATTTACGTCGCGATATTCAATCAGATTGATTTGAAATATCTCTGGCATCTCGTCATCGTTCATGGACGAAGTCTCGCTTGCAGGGCTAACCGTAGCCTTACCGCGTTTCACGTGCGAATCTATCGTATGAAGGAAATCTCGACCGATGAACAACTTTTGTCGTAACACGTCGTCGGAAACCACTCGAATGAGAATCGGGTAAGAGTGCCCATCTATCGTCAAAGTCGCTCTAAACTCTCCGAGCGTCTCGTTCGTCTCCGTCCCTACGCCTTGAAACGGGATCGTCTTACTCTCAAATCGCGGTGACCCTATGCTTATGTATTCGTCCGCGGGCATAACTGTTATGTCGCTGCCATTGTCGAGCATCGCCGCGATCGGAAACCCGTCTATTAGAATTTCTTTATCGTACTTTGGTTCTTCCGTCTGAGTTATCTTGCAGGTATTTTTCGTCGCGTCTTTCTGTTTCGGACATTTCGCGGCGACGTGCCCGTGTTCGCCGCACCCGAAACACTTCGTACCTTCATCTTTCATCGGACAATTCGCGCTGAGATGATCACGGTGACCACAATTAAAACATCGCTTCGTTACACTATCTTTTTTCTCGCTCGACACGCCCTTTTCGTCCGAAACTCTTTCTTCACCGGGCTCACTTTTCGCGCTCGCAGTCTTATCGTTCTTACGGTTAGCACCACCGGTCTTCTCGTCCGTCTTCACGCTGGAATTCGTCGTGGAGTTTCGGTCGCGCAGCGAAATTTCTTCGAACGCCTGTAGAAGAGATTGGCACAAGGTGAAACCCTACTGACGCGCCACGTCGCGCAGTTGAGTGTCTGGAATACCGTCGATGATGTAGCTCAGCACTTCGTCGTCGCCCATTGTGCGGTGGTTCGCGAGAATCATTTTGTCATGTACGGAGTCGTAAACAGTCTCCACCCTGTTCCAGACACGTTCTTCGAATCGTCGTCGCATCGTGACTTTATTTGGTCGATGGTGAAACATTTTCCGTAGCTCGGCCAAAACGGCGTTGGGAGACATCGCGATGTATTCCGGTTTGGAATGGAACCATTTCATTGCCTTCCCCTTGAGTCGCGTTCCAATTGAAATCTTCGTCGTGTCGTCGTCGAGTCAGTACGTGTCTCTCAAACATCACCTGTCGGTCCCATGTCTCGAACACTTTGGCATTTCCGTCAAAATAGCTGAGAAGATCCGCAATCATCGAATTATTCATTTTCGTCGTTACCGACGCGCCACTAACCGCGCCACCGATCGCACCGCGTGTGTCTCGTCCGTTGCGCGCACGGCGTCGGCTCTTGTCTTCTCTCTCCGTAACGCTCTACGGAGCAGCTCGATCCCGCGACGCGCCAACGCGAGTTCCCGCTCGGCTAATTCTTTCTCACGCTTGTACAGCGCGATCTCGCGGTCACCGGACACCGACATAGCAACACCACTTTCGTCTAGAGATTTGCCGCCGCGCGCATTGTCCTCTTTGTTACCTTCACTGCACCATTCGATAACTGGATTCGCCGTCAAAATTCGGTCGATTAGCTCGGCTTTGTTTCCGGACAGACTGAGTCCGTTCGCCTTCAAAATGTCTTTGAACTGCGTCACAGTCATGGGATACACGTCACTCTCCGAAATCTCCTTTTTTTTCGTCGGATTGGCGTCGTTCGTCGTCAACATCGCTAGTCGTCGGCGTCATTCGTCGTTAGCGTCGTTTGCGCACGAAGTCAACACGCGGTTCGTCTAGCCGCCATGTTCTTCGTCTCCACGGATATCGTCTTTTTTCGCACTTCGCATAACACTCGCGATCTCTCAGTATCCCATCCCGGACGAGCCCCCAAAGTTTGTAGGAATTATTGTTCCTGTGGCGATGGGATGCGTGAAGAGAGATAACATTTGAACAACAATTGAACAAAAAGATATATTTTAGAGCAAAAGAAAACTCTCGTCTCGTACAGCGTCTTCGGACGTGACCTTCTCGCAAACGCGCTTCAGGCCGACTGCCCCGATCGCCGCCCCTACTGCGAGCGCTTCACCACAGCTCGTGCGCTGTCGCCGATTTTGGCCGCTCGCTCTCGCGCGCTCGCTCGCATGGAAACGCGCCAACGTTCTCGGGCCTTACAGTATGGTATCGTGTGAAAGTTGTGAGTATTCAGTTATTGATTGAAATTTAGTTCCTGAGCATTTAGTTAGAAATTTCCCGAGATTGCCGTGCTGTCGTACCGGACTCAGTGTCCTTGGAGCATATCGGTGTTTTAGTATTGCTGTCCTAAGCCGGATTTCGAGAAAAAAAGGTTCCGAAAAGAATTGAGTTTTTGACAGAACTATCGCAAGTGAGAATTGAGCGGGCGAGACAAGTATTAGTCCGATCGTTATTCGCGCTGTCGCATTCGGAGATTGTTCCTACGAAGACTACGCAACTGTAATATTAATTCCCAGCCGATTCTTAGAAGAGAGAGAGAGCGATCGTGAGTCTCGTCGTAGAATTAGTTAGTGTTTGTCCGTTCTTTTTCCATCGTTAGTAGAAATTATTAATTTTCCGGTAAAGAGTCGAGCCGATCTGTGCGCTGTCGACCTGAGCGGGGACGATTATGAAAAATTATTTCTCGCAAAGTGCTCTAATTTTGTTTTACTCGGTTCCATTAATAATTATTGTCTTGCGGTTAATTTACGTTGTTGAGAAGTGCGTGGAAGCTCTCGAGAATGTGAGAGTCCGGAGTAAATTGTTGGTTTATCGCTATTATTGTTGTCGGAATAGCGTACGTCATTTCTCGCGACGAATTATTTTTCCGATGAGCATTCGTAAAATTCACCTTGCGATATTTAGTAAATTCCTGGTTAAACTAAAATATCCACATTTTTCTTAATCATAAACTACACCCACCTACTTTCGATATTGTAGCTTTTTTGTCTTCCGATTCAAAATTCATCTTTTGTTATTTGCCACATCCAAAAGTTAATAAACTTCTACATTGTTACTTTAGTTTCTGTGTTCTGACTATTATTGTGTGCGTGTCGGCCCCGCCCCTCTACCGTAAGATCCTGAGCTAGCGGCTGATGACCGTCATTTATCCTGCGTTGTCGAAATTAGCTAGTGGTCGAGTCAAATCGGTGAAATTTAGTTAGGGCCGTCTCGTGGCGGCTGGCGCTCTGGGAGACAGACGCGGAAAATAGGACGAAGGTGCCGGAGAATTATTTTCTCGGTTACAATAGATATTACAAAAGCGTGGTAAAGTATCGTTAGAACTTAGAAAACTAGGCGGTGCGGAGTACAGAGTAAGCGCAAGAAAGTGAACAAGGTTAGAATTATCGGCGATTAAAAGAAATGAGTAATAAAAGTAAGATAAAGCTAAGCTAAGTTCGGCTAAGATATCCTAGACCGGTTGCGGGTGGGGGGGACTCACACAGTCGTTACCACGCGATCGTGAGTGTGAAAGTGCCGCATGAGGCACGCCCGAAACGCATCGAGAGAGGGAGCATCCGTGACGGAGGTAGGAAGCCCGTTCCAATCGAGGTGTTCCAATATTTAGTGGTTTGTATGGCCGGCGTGCGGAGCGAGTCGGTACGGCCGCCCACGATCCGTGGGTTGGCCTTGCTGCGAGGGACGAGCCACTCCGCGAGATAAGATGGGACAGCCGTGTGGACCATTGTGTAGAAGAGGCACCCGATGTAAAATTGGCGCTTGCCCTCCACCATAGCTCTGCCGAGCGACGGCGGCCCTGAGAGATGTGGTCGATACGCCAGAGCCGGAGGGCAACGTAAAAAGCGGCATTGAGTCCACGCTGCAGTTTGGATTCTAGAGCACTGGGAGTATCGCAAAGTATCGCAGGGCAGTACTCGAAATGCGGTAAGACCAGGAAGCGGACTAACCATTTACGCGTATTAACATCTAGGAGATTGGAGGTGCGGTAGAGCTGAGCGAGGTAGCCAAATATTCAGCGCCTCACCATGGATACCTGCTTCCCCCAGCCCAGCGTTTTGGAGAAGATAACGCCGAGGTTGTGCACGGACCGGACAAAGCCGATCGGCACATCTCGAGCATGTAATACAGGGAAGGTTGCAAGGTTAAGGCTATTAACTATGCGGGCAGTGCCAAGGATAATGCCTTTAGTTATAGTACTGTTGAGACACAGCGTATTAGAGGAAGCCCACTCAGCGATAGAAGCGATATCCTCGTTGATCAACGCAAGTGAGGCGGTGAGCAATTCGGGCGAGCATTGCGAATAGATGACTAGATCGTCGGCATACAAAATCTGTCTGCAATGCTGAAAGACCGCCGGCAGACCCAATTAGATCTAGGGCCATCGGGGAGTCGAACTGCTTGCGTCCTTCCAGACAGGTAGGACACGAACCAGGTGATAGCATTGGGCGACAGGCCAATTCTGAAGAGTTAAGAGAGCTGTAAGCAGTGGCTAACTGTGTCGAAGGCTTTACTGAAGTCGCAAAAGATTCCAATAGGAAGGCGGTGCTTATCCATACCGTACCGTACATCACCAGTAAGCTTGAGCAAGGCTGCTTGCGTGCTATGTCCCTGTCTAATGCCTCTTTGTAGGGGATCAAATAAGTTGATAGCGCAATGCCAATCGGTTAGCTGATAAGACACGATTCTTTCAATGATTGTAGAAAGTGCGCAAGGGTTACAAATAGGACGAAAGTCATGGGCCTTGAGAGGCTTAGGGATTTTATCGATGGGTGTGATGAGGGCAGAGAGCCATTGGCGTGGGAAAATAGAAGTGGCGAAGGAAGTGTTGATGTGGTCAGTGATCCGGGGCAAAAGGGTATCAGAAACAAGATTGAGGTAGCTGGCAGGGAGGAAGCCTGCGAAGAGGAACGAGAGAAGGACTGATGAATATCATCAGCCGAGGCTGCCGATATCGACAAGCGAGGATGTGCGAGTGAAGGCCAGGTCGGGGGAGGAGAAGGCCGCGCAGAAGGCCGAGTTAAGTTGGTCGGCTGAGAAAGGGATTTTGGAAGAGGCGCGCTTGTTTGGAACAAGGCTAATGCGGCGTAGTTCAACCCAGGCATCGCGCGAGCCACGACAGGAGTTTACTCGCGAAAGAATATGCAGGCATTGCGCATTATTGATTAGGAGTTTCGACTCGTTACGGAAATCGCAAAACGCCTGCATCAAAGCGGCGTTAACTAACCCGGAGCATTTGTCTCTGCAATAACAGCGATTGGCACGATCACGCAGCACCATTTTGTGTCGGATAGCTGGAGTAGTCCGGGACGCAGGGGGTCACGTGAGGCTCATGGCTTGAAGGGGTGCTAGGCGGTGAATCACTTCAAGGACCGTGTTGTTGAAAGGCTTAATCTGCGTATCAACGGGTGAGTCGCTGTCAAGAATCGACCAATCCTGACCCGACAACCCAGCTGCAAGAACCGCTGGATTAATGACTTTAATGTTGCGATAAGTGAATGTATGGAGAGGTAGGCGAAGGATGGAGACGTCGTAGATGATGGAGATCAAATCATGACCGGAAAGGAAAGGTGTGTTTGATAGAGAATGTGAATTGACTTTGGGGAGATTACTCACAGCGCAGATATCCAGCTACGTGTCGGACGACCCTGTGTGGTGCGTGGGCGGGAATTGCACTAGGTGAAGTCCGGGCTCGAGAAAAAAGCTTTTGAGCCTAACCGCCGAATTATGACGTTAGCGTAGTCCGGTAGAAGTGCGAGTATTTCATCCTGAAAGTGACACATAAAACCGAGGCGGGGAGGGCGATACGCGACGGTAACAAGAATTTTAGGGCCGGAGGGGCAGCGGGCCTCGCAAATAAGGTATTCAGGCTTAGCGGTATATTCCTGCGGTGAAGCCACAATGATTGCGGTACGGAGCGACAAGCGAAAATAGAGAGCGATGCCCCCACCCTTCTTCCCAAGCTTGTCATTACGGAAAAGGTGAAACGAATTAAGCGAGACATATATCAGATACACTTTCATTAAGCCAGGTTTCGGAGATAGCGATAATATCGAAAGGGTGCCGATAAAAGAAGTCGCGGAATTCGTCGATGTGCGCTGGAAGAGATTAGGCATTGCGGTGGCCGATACGTAGGCCCAACTGGTGAATAATTGCGAGGCGAGGGCGCGGCAGATGCCACAGGGAATCAGGCACTATTCTTAACGTTGTTGAAGTTGATCGGGTTGGTTGGTGCAGGCGGATGCTAGTCGAGACGGAAGCAGGCGGCATCAGCTGGTTGGACACCACGTTCCGCGGTCGTAGGCAATAGGCGTAGGCTCACTAGAGCTTGAGCGGGTAGAAAAAGCGTGGAGAGCCTTCGAGCCTTCGAGAGTCGCGAACGCGACGAGCGATGAATCGCCGCCACCCGAAGAACCGACGGGCAGTCGGCGAGAGCGTGCAAATTGATGCAACAAAATTAATATCATGTTATCTCAATGTATAAAAAACTAAATACTACACATTTAAAATTAAAATAACGCTAATGAAAAAACGGACCAATCTAACCTACATTTTTCATTGAAAACTGTCTTCGATGATATAATAATTATGATAGATAAATAAAAAATGGAGCCAATTAAAATTTGAACCTTAAGTTCGATCGTCGAAAGTTATCATTAACATTCGAAAATTTATTTTTTGTTCACTGGTAACTGTTTATTTACTGGTATATTCACTCTATAAGTTTAATGTACGAATTCCGTAGGTGTGGCAATCTTATCTGTATTGATATAATAGCGCGAACATCTAGCATATCATCCTCCAATAGTGGTTTCTGACCACCCCCTCTGACATTATGGTCATTGGCGTTGCTAATGAATGCAGTATTTCCAAATTGTATAAGACCCGTAATGATGAATAGGAGATCATTTTCTGAGTTCAGAAATATTTTTGAAACCCGAGAGTTTCACCGCTACCTTCATCTTCCCATCAGTTATGGCACCGAGCCTATACACCGAGCCACCATTTGTGTGTCGGGCCACTTTAAAAGGCATTTTGAAGTATCCTAAAATGTTTGTAAATACAAGTACATACATAGTAAATACATAGTAGTAAATACATAGTAAAATGAAAATTATCCTAAAGTTATACCCACACACATATGTATGTGTATGTATTATGAATGTTTAAGTTTATTTTTAACCGTAAACCTACCGATGAATCAATTCTCAATTTCCCCTACATTTCCTCAACTTGTAACTTCAAGATTACTGTTTTTTCTGTTAGAATCCCGAATAAACCTCGATATGCTTCTAATATCTGTATGTTCACAAATTACCAGTTCGATGGGTATGTTACCCTAGTTGTATATTGTTGTGTAAGTTACCAATTTAAGTAACAGATATATTACCATAAATCACTGAAATGGCAATGAAAAACGATTATAAGATATATTGGAGTTCACAAAAAGGGAATGAATTTAATCAAATTCTTCATGCGACGTGAATTATGTGAAATCACCTATGTTCGACCAATTAAAGTTAATGTAATATTAAGTGAATAAAAAATCATGTTCAGGAAAATGTAATTCATAGAAACATGGTTAACTAAACATCGAATTTATATAAAATCTGAACATTTCTACTGATATCGGATAAATCAGATATGTGGCATCACTGACATGTTTTTCGATTACATTGAAAATTGGTGTTCTACACATCAAATTTTGCTTAAGTTATGGAATAATGTTCATTAAAAAAATTGAAACTTCACAAAATCAAAATCGATTTACATGCTTTCCAAAAATTAAATACTAAAGTTCACATTATTATTTAATTTTAATAATAACATTCCCCTGATATTCTAAAATTTGTTGATATTGGTGTATGCTCAAATTTAAACAAATTTAATGATAATCGCTTTACGAATACCGATTTTATGACATTTTATTTGTTGTAAAAATCTCTTAAAATACAAAATAACCAATCAATTTTCTTCAAATTTATAATAAGTAAAAGTCGAGGTGTACTCCGCAGAACGATAGATTCTGAACTGAATTGAACACACAAACACATACATGAAATATTATGACTATCTTGATGTATTTTACTATAGTTGCAATCCTCTCCACTTCATATTGCCAAGCCAAGTATTGCACCCTGCTGCCAACGTTGTTGTTCAGTACAAACTTGATTCAGTCAAATTTTCTAATTTTGCCAACAATCTTTGGTAGCTGCACAGAGTGAATAAAACCCACAATTCTTCTAAAATAAATAATTCTCCAATAAATTAACGATAAATAACATACATTTATTTATGTCTTTCATGAAAACAAATTTTTCTTTTACAATTATGACGGTCATTGAAATTGCTAGGGTACAGACTTTTTTTGTTATTTTTAATTTATCCAAATAAAAGCAACATGGTGTACTCATTTATTTGTCTGCAAATTTTCAGACATGTGAGTGATGCTGTTTTTGAGTTGGTATTCTTACGCTTAAAAAAATGTACATACACGTAACGATGAGATCGGTCAAGTAAAGAATACGGCAGAAATTCAATGACATGAACGATTTATATTGCATTGATATCTTAAGAAGTGCTTACACTCTATCATCCTAATTTTTTAAATCGTCGAACTCACTATTTCCAGAATATTGAACGAAGGAAACTTTCGCCGGAAATGTACTCGCATCATTATTGGGCTCCACAGAGTTTATTTCCGGATTTCTTGGCGACATCGGTACGATCGCATGACCACAAGACATGGTGCGGACGAATCGACTCCTTATTTACCGGTTTCATTAAGTGGCGTCATCAAATCCGGAAATAAACTCTGTGAAGTAAGCTATTGATGTGGATACATTGCCGGCAAAAGTGTCTCCTGTTAAATTTTCTCCAAATAGTGTGTTCGATGACCTAACAGATAAGAACGATATGATGTAAGTACGTATTTGCTTCTTAATGCAATATTCATTCATGTCCTTGTATTTCTGCTGTTTTTATTATTCCACCGATTTTGTCGTTACGTATGTGAACATTTTCTTGCAAAGTGAAAAAGTTCCATCTCAAGAACAGCTTCACGCACATTGATGAAAATGTTCAGATAAAGAAATGAGTACAATCTGGTGCTTTCATTTACATGAATGAAAAATCACAAATAAGTCTCTACTCTATCAATTTCAATGACCCGCATAACTGTAAAAAGCTTCCTGAGCAAGCAAAATACACAGCCGTTTTCATTTTTTTTGTTCGTAATTCAGCATTCATTGATTTTATCTTTATCTATTTGAGAGAAATCATGGTTTATATGGACCTACCAAATATTGTCGACAAAATTAGAAAATATAACTAATCAAGTTTGTACTGAACAACAATACTGGCAGGAGATTGCAATGGTCGGATCAGCAAGATGAAGTGAAGAAGTCACATCGATGGCTGAATTAAACAAGATAATATTTGCATTTCCCGTGTGTATGTGTGATTAGATCATTTTATATTTCAATTCTCTGGGAAATACATTTCGATCCTTACTGCCCATAAGTTCATTGAAGATTTTGAATTTTGAGGGATTTTCACAAGAACTTGATGAATAAGTTTAATTTAATTGAAAGATGTTTTAAATTCTCAAATATATCATAATCAATTCGTGAAGCCATTATTATTGAGTTTTGCACTAGTATCAACAAATTTTAGGATATCGGTATAACGTCAGTGTTCAGATGAACCGAAATAATGTGAATTTTAATATCAAATTTTGGAAAAACACATAAATCGATTGTGATTTCATGAAGCTCTAGTTTTTTAAAAATTAACATTATCGCATCAAATCAAACATAATATGATACGTAAATAGCAAACATTTCATGTCAATGAAATAATGTACAGTAATAGTGCATATATAATTTATTGAATATAGGATTCGGATTTTATATTAAGGCGATGTTTTTAAAATTATGCCTCAATAATTCACATTTTGCATAATGTTATTGTTTAATGACTTGATATTTCATTAACTGTAATTGGTCAAACAAAAATGTTTGTAGATTATTCACATTGCATGAGGCATTTTATTCGAGTTATTAACTATTTCTAAATCAGATATATCTTATCATTATTTTTCATTGGCATTTTAGTAATTTTTGTTAATATGTCTATGTTTTAGATTGTTCTACTGAATGGAGTGGTTGCAATGATTCTGAAAGGCAATCATACGTACAACTTGGGTAATATACCATTCGAGCTGATAATTCAACAACACACAGATACTGAAGCAACTCGAAGTTTTTTCGGGATTATGACTGTACAAAATAGTAGACTTGAAGTTGCAAGCTGGGAAAATCTGTGGGAAATGGAAGGTCAATTTATTGGTAAGTTTACCGATTCCCAAAATGATCCAAAGTATTCATGAAAATGTTGTTTAAAAATATTGTTTGGGATCGATGTGGGGCATTCCACACTGATTCAACCTCGGCATGACCTTGGACCTTTCAGATTTCGCTTACGATTTTTCCCGTTCCTGTCTCAACTGCAAAAAACGATCGAATGCTATTTCATTTTTTTCTAATTTGTATTAGTTATAATTTAGAAAAATAAAAACAATATTATAAATTATACCTCTCGCACAAATTATAAAATCTGTAAGTTTTTGAACATCGAGTGTTGAATATGAATTTTTGATAAGCTTAGAACTATGTTGTGCCAACATTTGCTTATTTTTATTCTGTTTCGTTGTATAATAAATTCTTTCAACGATAATATGACAGGTAAAGGTATATAAACTGAAAATGTGTTGGTATCAGTTGTGGCTGGGACATTTCCATATGCATCGCATGTGTTTCGAGAACTGCAAGGATATATTTTGTGACTCGTTTATACTAAAATGAAATAACCGCTGAACAAAATGAACGAAAACCACGGTTAACAAAATTTTATATTATTTTTATGAATTTTATGACTGAACGTTATGGTGTTTCTTAACATAATAAATTTTCGATTTTGCAAAATGACAACTTTTACAATTACCAACATTTTTTGTTTACTATATTCATTAATTTTATTGACAGAAATTTTAGGATACTTGATAATGGCTTTTTTAAATGTCGCGACACACAATTGGAGACTTGGCGGACAGGCTCAGTGCCATAACTGATGAGAACATGAAAATAGCAGTGAAACTTTTGAGCTCCGATAGGGTGGTGGGAAAGCGCTGTTGGTGGATGATATGCTAGGTGTTCGTGCTATTATACCAGGACAGGTAAAATTACGACATTTACTAAAATCGCACATTAAACTTATACGGTGAAGGCATCGGTAAATAAATAGTCACCAGTAAATGAATCACCTTTTTGAGAAGTTAATGATAAGGTTTGACGTTTTAACTTGACTTTCGATTTTTAATTTGTCTATTTACTGTTTTGTATCAGAAAAATATTTTCGACTTAAACCGTCGGTTAGATTAGCCTGTTTATCTACTTGTATTCAGGCATGGGCAATTTGTATTTGAAAATTTTCAAAAATACAAAATGATTTTTCACTTATTATTTATTTTTGCTGAAAATAGTGAGTAGTTTTTTATTCAATATCTTTTCAGGTATAAATAATGATTTTTTTTTCCACTCATAATTCATTTCAAGTTTAAATAATGAATGGATTCCCACTCATTCTCTTTTCGAATTTAAATAATGAGTGGAAATCCATTGATTATTTAAACTTGAAATAAATTATGAGTGGAAAAAAATCATTATTTTTAACTGAGAAGATAATGAATGAAAAACCACTCATTATTTCAAGCAAAAATAAATAATTAGTGAAAAATCATTTTGTATTTAAATCGTGTAGTTAGATAGTTTTTCATTCGAATGTGCCCATCCCTGGGATATAGTGTTTGTGTTAATAAATTTTGATGATGATAACACGACATTTTTGTAGTAGAATCAGATAATTCGACTTTCTAGTCGTTCGTTAAAATTTTCCATGATAGTCTGTAGCTATTACAGTTTATGAAAATACATAATGAACAAACTGTTCTTCTTAGCTGTTCATTCACTAATGACTATATGCTATTTCCATTCACATATTAATCAGTGTATATATTTTATTAAAATGAAATTATCTTAAATTTTACAGAGGTTGTAGTATGAATAGTTCTGAAGCCTTGTTCATTCATACGATCTGCCAAAATCAAAAAAGATTGTCAATTATATAACATTTGATAATAACCAATATCATTTTTATTATTCAATTAAACTTATACGGTACAGTTTCCATTCAACATTTTGAGGTCGACATAAAACAGAAATAAAAAAAATATTTCAGAAAATTGGATTACATGTTCTTCTGCCATCCCACATAGAAATGGTAATAGGAGAAACATGAGCTACTACATACGGTGCACTACCAATTCGACCTGGTTAGACCTATTTGATTCGGTTTTTTATTTTTATAATTTTCTTCACACCTTAATAAATACGAATCACTTTTTTTTCATTTTTTTTTACAAAAGAACTTAACAATTTGACTCAAATACTATATCGATAATAAACATTTCTTAGTCATATCCTGAAATCGGCGAGCTTTTACTTCTGTTTATTAAATTTTATGTTATTCAAAATGATTTTTTTAAATTGATTTTTGGAACGTCACGTTCCGGGATTAGTTTAACAATCGTCATTTTCGTACACAATTTTGGTAATTTCATCACATGTATGAAATTTTTAATATTTTTCATAATTATCAAACCTCTCTTCCATATAAAACAGAATTTTGAACTAACAAAAGAATTTCAAAGAATTTATCAAATATTTTGGAAAACTCTTTTGAATGAAAAGAGGTTTCGAATTTTAAAAAGTATCGAGGATCTGATAAAAGCACAAACAAGGATGCAAAGTAGAACCTTGCACATTGCTTTCTCAATAAATTTCACTTTTTACAAAGCAACCTCTACGAGAAAGTATTGTGATTGATTTTGGCTTTTTCGTAGAGGAAGCTTGTAAACAGCAAAATTTAATGAGGAAGCAATGTGCAAGCAGGTTCTACTTTGCATCCTGCATTTGAATAAATAAATAAAACACCGATATATATAAGTTCCTCCGGCGTAGCATACGATTCTTTTCTTTCGATAGCGTCGAAATATTACCTGATTTCTGTTGCTGAAAAGTGAGAGGAAAATTTGACGACACTTCGCTGTGAGCCATGTGCACGATATGGGCAACTTTCCTCTCGCTTTTCAGTGACGGAATCACGTTATTTTACCGCAGTCAGGAGAAAATATTTTGTATGGTTTTTCATGTAAGGACACTCAAAATGATATGAAACGTCGAGGAAAGTGGTTTAAAAAAACATCCGGATGTGTGTGTGCCGGTATTTCTCGTTTGTAAAATTTAAACCGCTGTATCGCGCAAACGGCTTCAATAATCAAGCTAAAATTTCGTACACTGGTAGCGAAGCAACTCCCCTTCCGATCAATGTATTGTCAAAATATTTATTTAAAAAAAATTAGATTCTATTCAATTATGAATTTGTCGAAAAATCAATGCATGTTCTATATTGTCCTCATTTTTTATGGAATTATGAATTTTCAAAAAAAAAAATTTCCATCAATTTCAAGTTAACTTCCACCAAATCTGTTCAAATCTTCTACAAGGTCAAATTAACTTCCAGTTGCATATATAACAAGTTTTCTTTGAGTGTGACTAAATATATTGAAATTCGCGAAATAAATTCAACGGTTTGATAGTCAGACGCAGTTAGAATTGGTATGGAATGTAATATTAATATAAACTAACAAAAACGCGTCATATTCCATATGAATTATAAAATAAAATATACATTAAATCAATTTCTTTTTCATTAACATCATCCTGCTATGAAAAAATTGGACTGCTGAGTATTATTTGCGAACAATAATCTGATACGCATCGTCGCTTTACCTGCTTATAAAAGCCGACAATTCTACAATTTTTTGAGGAAAACATCAAAAGTTAAACATTTTTTCAAAAATACTTCTTAACAGAAACAAAATAGTACAAATTACAAATTTCTGGAATTCTCATAAAGAATTCGAAGTGTTTTGCAAAAGCTAATTTATTCTTACTTCAGGAATTTCAAATATGTTTGTATTTCAATATAGACATATCATGCGTAATGACATTGTATCAAGAATCGCGGAAGCGACTCGAAGCTTGGTTTAAAAAAAAATTAATCTTGCTTACACATACCCATTCCTGTCTGATTTACTGGACTCTATTCTTGACGTCACGAAGGTGGCCACCCACTGGCCGTTTTTAATTCGTAACTCGAAATATCTTTGCACACAGTTCGCAAGCGAAAAATCTGTCAGGTTCAATACTCTTTATTTATTAATATCTTTTCGAGGAGCTCTCCCAAAAGGATATCTGTTGCTTTAATGCTGATATTTTGACTTTTCATAATTTCTCGTCGACGAAAAATCTTGCGTTTGGCGAACTCACACAACTTTGGACGTCCCCTCACACGAGCGTGGCTACGTATTTGACCACATTTCGCAAACGAAAAATGTATCACAGCAAATATTTTTGATCATTTTTTTTTCCAATGAGTGCTATTGCTCAAAAATTTGTCGTTTCAATGATGATATATCCGATCTTCGTAGTTTAGCCATACTACACAACTTTAAATGTCCCTTTTACGTATACGAAATGATGTTGCAAAAAATCTGTCGTTGTAATGCTGAGATTTGACATCGTAGTTTGGGCGTGGGGTGTTTAGCGGAGAATCAGCTGTCACGCATTCAATATATCTCTCTATATTATAAAAAGATTTCGCTGTCGCCGCGGCCGCCGTGTATAAGAATCGAGCATGATAACCGAGGGGCAGGGGAGAGGAAGGGAGCATGGCAAACGGTCGCGCTAACAACGGTTGCCATGGCAACGGTCGTCCTGGCAACGGTTGCCATGACGTCGACGGGAGCGCGCGGAGCGCGCGACCCCCAATAACCCCTAGTATATCTCTCTATATTATGAAAGGATTTCACTGTCGCAACCGCCGCCGCCGTGTACAAGAATCGTGGCGGGGGGGGGGGGGGGGGGGGGGAGCGCTCGGAGCGCGCGACCCCAAATAACCCCTAGTATATATGTATACGTCACAGCCTACGTCACACGGGGCATAGCATCGCTTGTCAGTGCATCAGCGAATTTATGAATTAGTGTTTGGCAGTAATTTAAAATACGTGTTCGATAGTGATTATTGTGCATACTTGTCGTCGGTGCTTCATCGTTTCTCTGGGATTATCGATTTTTATTCAGTTTATATGTGATACCATAGAGTGTCGTAATGTTTTAATAATTTTTTTGTCTCGTTCTCGTCATTGTGAGACTGCTGTCCACATAATTTTGACAGCCTTATTTTAGTGTGAATTTACTACAATTTTACTGTTGAGTATCTTGTTTTATAGTTGGTGTATGTCGACCCTAACCTTATTTTAGTTAGTGTCCGATAGCAATTTTCTGGATAGTTTCGTGCATCGATAAGAACTGTAAGCTGTTGGCATGGGTATGAACTCGTATTAACAAGAGAAAAGAGCTGTTTGGCCTGGTCGCTGTCAGTTTACAGGGTTTCGACACACCTTCAGTGCGACAAGAGTGATATGTTTGACGACGTAGAGTTTTCACAAAACCTTATCGACAATTGACAAGAGCTTTTTTGATTCATCGCTATCAGTGTAGGGTCTCGAAAGACCTTCATCGACAATCAACAAGGGCTGTTTGCTTTTGTGGCTGTCGACGTAGGGTTTCGACAGATCCGCATCGACAACAGACAAGACCTGTTTGGATTCATCGCTGGCAGCATAGGGTTTCGGCAATTTCTTATCGATAATAGACAAAAGCTGCCTGGATCCATCGCCGGCAGTATAGGCTTTCGACAAACCCTCAGCGACAAGAGTGATTTCGGTTCGTGGCTGTCAACGTACAGTTTCTGCAGATCTGTATCGATCGAAAAGACTTGTTGGGCTCCGCAGAGTAAGTTTTTGTTGAATGATATTTTTTTTGTTCCACATATAAAAATGAAATTCAATTTTAATTCTGCTTCAATTCCAATTTTAATTCAATTGCAATTTAATTCATTTTAATATCAATTTAATCAATTTCAATTTGATTCACTTTAATTCAATTTAATTCAATTTCAATATTATTTTATTTCAATTTAATTTTAATTCTTTTTAATTTTTTTCATATAATCATTTTAGTAATGTTTCTTAAATCATATTTCAGACACATATTGCATGTTATTGCATGTTAATTCACATTTACACATTTTTTTCATTAAGTTTTTTACGCTCATACTTAACGTTCATTGAATGTATGAATATTCAAATAGTTAAGCACCTATGAAGTATAGATGGATAAAATCGTACTCCTTTTCTGACAGAAACGATATGGATTGGTTCCATTGCTGTCTTCACGAGTTACAACAGACCCTTATCGATCAACAAGATACAAGAAAATGGATGATTGTAAACACCAGGAAGAATTACAAGTGTAATGCCTGATAAATGAATATGCAAGGAACGGAACGGCTATGAAGTTCAAATAAATATAATATAATTTAACTTCCTCCTAGAGGAATCTTTGTAAAAAGCGAAAAATAATGAAGAAGGAATTTGCAAAGTTCCACTTTGCACCTTTATTAAATGTATAACAGAGTCATAATATAAAATATTCTGAAGATGATATCTTTCTCTTTTTTAAATTTTACATTTGAACCTTATTAACTATATCACAGGCATTATCATTCTACAATTGTAAACGCACACAATGAACCTGGACGGTTTCAGGAAAAAAAAAATCTTCCACTTGATGTAACTTTCAGGCCAACTTGGTGAAAAAATTTTAGTGTTCAATGTCTTATTACATGTGTCGAAGAGTATTTTGTATTGTATTTGTATTGTATTGTTTGTTTAACCGAGCGCTCAGTCCATTGCGGACCATTGTGCTCGTTCCCATCTGGGGAGGGTATCCCTTTACGTGAGAGGTTCGATTAGGCCTGCCTTCTTGGCAAAGCGCAAGAGGGCGACCACTCCGACCTTCTCCAAATCTAGTGAGGCGAGAGCAGGTTCTCCGAGTATGTCCTTATGGGTCTCGGCCAGCGCCCTGCATCTCGCGATCACGTGGAGGGGTGTTTCGTCCTCCTCCTTGCATCTCCACCACCGTGATTCCGCATTCAGCCCCAGCCGATTGAGATGCTTACCTGTGTGCCAATGTCCCGTGACAAGGCCAACCACAGCCCTTAGCTGGTGTCTGTCCAGGCCTACAAGAGTAGAGCCTAGCGAGCTCGAGGGGCCCTTGAAGATGGCCCTCGAGTGTCCCAAGCCACCTGTCTGTAGCCAGAGGTCCGTGAAACGTTCCTCTGTCCATTGGTTTGACAGGGACCTAATATGGTCCATGGCTATTGGGATTGGGCGGATAACCGCCGGATCGGTTGCGGACGCACCGATCTTGGCCAGGTTATGCGCCTCCTCATTCCCTAGGATGCCCGAGTGTCCCGGCACCCAGAGGACTTTGACGCTGTTGTGGCAGGCTATCTGCGACAACAGCGCATTGCAGTCGAGCACCAGTCGGGACTTCTTCATAACGTGATGGAGAGACCCGATCGCTGCCCGGCTGTCACTACATATGTAGATGTGCTTGCCGCTGTATCCTTTGTCCAGAATGAGTCTGGCACAGGTCCAGATGGCGTACACCTCCGCTTGAAAAATCGTGGCGGTTTGCCCTAGTCCCAAGGACACCCTTGTCTTGGGCCCACCACTCCAGATTCCTATTCCAACTCCAGTTCCTCTTTTGGACCCGTCCGTGTACCAGACGAGTCCTCTAGGGGTCAGGAGTTCCACTTGATTCTCTTCCCATTCCTGCCTGCTAGGAAAGAGGATCTGGTAGTTGTGGTCGAAGTTGTAGCAACGATCACAGCAATCCCCTTCCAGCGTGCGGATCTCCTCTAGGTCCCCGTATCGCTGTAGCAGGGATGCATGGCCCGTTGCCGATCTTCTCCACTTACCATTAAAATGTAAGCGTAACGCTGCTTTCCTAGCGTTAGCTTCTGCGATGATGTGAGGGGGCGCCATGTTTAGAAGGGCCCCCATCGCTAGGGTCGGGGTGGTTCTCATCGCCCCGGTAATTCCCAGCCCAATGAGTCTGTAGACTCTGTCTATTGTCTTCCTGTTGGTGGCCCTCTCTAGGGCGGGCCACCATACAAGGGAAGCATAGGTGATTTGAGGGATTAGGATGGCCGTGTATAACCACTTAACCATACCCGGCCTTAATCCCCAAGTCTGTCCGAACATACGCCTGCAGACCCAGAAAGTGGCAGTAGCTTTCGTGGCCTGTTTGGCTATGTGGCTTTTCCAGCTGAGCTTACTGTCCAGAGTGACGCCAAGATAGCGTACCTCCGTGGAGTACTGAAGCTCAGCTCCAAATATGTGAGGGGGCTTCGGTCTGAAACCCCTTAACGACTTAGAGGTGCACCATTCTTGCATGAGGTGGAGGGCGCGTTGCATCCTCCACGTCATCTCCGCTGAATGGGTGCCTTTGGTCATTATCATGACATCGTCGGCATATCCCACTACGCTTACACCGAGCCCATTGAGTGCCGCAAGTAGCCCGTCCACGACCATGATCCACAGGAGAGGGGAAGTAACCCCCCCCCTGTGGACACCCCCGTCTGACGTGCGCCCTCACGGTTGACCCCTTGAGTCCTGCCGTAACCGTTCTCGTTCGAAGCATAAAGTGAATCCATTCAATGATCGACTCATCTACCCTGAATTCCCTTGCTGCCTCGCAGATGGCGTCGAAGGAAGTGTTGTCAAACGCCCCTTCGACGTCCAGAAACACACACAGGGCTGATTCCCTCCTGCTGAGCGTCCTCTCAATATCATTAACGATACTGTGGAGGGCGGTTTCAACAGAACGGCCCGCCTGGTATGCATGTTGTGAGGGCTGCACTGGCCTTTCTACCAGCGCTCCCTCCCTGATAAATCTGTCCACCAGTCTTTCTATCGTTTTCAGTAGAAAGGATGTCAGGCTGATGGGTCTGAAGGACTTGGCTAGGTCGTAGCTGTTTTTGCCCGGTTTCGGGATAAAAACTACCCTGACCTCACGCCATGCTTTCGGCACGTACCTTAGTGCTAGGCAAGAGCGAAAAATTTGTTTTAGGTGTACGATGAGCAGTTCTCCTCCCTCCTGGAGGAGGGCAGGGAATATCCCATCCACCCCTGGACTTTTGAACCGGTCAAAAGTCCGAATCGCCCATCTTATTCTGCTGCCTGTGACAGCCTTGGATGCTGTAGCCCAGTCGCCTGGTCTGCTAGCTTTTGGCGCCTCCATTTGAGGCAGTTCACGGGTCGTCAGTTCGGAGCCCGGGAAATGCACCTCAAACAGATGCGCTAACACTTCCTCGTGATTCTCAGTCGTCCTGCCGTCGGGCAGGGTGAGTCCCTCGAGTTTGTTGGGTGGACCTGAAGTGAAAATTCTGCGGAGCCTGGCTACCAAGGGTAGGGCTTCGATTTCACGGCAGAATTTCCTCCAGGCCGTCTCTTTGGACTTCTTTATGAGTTTTTTGTACTCCCTCTGGGTCGTCCTATAGGCGGCCCAGTCGTCGTCCGTGTTCGTCCTCATGGCTCTGTTTAGTAGCTTGCGGGACCGGGAGCGGAGTTGGTTCAGCTCCCCATTCCACCAGACTACCTTCTTGTTATTTTGTTTCCTCCTTTTGAGGGGACAGGCAACCTCGAAGGAGCGGACCAGAGCGTTCTGCTTGTCGAAGAGTGCAACCTGGCTTAAGTGTAGACCTTTTTGACAAACCTATGATTGTAAACATGTTAATAAATTTGTCTTTATCGAAAATTCAATAAACCATTGTTCCATGTCCACCGTATTCAGAATTACTATACTCAAGCCAGAATTAACTCTACAACAGATAAAATAATACATCGAACACTAAAAAATGTTCACCCATTTGGTTTGAAAGCTACAACTGAGAAAATTTTATTTTACTTTTTACCTCACACTATCTTGGTGTATCAGATGTGATTACGAAAGTGCAGGATGATAATGCTTCTTATGTACTTAAGGTTTGAGTGTATATGATGTAGGCAGTTTAAATGTCAGATTTTTTTCGGTAAGGCTATCATCTACAGAATTCTTTTTCTTATGACGTTCTTTGGGTGACTCGGTCCCCTTAAACCATAATTTGTCGATATGAATATATTATAACTCAATATTGAATATTCTTATAATATTTATCTACACGCGTTGGTTCTGTAGCCGTAACTGTTTATTATTAAATATTGATAATCTTAGCATTTTATATTGCACAATTCTGTAATATTTGATTAAAAAGAATATATTGAGAATTTCAATATCACCCATTTTATAATAAATATTTCTTCCTTCCTAAACGTTTCATGTCTTCGTTGTCGTTTCTAGGACTGGCTAACTGGAGTTCCATGAATATTCATCTCTTTAAATACATATTAAGTTGGGACGTCTGAATATGTATATTGTCCTGTAGATTCGGCGCGGACGTTCAGTGCAAGATAATCATCAAGCGTACTTGCGCGACTCATAGCGATTCTTATCCCGTGTTCTTTAATATCTGCCGGAATCGTTACATTGTATTAATTGGGCAGTTGCACTGGACGGCGTATAATAGGATTGCTTTGTTCTTGCATCTTCATCCAAGAACACGCAAAATTGTTTCGTTTGGATTATTGTTTCCTGACCATTAAAAAATTTAACAAATCGATTATAATTTAATGTTTATTTTTTTAATCGATCGGGTACAGTATACATTTTGTTTAAGAAAAAATGAAGAACAAGTTACCTCGCATCGAGCCGACGACCTCATGATTACGAGACACAAGCTCTGCCGCTTCGCTAACGGTCTTTTTGTGAGAGTTTACAAATTTACAGCTTATCGACTATTCAATATATAAATTGAAAGATTGTTTAATTCATATACAGAATTCAAGAAAGAATTGCTGCTAAAATTGAACGGTGGCGTCGCCGGAAAATTTTTTTTGCAACAACTATGCCGTAAAATGTGGGTTTAGAATGCCAGTTGGATTTCGGTTAATTTTTGTTCTTGCAGATCATGACATTCCGTAAATTTTGTTTATTTAGAGACCTAAATACAATGAATTGTTCTCAAGATATACTTGGGAATATTTCTTATATTTGCGGGATTTCGTGATTTACAAGAAATAAATTCAACCGAGATCCAATTGACATTCAAACTCAAATTTTGTGGCATAATTATAAAAAATAATTTCTTATTTAGCGACGCCACCGTTCAATTGACGCATACATTTTTTTATCGAATTATGTGTGAATTGAAACTTTTTTCAATTTATAGATTGCACAGTCCATAAGTTATCAGCGTGTAGGTTTTTACTATACGACCATTAGTGCAACGGAGCTCGTGACACGTAATCATGAGGTCATCAGTTCGATCCGAGGTGTATTGTTATGTTTCTTTATCAAAGAATATTGTATGCTGTGTCCGAGCGACAAAAAAAAACATTGAATTTTTTAATCATCCAGGACACAACCGCACAAAGAAGAATTACACAATATGTATCATTTGTATTTATATACACATTAATGAAGTCACCAGCGAGCGAGCGGTGGGGGTAACCTACTGCGCTAACTGCCACTACGGAGCAACGGCGCTCGGGAGAGGAAAACCGGACGACCGTGCGGGCTGCGGGATTTATTGTCCCGCAGGATTCAGAGTGGGGGGTCAACAGTCCCTCCGCGGGTCTTTTCTCGCGAGTCTGGCATCACTGGAGTCAGGAATCTCAGCAGATACACCTGCTGATCATTTCTGGCTTCGTCAGTCTGTGCTTCAGTGTCACCAATAAGTCCATATGTAGCACGCCACGTTTTTGTAATTGAATCGTATACACGACCGTCGTAAGTCGACCGAGATGGATGACATTACGGGGTGGTTTTCGGGAATAGCCATTCGACATGTTGTGTAAGTATCTCTTGAACCTTACTTATCATCGTTCGCAGTACGACGCCAGCCGCGTGTACGGAAAGGTTGCAACACAGGATAGACCTCGGGCTCTGCATTGGGATCTACAATACTTGCGAAACGTACATTTCTTACGTTTTTGTTCCATACTGTAAGCTAGTAGTCGAACATACAACCTCGTTACTTCGTTAAAAGTTGAATCCGCGGTGGTTCATTCCTGATTTCAACGTGGAGAGCAGCTGTAGCTCATCTGGCTGTTGAGGATTGTTCAGTTGATTCTCGTTATTTAAATTGGAATGTGTCACCCATCATCTGATACGATTGAGCGATAACAGTATTCTCAGCATGCAATCAATCGTTAACAAACTAGTTTGGTCAAGAGCATTGTTTCTTCCTTCGATAATAAATTTGACTCTGCATGTAGAAACAATATGGCCCTAGACGTACACCCTCAAAGTTCATTAAATCGGCATTGAATGAAGCAAGCGAAAACAAAATATCATAGAAAAAGATGTTTGACTTCGCATGGTAGCGATCAAACAAGGAATGCAATTCAGCAATCATCTCTGGCAGTGGTTTACGATCGGCTTTTCCGTGACTGCAGCATTCGGGAAATCGATTTTTCACACATGATACCCTTTCTGATATGAATTCTGGAACACTGCAGCGCGTATCTGTTCAGATAAGGGATCTTTCCAGTTGCAAACGAAAAAAAATTGATTATTTTGTCTTATCCATTAGTATATACGATCAAGAACATCCTTTCATATTTTTAAAGCGAAATACGATTCGGAGAAGCGGTGAGTGACCTAGCGCCAACGGCGTGTCAGAGACCCTCAAATCCCTTTTCGCGTTTAACTAACATTCTTCTATGCTTTTTATATCTGCTGCTTATACTTCAGAGACGAGCACGAGCACGAATATCCAGTATAATTTCAATTAGCTCCAAAACACGTTTAGAAAGGGAAACAAATCGTGGAAATAGCAACATATTGTACAGCTTCCACCATCACCGAAGATCATGATGCAATTTTGAAAGTTATGGAAACGATGTGTCTGACAATTAGACCAGCAGCCGTGGTGTTCGCTACCAATTATAAAGAACAGCGCATCACCACTGCGAACCGTCAAAGAGAATCGCACAGCTCGACAACATGAGATAATAGAGGAAAACGAGAAATATGAAGAAGCTGAAGGCACACTTTATGGACCTGGCATCGCTGATTAGTTATAAGTACACACTTTATGAAATTTCTACACTCGAAACTTTAAACATGTTTTTCTCGAATCGAACATTTTTGAAACAGTGGAAATTTACCAGGGAACACTTCTCAAGCGGTCGTTTTTACATTTAGCGCTACTCTCCATCACGTTCTGAAAGCTTTATTTTTTGTTAAACCTTCCTATTTTCTTTAAAAAGAAAAACTGTCGAAAAAAAACGGCTAAATTCAGTACTTTTTGTTCAAACCGCCGCCATTTTGTCAATTTTGACAATACGAAGTCTCCATAGCACGATGACCAATTACATACTGATAAATAATCCTCTGGTTTTTTAAAATTCAAATCAAATTTGAGACCCCTACGATGTCCATCCTTTTTACCAATCCTATTTTCAATAATTCGGGAAATATATTTAAGCAATAAAAATCGTCTTATAAAAATTTATTTTCTATTATTCATGATTACTTTCATATGTTATAAAAATTTCAGATTGATTGGCGTACAGTAACCGTCCGAAAAAAAGCGTGAAGATTGGCTATTTTTCGAGCCGTCACCTTGGAAAAATCCCTTAAGGGGAGTTTCCTCTACAATTGACCGAAAACTACACTAAGTTCAGGAATTAATTGTGGGTGAACAACAAGACGTAATAAGGTGGTTTTTTTTAAATCTTTATTTATCCTTCAATTGTAATAAAAAAAAAATTCTTCAATTTATATGAAATGGCATCCAAGATGGCGGCTGATACATGAAGTGCCCTCCGGTTCCATGTAAAACTGCGTGCATTCCTCACTCGTCAATTTTCAATCTAGAATCATGAAACAAGTTTCATTGTAAAACTGAATAAATACAGAATAGAATGAACCTACGAAATCGAAAAAATTATGAAAAGTGACAAAATGGCGGACATGTGAACTTGAAAGTTCGTTATTTGGATGTTTTTTTTTTCTCACATCCCTTCCATATATGTTACAAATTCAATACATTAACCACGTATAACTCTCTTAAAAACATTTGGCGTGCCAATGACTAGTTGTCGTACATAGTCCATTGAGGTAAGAGTGGGAGTAAGCAATTTATATTGATTTATTTATATTGATATGACGCATCCATGAAAAGTGTCACTATTTATGCAGACCGGGCACCATATCAAGTAGTATTGTTTAAGAAGGTGTGTCGAAAATACTGTGTGCATGCGCACGTTCGTTTTCTTATGCTTGCTTATGCTAATTCGACTAGTGAACTATGTGGGCTCCATCATTTTTATACTTTTTTATACCGTTTCCTTTCTTTCCTTCTTACCTTCCCATATCTTTTTCGAAACATCAAATCATAATTAACAAAAAAAGATTGCATACAATTCAATGAGATCATTTGAAGTTCAACTGTTACAACTATTCAGACTTTTTTCTCGATAAATCAAAGCATCATAACTCAAATAAAATATGATTCCAAACATAAATCGACTATTGAAACTCTGTATTTTCTGACGAGAAAGATACGAGAAAGTATTTTGATACTTTCTCATACCTTATCATTATTCTCATTCTCCTCTTTCCACATTTATCTCGACACCTGCTGTAATTTAAAAAAATCCAAACGAATTGCAAATAATTCAATAAAGTCTCGAAGTTTAATTTTTGCAACTTCCAAGACTTTTTGTCTAATAAAACGAATTATAACGTAAACAAAAATTGCAAATAATCTCTAGTGGAAAAACTCAGTACTTTTTACATTTTCACTGGATCACCTTATTATTTTACAAACTCAATAAGATCAGTCAAAGTTTGACTTTTGCAACTTCCAAAGCATTTTCCTTCAAAAATCAAATCCAAACTTGGAAAAGAAACACAACAATGTGAACAATTTATTACTTCAATTTTCAACTGTTTTTTACTTTCAATACTCGATTGGCTTAATTCGCGAAATTGAATGTCACTTGGCAATTATTGAGCTGAATAGAACGATTGTCGTTATCATACAATGATTTCATAGAATTCCCATTGTCGACAATAGCGTTTACTGAGTTTTGCGAAGTAGATGCGTTAAAACTTACATGAGCCTCAATGTTCTCTTTTTCGATATTCGTCGCCGACTCAGGATCAATCGAACTTGTACTTTGTCGATTCAACTCCATGAATGAAGAACCCATTGCTACTTTGTCCGATTTCCATCCTCCGTGCCGCTTGAGAGTAAGTAGATCCGCTCGTGCATAAGCTAACATCGTGGCAGACGCACGACAAAATGAGTGACCTGTATATTTTTCAGGCTCTTCGAGGTGTAGATACTCCGCAATCAATTTTAGCATAGCACCAAAAATATTGATCTCGATTACTTGTTTCGTACATTTACCATCTCGCATAGACAAAAAGAATCGATTGGTACCAGGATTTCGTGGTCGCAACGTTTCATACTGCTTAACGATTTTGTAAAAATCCCCGTCGACAGTGAATTTTCGAGGAACGCAGTGTTTCGTGTGCGGAATCCTTACAACAATCGTGTTTGTGTGCTGCTCGATGTCCTGAATACTATGATTTTTCAATTCTATTCGCCTGCATCCTCCCGCCATGCCACGAATCAATGCAACCTAACTATACTTCACCTTTTTTTTCAGATCTTGAGATTATGCATGTTCGAGTTTATAAAAACATAAATTATACTTACTGTTACTACCAAGTACCGGTTATCCGGACCCAGTGAACACAATTGTGTTGCCCCAATGTAACGGCAATATAACCGATTGTAACAGGTAATGTTACCAATTTGTTACATGTAAGTTGCATGTAACTTGCAATTTCCGACTCAGCAATATAACATGTTACATAACTTGTTATGTAACCGGTACATAACAGTCACGTTGCGGCCAATATTAGCAAGGATCATAACAGTTATATTACTGCAATATTATTACGTTATTACGTTATACCTCAGTAACATTATCGGAATGTTATCGAAGTTAAAATTACATTGTTACGATTATATTACGTAACGACAACGTATTTTTCAAATATAACTGTAATGTCAAAAGGGACGTATAACAACTACATTACCTGCGTATAACCAATGATAACCTGTTACCAGCATGTTATGTACACACTACGTATTACAAGAGTAACATTGTTTTATTACATGTAACTACCATGTTATATTGCCGTGACAAAACGGGTTCACTGGGTTATTGTATAATATTCTGAATCTGACGCTTTATCAAATAAAGGCTTTAATAGCCCGACTACCTGAAAAAAGGAGAAGAATTTTCATTTAAAGCACATTAACAGTACATATTTTCCACCGCTTTTAGAATACTTTGCATATATTTTAAGAACTTCTAATATAACGAGGCGAGGTAGGCAGACGGCGTGAGGTAGAGATAGTGGGAGAAGAGAGGTAGTAGCCTTTCCCACCAGCCAAAATCTCTCGCCTTAGGTCCGCTCGGTATAAGTCGTCCGAGCAAGAAGACCCATAAGAGCTTCTCGCTCGCACTCACCATGCCTGCGATTGGAGGCATCTCGCTTCCACTCCCAACCACGTGCCGAGTGGAAGGGGTAGCCTTCCCCTCCGACTCGGGACACCATCAATGTCACAAGTCGTCGACGTCCCGAATAGGTCTGTCTCAACTTCTTCAACCTGTCTTTCCCATAAGGCTATCTCACTCGCGACTAGAGGCGTCCGCTCGAGACCCTCACAGGGCCTGTTGTCTCGAGCAATTGCAGCATCTCGCTTCCACCCGCAATTGCTATCTCTGCAAGTCAAATTGGGAGGCCCAAAAAGAATTGAATAAAAATTGACATCTGTGTTACAGAAATAATCGACGATGCGAATTCTCACAAGACGCTATTCATTTTATCTTGCTTTTAAATTCGTTATTAATAATCCTATATTATTAATTGAACAAAAAATAATCATGAAGAGTATATACAGATATCAATTTTTGATTATTTTTTGCTATATAAAATATCAGAATAAATAAAATAAATTCAACATGAAAGTTTCAGTCGAAAAAAATAAATACAATGCATCTCCAGGAATAGAACCCCGACCGTCCAGTTACGAAGTTCGCCTTATAACCAGTGGGCCATTTATCGCTTCCACTAGTGTGTATAGTAGACGGCCAAAAAAAACGAACAATTTTTTTCAATGGTACTCTAAAAGTATTGCTCGTAAATTATGAATCTGAAAAATTGGATCTATTAATTTTTTTGACGGAAATTAAATTTCCTACAAAAAAGCTCTCTTAGTAAATTTACGTAGAACGAGCCGTTCCCTTGTAATCGCGCCTCAATCATTGATTTGTTTTTTCAAATTTTTGTATGAATTTTTTATTTTTGTAACTACCAGACAAATTTATATTTTCAAAAATCAAATGATTATTTTTGTGGAAAATTTAATGCTCTACAAAAAAGGTGTCTTAAAATTTTTCAGAAAATTCAATCCTTCAAGAGTTATTCGACATTAAAATAATTAAAATCGACATAAAAAATGTCGAATAACTCTTGAAGGATTGAATTTTCTGAAAAATTTTAAGACACCTTTTTTGTAGAGCATTCAACTTTCCACAAAAATAATCATTTGATTTTTGAAAATATAAATTTGTCTGGTAGTTACAGAAATAAAAACTTCATACGAAAATTTGAAAAAACAAATCAATGATTGAGGCGCGATTACAAGGGAACGGCTCGTTCTACGTAAATTTACTAAGAAAGCTTTTTTGTAGGAAATTTAATTTCCGTTAAAAATATTAATAGATCAAATTTTTCAGATTCATAATTTACGAATTTTGGGTAATAAATACGGTAGATGTAAAAAATTCGATAATCGCAATGATACACCCCTTAATATTAATATTAAGGGCTCGAACTTTTAGGATAATTTTTTCATGTCATCATGAGCAATATTTTCAGAGTACCATTAAAAAAAATTGTTCGTTTTTTTTGGCCGTCTACTATACACACTCTAGTGGAAGCGATAAATGGCCCAGTGGTTATAGGGCGAGCTTCGTAACTGGACGGTCGGGGTTCTATTCCTGCAGATGCATTGTATTTATTTTTTTCGATTGAAATTTTCATGTTGAATTTATTTTATTTATTCTGATATTTTATATAGCAAAAAATAAACAAAAATTGATATCTGTATATACTCTTCATGATTATTTTTTGTTCAATTAATAATATAGGATTATTAATAACGAATTTAAAAGCAAGATAAAATGAATAGCGTCTTGTGAGAATTCGCGTCGTCGATTATTTCTGTAACACAGATGTCAATTTTTATTCAATTCTTTTTGAGCCTCCCAATTTGACTTGCAGAGATAGCAATTGCGGGTGGAAGCGAGATGCTGCAATTGCTCGAGACAACAGGCCCTGCGAGGGTCTCGAGCGGATGCCTCTAGCCGCGAGTGAGATAGCCTTATGGGAAAGACAGGTTGAAGAAGTTGAGACAGACCTATACGGGACGTCGACGACTCTTGACATTGATGGTGTCCCGAGTCGGAGGGGAAGGCTACCCCTTCCACTCGGCACGTGGTTGGGAGTGGAAGCGAGATGCCTCCAATCGCAGGCATGGTGAGTGCGAGCGAGAAGCTCTTATGGGTCTTCTTGCTCGGACGACTTATACCGAGCGGACCTAAGACGAGAGACTTCGGCTGGTGGGGAAGGCTACTACCTCTCTTCTCCCGCTACCTCTACCTCACGCCGTATGCCTACCTCGCCACCCTTATCCACTAGTTCCCCCGAGGGACACCATATATGCCCCTCAGTGTACATCCACAAATACTTGCAAAAATTACAATAGCACAACAATTCATGTGAATAACAATAATATGTATAGGATGCATACTGAATAAGAAATTCGATATTGGTCAATTCGAAGTTGCAAGATTCTCAGAATAATTAGCCTCCATTGTAATCCTTAATTTATGAGAAGTTCGAGGTAATTTCACCGTGAGTCATAACTTATAAAAGTTCTGAGTGCAAGAATCTAAGTGTAACTGATGAGCGATTAACTTTTAATCGAGATTCAATTTTTGATGGCCCAGATAGAAATATGTCGGCACGGTGGCGGCACATAGCATACATTCCAGTAACGTGCGATCAAATGTGACCGCACTCCGATTGCATAGCGTGCAGAATTCTGCGGCACATAACTGTACCGTACCGACACGTCATCAACGATACGCTGGTACATTTTACTTTTAGGGGGGTTAGCTCAACACAAGAGAAAGAGGATTGCCAAGCAGCTAGACTTTGGGGTTCGGGCGGATAATTAAATGACGTCCCAAAATGAATGAGAAAGAGATTTGCGGAACAGCTGGACTTTGGGACTCGGGCGGATAATCAAACGTCGTTCCCAAGTGAATAGTAGATTTCTATCATTAGCTGTTACCGTACTCATTCCATAATTAGAAAAAATATATACAGCAATACAAATACTTGCATACACTCACTATCCAAGTTTGTTTGATAAGAAAAAAACGTGGACAATATAAGACGGTGGTCACTGGCACATGAAGCTTTGTGAATGTTGAAAACGAAGAAGTGCCCGGAGATCATACTCAGAGCCACTATATGAACGCTGGCGTGAACATATGTTGTCGGGAGCGCAGTGGTAGACTGAAGTCTATAGCATCCGGTTGAAAGAAGAGTCCGAACGGAGAGATACTTCTCTCCGTTCGGTAGTATAGTTGCCTAATATATTATACAGAATGGAAGCCTTCCAACGAGAGAAAAATATTGATCTATAGATTGTAACGCAACGCGGTGAGCTCTCGGACTTAGCAACGTAAAGGCGACATGGGGATGGTCTGACACGAGTGCGCCTGAAGGGCTGTTCGTTAGCTCCACAGCCTGAAGCTAGTAGAACCCGGGTGGATGGTTAAATGGTTAATTTTTACGGCAGCGATTTTATGCTCTATTTCCAAGCTTTTTGCGCTGTGTGCCCCAGCACGCTCCATCGCATATTACTTATTCTCTTCCTCCTCCTCCTTCTTTTTTTCCCTCTACACTAATGCGAATTTATTTCCCGTACTTAATTACGTGACACTAATTTTTACCCAACTTTACCCAGCATGCGGAAACCCCAACGACCAACTGAACCTGCTGGGGCTTTTGGTATCTCGCCTTAAGACGCAGACTCTCCTCCATCACCTTTTCTCTTGTGATTTCCAACCCGTGTCCTGGCCGCTGAAGCGCGCTTCGTAAAGTCCGTCCATTTTATTCTTTTCGTACTTTTCGGGAGTTCCTTCTAGTACGTTGTTTCTCATACCACTCCTTCTGAACTGTTTAATTCGGCAATTAATAAAAAAAAAAAAACGAGTTTCAAAGATTTAGGACTCTGCAGTGTTCTCAGTAATTAGCGAGTCCGGAGAAATTTTTCTCGTTTCCTTTTGGTCGCGATTGCGTCACCAAGCTAAATATCGGAAAAAATAAATTTCTTGTGGCTCTACCGTATATTGTAAACTGCAATAAGACACAGGGATTTCTGTGTGGCTATTGAACCTTGCATATTTAGCTTTCGATACATGAACCTTGATACTTAAGCTAACCCTTTAATGCCTGAATTGACCAGAATTAATCGTTAGTTTTGACCTAATATATTTTATTGGGAAAATAATTTATAATTATCGTAAGCATCTTTTCTAATATTTTCAGATCCGCTCTTGTCAAATTTGCGATCTAATTGACTCAAAAAATAGTTTAAACAATACTTTTATTATATTTTTTAACGAAAAATGCTAATTTTACTGATAAATTTTTCTTTGAAACGTTACCGGAAAAATGGTTGAATCACTCTTATCTCAAGAGCAACTATCGATGACCACGATATGATAGTTTGAAAGATTATTCTATAGTTTTATCGAAGTGAAATTCACGTTTCAAACAAAAATATACTAGTAAAATTCGCATTTTTGGTTTAAAAACGTCAAAAAACTATCGTTCAAACAGTTATTTGAGTCAATATGATCTCAGATTCGATGAGAGCGGATCTGAAAATACTAGAAAAAGTGCTTGCAATAATTATAATTTTTTTTTTTCTTGATAACATGTTACGCCAAAACCAGCGATGAATTGTGGTCAATTCAGGCGTTAAAGGGTTAACGGCGACCACCGAACTCCCAGCTTCTTATTCCGAAAGTTCTTGATTCTTTGGAATGTCAAGCCTTTGTTTATTCTTAGTCTATTGTTCAAAACTAGCTAACTCAGCAAACGATATTGGAATTTTTTTCGTTCAAAGCTCAAGCGTTGCAGTGAAATGACTCGCTTCTATAGGTGACGTAAATTCCAAAACTCAGCATGCGTCTGGCTCGTTCCTGACCACGAATCTTTAACAATTTTCCTTCTCTCCTTCAAGGTTCCAAATGAAGGAAAATATTTATAACAAGACGCATACCAGCGGTATTGATACGTAAGTCGAATAAATACAGTAGTTGCCAATTCTCAAAGAATCGGAAGTTCAATACGCTCCAAGCGACAAATTTGTTTGGAACAATCAACTATTGAGTGTTACAAATAACTAATTGAACATTACAATCAACGTAGTGACATACATCACAAACAATTCATTGTTTACAAATAAACATTATTTATGTTATTTCTATTGTTGTTGTTTTTGATGTTCACTAGTTGCCCAATACTTGGTTATTATTTATCATTAATCATAAATGTATACACCTTAAGTTGTAAATTAACGATTTTTGAGGATTGCCGAATTCTTTAACCGCCCAGCAAACAAAAGCCCCGTCAACATTTTATATTATACTTTCTTCAAGTGTAGAAATAAATGTTCTGCTAAATTGCAATCGTAGAGACTATTAGGTTGCTATCATTATGATTATTAATATTTGATTATAAGCGAATATTAACAAAGGTATAATATATATTTGAACAAAAAAATTCAAGGGTTATAGTTGATGAATTTTTGTTTTTCGAATACAACTTACAATTAATACCTGCTCGTATATCTATTTAATCTTGGGGCAGAATCGATTTTTTTATTCAGACGATATCTAAGCAACTGTCAAGCATAAGAATATTCTTGATTTTAACAGGAGAGTTATTTTACCTCCTTGACTCAACCCAACGACGAGAGTGTAAAATAGTGCAGGGTGATCTTCCATCGGTCATAAAATCTCTGCACGTATCTTACGTGACGCAAGTTATGTCTCCAAATTTCGGCGTTAACGATCTTCTTCGTTCAATTATGGAAAAACGCATGCACCGATAATAGTCCTTTAAATGGGTCCGTTCCTGACCGACCGTATTTACTTTAGAGGCATTTTTCATCAACGCATTTGTAATAAAAGTCTCCTTTGGTGACTTTTATAAGCATTTATAATTTTCACATTCCTTAACATACCTCCCGAACTAGTATATAAGGACAAAATTCTACAGTAAAGTCAGTTATTCTCTCGACGATCATCATGCCGGACGGCACCGCCATAACTCCATGGAGAGAGCAAAACTCCTCGACGAAACTCTGTACGCTAGCCCTGCGAAGCTAAATCTTCGAAAATTCCATAACTGTATTATCTCGAGCAAGCTGCAACGAATTCCCCGCGCGAAAAACATGGTCCAGGAAAGAGTCCAGAATAGAATCCCGGATGGGATCCGGGATGGTGTCCGGGATGGTGTCCGGAATGGAATCCGGGCAATCCAGGCAGGAGTACAAAGTGACGCCTACAGGCGTCATCCCGGCAATCCCCGAAATTGAGTGATTATAAGGGTTTTTGGGGTCGCTGATCACGAATCTGGACTCATAATTGCTAAATTCAAGATGGCGGATCCAATATGGCTACCTCTTTTTGCTAATTTTGCTAGTTTCTATTCAATATATATAAATCTGCAGACATGGGGGTTTTTGGGGTCGCTGAAAACGATTCTGGAATCAGAGTGGCAAAGATCAATTTGGCTGATCCAATATTACAACTTTTCTTATCTACCTTTGACATAGTCCATGCAATAAACAAGATAATATTGATTTACATTCAGAGGTTTTGTGTGTGTATGTGTGTGTCTGCCAAATTTGAATTCTGTAATTCTGACTTCCAAATCGTTTTCATTAACCCCAAAAACCTTCTATGTGTACAGATCTACGTATATTCAATAAAAAATAGCAAAATTAGCACAATGAGTTAGCCATATTGGATTCGCCATCTTGAATTTTGTATTTCTGAGTCTGGATTCGTGTAAAGCGACCTCAAAAACCTCCTAGCAGGTGTGTTTTCCTTGTTTTTTTAATTTTTAAAAATTTTACAAGGGGCTTTACCCTACCGGGCCGGGTTGACACCTCCAGGCTCATAATACTCATAATGAGACTATTGAGTAGTCATTGAAAGGAGTAAGCGCGAAATATTAGGCTGTCGCCGAGCACCTCGAGGAATCGGTAGCTGTGAGCAGACGCCTACGCGCTAGTATCGTATTGGGACTGTAAATCTAACAAGAGCCGAAACCCTTCACCGCGCGCGTAGAAGTAGCCACGAGAGTCTCGTAGGAAGAAATACGATAGACCCGGGCACGCGCTTCCGCCGTGGAAGCTTAGTAGGGCCAGTTAGTAAGCTAGGAGAGAAGAATAACGAGTACGCGAGGATCAGCGGATCCGAGGAGTCAGTAGCGTTGTGAGAGGGAAGCGATCCACGGGAAGGAAGGTAAGCGCACGTGGTGCACCGTCAAATAATTATTCCGTGTAGCGTAGCATCGTCCTCCGTCGAGACCGGCTTCGCCGGTAGATTGTATGTTCTCGGAAGAACCAGGTGATAGGATCGCGGTATTGTCAGACTCGAATCGGTTGTGTATGACTTTGTATTTGAGTAAAGAATGTCTTGTTAATCAGATAATAAATCATTGTTAATGTTTTGAAACGAATAGAAGCACGCGTTCGAGTATATTATTTCGCAGCATCCCTCGAACTACACCCCTTCCAGCTAGCCGACGAAGAAGAAGAATTGACCTTGGAAATAGTAAGTGACCCTGGCTGTCGGGTCAACAATAGATAGCCTGGCGCCCAGCAAACGGCAGTGAAGCAGGGAAAGAACGGGTGGAAACGCATCCGAATTAGAAAAACATCCAAGTGGGCGTCGTTATATTTGGTCGTAGCTCCGTGTGCGAGTCCATCCGAAATACTCATGCGAGGGGCTCGTCACAATACATACGATCTAGTTGTACAGAGTTTAGTTTCTTCACGTATTCGTAGTGCCGAAATTTTTATCTTGAAAGCCACGCGCGCGGCCAACGAGGCAGGCAAAAATAAAACTTCAAACTTATTTAATTGTTTAAGTTTCATATGCTGTGGCGCTCTAAGTCGAACCGAATATTGCACTACATCACTATGTGGTGCTCCAGTGCTATTTGGACTAACTTTTACCTTGGTTTTGAGCTCAAATTTTAAAAAAAACGAAATTCACTGAATTTAAATTCACAAATTTATGGCTTATCGACTGTTCAATATATAAATTGGAAAAAGTTTTAATTCATATACAGAATTCGAGAAAAAATTACGGCTAAAATTGATTGGTGGGGTCGCCGGAACAAAAATTATTTTCTTTTATTAAAGAATTTTTTTAATGCTGTGCCTGAGCGATAAAAAAAAACAATGAATTTTTCAATTCTTCAAGGCACAATCGCACAAAGACGATGTATATATTATATAATAAATCGTATATAATAAATATATATATATATAATTTGTATTTGTATATACGTTAATGATGTCGTCGGCGAGGGAGCGGTGGGAGTAACCTACCATGCTAACTGCCACTACGGAGCACCGGCGCACGGGAGGAGGAAGCCGGGCGACCGTGCGGGCTGCGGGATTTTTCTGTCGCAGGCGTAAGAGCGGGGGATCAAAAGTCCCGCCGCGGGACTTTTCCCGCGAGTCTGGCATCACTGTTTGGATTATATAGAATGACACAACGTAAATATACTTGTCTCCATTTTTTTACCCGTAAGCTTTTTTTGGGGATTTCACAACTTTTTTTAGAAAATACATAGGATAACATTTATTTCAAATTTTTGACACTGTTTATTGGGGTTTTAGTATTAAGGGAAAGGAGTCAGGTCCAAATAGCTGAATTAAAAAATTCAATATCATTCATATTCTAGTGTATATAAAAATGATCAATGAACTATATTGTTGAATCTTAATCAAGGCTGTTTTTTCCTTTGGGCAGATTGTTTCTTAAGCGTCACATGGCTTAAGCACAGTTTTGAATATTTTATCTTTGCGCAAGATGCCGACTAAACTGCTTAGTTGATTTGTCTTGATGAGGTCTCTCTTTCTTTTCCATCCCTAAACATTATTTGCTCATCTACTTAATAAGGAGCCATTACATTTCTTCAGACATACTGATGCAGCTCACAAAATACTGTCTTTAACTTATATTGGTTCTCCTTAGCCAGTGTATCTTCTCATGGTTAATAAAATAAGATCTCACAGAGCCATATCTACGAATTAGTATAGTCAGCATCATACGCAGAATAACAAAAATTAAAACTTTTCTTCCATTCGCTGACATCCTTCCATGCACTAAGATCTTTCCTTTCGCAGATATTCTTCAATTTGCTGAGATCTTTCCTTTCCCTAAGATCTCTTTTATAGTTCTTTGTTGTGCTAAAAACAAAGTTTTTGGTATTAATGACTCAGCTAAGTTGCTGGAATTTTTAATTATGGATAAAAATATTTGCACAGTATAGATCCAGACACGTAAGAATCGCAGCCATGAAATTTTGAGCCCTCAACGAATTTTTTTGAGATATCCTTTCGAACAGCATGGGTTATTAATCACAAACAGCTGATAAAAATATTTGGATACATCTAAGCTGTTCGATAGAAAATCTTAAAATCAATTCTTCAAGGATACAACACCTTATGGCTGCGATTGTCAATACATATAAGAATCTATACTGCGCTGACATTTGTACCTATACAAATCTCAGTCAATCACTAAATAACCTCTAAATTGATACGAATTTGTTATAGATAAAATAATCAACAACACTGTGATAGGTTTAATAATACTTTGTTTCACTCAAAAGCACAGTCTTTCTCTGCATGACATTAAGAGCTACGTTGGGAGTCACTTGAAAACGGACAAAAACACACTAAACCATATTTTACACTAATAATTTTGTATTATCACTACTTAATCAGTATTATTATTACTTAGTATTATCATGGTCCTGCGAAAAATATTAGGATCACGGAGGTGCGAAAAACTACTGAATTTTTCGGAATATTTCAGACACGTTTCGAGATATAAATCACAATATCAGTGGATTGAGGAAAGCTACGAAAGTCGTTTTAGTGTCAAAATTAAGATTTTTGATCGAAGTATCCGATTTTACCTGAAAAATGCTGAAGAATACTATCATTTTCCTGATATTGCATATTAACCTCGAAAAAAAGTGGCTAAAATGAGTTGCTTCCTGCAAGAGATACCGCGTCTACGTAAGCATCTTTGTCGGTCGGTACAAAAGAGAGAGGTAAATGTACTTGTCTCAAGACGCTACCACGTCTCTTGATGTATAAAACTAACTCACCTCATACCCTGTATGCATAACTACCGAGCCGAGATAGAGAAAAAGAGAGCAAGTACAAAGCATGTTAACGATAAATGACAGCATAGCTGCTGTAGACTCAGGCATTATAGCGACACGTGTGAATTTATTGATCGATATACACAAACATGTAAAGTGGCGAGCGGGCTCTCAATAAAGTTGAGAGGGCGAGCAACCGCTCACATCACGCATTCCCCACGGATATTGCAGCATCTTGAAAAAAGTTTAAGTCTCTATCCTGTGTATCAAAGGTCGGAATTTCCCTTGCGAATTGAAACGAAAATGCGCCAACGATTTTCACTAGTACCTCTGATCTATCAATTGCAACGATTCGTGAATTGAAGTTGTCATTATAATAATATAACGGTGGTACGAATTCCGCCAAGGTACCTGATATTTCGTAAATGTCTTCTCATTTCGCCGAAATTTGCTGTCGTAATCGGAGACGGAGTAGAGATAATGGACCAAATTCTGATAGCATTATTTATTCATTGGCAAATTCTGTTATATGTGTAGCCTATTTAGATATTCAACTATATAATCCAATATAAAGAATTGCACTATTGCATAGTCTACATTATTTGTCTGGTTGCACGTTATATCCGACATGTTTCGAACTACTTTTTCAATTACGGTCTTTAGGTTAGATTGGTAAAATATCCATCTGACAGCGACGGGGTTGCCGCTATGTAAAAGAATCAAATATTAATGTTTTCTAAATAAGGGAACGCAATATATTTTTACTTATACATTGTAGACACTTTACAGAAATTGAAGGATTATTTTCAGATACTTTTTTCCGTTGGAGTAGAGAACTTTAAAGTGTCAACAGTCACTACAATAGAAAAGGTACGTTAAACTTGTGAACTAAAAACGAGGACTGCAAATTTAGGATGATTAATAATTCGAGTCTTTTTAGGTGCTATTGCCAGCTTCGCGTTAACCTAGCAGTCATATTAAAATTTTTATTTTGTTAGAGTATCCAAGGAACACAAAATTTTTCGCTTTGCACCTAATTAGTATTTGAAAAAATCCGTAGTTATAGTCAAGTATAAATTCGAATTTCTAATTTTTTATTTGTCGGTTTAATCAACTGAAATAGAATGCTAGCGGACTTGACTAACTATCCAGCAACCCTATTCAAACTGGTTGACCTGTGCAAAAAACTAACCCGCAATCAACTAACTTCCAACTACTCCATGGTAATCTTGCGATTGGATTGACAATTGGGTTTGCGAACTCTTACCGAAATCGAGCCTAAAAGTTGGAAGCCGACAAAATTTCAGAAACCCAACCGTCTAACCAACAGTTTTTTTCGCTGTACGATCTTTGGAATCTAGTGGGATGTTGTAAAACCAATTCATTATCCAACGTAGATTTGCTCTTAATGGTTCGAATTTGGTTGATCACTGATTGATATTTTGCACCTAAACTAATCAGTAGGACTTTGACTGCAATTCAGTTATAAAACCCGCATCCTACTGATATGTGACTGAAAACCAAATTTTTTATTGTCCTATCGAAATCCTACCTAGGTGCAAGCGTATTTCAATTAACAAAATAGTAAGATAGGTCCGAGAGAGAAAGAATAAACTGAGAAACGGCTTGCATACGATCATCAAGAAATTGGTTAAAAAATGCTATCACTCGGTGAACTTCAATAATTATTCTTTGATAGAGTAAAAAATGTCGCAATCACCGGGTACTTTAACACGTTGAGTGCCACGTCAGTCACCGGTAACTGACAGAGACATATCCGTTCAGGCCACGACAGTCACCGGTGACTGGAATGGCATTGCTGTACTACGATACCTGCGCGTGTTGCCGAACGAGAAAGTCGCTATAAAACCGCGTGGCACTCAACGTGTTAATAAAACACGAATAAAAGTGAACAGCTGCCATAAAGATGCACCATCAAAAGACGCGGTAGCGTCTTGAAACAAGTATATTTACCCTTCATTTTTACCGACCGAAAAGACTGCTGCAGTATTTCTTTCTCGAAGCAACTCGTTTTAGCGACATTTTTTCGAGGTTAATCTAGTATATTCATGAAATGATAGCGTTTTCAAGGTTTCTTTAGGTAAAATCAAATACTGCCGCCAAAAATAATTCTTTTGGGCCGAAAGTTCTCCGAAATTTTTCAAACAAAATTTTGTTTATTTTTGCAGGATCGTGAACGATATTTTTCGCAGAGACATGGTCCTCATTATCGTAGCACATAGCACGTCGCACGTTCGCAATTAACTGGTAAACCGAACCAGTGTTTTTTTAGATTATTTATTTTCATTGATATTCTTTGATAAATTCATTCAGTGGTAATTCAGTGCTTATATTAACTCAGCTCTAGAGGTTTTATCACCTGTGTATCAGTAAATCTTTCAATTTAATGTGAAAAGTAATAGAAAAGTAATTGTATTATGTAATTTTTTATTTTTTCAAATTCAGACGTTCGTTTTACATCTGTAGGTTCATTATTAGTTAGTCGTCATTAGTCTATCTTTCTATCTCAACCTCATAATGTCATGTGTGGCAAAGTACTCGCTTCCTACTGAGATGAGACTATTTTGTATAATAAATTATCGATAAATAGAAGAAGTATTAAGGTTCATAGTTTGTTCATTTTTTACAACGGACTTCCAAGCTTCCAATGTCATCCGACAAAATACTGCGCCGCTTTGTGAAATTGAATATCAGAACTATTACAGAATAACAATAGAGTGTTCTTAAATGTATATGTGTTTTATTTTCAAATAAATTTAATAAAATGAGTGGTTATTCAGTCATTACTTAACTACGATTTGAGTAATCCAGTTTTCTCAATGCAGCCTCTTCATTTTTACTTTAGGATCTCAGGAACGTCCAATCATATCGTCGGTATATACGTTAAATTCCGTGACTTTCTATGTTTCTTGGATGATTATTCACTTTAAAGCTTCCAATATTCATGCTCAAATGTGGTGAATTTTATTTTTGAGTACATGAACATTTTTCTTTCGAGATCGTCATGTCAGCATGCTCAGAATCACCTAAAACGTCGAAAAAAATGGTTTTACAAATGTGTCTGTATGTGTGTGTATGTTTTCGAGGGGCCGAAAATTCACTCGGTCATAACTTGCGAATGGAACGATCGATCGAGCTTAAATTCGGCACGCAAGTAGAGTTGTAACTCCTCTTTAATTGCTGTTATTTTAAGGAAAATATATCTATGTATACTGATTACAAAGAATGTTTTATTTGTTTCAAAAATGTCGTATATTCTCTGACTTTTGTAAAAGCTCGACGATGTGGCTAAATAGTTCTATATGATATAACCGGCTTCCCTTTCATTAAAGGAGGGGGAAGGGGTTAGTGAAAAATAATAATAAATGCCCAAAAATACTAAGGCAATAACAAAAGTTCATTAGGATAATAACGAAATAACAAAAAGGATGGGCGCCAGCTACGTTACGTGTAGCAACGAAATATTACCGGTCACTTGATCCGGTAATCTGACAAACCAAAAAGAAAATAATAAATCACAAAAATAGCGCGGTTAGAGGGTAGAGGGACGAGGGGTCTCAGGAGGTGAATTCCCGAACTCGTTGGCTCCTTAATTATTACCTCGGTCAGGTAATCCAAAACGGCAGGGCGGGGAGGGGGGAGTGAAGCACGGGAATATTCGATAATGGGGGTAAAAATGGGAAATAGTGCAAAAGGAAAATTAAATACTAAATGTACGCGCGATAGTCGCGATAAACCACTACACTACCTCGCACGCCAAAACAATATTAACTATGATACTAACGGTACTCAGAAGCACCGATCTCCACGTGGTGGCAGCCGGCCCTCTCGATACAGAATAATACAAATGGCTGTAATCAGAGGCGCCGGTCTTCTTCATAGAAATGATAATAGAAAAATAACTCGAAAAATACGGGGCTGAGGGGGCAAAACGGGGACTAAAAATATTACATAAATTACTCACTCAGACACTCAAAAGTAGCACCGGGGACAAAACCTCCGGTCACTCTTTATCACACAATCTCTCTCCCTGACGGGTCGCGACGACGGCGGGGCTCTAAGTGAGGAAAAATGTCCTCCGTCTTCTTCCTCGATCTTCCGAGAGTCTTCGGGCATCCTCGGGAGTTGTCGAGAACACTACGCGCTTCGGCATTGATCGATGGATCCAGTGTGGCTGGTCAGTGGCGCTCGGACGATGCTGCGGCGGAACGGGGTAGCGCAGTTGGGCCGTGCATCCGCCGCGGACGATTTGGATGGCCGCTGGCGATCGTTAGAGTGAATACACGCACGCAGTTGGGCGACGAACTCCAACATGTGACCCACGAGTGGAGGCTCCTCGTGTGACGCGGCGTGTACGCTTCAGTTGACTGGCGTGGCAGATCTTCTGTCCTTTTCCAGCCCACACTCTCACCACGTCACTTTGCCTAGGCTGCCGTAGTGTTTCTCGTTGGTTCTTGATGCCTCGGCGATGTTTCAGTTCCAAGTGGCAATTTAATACGCATTCATACCAAGGGCGGGGGGGGGGGGCGACAAGGGGGGAATTCCTACACAAAATATCGCTTCCATTAATTATTAAAAATAACGCTTAAAAGTTATAAAGAGCGGTGTGTGATGGCCTTCGAGCCAGCCGAGGGGGGAAAATATTGTAACTGTTCACCGTATTACAATGACTAGAGACACGTTAAATGGTGTTTGGTATTAAATTTCGACAAAATCAGTAAAGTGGTTCGGATTTCACACAATTCTGAATTATTGTAAAAAATCATAATTTTGCTGTAAATCACGTTAAATCTGAACAAATCAAGTGAAATGTTCTACAAACGACAAGTAACAGCCCGACTATGTAACAGATTTGGAAGAAATCTCGTTCAAATTCTACACCATTTTGAATATTTGGAACATATATGTTTCCGCTATAACTTCCACAAAAGGTAAAAAAGTAAGACAAAAGTAAGTTAAGTAAGTTAAACAAGATGTGGCAGTGTTGTTTTATTTATTCAAAACAAGGATGCAAGGTAAGCATCCTTGCACATTAAATCCTCATTTAATTTTGCTCTTCATAAAGCTTCCTCTATGAGGAAGTCAAAGTCAGTTACAATACTTCCTCGCAGAGGTTGCTATGTGAAGAGCAAAATTAAATGAGGAAGCAATGTGCAAGGTTCTACTTTGCATCCTTGTTTTTTAGCATGATTCTTCCAAAATCATCCAGTATGAGTTAATGTTGCTTGTTACGATCAATTATCGTCATAACTTTCAGAGGAATCATAAAAGTATGCTTCAATTTCCATGTGTAACAAGTTTTTTTTTGTATTGTATTGTATTGTTACCGAGACCTCAGTCCTTTGCGGACCATTGTGCTCGTTTCCATCCAGGGAAGGTATCCATTAAGGTGGGAGTGTCAGTTAGGCCTGCTTCCTTGGCGAAGTGCAAGAGGGCGCCCACCCCGAGCTTTTCCAAATCTAGCGAAGCGAGAGCAGGTTCTCCGAGTATATTCCTGCGAATATCCTGCAGCGCCCTGCATCTCGTGATCACGTGGAGGGGTGTCTCGTCCTCCTCCATACATCTCCAACACAGCGGTTCCACGTCTAGCCCCAGCCGATTGAGATGCTTACTTGTGTACCAATGACCAGTGACAACGCCAATTACAGCTCTTAGCTGGTGTCTGTCTAGGTCTACAAGAGTAGAGCCTAGCTTGCTCGAGGGGCCCTTGAAAATGGCCCTCGAGTGTTCCATTCCATCTGTCTGTAGCAAGAGGTCCTTAAAACGTCCCTCTGCCCACTGGTTCGACACCAGATGGCAAACACCTCCGCTTGAAGAATCGAGGTGATTTGCCCCAGTGCCAAAGACAATCTTGTCTGGGGCCTACCGCTCCAAATTCCCATTCGCGCTCCTGTTCCTGTTTTGGACCCACCCGTATACCAGACGAGTCCCCCAGGAGTCAGGAGTTTGGTTTGATTCTCCTTCCATTCCTGCCTACTGGGAGAGAGGATCTGATAGTTGTGGTCAAAATTGTAGGATTGTTCGCAGCAGTCCCCTTCCAGCGTTTAGATCCCCTCTAGGTCTCTGTCTCGCTGTAACAGGGAGGCATGGCCCGTTAGTGACCTTCTCCACTTACCATTAAAATGTAAGCGTAACGCTCCTTTCCTAGCGTTAGCTTCCGCAATGATATGAGGGGGCGCCATATTTAGGAGGGCACCCATCGCTACGGTCGAGGTGGTTCTCATCGCCCCGCTAACTCCTAGCCCAATGAGTCTATAGACCCTTGTCTTCCTGTTGGTGGCCTTCTTTAGAGCGGGCCACCAGACAACGGAAGCATAAGTGATTTGAGGGACAAGATGGCCATGTATATCCACTTGACCATTCCTGGTTTTAGTCCCCACGTCTGTCCGAACATGCGCCTACAGGCCCAGAAAGTAGCAGTAGCTTTCGTGATCTGTTTGGCTATGTGGCTTTTCCAGCTGAGCTTGCTGTCCAAGGTGACGCCAAGATAGCGTACCTCCGTGGAGTACTGAAGCTCAGCTCTAAATGTGTGAGGGGGCTTCGCCCTGAAGCCCCTCTTCCGCGTCACGAGCACCAACTCAGTCTTGTAGGGGTTCATCCTTAGCGACTTGGAGGTGCACCATTCTTGCATGAGGTGGAGAGCGCGCTGCATCCTCCACGTCATCTCCGCTGAGTGGGTGCCTTTGGTCATTATCATGACGTCGTCACCGTAGCCCACCACGCTTACGCCGAGCCCGTCGAGAGCCGTGAGTAGCTCGTCAACAACCATAATCCACGGGAGAGGGGATATGACATCCCCTGTGGACACCCCCGCTTGACGTGCGCCCTGACAGTTGACCCTTTGAGGCCTGCCGTAACCGTTCTTGTTCGAAGCATGAAGTGAATCCATTCGATGATAGAATCATCGGCCCTGAATTCTCTCACCGCCTCGCAAATGGCGACGTAGGAGGTGTTGTCAAGCGCACCTTCGACATCTAGAAACACACACAAGGCCGACTCCTTCCTATTGAGCGTCCTCTCTATATCTTTAAAGATACAGTGGAGGGCGGTTTCAACAGAACAGCCCGCCTGGTATGCATGTTGTGAAGGCTGCCCTGGCCTTTCTACCAGCGCTTCCTCTCTGATGTATCTATCGACCAGCCTTTCCAGCGTTTTCAGATGGGAATATGTTAGGCTTATAGGTCTGAAGAACTTGGCTTGGTCGTAGCTGCATCTGCCCGGTTTCGGGATAAAAACGACTCTGACCTCGCGCCATCCTTCCTGGACGTATCTTAGTGGCAAGCAGGGACGGAAAATGTGAATTAGGTGTCCGGTAAGCAACTCCCCTCCCTCCGGAAGGAGGGCAGGGAATATCCCGTCCACCCCTGGACTTTTGCCGATCAAAAGTCCCGATCGCCCATCGTATTCTGCTGTCTGTGACAGACTTAGTTGCCGTAGCCCCGTCACCTGGTCTGCTGGTGTTTGGCGCCTTTGCTTGAGGTTGTTCCCGGTTCGTATGTTCCGAACCCCGGAAATGCACCTCAAAAATTCGCGCTAACGCTTCTCCGTGGTTCTCTGTTGTTCTGCCATCGGGGAGTGTGAGTCCCTCGAGATTGTTAGGGGGACCCGATGTGAAAACTCTGCGGAGTCTGGCTACCAGGGGTAGGGCTCGATCTCTCGGCAGAATTTCCTCCAGGCCGTCCCTTTGGATTTTTTCACGGGTTTCTTGTACTCTCTTTGTGTCATCCTGTAGGCGGCCTAGTCATTGTCCGTATTTGTCCTCATGGCTCTGTTTAGTAGCCTGCGGGACCGGGAGCGGAGTTGGTTCAGCTCACCGTTCCATTCGACTATTGTTTTATGGCCTCCTCCTGAGAGAACAGGCAACCTCGAAGGATTGAACTAGAGCGTTCTGCAGATGATCTGCCTCCCGCTCGATTGCTAATGCTGTCCGCGGCAACCTCCGGGTTCCCCCGAACCTGCTACTCAGCTTCGCCTGAAAGCGCCGCCAGTCCGCGGTTCTGGGGTTCCTGTAGGTTTCCGTAGGGACCTTGCTGCCATTCCCTACCAGAGAGAGGTTTATCTGCCGGTGGTCGGAAAGAGTATCCTCTTCGCTTACCCGCCAGCTCATTGTCGCTTGGGCCCTTTAGGTGAGCCCAGCGTCAGGTCGATTATCTCCTGCCTGCGTGAGGTAACAAAAGTCGGTTTGGATCCCTTGTTTAGGATCTCAAGTTCCGTCGTAGAAAGGTACTCTAAAAGAGAAGTGCGTCTCTCGTTTGTGTCTGAACTGCCCCATATGGTGTGGTGCGAGTTTGCGTCGCACCCCACCAACAGGTTTAGCCCCTTGCTTTTATAGAAGTGCACCAGCTCTCTGATTTCCCTCGTTAAAGGGGGTTCAACAGAGTCGTATGGGAGGTAGGCCGATGCTCTTACTAGCTCAGAAGTACTGACTGCAGGACCCTTGGGAGGAATGGCGGGGGCGGACGCCCCCCCCCCCCCCGAAAGGATTCCGACCGCAAGCGAGCGAGCCGGGCTGGGAAGTCGTAGTGAGGCGGGTGGCACAGTATCTTGTTGGCCCATTTTCCAGCGCGGTCCCCGGGCATCCATAATCCACGGGCACAGTTGTTCGGTGCCCGCCTGCGATTCCAGACAATCTGGATTCCAAAATTCCAAAATTGGAGTCTCGAGCAATATCCCAAACTCCAAACAAATATCCAAAAATACTCGAAGTTCCTCGGTGTAGGGAGGCTTCGGAAACGTAAGAGAGCGATAGGTAACGGCACGTGGGGTCGACTAGTGCGTGGGCGTTAGGTAGCGGTTTGCCGGCGGAAGGTCAGTTCCTTGGTGGTAGTAGGTAGCCGGGGTGAGACTCAGTAAATGAAGATCAGAGCAGTGAAAAGAAACACTAAATTTAAAGAAACTCATTTTTTACTAATAAAACCGCTTAGAAGTTCCGATCGCGAGGTAGGTATCGTAGGTAAGGTAGAGAGCGAAGATAGAGAGTGACTCCGTTGATGACCCGCAGTTGGTAAAAGCGAACGTACACCGACCCAAATGTCGTAAATCCGACACTCCTCGCCGTTTACACTTCGCGCAGGTGGCGTGGCAAAAAATCACGTCACCAGTTATATTATAATATATGTGTCATCATTTTTATTTTTCGTGTTAAATTTTACACGGTTTATTCAATGCTTGAATCGAATTTGACAAGTATATTCTTTTATAAAATGAAATCCAACATCCTGTTTGGCGGGCACCACCGTAATGTCATTTACATTCAGTAGTTGACTGAAAGTGAATAGGAGTTCCTTGCACATTCGTATTTTCCCAGTTTGCAATGGCCTAAAGTTTTTCGGTCAATCTATGATAGTGTAAAATAAAATTCATCGAACATAAAAAGCATTAATCATTATCGACTCCAAAATTCTACTGATTTTGTTTATTGAGTCAATGTGATCAATGTGATCATATAATTATAAAAAAGTGAGTTATGTTACCTACACATTGTTTACACAGTTTACTGTATAATATGTTGCAGTCAGTTTTAATAAATCATGTTTTTATATTTAGCTACGGTCTATCATGTGTTTGAAAAATTTGAAAAACCCGCATTTTATATAAAGATTCTTCATGGATATCCTGTTAAAGACAGCTAAACCCATACAAAAGTAATTCAGGCATTTAAAGAGCAAATGCAATAGGCAATTTTGGACATTTTTTTTAAATGTGAGTGCCTAAAAGCTATAAAAAAAGCTGTACAAATCCTCAAAAAAACCCTCTCGGTTAAAAAAAATAGAAAGTCGTCCATTTATGTAAGTGGTATTGTGCCCCAAAATGCACCGTAATTTTTTCTAAATCAGCAATATACAGCAGTATATTGTAACGGAACGCCATACTACCCCCGCCCCCCACGAAAAATTCTCATATACCGTTCCTCGCGACCGTTCATACTTGAAACCAACGGTTCACGACAACACATCTCGTGGACACCTCACACGAATTGAAAATAAATCACTGATCGAATGGACAACCGTGTCTCTCTGGTAGGGTGGCAACTCATATAAAAGCCAGCCACTCGCAGAAGTCGAGGTTCATTCTACCACTATCTTTCACACCTGAAAGTACCCCTTAAATGTAAAGAACATATGACATTAACATAGTAAATAACAAAAAACATAACATACAACAATTAATAGGAACAACAAAAGACAAAATTCCACTGTTCTCAAAATCAAATGTAAAATTCCATGTAAAAATTGATCCGGTACGTATATTGGACAAACCAAGAGATATCTAAAACTAGAAGAACATGAAAATAGCACACATCATTTAGAAACAGGACACACAGCACTAATTGAACACATAAAACAAGAAAAACACACCTTTGATTTTGACAACACAAAAATATTAACAGTTGAACCATCATACTACAAACGGATATTACAGGAAATGATTAAAATTAAAGCAGATACAAATGCAGTCAACTATAGAACAGATATGACTAATTTATGTATTATATATAATGCAATAATTTAAAACACTTCATTTATATCACCATTGTAAACCTACCATAAAAAATTCCCCAATAAAAACCTGCCTTAAAACATTCAAATCTATCCGAGAATATAACTGACCGGTAATGAAAAATGTGACCACATGCTGACCGGACTATCCGATTAAAAAACAGTAATAATATTTAATAAACAAAGACAAAAAACAACATATAATAACCAAAACAGGTTGTTATATCATTTAGATTAAAACCATCTAAAATAACCAAAGAAATAAACAAAATATATACACCATACAATTAAACTCTCTCACACATACAGACATAACCTATTTGGCCGGCGAGTCTGGTCAACCACTGTATTCCGATTTAACATCCACTCCAAATACTTTATACATGATTAAATTTGGAAAACAAGTCAGATAACTCAATGCCGGTGAGTCAAAATCAATATTGCTCTGACCCTTGCTAAAATCGTCTTGAGCCAGCCCAGCTCACCCAATTGCCATGGTATGGCACTACCCAATTGGTTTTTCCCGTGAGCACACCCAGCGCCTGTAAGCCGTAGCATTGCGCTAACCCTTGCAGTATCCTTCTGATCTATCTCTATCATTTATGTTCTTTATTTCGTCCGATCCGAATCCGGCTAAAGACACTCCTGTAGGCGTCGATATTGCTTCGACCCCTACAACCCCTACAATCCAATTTTAAAATAGAAATAGGCATCAATATTGCATTGATCCCTATTTTCCTTAAGTAAAACCAAAAAACCGCAACTTTCCATGATTCCTGTAAGCCTCGTTATTGCAGCGACTCTTACGACCATTCGGCAACTTCACTATTTAAAATATCGGCCACATTATTGCAATGTCCCCGGTATATTCTAGTATATCTTTGTTTTCTTTCATCTTTATAAGCGTTCCTAGAAATAATTCTCGAGCGTATTATATTTAGGAAGATGCATCGTTCCGCTACAAACTCCGAGTCTAGCTCGGTGCCTATAGAAAAACTGTAAACACACTCGTGTATACGCGCAGGCCCTGGTATCGCACCAACCCCTGCCTGCGTCACACAGATTACAGCTCAAGACGACACACACATGGGTGTATAATATACCACAGAACATCCCGAAGACGAAATCTTTCGATCTAACAAGATTCGAACAATATAATCTGTCGAGCGCGGCGTTAATTAGCCAATGTATTGTTTGTCTCGGTAAAAGATTAAAAGGGATCGATTTGCTTAATTGTCGATAAATATTAAACTCTAGTTGTGGTAAATGACACAAAATAATCTCATTGTGCGCGATTATAAAATAAACAACTATTTAAGAAATATTCGAGCACTCAATTTATGTTTGCAATCCCTTGCTTTTCTTATGAGATGTGAAACTGAAGGATCGTTAAGGATCTGTTAACGAGTGTGTTGACATGAGCCATGCAACACGAATATTTGACATCATTTCCTGTGACGCAATCGCGTATTTTTACTGACTATCTTTAGGAAGAGACCAAATAAACTGAAAGTGTGTTTCAGTAGCCAGTACGCAATTCTTAAATTCATTTGCTAATGAGCGTAAACGCTTCACGTGCTGACATCAATCTTCTCACATGAACTTTCGAGTCATTTGTTCATTAAATTTGGGATTCTCTCGCATAAACAGAAATTCAGCATTATCATTCATCATCGTTCGACCTTGAACCGATGATGAACTAAATATCGTACCTTGTTGCTTAAATGGATATCTGAAGTCTATTCCCACTCTCCAGTTAATCTTGTCTGCGGTCTAGTACACGATCTTTCTCCATCCGGAATAAGAAATTAACAAAAAAAAAACGAAATTCGAAAAATATGCGCGTAACCCTCCCTAGGAAGACAGACACGGAATTCGAAAACGTTTCAATATATATATTTATATGCGCAAAAAGATGGGAAATAATCTGAAAACATCTACAACATGTCGTGTCAAGTACGTGTATGTAACCGTTACAAGTTTTGACCCCCAGCACCGATACTTAGATGGTTGATTACCCCCGTACTCGGTATATTCTTAAAGCTAACAATAAAAATTATGCAAACAAAAAGCGAGCGGTTCTTTTATTGTAACATATATAAAGTTTTTACATGAGGAGGATTTATGTTATTTAATGAAATGTATTACGATAATACAATAATGGTAACGACAACAAAACAAAACAATTTTAAGTTCTTGTATTGAGAGAAATAGAAGTATTGAAAAATATAGATAAACAAAATTCGAACTTATTTGATAATTTAATTAGAAAAAACAATTTGCTTTCCGCACTTGGCGAGTTAATATTATATAATATACATAAAATAATGAAACAATTTACTATATTTCACAAACTCGCCAAGTACTAAAGGCAATTTAATTAAATTATCAAATAAGTTGCTATAGATGTTTTCAGATTATTTAACAACTTTTTGCACATACAAACATATACACTGCTGTTTACTGCTGATTGTAAAAAAAAATTATGGTGCACTTTGGAGCAGAATGCGCCTTACGTAAATAGACTTGTCTCCATTTTTTTACCCGAGAGGGTTGTTTTGGGGGGTCGTAGAATATGCGCGAACAACTTGACATCACTTCGATAATTAACACATGGTTAGTTTTGCAAAATCATTTGGTCAAACAATTATTTATATGGGCATTGCAATCAGTTGATAGACGTGACAAATCCATACTTGCGCCCAACCAACAGATTAACTAGCTACTAGTCTAAGCGATCAGTTGCTTCATAAAATAACTAGTAGGGTCACGAAATCATTTGTTAAAACAATCGTTTTCGGTCATCTCAAGGAAGTAATTTTTAAAAAATTTATCATTCAGCATATTTGTTCGCTGTTAATTTTTCTCTTTTTATCGGTAATTTATCAAGTGCACTGATTTATGAATATTGATATTGTAGGGATTGCAAATTGCAAAACAGGGCACGAACGTTACTAATACGTATTGGACTTATAATGAATAAACAATATTTCCGATATTTGTTTTCGTTGGTTTGTGGTAAGTAAATGCAGTATCTTCAGTGTAACAATCATATCTATTTGTGCCATGCAACTAAACGATGTTCACAAGAGATCGACTCGAGATAGACTGAGAATAAACAAAGTCGTAGTCGTGGTAGAAGAATAGCAGGGTTAAAACAACAAAGGCGCGTATAAAATACGACGCAACTCTTATTTTTATCAATAGATATTTTTTCATCTGCGGAGATTTACCGTATAGATCTCCAAAGAAGGTGGAAGGGGTAGAGTCAAGGCAAGTATGTAGACTGGAGTGGAATGGGGCCGTAAGTTCCGCTCTCGCATCGATTTCCCGTTAACCTCGCATTGGCCGGAGGCCATTGGTGGCTCTCGCCTCAAGCTCTTTTTCAATGATATTTTGAGGTACTCCGGGAATAATGGCTCGTAAACCACCTCGTTGCACTAGCCAGTGCGAGTTCACGGAGGTATGCGAAGTACGACCGCTCGGTGCCATTAATCGTCGGGTCGGTATATAGTGGTATGCCGTGACGTCTGACTCGAACACGATCGCCATCGCCTGGACTCGCAGCTGTTTGATGATCAAAATCAAGTAACATTTTGGCTAGTGCCCGCCCGTTGGTCGACAGTTAATTCAAAAATCAAATAGTTCATGGGATTAATTCAACCTTCTCAGAGAAAATTTGATAATAAATGAATGTTATTGGTGCTGTGACCGCAATGTATGGAATAACCATGGCAGATCAATCGGCGATTGACAGCCGGATTGAATGGACAAATCCTTTTTACGTTTACGTTTTAAATGTGTGTTACGCAATTGGCTTAAAAATGACTCGAATCCAACTAGCGTTCGTTATTAACTCTGTCCTTGCACAAAATACACGTCACAAGGTAACCCGTCACTATAAAGAACATTAAGGTTTTCGAATCGCCAGGTTAAGTTTTTGGTAAAGCCCTTCCAAGGCTGTATTACGACGTTAGATGGTAATACGCGCAACAATAGGTCTGTGGCAGAACGGTGTCTTTATGGACGTAGCAATCTTCCTTCGAATATCAGAGTCAGGACCCATATGAGAAGCGAGTCGAACACAGTGCGTATGAGTATACTTATCAAGATGTTGATCAAAGGTTTCGTTTCCTTGGACCTTCGTTATAGCAAACAGGTGATCCCATCAGAGAACGAGTAACGAACCTCGAAGAATACGACGTGAAGCAGGCGAAGAATCAGAAGTTTCTGCAATGGAGAAGATGTCTTCGGGCTTTACACGAAGGAGAAGGATCACGATTTATGAGCGAACACTGATTTATTCACTGTTGTTTTATCGGATACAAATAATAGTTCTTTAGTATTATTATTATTTTGTGCACTATTGTCACGTTATAAACCATAGAGTCTCTATTATTCCGATATTGATGTTTTTTTTTTTATGATTAACAAAGCACCTAATTATGACAAATCAGGCCTCTCCTGATCAGTGCACTCGATCACATCAAAACGACTTCTGATGATCATTGTTCGATCCGCGACGCGTCTCACCGCGAGGTGCAGGGAGAGACGAAGCCTTATCGCCAGTCGATGAGGCGGTCGAAGCGCACACCATCCGCGATGCATCAGACAGGATGCATCCCGTATGAAACAGATATACTGTACGAAATAGATCTGTGGCAGCAGAACGCAATACCACAGGATGATTATTCTATCATTACGAAAGCAAAGTTCTTTTATTTAAACGGTAGGCTTAACATGTGCGTGCGTGCGTGCGTGCGTGCTCCAGGAACCGAAAATTCAATCGTCTATAACTGGAGAATGGCTCGATTGATCGAACTCAAATTTGGCACGCAAGTAAAGTATTAATTCCTCTTCAATTACTGTGGTTTCTAGAAAAATATATCTATGTATACTGACTATACAGAAATTTTAATTTTTTTGAAAAATGTATACTCTCTAACGGTCGTAAAAGGTCGCCGATATGGCTAAACAGTTTTTTTATAACTAGAGAAACGTTAAATGCTATTTGGTATTGAATTTCCACAAAATCGGTAAAGCGGTTCAGATTTTATAGACTTCTGAATTTTTGTAAAAAGAAAAAATATTGCTATTAACCACATCGAATCTCCGCAAATTAACTGAAATGTTCTATACAAGAAAAATAACATAAAGCTCTGCTGTGTACTAAATTTGGTGGTAATCGGTAAAGTCGTCCAACATTTACACCATTTTAAATATTTGTAAAAATAGAGATATTCGCTATAACCTCCGCAAAAGTTAATAAGATAAAACAAAAGTTTGTGCCAAGAAAATTGAGAAGTGCCGGTGATTTCTTTATTTATTCAAAACAAGGATATATATTTTAACTCGACCTAACTTTGACCTCCGATCTCTTCGATTTCATCCCCGATTGTTAATGTTATTGTTCTATCTCTAAACAACAACCACAATTTTCATTACACTTGTTTTTCAACGAACTATATACTTATGATTATTTTTAACGAATATACGGAAGGCCATCTTTTTAATCTGAAAAAATTCTCACAATTTTTATGTCAGATATCCATATTTTCAAGCGTAGGTCGAAAAGTGGCTGGACGTCGCTTGGAATGTTTATTTTGGGCCTAAGCTCAAAAATATTGATATGCGGTACAGGATTTATGAAAAAACGTTCAGATAAAAAATGGTCTTCAGTATATACTTTATAAATAATCATAAATACATAACCTGTTTTGAAGAAAAATGAATAGACATTGTAGTTGCTGTTCAAAGATAGAACAATAACATAAAAAACAGCAGATTTAATCCAAGAAGTCGAAAGCAAATCCAAGTCGAGTTGGTATGGTATGCCTCATGTACGGAATTTAGAGCTTCCTATGCTTGTATACGTTCAAGCTTCGAATTTTATATGGTAAAATTGAGTCGCTTTCACTTATTTTTGTTCAAGCATGATTCATTGAAGAAGAATTTCCTAAAATCTTCCAAAAAATACGACAATGTGTGTGCAATGTCGCTTGATGTGACAAATTGCCAATGCAACTTCCAGAAGGATAATAAAGGGTGCGTGCTTTTATTCCATGGCGTCACAAAGTTCATTAATTGTTATGTGTTAATAAGTTATTTGTTCAATGAATTCATGGAAATTGGTTATCTAGTAATTAACTTATATGTCTGTGTTCGCTGAATTTTTCAAACCTGCAACAAACACCATATGAGTCTGGTAGAATACAAGGTGTCATTTATATTGCATGTGTACATAAAAGATATATAATCAATACATTTTAAATACATTTGTTAGATACAACAATATATACGATTTATATTTAGCATAAGTGGGAGATATATAGTTGATATTTAATTTATGTTATCACTATATGTAAATGATATATCTGGAATCTACAATGAATGCCTCTGTAAATTTGAAAAAGTTTAAATTATTTTTGTTCATTCCTAAAATAATGAAAATACATATATTTCGTCTCGAGGATTATCTATTGAGACATTGTCAGTATTATTGGATGCAGGAAAACGGTTTCTATCGAAGAAAATGTTTGCCTATACCGAGATTCGAACCTACGACCCTACTTACCTAACTTGCTAACTTGCTGATTTAGAAAGACCAAATAGCATAGTAGGAGTCGAAGCAGAAGCAGAAGATAGCAGAAGATACATGAAGAAAGATGGGAAGTCGGAGAGAACAAAAAGTTTATGTCCTGGCGCTAAAACTCCAGAGAGACAGAGAGAGAGAGAGAAGCATCGCACTAATGCTTCGAGACGCACGGCTAATAGAGTAACGCGCATCCTTAAGAGGCAGTCATACTTCTCCCACCACTTTTAAATATTTTGAAACCTAGTTTCTCGCAAAATACTGATCAGAAATAGCTCAAATTTTGATAGAATTTGCGGAAGTATTGCAGAATTGGGCCAAGCTTCGGGATTTCCGATATTCAAAGCCGTTTGCTTAAGACAATCGATAAACCAATAAATGGGGCGAGGTGCGAGAGAGACAGACCTATAGGCGTTTAATATTGGGCGAAGAAATTTACGCCGGTGTATCACTGAGAGTTGAGAGGCAGTGGTACTTCCTTCCCCACTTTCCTAGCACAGCCTAAAATTTTCAAACCTATTTTCTCCTAAACCACTCGGCAGAAAGAGTTCTAATTCTGGTAGAATCTGCGTATGTATTGCAGAATTGCGCTAAGCTTCGGACTTTCCAATATCCAAAGCCGTTTGTCCAGGAAAATCGAAATTGCGCAACTGAAATATAATTTTTTATTTTTTGCAAGTTTGAACTTTACTCTTTCAAAAGTAAACAAAAAAATTCTTACGTTCAATTTTCACTTTTTGTAAGTGTAAAATTAACGATTCACTTTTTTAGATTTAACTTCGCTTTTAAAGGAGTGAAAAACAATGTCACTTAAAAATAGAGTGAGAATTTACCTTTTTCAAATTTAGAAAGTACATTCATAATAGATAAGTGGTATGTTCGGATATATATTTTTTATCCTTAAAAGACCGTATTAAAAACACGACGTCATTATGGAATAACGAACGAAAACTTTTGCCATTTTAATCTACTTAATTTTATCTTTTTATATTTTAGGGGGATATTCAGAATATAATGGCCATATGCGTTCACTATATAAAAATTAATATTTGCTATATATCAAGAATGTGTATTTCATATATTTGTTGTTTACAGAGAATGTATTCTCTACATACTTACTGTGCCTAAAAATTGTATTTTTCATCCATATATTATATACGAAGTATATAAGCCATATGAGTCATATACGAGCAATATATAAAAATATATAGTTCACACATCCGCCACATATAAAAAATGTATGTATTTTGTATTCGCTATATATCCGCAGATATATCAGATATCAGATATACAGAGGATATAGAACTTTTTGCCGCCATATATAGCGTATATGTATAATTTATATATCCATGTGTATATGTCAAGTATACTTTATTTCCATGGGGGAAGCCACACAGGTGAAGTAGATATTTTTTATAATTACCTGATAGACATTAAGAAGGCACAATAGGTTTACGAGGCCTAGCAGATCTGGGCTGTGCTCAAGGAAGATGAACGTAGGTGTTAATGTACTATCATGCTAAATGGGCGAGCTGAGCTGTCTCTCATAAGGAAACTTGAGAGTTTCGAAGCAATTTCGAGTCCGGCAAGAATCGGAATTATTAAATTTTAAGATTTACTATTAGTAGATGGTTTGGAGAGTTAATCCCCCAAAACTTGGCGCGTTAATATATACCATACCCATAAAATAATGTTATAATTTACTATACTGTGCCTACCAAGGTTGCGAGCTATCTAAATAATTTTTGAATGGTGTGAAATATTGGATTGAAATTTATAGGGAAACAATAGGATCACGAAGTCTATTATTTAACCACAAAAACACCCACATCCACACCCCCGGGCGTCGACGGAGGGGGGAGCAAAAAAATCTTGAATGGCATGTGTGGTTGAGTGACGGCTCGTTCAAAAAGGCTTTCCGAGACGAAAGCAACGCGAGGTCGCCGAGGTCTCTACGATTTTTTTTTACAGAGTTATGATCATTTGAACATTTCTATTGAGGTTTTCCAATAGCGAGAGCCCACTACGATAACTAAGTCAAGCCAACTAAGTAACTGAGGCAACCGGGATGGGAACACTGGTGTATGCGACGATTAAAAGCACTATTCATTTTGTCAAATGTTTAAATTGATGTTCTTTGACAATTTGGCAATGTCCTAATCGAACGTAAAACGTATCGATAACTTTAGTTAAAAAATCGGGTGTGATTGAATTTGAAATGTTCACTATTTTTTCGCGCAGCTCTTCTAAATTTTCGGACCTTGTTTCATAGACGTTTGTTTTCAAATAAACCCCAGTAGAAGAAGTCTAATGGGGTCAGATTTAGTGATCCCAGTGACCATTTAGTGATACGGCTCGAAACGAGATGCAGGTGATTCTCACTTGACGTTTCTTGCATTCGTTTTTGCTTTCAAGCGCCCGCCTCGATCGCTCAGTGTGAACATTAACAACAGTCTTGATGGCTCATATCTCGAGAAACAAGCGAGATCGTTATCATTATTGGCACGAGGAAGGGCAAGATAGTCATCCAGTTCTCGTCTCCAGTTTGAACATGGAATCCCTCGTGACGAATTATCTTTGTAGTACATCCAGTTAACTTTCGAATAATGTTTTAATAACTTGTCCCGGGCTGCCGCAGGAGCTTCGCGTAAAGTATCGTAGATCTTGTGCTGCCAGGTGCGATAAGAAAAACGTTTCGAGTGTGTCAATCATCATATTTTCTCCTATCACCACGAGTGGCAGAGTGACATATTTTTCACCGCTAAACGCAGCGAACAACACCTTAAAATGGCGCATGAAGTCGACGAGCTCATGTAGAAAGGTCCACTCAATATTCGACAGACGATAAATGTTGAGTGTAGGATTATTTTCGCACAAGTCGAGGGCTTGCTTCATTTGAAGCGGTGAGACTATCACGGCACATGTAGAATTCCACCGCGTCGCGACGCCAAGATTCGGTGTCTGCATCTTCGAGTTCATCGTTTCACAGCACGATTTCATTTTTTTCGTTCACTGCTCAGAATATTTTATTCTTTGAGACACTTTTTTGAACTTCGTCAATACTCGAATGCAGTCGTCACATTCATTTTCATCACTGCTGTCGTCGTTTTCATCTTTACCCTGGTCCATGGTGTCGACATCGGCTTGGACAATTCGTAACATGACATTTACGGCCAAATTCATGATGTGTGAAAAACAACGAAAGTGCTAATTCACAGGATCGAAGCTCAAGTTATCACGGTTCATTAAGATTGCTAACTCTCACAGAAAAACAGTGTTCGCTGATGTATTATTCAGAGTGATGCCCTGCACTGATTCCAGTAAATTATGCGACTTGAGCGTAACGCAAAAGATCTTCGCGATATCTCGACCAGGATGACGACCGTTCGATGGAACAAAATCGATGATCAACGACTCCGTGTTCCAGTGATCATCGATGAAATGCCCCATTATCCCGTAATACGACTTGTTAGCAACCGATCTCCAAGTGTCGACTGTAAATGAAATGTTAGAAACATTGCGTTGTAACAGGTCTACCACTACTTCTTGCATTTCCAAAAATCGCTGGAGAGTTTTGCACCGGATTTGGTCTCGCTATGGGACTTGGTTATTGACGTGGCTACTGACATAGTGACATAAAGCTTGAGTCTCGTCATCGTCGAAAAAACTAAACGACATTAATTGTTTCCCTACCGTTTTCTCGAATATTTCCTGTACGAAAACTTGACGAGTAGTCCCGATCTGAAAACGGAATCAGCGAATTATTATCAACTGGCCTGAATAGCGTCAAAATATCAGTCGAACAAATCCGCTGTTTGGAATATGATTGATGTGTAAGCAGAAACATACACGCCCGCACAAAGTCCCGCGCGGCTGCTTCTACCCGGCGGCTTCCCTCTCCCACGCCTGTAGTAGCAGGCACGGTCTTGTAGCGTTAGACACTCTCACCAGTCGCTCGCCGGGCGATATATATATATATTTTGCCGATGCTATTGTTCCCTGAACATTACAAAAATTATACAAATAGAATAAAATTCCATGGTTATTTTTTTAAATCGATCGGTTACAGCATCATTTTTTTAAATAAAAAATAAACAACAATTCACCTCGAATTGAACTGACGATCTCACGATTACGAGTTACGAACTCTGCCGGTGCGCTAACGGTCTTCTTGTGAGAATTCACAAATTTATAGCTTGTCGACAGTTAAATATATAAATTGAAAAAAGTTTTAATTCATATTCAGAATTCGAGAAAAAATTACGGCTAAACTCAAACGTCGGCGTCGCCGAAAAATAAAAATTATTCTCGTTAATTATGCCATAAAAATTTGTGTTTAGAATGTCAGTTGGATTTCGGATTTCAGCGAAAGAAATAACGCGAATCTAAATAAAAAATACTTATTAAATGAAAACACAGTAATACACGAATGTGGATTTAAAATATTTATTGAAAGAAAAACACAAAAAATATATACATATTATTATACATTTTAGATTCCCTAATATCGGTTAGAAAATTAAGACAATCTTTATTTATCTATTTCGCGAACAGGAGATTAGATTTAATACCGCGAAATCGACATGAAACACTAATTACGCAAGCAAAACAATATTACTTTCACGAGATACCACGAAATAATTATATTTAACTTCCGCTGGTTTACTGTTTATTGTTATCATACTGCTTATTATGATGATCACTGCCAATAAATTAAGACGTTATATATATACCAATTTCCTTTACAAGAATTATATATGTACGTCTGCAGTGGCGTGTGTTATGTAAGTCGCAAAGTTGCGCGCGTACCATGTACACTGAGGGGCATAGATGGTGTCCCTCAGGGGAACTACCAGATAAATTAATATTTTTAGTCATCAAATGTTTATTTGTGCGAAATTTAATGCTCTACAAAAAAGGTGTCTTAAAATTTTTTAGAAAATTCACTCCTTCAAGAGTTATTCGACACTATAATAATTAAAATCGACATAAAAAATGTCGAACAACTCTTGAAGGATTGAATTGTCTGATAAATGTTAAGATACATTTTTTATAGAGCATTAAATTTCCCACAAAATTAATTATTTGATCTTTGAAAATATGAATTTGTCTGGTAGTAACAAAAGTAAAAAATTCATACAAAAATTTGAAAAAACAAATCAATGTTTGAAGCGCGATTACAGTGAAACTGCTCGTTCTACGTAAATTTACTAAGAGAGCTTTTTTGTAGGAAATTCAATTTCCGTCAAAAATATTAATAGATCAAATTTTTCAGATTCATAATTTACGAGTATTGGGTAATAAATACGGTAGATGTAAAAAATCGATAGTTGTAATGATACACCCCTTAATATTAATATTAAGGGCTCAAACTTTCAGGATAATTTTTTATTATCATCATGATTAATATTTTCAGAGTACTATTAAAAATAAATTGTTGTTAAAAAATGCATGTTATCTATTTTTTTCGACTGAAACTTTCATGTTGAATTTATTTTATTTATTCTGGTATTTCATATAACAACAAATATACATAAATTTATATCTGTATATTCTATTCATGATTATTTTGTGTCCAATTAATAATATAGGATTATAAATAACGAATTTGAAAGCAAGATAAAATGAATAGCGTCTTGTGAGAATTCACATCGTCAATTATATCTGTAACACAGATGTCAATTTTTATTCACTTCTTTTTGGACCTCCCAATTTGGCTTGCAGAGAAAGCAACTGCGGGTGGAAACGAGATGCTGCAATTGCTCGAGACAACAGGCCCTGCGAGGGTCTCGAGCGGACGCCTCTAGCCGCGAGTGAGATAGCCCTATGGGAAAGACAGGTTGAAAAAGTTGAGACAGACCTATATGGGACGCTGACGACTTGTGACATTAATGGTGTTCCGAGCCGGAGGGGAAGGCTACCCCCTCCACTCACATTATAGGAATGAAAAAAAAAATGATATTCTTAGGTAGGTTTCGTACGAGTGCAACGTGCTTCTACCTATTGAACGAAGTTTAAATAAGAAAAAAAAACGATATTAATAATCAATAATAATTGGTAGTTATTGACAATAACTCATCATTTTTTAAAATAATAATCACTTAATCATTAATAACGTTTTTCTCGTTGCGGAAAACCACTCGTTATTTAAACTTGAAATAAATAATGAATGGATTTTCACTCAAAATTTAAACTAAAAATGAATGATGAGTGCATAAAGAACCATTATTTAAACTGAAAGATAATTGTGAGTGAAAACCAAGCATTATTTATCTAAAAATATAATGAATGAAAAATGAGTGATAATTTGAACTCTGAAATTATTCGTCTAACCAAATGGTCGAGCTCCGATGAAAAAATTGACTATCATTCTCACGGACGCACTCAGCCGTGCAGCAGCTTCGCGCTGATCTGAGATGGTTAAAACAAAAGACACACGGCAGTTACACTCTGGTCTTCCGACGCTGTGAATCTGTGTGAGCGCGACGCTCGTGTACATGAGCACTGTCTATTACTCCTAGGTTATTGCGAATTTCGCGCTCGCATTTTTTCGACTATCACTGGGTGGTCACCAGCTATCTCCCAATGTCGGGAAGAAGATAACTTTTGGGAGACCCTGTACAGCATGGATAGATTTAAAATTTTCGAAGAATTTTACATGGCGATAAACTGATTTCTATTGATCATAAAATAATCGCTGCCGGGTGGCAAATCTATACAAATTAAACGGTTCTTCGTTTTGACAAATTCAATTATGTTGTAAGTATAAAATATATGACACGATGAATCTACCGAATATGTTGCATCAAAGTAAAGAATTAGCTCATCTTCAATTAGCAAAAATTATTGTGAACACTAATTAGAAAAACAGATTTATCACAGCTAACATGAGACTATCTAGTATTCTCTTTAAAATGTTATTTAAAAGTGTTAAAAAATGTTGGAGAATGAAATATCGATTTCAATACCGAAATTATCAATATTTTATAATAAAGAGTTATGGTTGAAAAAGCCGACACTTGAATATCCAAGTGCTGGCAAGAGACAAAAAATCATTTACTCCATAGAGTGACATATGTATTTCGCACCAAAACGGCGGGCCAAACGCAAAGAGCAAGCCCCTAAATGCGCACGTCTTACAGAATTTAGTAGATAACAAAATGAATAGAAGGACGGCATTGAAGATTTTTCTAAAGGCTCCATATTCACGTGGTGTCCCGTGGTAGCTCATCTCATGGTGAGTGAAATAAAATTATAGAGTATCGAATAATTTGTAGAGCTTGGAAATCATAGTTGTGAATTCCTAATACTTATAAAAACAAAAATGATTATATGATTCACCTTATGATTATGATTTTACAATAATAATTTTCAGTGATTATAATGTAATGGGCAAACTTTTAAATGACTGCTAATAGTATATTGTGATACTAGTACGACAAAGCGGCCATTATCGCGCGGAAATTAGGAAGCCGCGCACGAGCCAAGTCAAGTGCTACAACGACACGAGGCGAAGCCCAGTGTTGTTTGCAGCGCGAACCAAAATCAGTTACTATACTTCTTCGTAGAGGTTGCTATGTGAAGAGCAACATTTAATGAGGAAGCAATGTGCAAGTTTCTACTTTGCATCCTTTTTTAGAATTGCGACTGGACACAATTTGTTAATGAACAGGGAAACAAAATGATTAAAGGATCAGAGAATTATACGAAAAATTATTTCGGCATAATAGTGGACAGCTAAAGTCGAGAGCTTGCTGGCCGCGTCACTTATTCGCGGCCGCCAGGTACAAATATTCCATACACACAAATATTTGTGCAATCATACTCTCTCACTTACACAATCGGCTGAATATTTTTGCCATAGTTGTTTCGACTGTGCCGGTAGAATCTTCTTCTCGGATTCATCCCATTGAATTTTTCTTCGAATTTCTCTTGTTCCTTTCCCAGCATTATCGTCCTTTTTTCGATTTTCTCCTTTATTGTTTGTCTATCTGTTTTCGCTTCGCCTAGCGTTTTCTGAACTTCATTTAGTGATTCCTGAATATCTTGTAACAGTTCGAAGATCCTCGCCTATGCCATTTGTGCTTCGGTGTCTTGTCGTTTTTCCGGTATTAATGTCAAATTACCGGTAAAGTGACGTTGCCACACCTTACGTAGCTGGCGCCCATGCTTCGACCGTTTTCCGATTGAAGATCAATTATATTGAATCCCCTTTTTCCTACTCCTTCTTATTATATTCTAATATCGTATGGAGCCAATAGAGATCTCCCCCACCCCTCCCATCTATCAAACGTTTTTTTAAGTTTGCGCAGTTTTTCGTCGATTCTTTTTGTGATTTTTCCTGTTGGGATTTTTGTTCATCATTGAATACACGATTGTTATTTTTAACATTTCTTTTAGTTATATTATTAAGTTATCACTAGCGCGCTTACCTCTTCCAATAAACGAAAATTGGTTATAATTTACACGTTCAATATCGTAGCTCTAGTATAATGCCCTGAATCGATAATTTCCACACTATGATTCGATCGGTGTCCAACTAATTTTTTCGACATCTTTATCTAGTCTCGCCTCGGGCTGCAGTGCGGTAACTACCGTGGTTTGGCCAGTTGCTCTTTTACAAGTCTCGCGGGCATCCTAATTAGTAAATGGACCTCATCGAGAATCGTGAGCTCGAGTACACCAAAGAAATAGATCTGTTGCAGTGGTATGATAGCGGTCTTAGATCCAGGCGAAATCCAGGGGCTGCAATGGGAAATTTAGGTTGTTTCCCACCAAGTGACGGGCACCTCATCTCTTCCTCGATTTTCACTATTGATTTTTGGGAGGCCAGCGAAACACGAGAGTGGCAAGGTTCCCGCCGTCCGCGACCCTCTGCCTCAAATTATGGATTTCGCCGATGACCTGGACGATCTCGTCGGAAAATCCACCCTTTATTTAGCATCCACTCCACGTAATCATAAGGACCTATCTAAAAACTCCTTGGGTTCCTTACTCCCTCAGGGCTAATGCTCTTCCTTGGGAACTAGACAGCATTTCAACAGTGAACGAAGTTGCACCCTCTCAGATTACTGTACTTCCTTGGTTGTTGTGTTCTTGAAGGGGTCAGGGAGAGTTCAAGGAGATGAAGTTTACGATCAAAAGATGCGGAATTATAATAATGAAATCAACAAAAATCAATAATAATTCTCATTCGAACTTAACCTTAGTTGTTACCCTGGGGTGAATTCGATAGCGGATATTGTGCACTTTTTAACCTTCAGACTTACGACAGTGCCAGTAATGTAGTGTGCAAATGCACCATATTACAATATAAATATTATTTATTTTTTATTTTTCTAGAATATAAAGAAATGAAATAAAATTTTCGTTATTTAGTTGTCACAAATATCTTAAGACTTCTGTTAAAATAATATCAGTAATTATTTTGATTAAGTCATCATAAAAGTAAAAAGTACGAAGCACAGACGTGTTTCATGCAATTTATGTGATGGACAGAGACGATCAATGGGAGTATACATAAGGTGTCGGGAGATCATGAGTCTAAGGGAAACTAGAAGACACGGGGTATTGGGTAAGTAGAGATTAAGGTGACGCTCTTGAGCCTGCTTCCCATACAAATCCTGTGGTGAAGGCATGCTGGTTGGTGGCTCCATAGCTGTAATGGCTCGTTTCGTCCTACTCATCGCCCTTTCGTACCTCAGTCTGACGCACATTAATCCTTAACCCTCACCACTCTAGTGTGCTTGCTGTTTTGAGATTTTTCCCTCGAGAGAGGGACGACGTCACGGTCATAATCTTCCTCGCTAACGAGTAAACAAAGTCCCGAAAATTCTTAATATCAACGACGTTTTTTCGCACTCCGATTACACGACCATCATATACTTCATCCAACCCTGGTATTCGCAAAATACCGACGTGCCGCCTCTTGGTTTTTTTGACTCTACAAAAATGTTGAGATGTTTGAGATTCAAAGTATGGAAAAATATTAGAAGTTTGCCATATACTAAATGCTTCAGAGCAATTTTGATGAAGTGATTTTAATTTTTTCCGGAACGAGCTCAAACGGATTAAATAACTAGTTATTGGGTGCATAGCATGCAATTTTATTCCTCTGGAACAATGAACGTAACGTTTCTTCATGACACGATAGGCATTGAAATCGTCTGTTAATAGGTCTGAGGGGAATCCTCAAACTATGGTGTACTATGCTACGCAATGTATATAATCACATGTATATTGTAACACAATAAAAACATGCGCTAGGAACTCTTTTTTTGGACAGTTTTTGATTAACGGACTTACGATCTTCCATGACCGTGAACTTTTTGAAGGACAGTTTTTGTCATTCACGGCATTTATTTATGGGACCGTAACGTTTTTGAGACACCTCTTTTACGGGGCTTATCGCTCTTTATGTTTCTACATCAAAAGCGTGTAAGCCACAGGTACCACACGGTTTGGAACTAAAGAAGGATCAATATGGGCTGCAGAATATTGCGAACACCTCTTGAACAAAAACTGCTAGTGATATTTTTAAAAAGTAGTAATAAACGTGTTTTATTAATAATACAATATAGACATTTGGTTTTGTTGTCTTACAATACTATATTTTACATCGCTGTATTATCAATGGGCCATCGACCGAGGTCCTTCAGCCCAGGAGAGTCCAAAATTGAAGGGTTTCTTCGTTTTTCTTTTCTTCATCACAGAGACAGTTTTGTTTGTTCTATGCATTTATGGGTGCATTTTTTATGGTTCTTCTTCGTTTAACATTATTTCGAGATTATGATAGGTGGTGTATGTTGGGTATTTATATTTGCGGTGTATATTATGTGCAGGTTGTATGTAAAGTGATTGGATGTTTTCTAGTTGTTTTGTTGCTAATCGTTTGATGAGATGGTAGCTTCTTGTTATTATTGGAGTAATTTTCGTGATGTCATATAGTAGTGTGTTTCGCGGATTGTGCAGTATTCTAAAATTGGTCTGCACATGCTAATGTATATTTTCATTGAGTGTTCTATGTGTATTTTGCGGTCGCGAAAAAAAAAATCTTATTTTATATGATGATTGATATAAACTTAAGATTTGGAATCAATGAAATTTGGGTCTTGGATCCGAGGTAGAAACATTATTTCCTGTGAAAACTAAAACAAGTACCTAGTATATGATACAATAGGGAAATAATCCTGGGAGTGCTACGACGTACCTTAGTTGATGCAGCGGCACCAAGGCCCAGTGTCTCTTTTTTGTTAAGTAAAATCAAGTGTATGTAAATGATAAGGGTAGAGCAAAGGAATTCACCTTCGGGTAAGATGAATAAAGGGTTAACGAAGCTAGACCGGCAGGGTGAGTTATGGGGGGCGTGTTGCGGTTTGTGGAGAGGGAGGACTTGGCGGTGTGTTCGCTAATGGTGGGTGCAATGGCCGTTGGAGAAACTCCGTCGAAAAAAAATTCCTTCCTAACTAGAGGGTGCGAAAAAGTACGGACGACCAATTATCGCGAGACGCCCACTTGTTCGTACCCAGGCATAAACCCGTTCCTCGTTTTAGGGCTATACTCTAGAGAATCTACTTTTAGGTAGTGTAGTCTTGAAAAATGGAGGAAAGTCGCCTTCCTGGCAAACCTGCAGGTCCTTCGCATTTAATCGCCATCGCCTCTCTATGCTGCAACGCAGATATCCTTTGGCGTGCATGATCCGCGGGCGCCTTTTCCACGGCTCCTTAAGGGGAGGTTCCTCTATAAATGACCGACAAATTAAACTAAGTTAAGGAATTAACTGTGGATTAACAATAAGACGTAATAAGCTGGTTTTTATTCTTTATTTATGTTTCAATTGTAATTTTAAAAAAATGTTTCAAAATGGCGTCCAAGATGGTGGCTGTTACACAAAGTGCTCTCCGGTTCCATCGAAATCGAAAAAACATTGAAAAATGACAAAATGGCGGACATGTCAGTGAAAAAAGAACATCCAAAAAACGAACTTTCAAGTTCACATGTCCGACATTTTGTCATTTTTCAATATTTTTTCGATTTCGATGGAACCGGAAAGCACTTCGTGTATCAGCCGCCATCTCGGACGCCATTTCGTATAAATTGAAAAAAAAAATTGTTATTACAATTGAAGCATAAATAAAGATCTTGAAAAAAACACCTAAGACGAACGTCTTGTTGTTCATCCACAATTAATTCCTGAAATTAGTATAGTTTTCGGTCAATTATAGAGGAACCTCCCCTTAATAAGCGACTCGTCAACATAATTCTCGCATATCTACCGACCAACGAAAATTATTTCTCCTTTGAAGATCTACAAGATTACTGTGATGGTAGTCTACCATACGTAAACAGCCGGAACATTCTGTTTCTCTTTGGGATCATCAGAAGTATAGATGTACCAAAAAAAAATATCGTGTAGTCTTGTGGCAAGACACAGTCCTTTGAACGTACAACGGCAAGGGTTAATGCTTGGAGTTAGCGAGACCAGCAGAGATCTCTTGCTACTGCTGCCCTTTCTAGGGAATAAGAAAGTCAGAAGTATGAGAAACGGAAGGAGTTCATTTCAGGATGCGGTTGAACTCACAGAACGGGAGAATCGGGACCGGCATCTGGCTACGAAGTATAAAGCTGCCGCAGCGTCTTGACTCTTCAATTTTCCTTTACCACCAACCGCCCTTCTCTACCTCCGGCAAGCGGCGACTGCCTGCAGATTCAATGAGAATATTGCAAGAATAATGGTACGAGTTGCCAAGAGTAAACGAAACAACTTTAACTCCCGAGCCAGGAAAAATAATTTACTACAAAGTTGACAGACGGCTTGTATTGGCCCGGTGAGAAGTACTTTATGAAGTAATACTTATTGAATTCGTTCGGTAATATGCGCAGATTTTCCAAAACATCATAGTTCGTCAACTGCTCAAGGATCAAAGGAAAACTTTGGTATTCAGCCCGCTTTTCAGATTTTTTACCCTCCGATACACGAGTGGTCACTGTTTACTTCTCTCCAGGATGATGTTCGAACTGGAGATTTGTTAAACAGGATAAACGGGTTTTGCGGCGTTCATGGAACCTGCGCTAGTTATCGCTTAAGCTGTGAGCTCACCACCGGAGCTTCGAAGAAACTATGAAAGTGGGCAACTCTGCGGGACATTTCAAGGGTTATAATGAATCGAGTTCGGGTGGTGCTGTACATTAGCAGCAGCAATAGTGGCTGCTTCCCTATCCTCTGCAATGATCCGATTCAATTTATCTTCCGTCTTCCCGGTTCAGACTTTTATCCTTTTACAATGAAAGCCTCATTCATGGTCCATGAATTCATTTTTGCCAAAAAATTTTTGCATCGCCTCAAGTTTGCTCAAGGTTCCGAAACAAGCACCGAGGGGGAAAGGTCCAAGGCTTCTGAGGAAACTCCGAAAATAAATCTTAAAGTAAAGCTAAAACAGAGATGCACTTGTCTACGGCTGGCTCGGTATACAGATGTCCGTGCCAGAACTACTAACAACGGGGAAGAATGACGATATTTATCGAGAGCTTGCCGCCAAGAAGTAGATACGGAAGACGAATTGCTCCTTTCTGTCAACATCAAACAAAAGAAGAACCAACTTTTTGTCTTAATTGCTCGTGGATTATCAATCGCGATTAGGTTGGAGATTTCCTGCGAGACAGTTTGCACACTCAATCTGCGGTAAACGGTCTATCGTTTTTTCAGCTATACCTCTATGGAAGATCTATTGATACACGTATAAATATGAATTGGTAATGCTAATTTTGATGTTGCTTATTTCGCTTTTTTAATTCACAATAAAATATATGTTTCCCTTTAAAAATTAGGTGCCTGAAAGATTACGTTTGGAAAAATTATCAATACAGTTTGTGATGTGAATTTTTGAAAATCACGATCACAAGGGCTTTTGTTAACGGTTATTACTGTTAGGAATTTGGTTTTGGGTGGGTGATTGACTGAAAATAACGTTTTCTTTCACGATAAATTTTCTTTAATTCCGGAGACGTCATTTTCGTATACGCTCGTCGGCCATCTTACTTAAGACTCTCCCGAAGATACAAGAAGGTTCTCGAGAGAACAATGTATCCAACTTGTAGAAAAAATATATGCAGTGGAGCACGTGTGGCTCGCTCACGAAAAAAAAGGATGCAAAGTAGATCTTTGTATATTCCTTCCTCATTAAATTTTGCTCTTTACATAGCAACCTGTACGAGGAAGTATTGTAACTGATTTTGGCTTCCTCGTAAAGGAAGCTTTGTCAAAAGCAAAATTTAATGAGGGAGCAATGTGCAAAGTTCTACTTTGCATCCTTGTTTTGAATGAATGAATAAATCACCGGCACATCTCATTTTTATTAGGCACAAACTTTTGTTTTACTTTAGTAACTTCCGCGAAGGATATAGCGAAAATCGCTATTTCTTCAAATATTCAAAATAGTGTAATATTTGAACGACTTTACCGATCACCACCAAATTTGGTACACAGTAGGATTGTATGTTATTTTTCGTTTATAGAACATTTCAGTTAATTTGCTGAAATTCGACGCGATTTATAGCAAAATTTTGATTTTTTACAAAAATTCAAAATTCTATAAAATCCGAACCGCTTTACCGATTTTGTCGAAATTCAATACCCGACAGCATTTAATGTCTCTCTAGTTATCAAGAACTATTTAGCCATATCGGCGAACTTTTACGAAAGTTAGAGAATATACGACATTTTTCAAAAAAATTAAACATTCTATAAAATCAGTAGAGTCATTCGGGGTAACCGTGCGCAGTGGGTAAGTGTGCGCACCCCCTTTATTTACGAAGGGCAGAAGGGAAGTTTATGTTATTTGTAGGGGACTGAATCTTAAAGTAACAAGGACATAAATAATCCACAAAATTCCGACATCGTGTCGTCCACTCATTTTTTAATAACAATTAAAAGAATTCGGCCTCTCAACTCTAATTTTTGTCATTTTGACAAAGATTGCCACATCGAGCTGAATATAGTTATTGAGGTAAATAAATTTTTTTCATGTTAGTCATTTATTTAAGTTAACTATTCTGTATAGAAATTAAGGTTATGTTCAGTATGGGTAAAGTTATATAAATATCAATCAAAAATCTCGGTCTGGGGCAAGTGTGCGCGGGTAAGTGTGCGCGTGCGCACACTTACCCCGTTGTCTTGTGTGAAAAAGTAATGGAGTTCTTATAAAAAAAAATTAATTAATGATGCTTTCTTATTTCAGTTTTTAATCATAATGCCAATGAAAGAAAAAAGACGTCGTACCAATCGAGTGGCTATGAAGTCTCAAATTATCACTTCTAGTCCTTATAAAGAACAACTTGAAGAGAAAAAAAGACTGGAAGAAGAGAAAAAAAACCTAAAAATAAAATTCGTAAGCCAGCATTAAGCGAGACTGAGCCTTTAAGGCGTAAAAACAAAAAAAATGTCTCACTAAAGAAAAAGTTAGGAAAAAAATCAGAGGTTCCCGACTCTGAATCAAAAACATATTTTTGCCCACTTTGTAGAGAGCAATATACAGAACCTCCTACAGAGGAATGGATACAATGTACTAAATGTATGGACTGGTGGCATGAAGAATGTACCTTTACTGAAGGAGGTAGTTTTGAGTGTGATTGCTGCCAAAAATTTTCCTCGTAAAATTAATTAAATTTAAACTTTTAAAATTTCTTTTAAGTTTAATTTTAGTCACCTAATTTTACGTAATTTTATATCTTTTAAGTCGACCTCTTAATATTTATTTATCTAGCCCAAGATAATTACTAATTAAGAATATGATAATTATTAAAAAGCAATGCGCACACTTTCCCCAAGTGCGCACACTTACCCAAACGAATGCGCACACTTACCCGCAACGCGGGTCAAGTGTGCGCATTTCGATTCTTTCTCATTAATTGTTTTTTATTTCTAAGTATCAAAGTTTTATGTAATATTACTTGATTTAATTATTAGTCCAATAAATACTCTACCGAATGCATGGGTTATTTAATCTTTGTTTACGATTGTTTAATTTTAATATGATTTTAAATCCTTAAGTGCGCACACTTGACCCGAATGACTCTATACATAGATATATTTTCTCAAAAATTACAGCAATTGAAGAGGAATTAATACTCTACTCGCGTGCTAAATTTGAGCTCGATCGATCGTGCCATTCGCGAGTTATCGGCGATTGAGTTGACGAACGACACACACACACACACATACGGACACATTTTCTAAACCAGTTTTCTCGGGGTTTTAGGTGATTCTAAGCATACTGACATGAAAATCTCGAAAAAAAATTTTTTCATGAAAACAAAGCTTCCTCTATGAGGAAGCAAAAAAAAAAGAACAAAACAAAACCATTGTGCTTAAAAAACATATATATTAGGGTATGTCATTTTTGGGCAATTTTTTTTTTTCGACTCACAAACAGGTTGTATACTTTCAGGAAGGTAAAATAAGAAGCCTGTAAAAATGTTAGCTCTCAATATTAATATTTAGATGCGCCTCATCGCGAATTTCTATTTCCCATTTAAATAACATGGGAAAAAAATTTTTTCATGTTTGGAATTTTATACGTTGGCAATGGCATATTGTTCGATGGAACGCATAACATATTTTATAGAGAATCGCACGCTCTACAAAAAAGATGTCTTGCATTTTTTCGATAGACATAGCCATTCTGATAATATTTGAGTTCAAAGTTCAAAATATACGAAAATTCATCTTTTTGTTAATATTATAGCGAAACTATTGACTCTATTGAGAATCTTCAATCAACTTTTATGTAAATTATTAAATTTACCATGAAAATTGTCTCATCCATGATTAATTAATATTTATTGGTGAATTGTTCAATGCTGTAGAGACCTGTCTTCTGTCACGAAACTGGTTCTAATGGGCTGATACTTATCATAAATATTTACAAAAAAAATCGACAAAATACTCACGAAAAATATCTTTCGTTATTTCCATTAATAGTAAAAAAAAAATGTTTATGTTTATGTTAAAAATTAACAAAAAGATGAATTTTCGTATATTTTGAACTTTGAACTCAAATATCATCAGAATGGCTATGTCTATCGAAAAAATGCAAGACATCTTTTTTGTAGAGCGTGCGATTCTCTATAAAATATGTTTTGCGTTCCATCGAACAATATGCCATTGCCAACGTATAAAATTCCAAACATGAAAAAATTTTTTTCCCATGTTATTTAAATGGGAAATAGAAATTCGCGATGAGGCGCATCTAAATATTAATATTAAGAGCTAAAATTTTTACAGGCTTCTTATTTTACCTTCCTGAAAGTATACAACCTGTTTGTGAGTCGAAAAAAAAAATTGCCCAAAAATGACACACCCTAATATATATACTCTCTCGTGAAGCTAGTCGATAAAATGTCAAATATTTCACGTGACTTTTGAAGGATTGGCATAAAAATGTATCGACTTTAATAAGGGATGATTGAACAACCAAATTATCGATGATGAGTTTGCAAAATGCGGTAGCAATGGTATGATTAAGGCTACTTTGAATGTGAAAGCAATTTTTATCCAGCGAAAATTCTACGAAAAAGTTGTGACATTAAAACATCTTTTATTGGCAGTGGATTCCATTAAAAACTGAAAAATTCGATACTTCAACGCATTTATTATCTTTTATTCTTGCGTGGACAATAAAAGGCAATAAAAAATATCTCCAGTCCCTCGTTGTTACGGTGGATGGTTCCGTTTACACACCACTACACAATCGTACATTTTTTCGTGGCGATCAAAATCAAGTTACCTCTGGCGATAGTGGCTGTTCACGTATAGCTAAAAATGAATCTGTTAAACTGATGGGACCCGAAATACCCCAAAAGTCTTCTCACTTGTACTCTGTACTTTAAGACATTTGCCCTTTCAGTAAAATGATTTTTTCACAGATTGACTTTCCAACACTTCGATTCTCTTAGAGTTGTGAATCTCCGCAAAAATAAACGATTTGTACTTACAATTTTCGGGTATTCAGACTGTCGATCTGTTCTCTATTCTGTAAATCGAAATTCGAATGTTTTAAACTTTCTTTCAACTTTGACTTTTTTACAACTTTTGAACATTTGTAACTCGTAATACTATATGTTCAATGAGTTAATTTGTTCTTATCGTGCGTCTGTGAAAACTTTCGGTTATTATGATTCAAGTTTCGCATCATTTTATTTTCGTATGTAACATTATTCTACACGTGTTTCTATCGGTTTTATAGACTATTGTTAGTGTACAATGTCGTACAATGTATCGGGTGAGATATTTATTTTAAGAATTCTAAATCTTCGGATATTTTACGTTCGAAACTTCAACTCCGCCTCGTTCAGTGCATTTGTGTCTTAAAACTTATCTGATTTTTTTTCTTCTAAAGACGCCTTTCGTAGAATTGTGGTTCTATTTTTCTTATGACCGGGTACCTAACTTTCGCAGGACCGGGATCCAAATCAACCGGTATCCGGGATGTTTAATAATTATTTTTGAATATTTCAAGATATTGGATTAGAAATAGAAGTAAACTGGTTAATCATTTTTTAAATATTCAGTAATAATATTCATTCACATTCAGAGTCTATATCAGAATATCGTAATCTTATCTTTTTTTTGCACCCCAGTGAATTCTTATATTTGATGTGAAAAATGATGGAAGAATGATTGTATCACTTTATTTGTTAATTTGTAAGGTAATAGAAACAGTAATTGTATTATGTTATGATCGATACGTTTTAATAAATTTAGTCGTTCTTTTTTATTTGTACGTTTATTATTAGTCATTAGGAATTAGTCCCTTTGTTATTCCGATATGTGATCTTTTTTGCTTCCTCAGGAAGCTTTGTGATGGTAAAAAAATTTTTTTTCGAGATTTTCATGTCAGTGTGTTCAGAATCTTATAAAGCGTCGAGAAAACACATTTAGAAAAAATGTCTTTCCGTATGTGTGTGTTTGTGCTTATGTGTGTGTACAGATCATTCATCCGTAATAACTCGAAAACCGTTTGAGATATTAAACTATGTTGTTATAGTTTATCGATACGCGTTGCTTACCTAAAACAACCGAAGTTTGTTTAATATATCATTCGTATTCGATTATTTATAAAAAGCTTATCTGTCCGAGCACGTCGTTAATAAAAGAAAATGTTCAAATAAAAGTTATTTTATTCTCGTGAAATATATCGTGCACTGCTTTAAGTAAAAGACTAGAATTCATACCACATGTTGAAGGGTTGAATTCCCTTAATTGGTTCAATTTGTAGTAGCAACATCTATACCGTCCTTTGTTTTTACAGCATTTTGAGTTTTCCCGAAATTCTCTGTACGCTCTCTAATTCTCATATTTTTTGAGATTTCTGGCCGAAAGTTGATAAAAAGTTGAACTATCGTGGTTCGAAAATCGGTATTGAATTTAAGAAAAATCGGTACAACGGTTCAAATTTTACGCGATTTTCTATTTTTTCGAAATTCTCTGTACGCTCTCTAACTTCTACATTTTTTGAGATATCAACTTTAAATTTAGAGCAAACATTGTTTATCTTCGAAAACAAATTGGAATTGAATTTGGTATCAATCCGTCAAGCAGTTGAAATTTTATGACGTTTTCAATTTTTCGAAAAAAATTGTTTTTGCTCCAAAGTCCGTAAATATTGACATATCGAGTTGAAATTTGAACTAAACTTAGGTTTTTATTTTGCAACTCAACGCTACACTACAAAAAGATTTATTTAAAGTGGTGATGGATTATATCGATTAAGTCGATTCACGTTCCAAATTAATGAATCACGAAACAAAGATTCTTACGAAAGCCAAAAGTGATAAATGTACACACTTTAATACCATTCGAGTAGAATACACTGCGACAAAAGGAAAAGAGGAAGCAATTTGCCAATGTAGCAGCATTTTTTTCATTTGGAATTCGTTGCAAATTTAAGATCGCGATTGAGTCTGAATATTACGTGTCAGCGAATTCTTTGGCACAGTCGATTATTAGGTCAAGCCCTCGACGTTAAGCCATGAAGACCCAAAAACGTGCGATAATGAACAGTAACCCGAGAAATAACGATTTTTTCGCAATTTCCGTTTTTTACTGCTTATCATCACATTTCTAAAAAATCAGTCTCACCTAAAAATGAAACTAGTATGTTGCTATGCATCTTAAAATTCATTTCAAGCTAACGGCTCAATATTCCCGTAGCAAACGTTTTTGTCGTTCCATCCCCTTACGTCGAAGGACTAGAAAAAATGTGATTTTTTTTTACCAGCAGCGGACATGTTGTACTGAAGGGGTCGTGCACTTTTATAAAAACTTGTTCGATTCGTGAACCGATAAGTAACCGATAAATCATACGTACTTTTTAATTCGGTGCTCCTTCCTTTTTTCCTTTTTTCATTTGCCGATGTACTGGCTTTAATTAGCTGATAATTCAGGTATAATTTTTATTTGCAAATTCGAATGTAGATGTTCTAGCCTGATCGATATTCAAGATTTTTAAGTTCATTAAATGAACTCAAAAATTGCTAGAAGCAAAGATCTGAGCAGAATAATTTGGGGGTACTCTTACGTAGCTGTAACATTTGGATAACAAACAAAATTGAAGGTATAAATAAATTGGTTCAAAGTATAGAAAACTGGAGTCATTACACTGAAATCCTATAATATCCATGTATTAGATCAAAAAAATATTCATTATCCTTTCTTTAATTCCAGAGGAAAATGGTTCGACAAAATTTTCTCTATTTTTTCAATTATCGGAATCACATCCACCGCATTATTCACAATTCTGTCGACATTGATAAGGAAATTATTGAGAAATGAAAGTCTCTTGGAAGGACATGTAAAGCGATTGCGATATCCTTTAACGGTATATGACCGTCATTCGCCGAAACTTCACAACATATACCATTCTTACAACGGCTAAAGCAACACTTCACCTTCGATATCGTTTAACATCTGTCGACGGTCTGTGTTTCAGGAGGGTGAGCAGGGGTACTTGGAGGGACTGGCTTCGAGGTACGCAGACCTCTTCAGAACACATTACGGCGATGTCCTAGAGCCGCTTGAGGAGCTACGACGCCGTGAAACAAATGCTTCTCCGAGAATGCCCAACACTCAACTCACAACCAGTCATTCGCAACCCATTTATGTGCCAGGAAAATACTCGGTAAGCTACAACTTGCACATTCGATCGAAACAGTTTGCATCTCCAGTTTTTTTGCCTTCTCCATGCTCTTGCGATATACTTCAAGAGCAGAGCCCTTTTCACTATTTCCAAAGTACTTACTTCGTCTTATATTCAGTGCCCGACACAAAAATATATTCAAAGAGTAACTCAACTCGTCGTCTTCGACAATCAATTCTGTACCGATGTCAAAGTATATTCCATAGTCTATTCAGCCAACGAATCATCTCTATCGCTCGCACTGTAAGTAGGTGGTACCTCCCATATTTATTCTCTATTTTCTTCGGTTGCCAAGAGTCTCGTTTGATATCGGCGTAGCTTCAGTGAAATTTCGATTAGTAGTAAATTTTGATTCGTTTCTCAAGGTGAACGCGGCAATGCTGTTGGCTGAAAGAAAGAGCGGAAGCGAGAGAGAGACACCTCGGGTTGCTCTCGCGCTACAGCCGCACAGCCGCAGAATTCGCTCTCCCAGTCGCAAAGTAGAAAATCTCGATCACGAAAAGTTAAGGCCATTAGCCATTTTGACCTTATCGATCTCAGCTTAAGACGTTTCTTGTTCGGTGCTCAGGCTGCTCCGGGGTTAATCGTGTTTTCACGGCGAACCAGTTATCGATTAAGCTCGAAGGTACCTCTGTGCTCTGAGATACGTTGTACAATATTCGTTTCAACAAATCAGATATCTATTTCTAGAATGTTATATATAGTTGATCCATAGGGTTAAGAGTACTTCACGCAATGACACAGTTTTTGACTTTTGTCGTCCTAAATATTAATAAAAATTTAAACCACCGCCATATTTTCCAACTCACTGATTATTTATGTATTTCAAAAATAATTGTTGATAATATTTTTTCTAGAATTTTTTTTTATTTGTTACGGCGTCTACTACCATGATCATTAGCCGAGATTCTAGAATTTGTCACCATATTAGTAAACAAATTATGAGCATGGTAATTGATCTCGGCTTCTTCATAGAGAAAGCTTTATAATTAGCGACAAATAATAAAGAAGCAATGAGCAAGATTTCACTTTGCATCTTTGATTGAAATAAATAAATACAAAACAGGCAATATTCAAACTGTTAAAGAAAATAAATAAGTAAAAAGTCGATCTCCTATACAATCTTCACTAAATTATATATCTAGCATCCCGGAAATTTTCTCTTCTTACCTGAAAAAATTATGCTTTTAAGACAAAATTTTGCCCAAGGTAGTGTAGGGTAACGTACACTTTTAGAAAAATTTTCATTCAAAAATTCCCTAAAGTTCGAACCTCTTTACCGATAATGTTTAATTTCACTACCAATAGCCGCATGACTTCATTCAGTCACCATTGAATAAATCGATCTTATCTGAAAATAAACACGTACGAGCACAAAAAATGTGCAATGTTTCAAATAGTGAAATATGGATTTTGTTACTGAAGAACAAAACTAGCATAATAACGGCCAAATAGTTTTTACTCCTAAAATATATGAAAAGCGTTTCAATAATGTTAAGCTGGCCACAGCCATTTCTCCTTATCAAGAATCTTCCAAATTTATGTTATGAAATCCGAATATTTATCAAAAATTTAGCATCGATTTTAGTTGACGTTAATTACATCCAAGCATCCATCTCTTTAATGTTGCATAGCCATCGAGCTGCCTGAGTGACAAGGAGGAGGATGAGATATACGGCTTTGGATATGGTGTGTTTGGTCGACAGATGCTTCAGCAACGGCAACAAAAATTAGCCTTAGCTACGCAAAGTGCTCAACTCACAACACCAGCCGGACTTCAACAGCAGCAAACTTATCAGAGGTACGTCAGGCACTAAATCCAAAATTAACTGCAATACTTATTAACTGGTACGAGATAGTCGAGTGATATTTTAAAACATGAGATATAAGCGCGTGTACGATTTCGTATAGTATAGGAAAGATCGTTAATACGAACTTGAATTCAGGAATATCTGCGAATACCTCGGTTTAAGAAGTTAATTATCGCGCGGCAACACCTGGAGGAGCAAGCGCGCAAGCCGTGCCTACCGTTCTATGCTGTACTGCAGCAAAATCGACCCAAAGACGCGCACTTGATTCACGGCTTTATAATCCTTAACTGCCTATTACGTCCATAACCATCCGAAACACCATCTGTGCCTCATGCCAGCTGCTCGATATTTAATTAACACTGGCTTGCGAATTCAACGTGGTGCGACAAATGCTGAGCCAGTCCGGGATCGTCCGAATGGAAATAGGTCAATTTCGGGTGACATCATGACCTCTGCTTTACGAATATCTAACTGTCTTCACTTGTTACTGAAAAATATTATCCTCTTTCATAGTTTAAACTGGTTTTTCGCCACCGAGAAAACGCCATACACCGAGGGGAAGACTTTCTTCGATTTAAAGGAATCTCTTTGAATTAACGAATTAAAATTATATGTTTAAGTTAATAATATCTTTCCTCAAGATCGTCTCGAGTTCAATTGAATACAGTGACATTAAATCAAAGACACAACATTTGACGCGTATATTTGAGGCTATGGCCGAGTGTTGGGATTATTGATAGTTTGTCGGCTATAGCGGTCGGTATTTTTCAAGTTAATGGAGTTGTGGTGAAACAACTCTCGGATATGAGAGCGATGCTCGCTCAATGCTAGGCGCGCGAAACCGAAGTCTAATTCAAAATTTGTTAATTCAAATCCTTGCAAGATTTTTGTAGCATGTTTTTAAAATTAATCAATTACATTAATGATGATAAGTACATTTATATAGCGGTACAAGTCAAATAATAGAAATATAAATAAACTAGTAATAATAATGACAATGAAAATGATTGGAAAATGTTGCATTCAGAGAAAAAAACTAGAACCTTGCACATTGCTTTCTCATTAAATTTTTGCTTTTTACAGAGCAACTTCTACGAGGAACTAACTGATTTTGGCTTCCTTATAGAGGAAGCTTTGTAAAGAGCAAAATTTAATGAGGAAGCAATGTGCGAGGTTCTACTTTGCATCCTTATTTTAAATAAATAGATTAATAACCGGCACATCTCATTTTTATTAGGCACAAACTTTTGTTTTACTTTATTAACTTTTGCGGAAAAAATAGCGAAAATCGCTATTTTTTCAAATATTCAAAATGGTGTAAAATTTGAACGACTTTACCGATGAGCCCAAAGTTTAGTACACAGTAGGGCTGTATGTTATTTTTCGTCTGTACAACATTTCAGTTAATTTGCTGAGATTCAACGTGATTTATAGTAAAATTTGTATTTTATACAAAAATTCAAAATTCAATAAAACCCGAACGGCTTTACCGATTTTATCGAAATTCAAGACCAAACAGCATTTAACCTGTCTCTAGTTATGAAAGTTAGAGAGTATACGTCTTTTGTAACAAAAAAAATCCTAAACTCTAAACAATTTTTCTCGACCTTTTATGTACGCATACTGACATGAAAAATTTGAAATTTTTTTTTTTTCATAAAAACAAAGCTTCCTCTATAAGCAGGAAGCAAAAGGAATGTAGCCATACCATAGCCGGCAGAATGTATTGCAAACAAATACATTTTTTTCTAAAAGTATTACAAATCCAATATATCGACCAAGTAAACTTTTCGACAAAAAACTTGGCATTCCTACGACTAGCTTCCGTACATACTCCATTGAAGTAAGGACGAAAGGACAACTGGGGAGAGAGAACTGCCCAAGCCCATTGACGAAAGTAACAAAAATTTTTAGTTGTTCTTTATTCGATACGCGTTAAATGATTGGAAATATCGGATAATGGGGAGAAGAAAGAAAAACATTCTTATATAGACGTTGACCTATTTTTATTGAAAATTCAGATAAACATCATGCGAGACGAAGAGTAAGTACTGCCAAGTCGGTTGCACCGAAAAATGTCGCCACAGGTATAACCTCTCGAACACGATCGTGTCGCAAGACCGTTAAGAAAGTAATAACGAACATATGTGCTGTAACAAAGTAGATCGTTACAATAATTTCCCCCTTCGGCTGGCTCGAAGGCCATCACACACCGTTTTTTACTACTTTTAAGCGTTATTTTTATAATTACTCGGACGCGATATTTTGTGTAGGAATTTCCCCTTTTTTGAGAGAGACACTACGGCAGCCTAGGCAAAGTAACTCTCGTGTGGGCTGGAAAAGGACAGAAGATCTGCCCCGCCAGCCAACTGAGGAGTACACGTCGCGACACACGAGGGGCCTCCACTCGTGGGGACATATGTTGGAGTTCGCCGCCCAACTGTGTGCGTGTACTCTCTCCAACGAACGGCAGCGACAATCCATATAACCCGCGGCGAACGCACTGCCCAACTGCGCCACCCCGTTCCGCCGCAGCACCGTCCGAGCGCCACTGACCAGCCACCCTCGATCCATCGATTAATGCCAAAGCGCGTAGTGTTCTCGAGTCGAAGAAGACCGAGAATCCCCGAGGACGCCCAAAAAAATCGTGGATGAAGACGGCGACATTTTCATCACTGGGAGCCCCGCCGTCGTCGCGACCCGTTACCGGAATAGATTGTGTGATAAAGAGTGACCGGGGGTATTGTCCCCGGTGCTGTTTCTTGAGTGTCTGTGTGAGGAATTGTATAAGTAATTTTGTAATATTTTAAAGTCCTTCTTTTGCCCCCCCATCCATAAGCCGCGAATTTTTCGAGTTGTCAGATTATCTTTTGTATCGAGGAGACCGGCTGCCACCACGTGAAGACCGGCACTTCTGAGTACAGCCATTTGTATTGTTTTGTATCGAGAAGGCCGGCTGCCACCGCGTGGAGACCGATGCTTCTGAATACAGTTATTATAGTTAATATTGTTTTTGCGTGCGAGGTAGTTTGGTGGTTTATCGCGACTATCTCGCCTACATTTGGTATTTAATTTTCCTGTTGCGCTATTACCCATTTCACCCCCATTATCGAATATTCCCGTGCTCCCCCCCCCCCCTCCGTTTTGATTTACCTGACCGAGGTAATAATTAAGAAGCCAACGAGTTCGGGAATTCATTTCCTGAGATCCCGCACCCCTCTACCCTCTAGCCGCGCCGCCATTTTTGCGATTATTCGTTATTCTTCGATTTGTCAGATTACCGGGTCAAGTGACCGGTTATATTGCGTTGCTACTCGTAAGTAGCTGGCGCCCAAACCTTTTGTTATCTTCAGTCATTAAATACACCTTTGTTATTATTCTTCTTGTCTTAGTATTTTTGGCCTTTATTATTATTTTTCACTAACCCCTCCCTATCCATTATAAAAAGGAAGCCGGTTATAGTGCGCATGTACATTGTATTTCCGACACGCTTTTTTGAAGAATATTTTACTTCGTTAATATACTGGGTTTGTAATATTTTTTGAAGGAACTTTTTGTTTGCAACAATTTCTTTTGCTGTGGGATGGCTGCATTCCGTTTTTACTTGACGCCCAATTTTAGTTTGAAAAATATATATATGATATATACTACACTTTACTAATCATTCCTACGTTGATTTTCATAACTTGTCTCATGAAGAATCCTAGTTTTTCATCCGGTAACGTTGGGAGCTTGCAAGTCAATCACAAAGCAATTAATAAAACCTCTCATCAGCTGCCAAATGTTGCATGCTTAAACTTAATTATATCGCTTAAAATAACTCCGAATCAAGTAGAACCCGAACGATCTAAATTCAGAATTTAATCATTTTCACAGATATCTGCGCAGACAACTTTCGTCCCGCTGCACGGAACGAAGTTCCCGCTTTTCGGCTCCGTCTATGAGAAAAATCGTATACACTCCTCGGGCATTAAATAAGAAAGCCTCAAATCACATGTTTGTCAATTTAGACAATTACAGGTGATCTGAGACATTTCTTAGTTTACTGTCCTAGGTGTGTAATATACTATTTCTTCATACCCGGCCAAAAGTACGTATTTTCGGCTTCGACTGTGAAGCAGAAAGTCTATCATTTATGCGTTGCTAGGGACACGCATGCGGTCTGTTACAGTGGGCAGAAAGAAATTGGTAATTTCGCAAGTCAGAATTCGCTGTCACTTACTCGATTGTTTTTGTTATTTTTACGAATAGGAAGTTATCCATAATCTCTAAGTGAGAAATAATTAGCAAGACAGAAAAATGAACGAAACATCCCCATTCGAAGAATCAATGGACGAGGAAGAAGTCTTAAGAAATTCAGATGCAAAGGCGAAATTAAGATTTAGAACCCAAAATTTGTAGAATGTCAATAAGCTTCAGGAATTTTTTTAACTATGATTATATTTGGCTTTTTTCTTTATGCGATGGATGTCCCACCAGCAGCACTCGCTTCGCTCATGCCGCAAATGTCGGGCAGGCATTAATACATTCAATTTTATTTTTATTTTTTATTTTTCCGTTCTTTCGATCGGCTATAAGGAACAATAGTATAAACCACACGGACAGAAGTTGGAAAGCCCTAAACTGCATGATATGATGGGCTTCATGACGCGCAGTGCAGGAATGTCCAACTTTCTGCCCTTGTAGTGTAATATACTATTTTGGAAAAACTAGATGAACAGATTTTTCTCCGTTAAAAATTATGCGTCGGAGAAAAAAACCATTTACGCCCTCAAAGAGGGTATAAGAAATTCGTTAAAAACCACCCTTCACGTTCCCCAAAATGACCGCGCGAATCCGCTTAAAAACAGGGGGCCACTTTGTGATTGTTACCCTGTATATGATCGTCAATACATCAGTGGTCTATAGGGAATTCGTTTGTCACGTATCCCGTGTACTTATACTTCTTCCTGCATACATTTTTAGTATACATATCTGTTATACGGCAGTGGGAAGCTGAGCTATGGAGTAAAATCCATTATTGTTGGTCCAGGATGTATAACCTCGGTATTCTTGACGACTCTAAGTAATCGATTACTCCGAAATTCGAACGCATTCCTGCAGCGCCAGGGATTGATCGAGTTGCCGATAATCCCAAACTCCTTGTGACCCGTTATCACCACGAGTCATCCGCTCGTAGCTAATGGTACTATTAAATGCGAGTGCAGTAACTTCCGAGCTCTCGTTCCCACCGTTCATTATTCACTATAAATAACTTCATCGACTATGTATGAGATGGTGGCATGGCTTTTATCCTGTTTACGACGCTCCTCTCGCGCAACTCTCGCTGCCCACTTCCGACTCCTAATGACGAGTGATCGCTGCTGCTGCTGCTGCTGCTGCTGCTTCCTTCACCTACTTGATAGAAATACGACCACCATTAAGATTATTCATGCACAGCGCTCTGTTACTTGATAAGCGACTTCCCGGAAGCCTTGTCGATTTAATTAATCACTTCGACTCACCTAGATATTTATTCAATACAATTTTCTTCTCTTTCCCTACAGTTGCCTGAGTCCGAGATCCGCTTACTTCTACGAATTTCCACCGAACGGTGAGTCAGATTAATATGCATGCATATGTCATTCGTTTTTTGTGTGTGTTTGTATTACTGTTTATTGATTAAGTCGCATATTGATACGTAATTATTTTTGTACCAACACTTTAAATAAATAGCACTATTGTTTCAGCAATTTAATGATTTACATATACGTGGAAACATATTGAGGAATGTGTAACTTGTGAGGAAAAAAAAATTAGTAACCATTTTGGTGTCGCTAGAAATTTATTACTTTATAAACCATACGTTTATTCACCTCCAGAAGTGTAATTTGATAGTGACGGGTTTTCAGATGTCAATCATCTGTGATCTTCATTTTTTAAATAAATTTAATGTTTCATCATGTGTATATTTACAATAATTATACAGACTAGCGATCCGGTGCTAACCCTAGACTGATTTAGTTAATTTTATTCTGTTAATGTTAATACAATATCAGTTCGTATTTTATAGTCCGAAAAATACCATAGAATAATTAATCAATGCAAATTTTTATTGATTTTATTTAATATTATTGTCAATGCAAAACATTAAGATATTCATGCTAATATCTCGTTCGAAATCGTACACTGACAAAAATGTATGGTGACAGCAACAAAACAAAGTAATGCTGCGTCCATATTTCTTTTTATAACCACGAATTTACTTACTTAACCAATGCGTATTGCTCTAGCAGCAATATCATTTTGCTGGCATTGTATTCGTTACTATATCTATGCGAGAGAGTACTCAGAACCGTATGCTTTCGTTACTGGAGAAATTTTGTTAGTCGGGTGCTGTAAGAATCCCAGTATAGCTGTGGGAGCAATACGCACCGGTGCCGGAGCTACACGGTCGATTAGAAGAGCGTGAACTAGAGACGTGGGTGGCAACGACCGGCAAGACTCGCGCAGCTCGATCGTGACGCTGGCTATCCTTCGTAACCTCGACATTTTTTCGATCGCTGAAAGTTAGTCATCGTTCAGTTCCTACAGCTATACCGTTTCGCTTCTGCAAGCGGACGACGTAAAACGGAAGGGGTCAGCTGTTGGAACTGAGCAGTTAGACTGCTGTGCCGACAGACTTGAAAATAGCTCTAGCAGTCAATTCGGTCGGCAGAGCCGTAAATTTTTCTCAGTGTACGACCTGTTTCGATGGTTTGTAATTTGATTTTGCCGTCATGTCACAGATGACCACTTAATTATGAAGTTTTTCTTTACAAGATTTTTATCGACAAACTTTCGTAACAGAAGTGGATGAGGCATCGATAAAAAATGTCGTGGATCCACGAGCTCTGAAATTCAAGAACCGTCCCAAATACGGTGCTTTCTGGTGTAGAAAAATATTACCTGAATTTTCATATGCCACAATGCCCTGGACCTCGCAAGTTCCTGTGACACACCTGTATGTTCTTCCGATTCACGGTCCTACGATATAGCGAATATCATCTCAAAATTTTGTGTACAGAATATGACTGGACTAATCATCTGAATCTTATAAATCATTTTCATAAATGCAGAGATGCAGCATGCTCTGCGCTTAACTAAGGTGCACGCTGCTTGTGAGGTGTAAAATAAAATAAATCGTATTATAACAATGAAACAGGGTGGAGGGCAGGGTTTCAGCCGACTCAGAGCTTTTCACTTACGAAGTGTCCTTCGAAACCACCCCGTCACACGGTATCCGGTATAATTGCCCCCCAAATTATGATGCCGAGTAATGCCGTGCACGGTATATCCAACTTGAGACGGTTTTTAATACTTTATAGCACATCTCAGATACACCGAGCATGCCGTATATAGTACAACCAAAGTGACATGGTATTAACTATTTAACAACATGGGCAAAATATACCGCGAATACCATATACGGTATAACTAAATCGAGACAATGTAAGCGATTTCTACGATGCCACGACGTACTCTCAATTCCGTGCGCGGTACATCTAAACTGATACGGTATATACGATTTCTAGGATACCTCAACGTACCGTCACTGCCGTCCACGATATATTGAATGCGACGAGGTATAGTATTCAGTTTCCAAGATGCCGGGAATAACCATTAACACCATGTACGGTGTATCCACGGCGATACGGTATACATTTTCAGAGATGCTTTGGTCGACTGTGAATGCTGTGCACGGTATTTCTAATGCTGCACGATATACACCGTTGCGAGCAGACTGTCTGTTCGCCGGGTTCCGGGGCTCAACAAGCAAAACTGTATCAATAAAAGAGTAAAAACTGAACCCCAAAAAGGTTAACACATGGGCCAGAGAGTCCGGTAACTACGACTTAGATGAATAAGACACATATACAACACCATGTACTGAAGAGGGCCCAAACCAAGGTCGGAACGTTTCAGTAATGAAGTTAATTATTCAAATTAGCCACCAATAGCTGACTAATCACCAACACATTATTATAATTCGGCCACAGCACTACAACATCAAATATTCAATGCAACCATTGACATACGGTTTCAACTGCCGGGTTATACCGTCAACGTCGTTCTCGGTACGTCTAATGCGAAAGTGTATATGGGACGTTTTCAAATATTATTGAAAAGTCATGTGATGTGATTTCACTGGATATCCCAATTTTTTTTATTTTTGATGTCAACACATCACAGGAACGGATTAATCGTATTGAAAACTTTAAGAAATGAAAGTTAAATTTTTAATGTTTTCATATTCACAAAGATTTGTAAAGAGAAAAATGGACTACTTGTAATAAAATTCCGCAGAAATTAAAACGCAGGGGATTTATTGGAATCCCATTCCATAATTTTCAAAAGTTTTTGAAGAAATATTACAGCTTTTTTTTACTTTGCTGAAATTTGTATATATTATAATAGATAATAGATATAATAAGAGATTGTAATACTATAGTGCGGGAAGGCGGCCATTCCGCGAAGGCTAAAAGGCGAGTGCCTGCTTCGTAACCGCCACGGAACGGCCGCTTTTTTGTACTAGTATCATACTCTGAGGACTTTTTAGTCCCTAGGAAAAATTCCTGAGAAAAAAGTGCCTTACATGCGAAATCTCCCGGAAAAGAAGTCTCTTGGAAAAAAATCTCTGAAAAAAGTCCCAAAAACTTTGAAATCCCCCCAAAAATGTATTTATTAAACAAAATTTGGACGTCAAGTAAAAAAGGGATGGAGCTATCCCACAACAACAAAAAATTGCTTGCAATCAAAAAATTCCTTCCAAAAATATTACAAATCCAATATATTAAAATATTGAAAAACAATATTTTAGAAATCGCGTCGAATATCAAAAAATCAACTGAAATGTTCTAAAATCCAAAAATAACATTCAGCCCTGGTACGTGCCAAATTTGGTGATTTGGTAAAGTCGTTTAGATTGTCACCATTTTGTACATTTGAAGGAATAGAGATTTTCGCTATAACTTCTGCAAAAATTAAGAAGGTAAAATGAACGACCGGGCCTAATAAAAATAAGATGTACCGATGTTTTATTTATTCATTCAAAGCAAGGATGCAAAGTGGAATCTTGCACATTACTTCCTCATTAAATTTTACTCTTCACAAACCTTTCTCTAGGAGGAAGCCAAAATGAATTCCAATACTTCCTCGTAAAGGTTGCTTTCTAAAGAGCAAAATTTAATGAGGAGGTAACGGGCAAAGTTCTACTTTGCATCCTTATCTTAATTAGTTAAGGCACACTGAGTTTCTTAAAGAGAGTTTTAATTGGCCAATATATTGGATCTGTAATATTTTTGGAAGCAACTTTCTGCTTGCAAGCAATTTTTTGTTGTTGTGGAATAGCTCCATCCCTTTTTTACTTGGCGTCCAATTTTTGTTTTAAAAAAACGTTTTTAGGTTATTACTTTTTTTTAAACTTGGCGTCGAGTCGCTACGGCCAGTTTTTATCTCTAATAACTTAAGAGCCACTCGATCAAACGAGCTGAAATTTGGTACATAAGTGGAGCCTAACCTAGCTTTCGTTACTGCAACTTTTAACAAAATGACTGCGTCCGTTCAGATTTTATAGCTTTTTGATTTTTTTTCAATGTGTATAAATACTTCTCCATAAATGTTACCGAGCAAGTTAATCTGAAAGGCGACTTCATACAACCCAATTCCAGATAAAATCTGTTTTTGCATCCATCCCCACCAGATGCTAAATATGAAGACCGACTTAATACATCTCGACTCCACATAAAATCTAACTTTGCGCTCACACCCCCCAGATGGTAGAATACCGAGACCGATTTCATAGATCCTAATTTTGAATCAAATGATTTTTTTAAATTAAAAAAGCTATAAGATCCGTACCTAAGCATACATTTTCTCAATAATTGCAGTAACTACAGATGGGTTGCTTCTCCACTCATTTACGAAATTTTAGCTCAATCGATTGATATTAAAGAATCTATTGATAAACATAGTTATATGTAAATTTTAAACGAATTTCCATTGACTAACGAAAAAAGAATTGGTTTATGGCTACTGTTGGTTTATTCGATGGAATAATGAGAACTGCAAGGTGGAATAATTAAATGAGACGAGGATGTTTAAGGATAATGAACAAGTTTTATTTTTATATATAGGAACGTTTCTTGCTAACTACTTCACGACAACGGATGTCCAACAACGAATCCACATCCGGTGGCGGCGCTCTTTTTCGCTTCTTCCCCTTTTTCTTCTTACTGTCACGCCCTCTATATCATAACGCATGCAAACGCGGTTTACATAGAAAGCGGGAAAGTATGAAAACTATTTTACTCAATAGCTACTAATCTGCAAGTCCAGCCCAGACCGCGAGCGTTTCTAGGTGTACGTGTTTCATTCATTTTCCAAGATAACTACCACGTTATCATGAATGTGCATTAGTCTTGCATTTTCTATAAAAATTAATTTTTATTCGAAAAAATATGGCGTTATTTAAGATACCCATTAGTGGTTTCAAAGTTTGTTATTTATTTTTATTTCGGTTTCTAACTCCTTGAAGTATCAAAAATCACTCCGCAAAAATTTATGAAAAAATTTTGAACAGAAAAAAAGTTGCAGCCATATATAGCAGTCTAGGTCGAAGCGTGTCGGGTAGTTCGCACTCGATTCTCGCGCGCGACAGCTGTATACCCCCACTCTCCACAATACTGGGGTCCTTTTGTGTACTAATGTATACTAATCTTGACCTGGCCTCTAAACGCGTTCCCAGTTCTTTTTCGGTTGTCTCCCGGAGCGTTGAAATGGGTCCTCACACGAAGGAAAAGAATAACATGAACGGTAAATAAATAAAAGATCAGAAGAACATCGCACCTTCCTTCTTTCAAGAAATCAGTATACTTCGGAGCATAGCACAACATTTACAAGCACATCTGCACAGAAATTCATCAAATACAGTTTTCGACGTAAAACGAGATAATAGTCTTTATTTCGGCATACTGGCAGTTTCCCTCGTTTTCTCGGCCTCATCGAGTATGCTGAAATAGCAAGAAAAGAAACGCAATAGGAATTGGATCAGGCTGAACAGGACGCCAGCGTACTCTTATACGGTATAACCGGCTTCCCTTTTATTAAAGAAGGAGGGAGGGGTTAGTGAAAAATAATAATAAATACCAAAAATACTAAGGCAAGTAAAATAATAGTAACAAAAGTGTATTTAACTAATAAAGATAACAAAGGGTTTGGGCGCTAGCTACTTACGAGTAGCACTGGTCACTTGACCCGGTAATCTGACAAATCCAAAAGAAAGAAAATAATAAATCGCAAAAATAGGGGCGCGGCTAGAGGCTCGAGAGATGAGGGGTCTCAGGGGCTGAATTCCTGAACTCGTTGGCTTCTTAATTATTACCTCGGTCAGGTAAACCAAAACGGAGGGTGGGGGAGGGAGGTGAAGTACGGGAATATTCGATAATGGAGGTAAAAAGGAGAAATGGCGCACATAGGAAAATTAAATACCAAAAGTAGCCGGGATAGTCGCGGTAATCCACCACATTACTTCGCACGCAAAAACAATATTAACTATAATAACTACTGTTCTCAAAAGCACCGATCTCCACGCGGTGGCAGCCGGCCTTCTCGATACAAGATTATACAAATGGCCGTACTCAGGAGTGCCGATCTTCACGTGGTGGCAGCCGGTCTTCTCGATACAAAATATAATAGGAATAACTCGAATAACACGGGGCTGAGGGAAGCAAAACGGGGACTAAAAATATTCGGCTAATGACCATAGTAGTAGACGCCGTAACAAATAAAAAAAATAAAAAAATATTACAAAAACTACTCACGCACAATTTCTCACACCGAGACTCAAAAGCATCACCGGGGACAATACGCCCGGTCACTCTTTATCACACAATGTATCTCCCTAATGGGTCGCGACGACGGCGGCGCTCAAAGTGAGGAAAAACGTCCTCTGTCTTCTTCCTCGATTTTTCGGGAGTCGTCGGGGATCCTCGGGCTTGTTCGGCTTGAGAATACTACGTGCTTCGGTACTGCGATGCAGCTAACCAGAGCCAGGCCCATACCCCTTAAGAAGAAGAAGAAGAAGAAGGACGGTACTGCGGCGGAACGAGGTAGCACAGGTGGGCCGTGCGTTCGCGGCGAGCGATTTGGACTGCCGCTGGCGATCGTTAGAGTGAGTACACGCACGCAGTTGGGCGGCGAACTCCAACATGTGACCCACGAGTGGAGGCTCCTCGTGTGACGCGGCGTGTACGTTTCAGTTGGCTGGCGTGACAGATCTTCCGTCCTTTTCCAGCCCACACTCTCACCACGTCACTTTGCCCAGGCTGCCGTAGTGTCTCTCGTTGGTCCGTGATGCCTCGGCGATGTTCCAATTCCAAGTGGGAATATAATACACATTCATTGGGGGGGGGGGGGGGGGGGGGGGGGGGAGTAAAAAGGGGGGGAATTGCGACAAAATATCGCTTCTCTTAATTATTAAAATAACGCTTAAAAGTAGTGAAAAGCGGTGTGTGATGGCCTTCGAGCCAACCGAGAGGGGAAAATATTGTAACTATCTACCGTGTTACAATGGTCCAGGGATTGCAAATTAAACAATTGAAGGTAATAAAACTTCATATATTCTAAGAAATATAAAATAAATACGTACAAAACTTTAAACGCATTTTTCTTAAAATAACTTTTTTTCGCTCGGCGGATAGTTAATCTCCAGATTCACTGGACCGATCATCACCGGAATTTTTTCATTTCTTTATTTTGGAGTTCTGCGCAAGAATCCACCACTTTTTTGCAAAAAAGTTATCAACAAAAAATTTGGCAACAAAGAATAGATAAAGAAAAAGGTGCTCTTTTTGCATTTTTTTTCAAACATGGGCCATTACATTTTTTAAAAACTTTTTTGCATGTTGGTGGTGGATTCCTCTGTAAAAAACCTTCCTCGTAAACGTGCTTTTTCCCGATTTTGTTACAGATTTCCCGATCCGGAGATTCGGGAAATCCGGATTTTGGAAATTCCGGAGATTGTCCGCCATGGGATTCCTTTTTTCCGAGGACCGTACTCTGGCACCCTTTACCAAGCACTGTCAAAATTACGAGTCGAGAACTCGGATCTTTCTTTATTCTACTCTAAATGCCTAGTGTTAAAAAAAACATATGGTGGCTGTTATGTCCTGGCTATTTTTCCTAATATAATTAATACACATTTAATTCTATCATTACAATTAATGCTACAATTCTGAACGCTTTTTCTAAACTCCATATTCCCAGAATATTCCAATTTCATTTCTTTGCATAAAGAACACGTTCAGACGCTGACTATCCAGTCGCGCCGGATGTATATCCAATTTATGCCAAATTGTATCCGCTACTGTAACTTTTTTGCCGTTTTCACTTTTGTGCAGGATCGCTGTCTGCCCGTGCAGTGCATGGTCATCAGCAGTCCCACGATTCCCAAAACCTGCACTCAAAATCTTATTAACACCCTTCTTCATTCTATCAAACTTTTACTTTAACAGTCTTTAATCAACCGTCAATCAATAAACATGGAATAAAATCACATTATTGAACACTCAAGAGCTTAACTTTTAATTATATACCTAATTTATAGTATTTAGTTATTATCGTAACCGGCGATAAATAAGAAGTTTTTTTTCTATTAAATCAATTGATCCAAAGTATTAAATTTGGTTTTTTAAATAAAGAATAAACGCGTGTATCAATCCGAAATTTGAGTTTCAACTCTTATCCGAACAAGAACTCCCAAAAAATATATTCCTTTCCAACGTCTCGTTACCTCGGGACGTAACAGTGACAGTTAATAAAGAAGCTACGATAATTTTATTGGGAAACTTTTTTTTTTGCCTTTTTATGGGTACGCGTACCTTAAAGGGAGTGACCTAGAAAAAGTTATAAGAAAAGAATCTGTAAATAAGACTCTTCTTTTTGAACATATTGCATTCGAATCTGATTAAGTGTGTAATGAGCCTTATAATTCTAGAAGTTTGTAAAGACATTGTAACATGAATTTCACCCAACGCGGAAAAAACCCAGCTAGAACCTAAATTATGCAATTGATTCTCTCCATAATCTTTCGTTCATAAAGAACTGGACGCCAGACGCTTTCACGGGATGTCGGCCCAAGGGCGATTCGCGCACACGTCTGATTCTACTGGTCTAATATTTGCTAACGAACACTAAATTTATAGAAAATGGCTCGAAGCTTCACGCGAAGAACTCTCACATGTTAGAAGAAATAAATGTTTCATAATAAACCACACATGACCTGCCATTAATTCGCAAGGGCGCGCGAGGTATTCCACTGACCTCCAACAATTTATATTCTCCTCGCGGGGAGGCAAACACGGACGGCACGACCAAATTCTATCTTTCGCAATTCTAACACTTTATCGATCGTAATGAAATAAAAATTTATGCCCAACTTGAGAGACCAGAAAAATAATTATTCGAGTGTAAAAAGCTCACCGGGACGAAAGGAAATCCTCCTGGATTACTCCTTGGACAATATTCATGGTGACGGAGTTTTGGCGATTTATACCTCCAACGATCCTCGGGACAAAATTATACAGTTGGCAGTACGTCCTTCTCGCTCAATTTTGACTACGCAAAAGTCGGGAAAGTTCGCGAACGACGAGTTCCGAAATGTCCTAATTGGGGGTGAGAGCTAGGGCGCTCTTACACGACACAGAGCTTGACGTCTCGCTAGGCTAATACGCAAATTAGCGTAATCATTTTCCGCGCATCAAGGTCCGGTAGATCGCTACACTACCGACCATGTGCTAGACCCTTTTCGAGCGCATAAGCTCAAATAATTCTCCATCGATGCGATGCAGATGATGTAGTGATGTGAAGGCCATAAACCTTCCCCAAAACGCTCCAAGATGAGAAAGTTCGTCGGTGGAGAAAGTGTGCTGAGGAAATGTCGGAGATGAGGCTGTTGATTCCCCGTAATAAACATATGGCTCTCCACTGCCCTAGGCCTTCCTTTTCGTACCCCAAGCTTTGTCTCTCTCCGTCGTACATAAAAAAATATAATAAAGAAAAATTGATTGATAAATGACTTAAAATTCTTATGCTGACCTTGCGAGATCGCCATTGAATCAAATAGTCAGGGGGACAATATTATCTATTGTGACGCGCAATTTAGCGGTGTTACAACGTATGGGCAAAAATTGTGTGAAGTTAAAGCAAAAAGATTTCACTTGACGTAGCTTTCGGACCAAACTGGTGAATCCATTTTAGTGTTCGATGTCTTATTTTATCTGTCAAAGACTGCATTCTTCGTTGGATATATAGATTTTGGGTGCAGTTGAAATTCGATTCATTATGACCGATTGTTTAGTCAGTTTTTAATATAGAAGGATTTATTGACACATTAAAAATAATAGCTTTGTTATAAAAATAACCATATTTAATCAGGAATTGATTCTTCGTCAGATAAAAATAGACATCAAACATTTAAATTCGTTCGCCGGTTGTCTCTGACAGCCATAAGTGAAAAATTATTGGAGAGGTCGACCTGGATATATTCATATACATCTCTCAATGTTATAGGAAGATTTCGCTGTCGCTGCCGCCGCCATCGCCTCCACCGCCGCCGTATTCAAGAATCGAGCATAGCAACCGATGCCGTAACAACGGCCGCCCTAGCAACGGTTGGCATGACAACGCTCGCCATGGCAACGGTTGGCATGACAACACTCCTCATGGCAACGGTTGCTATGACAGATACATTCTACATTGTGTTTTACGTGCCGTTCCCGCCTCTCGGCCTACGACACGGTCCCCTATCTAGCGAAGGGCCGAGATTCGCTCGGCCAACGCGCCACCCGTCGCTGACCAAGGTCCAACCGAGGTTGGACTCATGCGCCACTCAATGGAGTAACTGCCAATTCCCTCTCGGAGATTAGCCCGAGAGGCCCCTTGACTTGGGGAGGAGCCTACCCAATTCCTTACGACTTCAGCGGAGCCGCACCCGAGCCGAAACACACAGCTCACGCGGATGGGTGTATTTCGCGCTAAACCCTGCCCAGCATACGGGCAACCACTGCCACCACGAGTCCAACTCCAAATGGCCGGGGCGATAGCAGCCGAAGCCACTACCGGGGCTCGCCGGCTCCCATGGTACAGGACGACGTCTCCGGTCAGACGTTTGTGAGTCAATTTGGCTCACTTCCAGTTAAGGTCCTAAACCAACCTTGGTACTGGTTAACCAGCTAAGGTTCGCGGGTTTGCCACGTCCGAAAGGACCGGGACCTACGGGCTCCGGACACTTCCCCTGCAGTATTACTTGCCTTCTTACACATCAGCGGCTACTTGGTCCTTCATAGAAGGCCAAGCCCGCACTCCCTCAGAGGTCCACCGTAATCCTCAGGGGGAGTTGGCATTCCCTGTGCCATACGCTTTCTTCACACACACACACAAAAATGCCTTGGCAACGACAAGCAGATGTTGGTCGTGGGCCCCAACATCCGCCACCGATGCCCGAAGCATGCGCCCGAAGGCGCCCTCCGCCGAGCTGCCCAATGCTGCGCCTAAAAGCGCACCCGGCTAGATACGCATCTTGCGTCTTTCGACGCTCCCAAACTGCGTACTTCGACGCTCTCAAACTGTAACGCTCTTAGCCGAAATCCTCCCCGTTGCCTTACTAACTGGGTGCGGACAGCGTTCAAGAGCAACGGATCTGCGGATAACTGGGGCCCCCCCACCACGCCAAGGTGGCGACACATGGGGGGGGGGGGGGTGCTATGACGATGCTCATCATGGCAACGGTGACTATGGTTGCTATCTCTCTATATTATAAACGCCGCCGACGGGAGCGCGCAAACTCCAATAATCAAGAGTCGCGGCAGCGACTCGACGCCAAGTTTATATATATACTGGGATGTTATTGAGATTTGCACGCTCCGCACGCTTCCGTCGCAAAATGTTACCGTACAGTAGAACCTCTCATAGCGTATGAGATAGGGAGACGATGTACGCTATATGAAGGACTAATCACGAACCAGAACCGGTTTTAGCTTCCCATTCCCTGACATTCAAGCAGTATCATATGCTTCAGTCAAAATTCTTTCGAGGTGGTTGGAGGGAGAAAAGAATTATAATCCTACTCGTTTGCACGAGCTACGAAAAATCCGAGCTGTGATAAGAGCCGCATTGCAGAACAATGACAATCATACCTAAGCTTTAAAACAGTAGTTAAGGTTAATATCCATTGTGAAAATCAAAAGTTTCTATTTTATAATAAATTTGATTAACAAAATACAATGCTGATTGTTTTGTAATTTTTTAAATTTGTTGTGGAAGTACAAATGAAATATCTGCTGGAGCATAAAAAAAAAAAAAAATGATCGCCCCCACTTAAGTGCCGGTCGGAAATTGTGCGTACGATGGCCCTGAATAACCCTCCTCCAATCAACCTACCATGATATTACGCTCCGGCCTCTTACGCCGTGTACAATCGATCAAATTATTTTTGTACAGTTGAGTCTCGATCCTATCGATTTCTTTTGAGTCACCCAAATACTGAAGAAAACATTTCAATAGGTTCTTTAACAGCTCTTAATACATTATTGACTGAGAGCAGTGATATTTTCTGCACGATCATAACATTATCGGTAAGCCGCTGTTTTAGCCGTTTGAACAAAGTGAGCAAAAACGCTTGACATCTGTCACGAATCCCTCTTTCACCCGCACTATTGATCGTACACGCTTGCTTTAATTCATCGACGATTTTTTTCACAATTATCCCCTAAATACGGTTTTGGATCGAGATAATCATTGGTGTTTTTCTGCAACGTATCTATTCTACACGTTGGCAACATCATCCGCTTTGCAATGCCTTGTGCAAGAACAGTTAAGACAGTCCAGAGCTTCACGTGATCATTTAGTTCACTCTAAAAATACTTGTTTACAGTCTGTACATCAGATAAGACTGTTTTCAAAAACGTGAAGTACACCTTGTTCGTTTCGTCGCTGTACATATTGAACATCATCTCTGCAGAATAGCATTTTTTCGACAGTCTAGTAATATCGAAGTGAGTCTTTAACACTAACCAATGGTTCAAAATTCTATTAATTGACGTTTCGATAGAGAGCCATTTTGTGTTAGATACTTGTACAATTTTAAGAGGCTTCTGGTCTGCGTCAATCGTTTCATATACCGTACTGTATTTCAGTTGACGCAATGCCGATTTAGAGAACCAGTTAAAAGTTTCGTGAGTGAGAAACTCGAGATTCCGAGGAAATGTATCGGCTATAGCGTGTCATACTGCTAATTGTAGCGAATGTCAAAGACATCTAATTGAAGTGAGCGACGGCAGTTCAGCTTTGGCTTCGCATATACCCCGTGGTTTACTCCGACTATAACCGATGCATTATCCATCCCAATTGCCATCAAATTTTGCAGGCTTGAACCTGTTTCATGTAGAACTTTTTTTACTGCTAGAACAATACTGTCCGCGTCACACTCCTCGAGTTTCTTTAACTTTATTTATATATCATATATTATATATATATATGTATACTAGACTGGGCGAAAAAAAACGAACCATTTTTTAAAAAAATGGTACTCTGAAAATATTGTTCTTGATGACAAAAAAAATTACCCTAAAAGTTTAAGCCCTTAATATTAATATTAAGGGGTGTATCGTTACAACTATCGATTTTTTTTACATCTACCGTATTTATTACCCAAAACACGTAAATTATTAATCTGAAAAATTTATTCTATTCGTATTTTTGAAGGAAATTAAGTTTCCTAAAAAAAGCTCTCTTAGTGAATTTACGTACAAAGAGCTGTTTCCTTGTAAATCATGCCTCAAACATCGATTTGTTTTTCCAAATTTTTGTATGAATTTTGTATTTTTGTAACTACCAGACGAATTAATATTAGTATATATTTGATTCCTCTAATAACAGACTGAATTTTTCGTCTTTGATGGTGTGCAACAATCTTTAAATCTTTATGAGGACTTAATACGATTTTTATAAGCTGACGGCACTTCGTTCTGTGCATTCGCATATTTTTCGCTACTAAACTATCCCTGAACCTGCGTTTACACATCTCGCCCAAGTGATCACAGGAAGAATCCGAACTATGTGCATACAAATATAATGCGAAAGATCCTTCTGCAATTAATGAGCTCAGAGGTTCTTGGAAAAACTGTAGCTTTGCTTGTCGTCGTGTAGAAAACGGCTCGGCTGCTTTCATATGCTTACTTGTTTTTCCATGATTAATCAAGTCTGCATATCTCGAAGTCTGACTACATTTGCAGAACTCACAATGTGCTTTAGATTCGTCACCGGACACCTGTTCCCATTTACTATGTAAAATTTCGAATATGATTGTAATAAAGTCTTGCGTGTTTGTTAAATTACTATGCCCGTTGAAGCCAATCTGTGAACTGTGCTTTTGTGAACCATGCTTTCCGGAATTCCTGTGTAAATTTTTCTGTCTCCGTTTTACCCAATATTATTTTGATTTTGAAATATTCATGAAACGAAAAACTATGAAATCAAGTTGAAAGTAATACTAAAGTGAATTGAGACAGTATGGTCAAATTATGGGAACGAACGGTAATACTTAGCCACTCAGTGTTCGTAACCCATAGGGGAACACATCGTCCTGGAGGATACGAAATATTATAGATTCATCATTTCCATGCAGTGAAACGTCGGATCTGACGATGCGTGCCCGTGGCGCGATCACGTAACTCAAATAACTGCAATTTTTGTTCGAGTGCGTTTACTTGTGTAATGCAGATTTGGTGGTTTATACACGGAAAGAAAAAAGTAGTTGCAAGAACCATTTCCAATACATCTTGCGCCGCAAATTAGTTGAGGCAACTACTGCGTGATTAGTTATCGAAAAGTAGTAAGGAAAACCGACGCGTTGGTTCCGACAACCAATATCAATTCTGCCTTTACCAACAGCCGTTAGGTGCCGCAACTATCGCCGGCAGTAGCTGTCAACACGATTCGTATGATGCCGGTACCCTTCGAGTTGGTTTTCGCTACCAATCGCTTCCCGTCTAAAACTAATTGGTTGGTTCTTCCAACTAATGATGTGTACGCCAAAGAGAAAGGTATCCAAGAAACGTCAATGTGTGGTGTGAAATGTGTATTTACAGCGGACCGTACAAAATATACAGCAAGCGAATTGTGTACTGTTAGAAGTAAATTATCTTAATTTTAACAAAATCGAAACTTAGTAATGATCCATGCCATTATGAATGTATGGCAATCGCGCTTCTAGCCTCATTGATTTCATTGATTATCCTAGCGGTGCGTTGTGAGCTCTGAATTCTAACCTAGAACTTCACTGAAATACATCGCGTCCACTAACTGAGCGTATAGTTGGGGTTACGATTTCAGTTGGTTCCTGCTACTACGAGTATTCTACCAACGACATTTAGTTCCTCCAACCAACCGAGTAGACAATTCAACTAACTGAGTAGTTGGCGCTATATCAACTATTCTGGTTAGTTGGCAGGACTCATTTTTCAGTCTCACCAACTACTCATTTCTTTCCGTGTAGTTGGAAACATTGTAGTCTCTGGTGGGAGCGCTTGAAGCAGTCGTGGCCGCACTGGAGATCCCAATAGGCCCTGCGACGGTGTCGTGCGAACGCCTCTAGCCGTGAGCGAGATAGCCCTGTGGGAGAGATGGGCTGAAGAGATTGAAACAGACGTATACGGAACGTCGTCAACTCGTGATGATGGTATCCCGAACCGCGAGGAAGTCTACGCCCACTACATCTCCCTTACGCCGAACGCCTGTCTCGCCACTCTTCTGCCTAGTTCTCCTGAGGGACGCCATCAACGACTCTCCGTGTACGTGAGAAAAACATCTCAATTTGTCTGTGTACGGCAAACACGATAATTACAAAAGACCACATATCAGGTTTAAAGAAACGGATTTTCCTAGTACAGGCAGTAATGCCAGACGGGCGAGAAAAGTCCCTCGGCAGGATTTTTCACCCCCACTCTGCCGCCTGCGGGGCAAGTAAATCCCGCGGCCCGCACGGTCGCGCGACTTCCCCCACCCGCGCGCCGCTGCTCGGTAGTGGCTGTTAGCGCGGTAGGCCACGCCCACCGGTCGCTCGCCGTGCGTTATTATTTCTATTATGCTATTGTTTTCCGAACATTAAAAAAATTTAACAAATAGAATAAAAATTAAAGTTTATTTTTTTTGTCGATCGGGTACAGCATAAATTTTTAATTATAAAAAAAAAGAACAATTCACCTCGGATCGAACTGACGACCTCATCATTATGAGTCACGAGCTCTGCTGTTGCGCGGTTTTTCTAAGGATCTACAAATTATGATATGAATTTTAAAAAATTTTAAGTAAAAAAAAATATTTAAGTTTTAATTCATATACAGAATTCGAGAAAATATCATGGCTAAAATTAAACGGTGGCGTCGCCGGAAAAGCAATTATTTTCGATAATTATGCCGGCCTCGACATTATCTTTAGTACTAATAAATGATGGAAAACCCCAAATATTCCGCTCTTCACATCAATCCCATAACGACCGTGCTAACTTGTTGAGATTTGAGAACCGAACGCCACCCATTCTATTTATATACGATATAGCTGTAGTATTATCAATACGCAAAAGAACATCACAGTTTCGTAAATCATTAGCGAAACACTTTAAGCCAAACAGAGCTGTTTTGAGTTCGAGAACAGTAATATGGTCCTTTCTTTCCTCACTATTCCAGAAGCCATGCGACCTCTCAATTCCGCATACAACTCTCCAGCCCGTTAGGGATGCATCCGTGAAGATTTCACGGGAATACCTGGGAGTTTTAATTGAATTTTTAGTAGAAAAAATAACGCATTTCCACCAGTCTATATCAGGCTGGACTTCCTTGGGAAGAACCATGGTGCTATCGTAGCTTCCCTTATTTTGTTCAAGTGCTCAAAACCGAGCTCGTTCAGAAGCTTTCGTATGTCCTAAGTCATATTTAACCGCCGGACAACATGATACAACCGTCCCAATAAATTCAGAAAATTCGCGGATCGTACAACTCTTGACAGTCCGGTATTTCATTACTAGATTTTTAACTCTTTCTCTTTTATCGCTGGGGAGCTCGATAGACATCTTTTGCGAATCAAACCAGAATCCGAGAAATTTACACCGCCTTCCCGGCGTCAATTGACATTTTTTATCATTAATGGTGAAACCCAACTTCTGTAAGAGTGTGTAAGAAGCACAAACGTTTTCGCGACATTCGTCGAGGGACTTACCAATAAGCAACAAATTGTCAAGATATACAACTGACATATAACTTTGTTTCCTTAATTCGGAAACTACCGGTTTTAATAGTTTAGTAAAAACGTAAGGTGCAGTTGTAAGGCCAGACGGCATGTACGTAAATTCGTAAAGACGATCTTCAAACTGAAATCGCAAATATTTTCTATCAGACTCTACTACAGAAATCGAGTAATACGCATCTCTCAAATTTATCTTCGCCATAAAACAGCCTTTGATTAAGAGATTTATAGCAGTCTTCCGATCCTCTAATTTAAACCGCTCCGTCTTAATAAATTCATTTAGATTCTTTAAATTTAGAATTAATCGAAAACTATCATCTGGTTTTGGGACTAAGAAAACTCCAGTGAGGAATTCACCCTGCGTGTTTTCGCACGGAACAATCGCCTTCTGCAGCAGTTCTGCTATTATTCTGGCCATTTCCGCCCTCTCCTTACTGGAATTGCAATTTTCCTTTGACACAATCGATTGATACGGCCTAGACTCAAAGGGCAGCCTGTACCCCTTAATCCATGATAGTATTAAAGAGTCAGAAGTTAATTCCTCCCACCTGCGTTTAAAATTTCGTAGCCTACCTGCCATGAAACTTACAGGCTCTACTATCGCTTCGGGTAACGGCTCCTGCCGTTCTTCTGTCCGTTCCTGGTATCGTTCTTGCAACTGTCCCGGCGATACGACGAATACTGGTTCGTTGATTCCTTCTTCCCGTCCGTCGATGAAATTCTCTGATTGTCCTGTGTACGACGCGGCGGGGCCTTGAAATTTTTTGAAGCCTTTTGAGTTTGAAGTTTCTGAATCGGTTTTAGTTCTTTTCCTGACGTCTCTAGCGTTTTTGCCGCCTTGATCTTATCCTCCAGATCTTTCCCGAAAAGCATTTCATCCGGAATTGTAGCGTTCAAAATATATTTGAACGTCACGTTCAAATTTGCCAGTATCAGACTTTTCCGTATGACGGACTCGTCGTGTTGGACATCAACCAGCAATCTTCCTACATCGCTCAATTGCTCAAGAATGAGCAGTCTTTCTCCTCCACCATCCAAAACATTTGAGAAGGTTTTCCCAATGGCAGCGAGGCAAGCCGAGATCTTTGTCTGCTTGGCTAGAATCCATTGGTTTCTCTTAATCACCGCATCTTGCAGACCCGTTAGAACCTCCGGGTTCACTCGTGGCGGGTCAATTATCAGACAGTTGGATGGCGGCGCATATTTTTGAATGAGATTGACTCTATCTTCCGCCGGCGACCCTTTCGTTAAAATCTCATCGCAACGAACGACCATATCTTTTGGAATAATCCCACCGAGGACTGTCTTCTAAAATTCGTTTTCGCAAGATCTTCAACATTTTCGGATCCAGGGGAATTCCCCTGCTAGTTTTAACGGACTGAATGTCCTGAGACACCTGTTGTCCAGCCAGATACTCTTGTGTGGTTTGCTGAACATTCAACAGTCTCACTAGATGTGCTGCAGTAGAGCACTGTGAATACAGAATATGAGACGCAGCCTGTTGGACATCTTATACCACTGGGAAAGCAGACTGCGTAGCCTGGTGAACATTCTGTTGGCCTGCGAAGGAAGTCTGCGTAGCTTGGCTAAGTTCCTGTTGGCCTACGCAGGGACCCTGTGAAGACTGAGCTTGAGCCACAGCCTGCTGGGCATTCTGTTAGCCTGCGAAGGGGGTTTGAGCAGAATTAGCTTCTATCTCAACCTGTTGGGTATCCTCTTGGCCTGCAGAGAAACTCTGACAAAAATGAGTCTGTAACTCAGCTTGCCCAGATATTTCACGAGACCCTGAGCGGTTCGGTTCGTTTCTCATTGATCCCCTCTGTAGCGAACTTTCTTCATCTGACGAGTTGGTTGAGCTGTGACAACGTCCTGACAATCACAATTACAAGAATATCGTTGATAATTCTGTTTAATTTCATCAATATACTGATTGAAATCATAGAATCACTTTTTTTAAAAATTATTCATACAATTGTATAGGTTAGAGCCTGACAAGAGAAGTTATAATTTTCCCGCCAGAGCTAAAAAACTCCCCCGTATAGGTTAGCGCCTACACGTGTGCGATCTCGAATATTGGTCCGAGTAATAACTCCCTCAACTAAGTTATTAACGCCTAGTCGAGCGATCTTCTAGATTTCCAATTATTCGTCCAATATCATCGACCATATCCTATCGATGCTTCATGAAAAATAACGAAGAAATAAACTTACAGAGTCTCTTCTTATGACGCTTATTTCGGCGTTGACTGAGGATTGCCTTCTCTACACATTTGAGCCGCTTTTCCAAACGATTTTCTTTATCGTCCCTATCGACTGAACGACTTCTACGTTTATTTTCCAGCACAAAGAAGAAGAATGAGTATTCAGCGTACCAACGCACCAACGTACGGGGGAAAAAGTTTATAGTTACCTTTAAACATGTGGCATCACAGGCGTGGAGTGGGGGTACTACATGATGATCTTGAGGAAGAGGCGCGAAATACAATTGTCTTTTTTACTTGGCGTCGAGTCGCTACTGCGACTTTTTATTCTAAAATGATTGTTGTTTAAAACTCATAGCAATCATCTTCTATTCGCCTCGTGCTTATAACTGAACCGACTTGTTTTGTCACGAATAACCAATTCGCAAAGTGTTATGAACGTTTGCAACAACAGAAAAGCTGTCAAAATTACAAATAATATTATTGTTCTAAGCTCACAGCGCTTTAAACCATTCGCTTCGAATCGGATTGAATCTTTTACAAATAAGTAACTGACAGACACTGCGTACTTAGTACACGTGGCTCTACGTTGTTCCGTAGCGTCCTTTGTCCCCGCCATCGGGCGCTTGCCGCCTTCCTCCGATGCCACGGGGATATAGTCGCCGCCGTCGTGTTGAGACCCACTGCTAGACAAAACCTGCGATCAGTCCGAACTCTGAATTCCTGGCCCCTGTAGTATGGACTGGTTCGTTTCACGTGAATTCCACGGTATGTACGCTATGTGGTGAAAAGCAGAAGGATAAAAAAATTGTATATTAGACATATATTTTTCATACATTTTTTATGTATACCATATATGCAGCATATAATTTTGATAGTTTCCGTACATTTTTTTAATACCTTCAACCTTACCTTATTTCCATACGGGATAGCTAAAGTAATATATTGCAATCTTAGTTACTTGATTGGTTGATCCGACGATTCAGGTATTCTTTTCAAAAGCAAGTTGAAGATCTGGGCTTGAATATCAAACTAAATGTTCCTACTATTCGTTTGTAGGAATAAAATAATCAAGAGTACCATAAATTACGCTGACCTGTATTGCTTGTGTTATCGGTATTAAAATAGCGCTCGGAAGGCACGTTTGACGTACCTCACCTATCACTTATGAGAGTTATACCTATACATTTTAAAAGTAGTATTAAGCATTAGGATTCCCTTGCTGACAATCACGAATGAGCTAAGTGCGGAAACTTATATAAAAACAATAATTGGACGCCAAGTAAAAAGGGATATTCCACAGCAAACAAATATTATAAATCCAATATATTAGCCAAGTGAAACTCTCTTCAAAAAACTTGGCGTGCCAGCATCTAGCTCCCGTGCATAGTGCATGGAAGTAATTGTAGGGTTCAGAAATTTATATTTATATTAATGTGACGCATTCATGAAAAGTGTAACTATTTATGCCGGGATGCCACATAAAGTAGTATTGTTCAAGATGGCGTGTTGAAAATTCTGTGTCCTGGCACGAATCTCTTCATTTTTACTTTATTTACACTCTTGCAATCTGAACGCATTCAAGAAGTTATACTTGTGCCGACATGCTTCAATGCAATCGTCTTGACGCATTTACTCTTCTTTTCACATTAACTGATGCTCATATTAATTTTTATTTAGAATAATTGGAATAGACTAAAGTCGATATACGAATGTTTTTCTTTCTTCTCCGCATGAACTGATCTTTTTATTCATTTCACGTTTAGCGAAGAAAACAAAACTTTAACAGATTGTGTTACTTTTTCTGGGAGAGACCGCGCTCCCTCCGCTCCGCCCTCCTCTATCTGTTCAAATTATCTGCAATTCTTTTTCTCAGGATTATTATATATTTAATTCATCAGCTCAAAGTTACACTGTTATTCGAGATGATATACCGAAAATGGAAAAAATTCTGTGTCCACTCTGATTAGTGACGATTATCAATCCAATGACATGTATTATCAATAATTTCTTAATTAGTTAAGGCACGCCAAGTTTTTTAAGAGAGTTTCACTTGGCTACTATATTGAATTTCTAATATTTTTTTGCTGTGGAATACCTCTAGCCTTCTTTTATTTGGCGTCCAATTTTTGTTTGTAAAAAACATTTTCGGGGGGATATGATCTTGTTTTGAAAGTCATACCGAAATGGAAAATCAAAGCAGACTGTAAAGTTAATTTTTAATAAACAGTAAATAAAATAAAGTTAAATTAAGTTAAGCTTTACTACATGTATACATGAAACGAAGGCTGAAATAAGAATTTCACATGATGCTGCGTCTAATTTTTTAAACAACCCACAACATTAAATGAAACCAAAATTTATTTAGATACTTTTGAGCAATTACATCCTCCGTTGTTCTTTGTTTTAAAAAGCGTCCTGGAAGATTGATTAATACGACATTCAACGAATAAAATAAATTCTCCTCGATCATCGAGCAAAAATAATGATGAATTGCACATTGACCACGAGTACGCACAATAATCACTATCGAACGCGTAATTTAAATCACTGGCACACACTAATTTATAAATGAACTGATGCACTAATGAGCGATATGATGCCCTGTATCCCATGTAGGGTATGCCGTTAAATCTGAAATCGCTAATACTCGGGCCCATGTTGAGATGACGATTATCGACTATACAACATTAGGCCAATGCTCGGCCAAGTATTGACCCGCCAATGGTTGGCTTGTCGATATTAGGCCAAGCATTGGCCAAGTATCGACCCGCCAATGGTTGGCTTACTGACTCTAGGCCAATGCTCGGCCAAGTATTGACTCATTAATGGTGGGCTTGTCGATATTAGGCCAAGCATTGGCCAAGTATTAACCCACCAATGGTTGGCTTGTCGATATTAGGCCAATGCTCGGCCAAGTATTAACATGCCAATGGTTGGCTTCTCGATATTAGCCCAATGATTGGCCAAGTGTTGACCCGCCTATTATTAGTTTGTCGATTGTAAGCCAATACTCAGACAATTATTGATTCACCAGTTATTGGTTTATCGATGTCAGTCTAATGCTCGGCCAAGTAAGCCGTCATATTCGATTCGAAAAGGCTATCTGTTTCGTGTTTTATACCAATTATACAACTTATTGTCATTTGGACAGCCATATTGGATCCACTATTTTGAATTTCCGAATTCATGAGTTCTTTAATCAGTGCCTTTAAAAACATCCGTGTACCAATTTTTATTTAAATCCATCTGATTTCCTTGTGATTGTTATTCTACATGCAACTATTCTGGACTTAAAGTATGGGACATCCATATAGTAGGTTTGGCCGAGCGGTTAGCGTGCTTGTTAGGTAGTTAGATAGTTTAGGTAGGTCTTGGGTTCAAATCCTACTCCCATCACTTTCCAGAAAACAATAAAAAAAATGCTAGCCGTCGAATAGAATCTTCGATCAACTTTTTTGTAGATTATTAAATTTACCATGAAAATTGTCTCATCCATGATTAATTAATATTTATTGTTAATTGTTCAATGCTGTAGAGACCTGTCTTCTGTCACGAAACTGGTTCTAATGGGCTGGTACTTATCATAAATAGTTACAAAAAAAATCGACAAAATACTCACGAATAATATCTTTCGTTATTTCCATTAATAGTAAAAAAAAGATTCTCAATAGAGTCAATAGTTTCGCTATAATATTAACAAAAAGATGAATTTTCGTATATTTTGAACTTTGAACTCAAATATCATCAGAATGGCTATGTCTATCGAAAAAATGCAAGACATCTTTTTTGTAGAGCGTGCGATTCTCTATAAAATATGTTATGCGTTTCATCGAACAATATGCCATTGCCAACGTATAAAATTCCAAACATGAAAAAATTTTTTTCCCATGTTATTTAAATGGGAAATAGAAATTCGCGATGAGGCGCATCTAAATATTAATATTAAGAGCTAAAATTTTTACAGGCTTCTTATTTTACCTTCCTGAAAGTATACAACCTGTTTGTGAGTCGAAAAAAAAAATTGCCCAAAAATGACACACCCTAATATATATATATAATATAATATTATAGATATATATATATTGTGACGTGATTTTTTACAAAATTACGATCACAAGGTCTTATGTTACCGAGTTAGCTATGTCTAGCGATTTCGACGTTCCTCTCCTCGAATTTTACCGTTTGGATATGGAAAATGGTTAGCGATTTTGTTTTAGTTGTTGTTTTTGAGAGAAGATGGGAGATTGGTGCACTCAAATCTGTCGCGAGGACGAGAGCTCAACGAATCGAGCAGCCCGGCAGATGAGAGTCACCGATGTGAGTTTTGGCGGTTAGTTGTAGACCGGTGCAAATCCGGCGCCCTACGGTGATAGTGCATTGCGTTGGAGAACGGGTGGAGTTAAGTTACGTTTGGCCTAGGATGGGGTATCCTAGCGCAATTGCTTTTGTTGAGTAAAGGCCCGTTTTCACGCAATGAGCTAAGGGAGGCGACCGTACAGATCTCTGCTATGTTACCGGCACAAGTTGCGTTCCCGTTATCGCTACGAACTAATTTGAAGGAGAGGGCAGTAGTTCTCGGGTAAGGGATTTTGAGCTATCGGAATAATGATAATGAATCGTTCCCGATGATTACTCGAAATAATCAGTCTTGCTCGGGACACCGCCGAGGTGCCTCGAGTTTTGCAAACGCTCCCGTGTTGACAGTTTTTCTGTCGCTCGCGCGCGCGACTTCGCGCAGTTCTCGTGCTCCGGCAAACTCCGTATAGTGAATACGTGAGTGACCGCGTGGTGAGAGTTTTATTCCACGGAATAAAACTCGAGTTTTCGGTGTTCCTCGAGTGCAGTGGGATACCTGCACTTCGTGTCACAGCTCTCGCATTCCCTCGATCTCCCTCCATGGGATGGATCGGCTACAGGCAGCTCCGGTGAGTCGTTCCCGTGATTTTAATCATTAAAATTTGGTATTGCACCAGATTTTCTCGTAGTGACGATGGCGCTCTCGATGCGCTTCGTCAGTTCTCGCGCATTCTAAAATGCGAATTTGCTACCGATGCTCGCTCTCGATTTTTGTCCGCGGGACATTAGTTTCCGTTGATTTCATTTTGATCATGATTCGTGGCTATTTATTGCACCTTACCGCGACCCTCTCTACCAAACCTAGCAGACTGAGCGGCCGTGCTATTCCGCAACCGTTCGCTCCCGCGAGCGCATCCAGTTGCGTTTGTTGATTTTACGCGACCCCAAAAATCAACAAAGCTACCGATTCCTTCGGTTTTGCTCCCGATCGCGAGTTTTTACCCCAGGCTTGCGATTTGGAATTTGGGGATTGAGCCGCCCACTCGATCCCTCGGACATACCGGTTCGTTAATTCCGGTGAAACAAAAATTAACTGGCGCCCACCGGGTTTGCGGATGCGCGAGCGAGGGTGGACGGCCGAAGGTGACGGTTCCCGATATTTCTTTTCTTTCTTGTTTTGTGTTCTCGACCAAAAGACCGATTAATCGGTCAGCTACCGGAAAAATACGTCACAATATATATATATATTTTTTTATATATTATTCTTTTGCATTGACTCCCATAATACGCACTGAACATTACTTAATTATTATAAACATCAACATCGCCGTAATGCTGAAGATTATTTTTAATGATTTTCACGTTATCATTATTATTATTATTATTGTATCTAGATTTAGGAAGAATCTCCGTCACTCATTGCCACATTGTCTCTAGATATAAGCTAATCCTGCGTGTTTCCATTAATCCATTTCATCAACGATGTACATATTATAACCGGCTTCCCTTTTATTTACCGGAGAGGGGGAAGGGGTTAGTGAAGATTTGATAAAAATTGCCAAAAATAACGATAGTGACAATAGTTTATTTTACGATAGAAATACTTACAATAGTTTTGGGTGCCAGCTACGTATCGTGTAGTAACGTACCGCAACCGGTCACTTGACCGGGTAATCTGACACTTAGTAATAAATAAAAAAAATGGATTAATAATCAAAATAAGATAAGCGGAGCGCAATCCCGGAATCTATTCGGTAATGGAAAGAGAAAATAACTAGGGAGGAGCACTGCGCACGCTACTCACGCGTAGTCACGGAATATTACCGGTTACTTGACACGGTAATCTTATTAGCCCGAGGAAAAGAAAAGCAATGGCGGCAGAAATAAAGAAATCAAAGGCGTGACTAGAGGGTAGAGGGATGAGGGGTCTCAGGGGTGAATTCCCGAACCCGTTGGCTACTTAATTGTAACCTCGGTCTAATACAGAGGGGCGACTGTAACGAGATATTCTCTACAAACGAGCGGTATACGGGGAGGGGGGGGGGGGGGGGGGGGTATGGGGAGAATAGATCGGCAGTATAATTACGAAAGATGGGCTACCAATGCGAGCGGGGGGGGGGGCTCGTAATAATTACACAATCCTGGAAAAATCTAGAAAGCGGGACGATTTCGGGGCTTACACTAACTCCGCACGAGAAAACCACCACTCACTAATGACGCAACAAGTGTTAACGACACCTGTGATGGCGGAGGGTACGTGGAGGAGAAAACGCGGGGTGAAATATCACGGGTGTTGGTATTATGAAGGATTTATCACACAAATAACTGGAACTAGGCAAAGGAAGTACTCAAGTACTCACTCTTTCCGCTGGTTCCACGCGTACAATGTATCTCTTTTATCCGTAAAATCCCAATATTTCCTCTTGCTCGCTCTAATGGCGACTCGTCGTGCACGTAGCTCAGCTGAAGTGACAGGCCGGCCGGCGTCTTCTTCATTGGAGCCTCGCGTCGCAGTTGATTGGCTCCCGTGGAGGTCCCTAGCGGGCTCGGCGAATGGAAGGTCGCGCGCCTGGGGATTGGCCGGTGGGTCAAGCGTAGCAGGCGGCGGCGGCGGTGATTGGCGGCGAGGAGGCAGGGACGAGCTAGTCGTGCGGGTCCCCTCTGCCTACGCTTTTCCCCACGGGCTTCAACACCAGCAGCAACGGCCGTGGTGCCCCGACATCCTGTTAGAACGAGGGGTTGTAAGTTATGTCGGGGTTATGGCGTCGGATGGTGGGGGCGCCTCTATCTCAGGGGGCGCTGCGGTCGGAGGCGGGACGTCTGGGGTTTCGTCGTGAGCGATCGGGGGTTGGTAGGATTTCAGATCTTTAATGTGGACTTTGACCCACTTTTTGTTCAGGGGCAGCTGTAGTTCGTAGACCACAGGAGAAAGTTTCTTGGAGATGGTATAGGGTCCGTTATACTTAGGGGCTAGCTTAGCTGCAACGTTGTGTGCGGTCAACGAGAGGACACGGTTCCGTTGCAGGACTACATCCCAGACCTGGAATTTCCGGTCCTCCCTACCTCGGTTGTAATAGCGGGCCTGTCTCTTCGCTGCCTGGGAAAGGTTTCGATGGACCATGTCGTAAAGAAGAGGGAGTCGGTGCATTCGGTCATTCCAGACGGCGGGGTCCGCTCTATTAACAAGGGCTGGGGGCGGAGGGTTATTGCGTATGCTCTTGGCGGGTTTCGGCCGAAGTTCAGAAACGCGGGGGTGAGGCTAGTAGAGGAGTGTACGGAGGTATTGAGGGCGAAACAAAGCTCCGGGAGGTGGAGGTCCCAGTTGTGGTGGTCGTCTCCGACGTACGAAACAATCATGGTCTTGAGGGTTCTGTTCACTCTCTCCACAGGGTTGGCTTGGGCATGGTAGGGGGGGATGGAGGTTTGGCGTATTCCATACTGGCTGAGGTGACGGGTCATATGTTTGTTAACAAACTCGGTGCCATTGTCGGTCAGCAGGAACTGGGGGCAACCCCAACGGTTGAGAACTAGGGTTTCGAGGACCTTTACTCTGGAGGGCCCTGTGGCTGCCCCAAGGGCCTTAGCTTCCACGAATTTGTTAAAGAGGTCCTGGAACAGCACAATGTATCGGTTTCGACTCTTACTGGGGGGAAATGGGCCCATGACGTCGGCAGCCACCTCGGTCCAGGGCCCCTCGGTGGTCCGCTCCCGCATTATTCCTCCAGGCGCCCCCTGGGAGGTTTTATAGAGCTGATACACCGGGCACCGCTTGACGAACTGTGCCACGTCCTGGAAGACACCGGACCACGAGAAGTCTTGCGTTAGGCGTGAGTAAGTCTCATCGACTCCGAGGTGGCCGGACTGGGAGTGTTCGTGGGCGTTTCGGAGGGCTCGCTATCGGGCATCGCTGGGAAGGACAAGTTTCCACGCGTCCAGGTCGGTCAGGGCTGGATCTATAAGGGGGTGAGGGCAGTGGTGGAACAGTTGGCGGTCTTCGATTTTCCAGTCCGGGTACTTGTGTGGGAAACTGTGGACGTTGTTCATTTGTTCGAGGTACCAGGAATCCATGGACTCAACCACGGCGGCCAGGGCTTCGATGGTCCCCTCGAACATTCTGGAAAGGACATCAGGGACTACATTTAGGGATCCTTTACGGTGAACTATTTCCATGTCGAGGTCCTGCATGGATAATGCCCGTGGGGCCAGCCGACCGTAAGGGTCTCGCAAATTTCGGAGCCAGCGCAAGCTACTGTGGTTGGTGACCACCGTGAAGGCCGTTCCCTCAATGTATGGCCGCAACTTGTTGGTTCTTCTTGGTCTTCTGTACTTGCGCTCGGCTCGGGACATGACTCGGCAGAAAATGATGGGGTGCTCCTCTCCGTCCACCTCCTGCACCAGCACGGCGCCGACGGCGTAGTCACTGGCATCGGTGTGAATGGCAAAGGGCTTACTAAAGTCAGGGCGGGCTGAAACAGGGGGTGGGGTGAGGGCGTGGCGGAGCGCGTCGAAAGCTTGTTGTTGTTCATTCCCCCAGTGCCACTCCTTCCCTTTTTCGAGGAGGCGCACAAGGGGGACCTTCAGCTCCGAGATATCTCCCATGAAGTGGGCATACCAGCCCATCATGCCAAGAAACCTCCGCAGCTGCATAACGTTGGTAGGGGCAGGGTAGTCTAAGATGGGGGCAATCTTCTCGAGGTAGTCCGAAGACGTGGGGCTCCTACTCCGCCAGGATCAGCCTGTCCATCAATCTCTGGAAGGTCGCGGGAGCGTTCGTCAGTCCGAAGGGCATACGGGTGAACTGGCATAGCCCTCGGCCCGGGACAGCAAAGGCAGTTACGGGGCGACTAGCGGGGTGTAGAGGGTTTTGGAAATAAGCCTGGCTTATTTGTGTGTGTGAAATATCTACGGGGGGGTGAAATATCACCGGTGTTGGTATTATGAAGGGTTTATCACACAAATCACTGGAACTAGGCAAAGGAAGTACTCAAGTACTCACTCTTTTCACTGGTTCCATGCGTATAATGTATCTCTTTTATCCGTAAGATCTCAATATTTCCTCTTGCTAGCTCTAATGGCGTCTCGTAGTGCACGTAGATCAGCTGAAGTGACAGACCGGCCGGCGTCTTCTTCATTGGACCCTTGCGTCGCAGTTGATTGGCTCCCGCGGAGGTCCCTAGCGGGCTCGGCGAATGGAAGGCCACGCGCCTGGGGATTGGCCGGTGGGTCAAGCCTAGTCGCTAGATTCTACCCATTTTCCCCCGATTACCGAGAAAATCGAGTATACCACTTTTCACACACGAAAAATCATCGACCAATCACAATTCGGGAAATTCCCCCATGACCAATCACAGCTCGGGGAATTTCCCTAGGACCAATCACAGCTCAGGGAATATCACTAGTACATTTCCCGGCCTCTCATTGGCTCCCTATATCGCACTCACCCCCACCCCCTCCACCGAGGGGGGCGACGCACGACAGGGGGGAGGGGTGGGGGATGGCGGCTCCCTATACCTGTACCTTACTACTGTTACTGAAATCCTCCCAAAAAACACTATGTGTAAAAAATAGAGACAAGTACATTTACGTCAGTGGTATCTGATCTGCTTGAAAAAAAAAAACCATTGTCAGAAATTTGAGCAATAAGCTGTGCATTAGTACAAAAAGTCATGAAATCAATTTAAAATTGGTCACAGCGTGACAAGTACATATTGTTTAACATTCATATTGTAATACGGTAGATCGTTACAATATTTTCCCCCCTCGGCTGGCTCGTAGGCCATCACACACCGTTTTTATTACTTTTAAGCGTTATTTCAATAATTGATAGGAAGCGATATTTTGTGTAAGAATCCTCCCCCCTTTTTTGCCCCCCCCCCCCCCTGGTATGGCTGATTATTATATGGTCACTTGGAATTGGGAGGACATCACCGAGACATCAAGGACCAATGAGAGACACTAGGGCAGCCTAGGCAAAGTGATGTGGTGAGAGTGTGGGCTGGAAAAGGATAGAAGATCTGCCACGCTAGCCATCTGAGGAGTACACGCCGCGTCACACGAGGAGCCTCCACTCGTTGGGACATATGTTGGAGTTCGCCGCCCAACTGCGTGCGTCTACTCGCTCCAAGGATCGGCAGCGGCAATCCAAATAGCCCGCGAGTTTGCGAAATATCGCCCATGACCGCATATCCTCATTGAATGTTCCTATTAACATCTAATCTCGTCAAATGCTTTGAATTGATTAAAAACCGACAGCAGCGGGCGCGCCGTCGGTATATGGCTTCGGCGGTCTCCTAAGTCAGGCAGCTTCTCTCGCGGGCAGTACTTGGATGGGTGACCGCTTGGCTATGCATCAACTTGCGCGTTAACTGTTGAGTTATGACTTTGTGATGTTTTCTCATACAGAAGTAAGTCAGTAAAATATAGACGCCTGTATCGGTGCAGGTTTTCCGCAGTTTCCCAGTGCCCTCGTGCAAATGCGATACAGTAGTGCATTAGAAAAGAGTGGCTGCGGGTAACACTCTGGGGGGAACTCAATGAAAATAAAAAGGTTTGGGGAACTCAGGAAATGGAAGGGGACGAAAGGGAGTGAGGAGATCGTAAAAATCTGAAGAAGATATACGAAGGAATTTTTTTTTTTTAAATACTTTGAATTCATTTTTCATCGTTTCCTATTTATTATATCTTCGACTGCAAAATATTTTATTAACCTTTCAAAAATACTGTGTCTATATACACTCGGCAACAAAATTATCGCAACAAAATTTTTCATCGAAAAATTGCCATTTCTCAAATGCTTGTAACTCGGTCAATTTTCATCGTATTGAGGTAATTTTTTTTATTTTGTAGGGAATTATATGTACTTTCAGAAAATAATGATGTCCAATAGCTGTGAGATAATGCCATATTGCTATGTCTTAATCAGGCCGACAAAATTTTTTTCTTAAGAAACGCAATAACTTGCAAGCTTTCCGGGATTACCAAAAATTGTTTTTCAAAAATCCACAAAGACGATCTTAGATTACACTTTCTAACGAGTATTTACAAAAAAAATCGACCCTCAACGATTTTTTTTACCGAGTTATGCCATTATAAAGATATTCCTATGTTTTAGCCAAATACCGGCAAAATCCAATCTGCTCAAATTATTGCCCTTATTGAGCGATGAATTCCCATTCTTTTGGATATATCGCTTTGAGTCAGTCCCGCTTCTAGCAAGGCAATAATTTGAGCAGATTGGATTTCAGTAAGCCGAGGCATTTCGATTAAGAATATGTTACAATACATTATACATACAGTAAATACAGAATACAGTAAAGCTGTAAGAAGTATTGTACGAAAAAAATGGCGCCTTGCCATTTGACATTGAGAAAAATGACTAAAAAATCGATTATATTTTATTTATAAAGAAAAAATTGCATACTGTAGAAGTGCTTTGATAACCGATTGACTTATCTGCATTTGATATAATTGTTATTGAAATAATTTTTTATTTCAAATCCGGGAAAATGTTCGGTTGTGATACCCCGAGAGCTTAAAAATTATTGGATATCTCCCGAATGTTTCATTGCGTAGCAACGATTGAGTTAAGTTTTGCTTTTAAAAATCACGAGCACGCAGCGCGATGGACTTTTGAGTAAAATTAAAACCATAAAACATGATAAACAAACAACAATGTCGATTGTGTGGCCATCACCTCGAATTGAGTCTTGGATACTAGGATAATAAGGCAATAATGCAAGAAAAATTGTTCAAGACGGGGATACTTCATAAAAACGTTTTTATATCCTTGTAAACTTGATATTACTTGGTCCATTAACCTTAATTTGATGATATAATTTAATGATATAATTTATGTTCATTCGACATAAGGTCGAATGAACATAAAGTAGAGTCGACATAAGGTCTTATCAACATAAAGTAGAGTCGACATAAGGTCGAATCAACATGAGGTCGAATGGACATAAACGAGAGTCGACAAATGGTCGAATCGACATAAGGTCAAGTGGGCATAAGGGTGAATGGGGATATGAGATCTATGCGACCTTATGTCCCTGGGTCATAGCTCACAGACATGAAACCATTCGAGTTACTAACAGGACTCCAAATAAACCACTGCTGGAATGGAACATGGTAAAACTTTTCGTGTAATCAATAACATTTTATGGTGATGTTGATAAACTTGGTAAATGCTTATATACTTCAAGTTTTGCCTTTACCGTCCAATCGTAATTACCGCACTTAAGTGCTCTATTATTCATCCCCTGACTAGAGGCTGCTTATATTCTGCATCCATCCAATAAATACTTATCGCGTGGGATGACATATATGGCTAATTAGAGCTAGCTTTATTATCACTAGTAATAAACGGATTTGTGGACACGTTCTAATGGAATACGCGTTGCTATGAGTGCCACAATCGATGATGGGCGGGACGGAAAGGGGTGAGGTACGTAACGATCTTCGTCGCACGTATTATCCATTAATGGATAGCCATGTCGTGGCTAACCCCCAATTCATCCGATTATTTGCGAGATTGGTACTGTCGACGAACGATAATCCAATGGATCCTGAAGCACCATCATGCAATGGTGCAGTTTCGCTCCATCGAAATAAATTCGTTTACAGCGAAATAGCATTTGCCGTCGACCGCGAAGCGTTATCCATATTTGTCAATACGATCAACATTTCATTCATCGGTCGATGGATTAATTCTATGATGCTCAACCTCTGTACCTGCGCTTTTACAATCGATGGAATCCTCGTACAATCCCACACTTGTCTACAATTTAATCGATCACACATTGACCGTTTGTGAATAAACAATTTGCCTTGGCACTATATAGGAAATATGTGTAAAAGTATTTATGTATTGCATGTTTACATTTATTTAATTGTAATGGAAAAACAATTAACTGTGAGACAATGATAAGAATAGGTTTTTAGTATTCTAGATTCAAAAGATAAAGCATTAAATCAATTAGGCATGTCCCTTTGCTAACACAGATCCTAATAATGGGTTTTTGATGTGGAATAGTAAGAGCATTATCAAAACTGAACAATTATACTTATCTTTGTTGTAGTATTGATTAACATTCATCAAGCGTCTCTGTAGCCCCGCGCGGAAAAAAACAGTCCAGAAAAGAGTCCAGAATGGAGTCCAGGAAAGAGTCCAGAATGGAGTCCCGGATGGGATCCGGGATGGTGTCCGGAATGGAATCAAGGCAATCCAGGCGGTAGTACGAAGTGTATTCCCGTATGGACCTTGGGGTTTGATACGATCCCAAGGTCCATTCTGGATTCTTCCAGTCCAACGCGACTCCATCGCGGATTCCTCCGGGACACGAGAAACTGCCCCGGACTCCATCCTGTACGATCCAGGAGTCTCTGCTCCCCGGCCGCACAGTCCATCCTCTGGTGTCCATTTTGGACTCTCACCTGGACTAAGATAGTATCCGACCTGGACGAACCGAGAGTCTTTAACGTGAGTCAAGAATTAACCTTGTTTTAATATACATTTTTAAGTACACTTACCGTAATATTTTAATATTTGTTCGCTCTACTTCTTTCCATTGCATATGATGTTGCGTCTGTTGCGTCTTCTCTCGAGTGTTTGTGTGTTTTATAGCGTGTGTGTGTGTGAGTGGTGAAAGCCGCGGCGTGCGGTAATTCCCGAAGGTCATCGAGGCCTAAACTGAGTATTTTGTGGGCGAATTATTTTCTTTGTTTCTTTTATTTTGTCAACATAAAATAAAAGTTATCTTTTGATATTTTGTAACTGCCGTACAATTTGGAAAATCTTCATTCTTTATTAATTTTATTTCTGCACGAAAACTGACCCAACAGAACCCCGCCACTCTACATTTTTTGACGGCTGCGGCTTGTGGGGCAAAGGCAGCTTTGTCCTTTAACATCGCGAGTCTTTCCTGGTGCATAATTATTTTCGCACCTGGCGCCCTATTAAAAATAAAGAGAAAATCTCAGGACTTTAGCTTTTGTAGCGTTTTGACTTTTTGGGGAAATGTACGCTATAGACTATTCTACATCGCTACCATCCACGCAATAGTTCAGTTTAATTAAGTCGGTTCTATATTTCATTTCCTTCCTCTTATTTTATGTCAAGTCCCCGCTATATTCTAATTCTCATTCCTGTCAACCATCATGTCATGATAAATGCGCCTTGAAACATTCTCCAGAGTGAGAGATAAAACAAATATTATATAATAATTTCCTGAAATTTCCGATTTGGTCGCCTCGTTATTTCGTCCAGCCCCTCTACTACATATCAACTCGATGGGCCTTAGTTAGTCGTGTGCCTTGTGGCATTTCACCGCATACTCCTTCGACCCCGCTTCGGACTTTAGCTCATCGACGACAATATAAGTCGATGTAAATCGGCGGTATTCTGGTACCTGGCGTCCAGTCGCCGCAAGATGGGTCCAGAAGTATACTATAATTTTTGCTCAGAGTTCTTATCAGCATCATATTATAATTTGGTTTTTGGATTATTTTGTACGGAGAATAGCTTTAAGTTGTGGGTTGTGGCTGAGGAAAAATCGCCAGGGTTGTGTCTCCCAATCGAGAAATTCCTCATAATATATACTTTGACACGAATTTTCCCTCCGAGATAACTCGGAAAACCGCTCGACATCAGGCACCCCACGATTTTCCAACGAAACCCAAGGGCACCAGGCCTTTTCAATTCGCACCTGAAGGGCCAAGAGGTGGTTCTGCAACGCGATTTCTGCTCAGGCGAAGAGACTAGGTAGTGGGAGGTATGAGAGAGGAGTCTCGAAAATAATTATGAAGACCGAAAACCGATAACATTTATTATTCGTTTCAATTAAATAAATTCTTGACAAAACAGAGGGAGGACATTAGGAGGTCTATCGCCTCCAATACTTCCCAAAAGATTTTCATAAAAGGGTGGTTCCCAGAAGGGGAACCCGTGCTCACTGGCACAACTGCTTCTATATAAAATAAATTACAATAAGAAGTAATTTACGATTTCGTGTCAGATTGAGAGAGACTCATTCTTTCTCTCACACAAATTACGGGACTGCTGAGGCCCGCCTCGCGATTTTCCAATAATACGATATTCTCAAACAAAACAATTACCGAAATACAATAACCAAAAATGAATTTGGTGAAATATAATATTTCGTTCCTATCGGTTGGTTGTATGCAACCCGAGCAGACCCCGCGAGATACGTGATCGGCGAGATGGTAATCGTCTCGCCTCGTGGCGGCTGCAGGGCTGCATTAATTTTACAATTCCAAAAAAACAACTAATATTTTCCAAAACATTTATGCCGTGGCACCTCTACAGCACAATATAGAATGCACTGACCCACCTCGATATTTGCAATGCTTCGTGAAAGATCCGTTTACAAAATTGATCTTTCTTCGTTTCCGAATCCGAGTAATTTCCAATAAAATTTTTCATGCAACACAATATTTACAGTGCTACTGTTCGCACGCATGTCCAACCAACAAGTGACGAGTCGCGGCGCGTGTCGGACTCGCCAAATTTCGCAACAGGGCCTAGGGACCCGCGCAGCGGAGGGGTGGCACCCCTTCGCGCGACGACCGATAGCGATCGATCTATCGCGACGTAGCACGGGAAATCCAAACTCCCATATGGTTATGTTCCGTTGCGCAGCAGCTCTTCCGCTGCGTTGCTGGTAAATTGTCCTTCCAATGACTGTGCCTCGGTGCGGCACAGTCATTGGAAGGTTTCCCTCCGTCCCTGTTGCGGCTTGTTTAAAAATACAACAATCTCGATTTAAGGTACTGATGCCTCCCTCGTCGAACGGAACGAACGTGTATCGCCCGTGGGAGCGGTGGTCGTGAGATGAAAGTATTATCCAAAAAAAATCAATAAACAATTCCTAATATCTCGCGTAGGTCTGGTCGACTTGGCGGGACGCCGCAGTTTGCCCTGTCTCTATGGCCCCTATTTTGCCTCGCAGCCGTGTTCCGGCTTGCTGGCTGGACCATTTTTATGTCACGGGCGACGTCGAAAGGGGAGGGGGAGATGCAGCGGATACCGCGTAATGCGAAATGCCGCCTTACAATACATAATATTTTCTAAAGATTCAAATTTTCTTAATGTCTTCAATTCTTCACGTTTCTCAACTTTTTCAATATTGTGTGTTAATTTTTTTCTTAAATTTACCTATTTTTGAATTACTCTATTTTTTTAATTGTCAATTTTTTTTTATTTCTCAAACTTAATTTCTTATAATTTCTATTACGACGAATTTTGTAGATTTAAAAATTTGAAAATGATAAGGAATTTTTAAAATTCAACAATTAAAAAAAAAATTAATTATCAAGAATTTTGATAGTCTTGATCACGCTGTCAACTATGACAGACGTATTATACACTCACTCGTATATATTACAGTCATTTGCATGCGATAGTGTAAACCTGAGAAATTAAGATATGAAGAAAACGAATCAATCGGGAATGGACACCGAACTAGGCTTTTCGCCTGCCACCAATGTCCAAAGAAGACGCTCCAGACTGTCAAATAACACAAATGACTCTGACGAATTCGTAATTCCAAACGCAGAAATTCGAAACTACTCTCGAGCAAGTAGTTCTACGATTGTTTCGCACTCTTTGGCTAGTACCACACACAGCCGCACACCGTCTAGTCCTGTTGATTACTCGGCTCGCGCTATCCCGCTCCGACCTAAATAATACCGACACCAATACTACATCCAATGTATAACAATCATACACTGATCTCAACTAACTAACGGATGGATAACGGAGAATCCACAGGCTAAAGATATAATCCGTTAAACGGCAAAGAGCTTTCTCTTAAAATCTAACGCCGTTGCGAAACTATTAATTTACTACTAAAATTCGCATTTTTTGTTAAGAAACGTCAAAAAACTATTGTTTAAAGTGTTTTTGAGTCATTCTGATCTCGGACTCGATAAGAGCGGATCTGAAAATATTGGAGAAGATGCTTGCAATAATTATAAATAATTTTTTCCAATAAGATATATTAGGCCAAAACTAGCGATGAATTCTGGTCAATTCAGGCTTTAAAGGGACAACAAGATATTCCTCAATAATCTTTATATTAAATAGGGGTTTTTCAAATTTTTCAAACACATCATAGGTCGTAGAAAAATATAAAAATATGATTTATTAAGACTGGCTGCAATATATTATACAATAAATTTTGTAAACAATGTGTTTGAAATGATATGATCACATTGACTCGATTAGCAAAATCAGTAGACCTTTGGAATCGATAATGATTAAAGTTTTTTCTGTTTGATGAATCTTATATCACACTAGCATAGATTAACCGAAATACCTTTAGGCGATTGCAAACTGGAGAAATACGAATGCACAAGAAACTTGTATCCACTTCGGGTCAACTGCTGAATGTAAATTACATAAACGTGGTGCCCGCCAAACAGGAGTTTGGATGGTGGCATTTTACAAAAAACTATACTTCTCAAATCGGAATTGAGCATTGTATAAACGCGGTAAAATATAACACTACAAATGAAAAATATTATACATATATTATAAATATACTAAACTTCATCAAATATTTCTATCTCTCTTGTAATTATTTGTCCTACAAAGCCTTCATTTTTACTAAATGGCATTGTAAAGTAAGGAGCAAGCTCGGAAATCCGAATGGACACTTTTCACATATGGAGTTTTGGGCAAATTGGAAAAAAACTGGAGTACATATATCTGAGCCAATTACTGAATAACCACTTTGTATTAAGTAAAAAGAAAACTTATTACATGTAGAATAATTCATACGTGCTACGCATAAAAATTGAAGTACACTTCATGATGCCTCTGAAAGTTATGACGATAGTTGATCATATCAAGCACTATTAACTCATACTGGATGTTTTTGGAAGAATCATGCTCAACAAAAAAAATAAACAAAATTCACTTAATTTGAGCATTAAAATCAAAGCTTTGGAGTTAATAATCATCCAGGAAACATAGAAAGTCACTGAATGTAATGTATAAATTGACGATATGACTGCACGCTGTTGAGACCCTAACGTAAAAATCAAGAGGCTGCATTGAGAAAACTGGATTGCCTAAATTTTAGTTAATCACTGAATAACCACCCATTTTATTAAATTAATTAAAAATGAATCAAATATACATTTAAGAATACTCCATTATTATTCTGTCACAGTTCTGATATTCAATTTCACAAAGTGGCACAGTATTTTGCCGCATGACAATGGAAGCTTGGAAATCAGTTGCAAAAAATGAACAACAAACTGTAAACCTTAATACTTTATTTATATATTGATAATTCATTATACAAAATAGTCTCATCTCATTAAGAAGCGAGTATTTTGCGACATGACATTAGGAGATTGAAATAGGAAGATACACTAATGACTACTAACTAATAACATAACATATAGATGTAAAAGGAACGTCTGAATTAAAAAAAAAAAAAAAAAAACATAATACAATCACGTTTTTATTACTTTCCACATAAAATAGAAAGATTCACTGATACACGTCTGATAAAACCTCGAAAGCTGAGTTAATATAATCACTGAATAACCACCGGTTAAATTTATCAACGAAAATGAAATAGTCTAAAAATATACCCGTTCAATTTACCAGCTGATTGCGATCGTGCGACCTGCTATGTGCTACGTCAGTTACGGCCACGGCCCTGCGAAAATCGGATTCATGGTTCTGCGAAAACCGACTGAATTTTTTTTGGAGAAATTTCAGACGAGTGTCGATATTCAAATCATGATGTCGATGCACTTCGAGAAGGTACGAAGGTTGTTTTGATCCTAAAGGAAATATTTTCAGCTGCAGTCTCTGATTCTACCTAAAGAAACCTTTAAAATGCTATCATTTCATGAATATTCCAGATTAACCTCGAAAATAAGCAGCTGAAACGAGTTGCTTCGAGAAGAATACTGCAGCAGCGTCTTGTCGGTCGGTAAAAAAGAGGGAGTAAATGTACCTGTCTCAAGACGCTACCACGTCTCTTGATAGTCACTACAAATTATTATTATGAAATAATAATTACAAAATGAATTGTATTTTCAACAACATCTCATGAATTAATGGGGATTTACAACTCTGATTGAATCACAGCGACATTTACGCATTGGCGATTCCAAAACTATTTTCACAGACGTACAGCACATAAGATGTTACAGAGCAATAGGTTCCAAACTATCAAGAGTCACGGTAGGGACTCGGTGCCAAGTTTAAAAAAATTGCTTTTACATACCCATGCTTCCACATATACATTTCTGTGTTTTTGAATTGTAACTCGAAATATCCCTGAACACAGATCGCACCGACAAATCTGTTAGATTTAATATTTTTTATTTATTTGGCTCTCTTAAATGAGCCCTCCCACAAGGAAATCTGTCTCTTTAATGCTGATATTTCGACTTTTCGTAATTTGTAGGCGACGAAAAATCTTGCCGTTGGCGAACTTACACAACTTTGTACGTCTATGTATCTACATAACACGTACGCGGCTATGTATTTGACCACACGTCGCAAACGAAAAATGTGAGGGGACCAATATATATATATATATATATATATATATATATATATTTCTTTCCAATATAACCCACATGGAAAAAAAGTATATGTCAGATATACAGCCAGAAATATAATTTATATACAACATATATGACGGCAAAAAATTCTCTACCTCATATATATCTTTTGTACATCCATCAGATATATAATGGGATATAATATTATGATACATATTCGATATAAATTTACTATATGCTGTATATATTAGCAGATATATATCTACGTATATTTGATAATATATAACTTTTTTAATACTGCCTATAAAAATATACATGAGTCATGTGTGCATAATATATCCAAACATACCATGTATCTATTATAAATGCACTCTCTAAATTTGAAAAAGGGAAATTTTCACTTTATTTTTAAGTGGCATTGTTTTTCACACTTTCCCAAGTGAAGATAACTCTAAAAAAGTGAATCTTTAATTTCACACTTAAAAAAAGTGAAATTTGAACATAAGAATTTTTATTACTTTTGGAAAAGTAAAGTTCAAACTTGCAAAAATTTAAAAAATTATATTTCAGTTGTGCAATTTCGATTTTCCTGGACAAACGGCGTTGGATATTGAAAAGCCTGAAGCTTAGCCCAGTTCTGCAATACTTCTGCAGATTCTACCAAAATTGGAACACTTTCTGTTGAGTAGTTTAGGAGAAAGTAGGTTTGAAAATTTTGGGCTGTGCTGGGAAAGTGGTGGAGGAAGTACCACTGCCTCTTAAATATGTGTGTTACTCTGTTAGCCGTGCGTCTTGAAGCGATGTAAATAAACAACGCGTTCAGATAGGCAACAGTGTGCGAACGCGCGCTCTCTCTCTCACTATAGCACTCAGGACATAAACTTTTTGTTTTCTGCGACTTCCCATCTTTCTTCATTTATCTCTCGCTATCTTCTGCTTCGACTCCTACTATGCCATTTGGACTCTAAATCAGCAAGTACTCGGTAGCACAGTCGGTAGCGATGTCGTTGTTAGGAAGTTAGGTAGGCAGGGTCGTAGGTTCGAATCTCGGTATAGGCAAAAATTTTCTTCGATAAAAACCGTTTTCCTGCATACAATAATACTGACAATGTCTCAATAAATAATCCTCGAGACGAAATATATGTATTTTCACGTTTTTACGAATAAACAAAAATAATTTCAAATTTAGAGAGGCATTCGTTGTAGATTCCAGATATATAATTCATATATAGTGATAACATAAATTATATATCAACTATATATCTTCACGTATACTTTTGAGATATATAATACGGCAAAAAGTTCTATATGCCAAGATATAAAATGTGATGTATATATGATATATAATATATATCTTCGATATATCTGTATATAAATTATATATCTGATTATATATCTCTGCATATACTTTATTTCCATGTGGAAAGTATTATAAAAGTAACAAAAAAAGGATGCCAAGTAGAAACTTGAATATTGCTTCCCCATTAAATGTTGCTCTTTACAAAGCTTCCTCTATGTGGAATCCAGAATCAGTTACAATACTTCCTCGTAGATGCTTTGTAAAGAGCAAAATTTAATGAGATTGTGCAAGGTTCTACTTTACATCCTTGTTTATTGGGCACAAGGTTTTGTCTTTCTTTCTTAACTTCAGCGAAAGTTACAATGAAAATTTCAATTTTTCAAATATTCAAAATGTTGTAAGATTTGAACGAATTTACTGATCAGCACCAATTTTGGTTCACAGCAAGGCTGTATGGTATTTTTCGTTTATAGAACATTTGATTTGATGAAATTTGACGTGATCTATAATACATTTTTTTACAACGATTTAAAAATTCTCTAAAATCCAAACTGCTTTACCTATTTTGTTGAAATTTAATACCAAACAGAATTTAATGTGCCTCTAGTTATGAACAAATATTTTGCCATATCGTCGAAATGTTACGAAAGTTCGACACTATACGACATTTTTCAAAAAAATAAAAATTCTACATAATCAGTATACATGCATATATTTTCTTAAAAATCATGGCAATTGAAGAGGAGTTACTACTCTACTTGCGTGCCAAATTTGAGCTCGATTGATTGACTCATTCGCGAGTTGTGGAAGATTGAATTTTCGGTCCATGGAACACACACACACATATATTTTTTGAAGAATTTTTCTCGAGGCTTTAGGTGATTCTGAGCATGCTGACATGAAAAGCTCGGATAACAAGATTTAAGCTCGGTTTAAGATTCCGCTGATACTAAAGTATTTAAAAAGTAGTAAGTGCATTTCACAGGTATTCAGTATCAAAAAAGTATTAAAGAGTATGCAAAGAGTATTAAATTAATTTCACAGATATTAATACTTTTTAAATACTTTTCGGATATGGAATACCTAGGAAATTCATTTACTACTATTGAATGTGTACCAGCACACAGAATTTTTGACACGCCATCTTGAACAATACTACTATGCGTCCCGGCATAAATATCGCACTTTTCATGGATACGCCACATTAAGGGGTCTTTCCAGTGTAAAATAAAAATTTTATTTCTCTTTTGGTCTTATCCATTAGTATATACGGTCAAGAACATCCTTTCCGATTTTTAAAGCGAATTTCGAAATATTTCGTTGGGAATAGCCATCCTTAGTGAAGAAGATACAGAGTAGTGGCGAGTGACCTGCGCGAACGGCGCACTACAGACCCTCGGTTCTATTTCCGCGTTGAATTTTCATTCTTTTGTCGCCTTCATACCTACTGCTTTATACCTTTAAGAAGTTTTGAGGCCAAGTTATTAAGCTTAAAAAGTGGATGAATTGGTAGAGCGATGTACGGGTGCGAATAAGCAAAATAATAAAAAAATGCATTAAAACACGTTTTCAACGGGAAACAAATCGTGGAGATTATGGCCTGCACCTTCAACAAAGGGTATGATCCAATTTTAAAAGTTATGGAAACGATGGGTGCGCTACTTGGTCCATCAACCGCAGCGTTCGCTGTCAAGTATGCGAACCATCGACGCTCCTTTGACAGCTAAGAGGCTCGCACAGATCGACGATATGAGATAATGAAGGAAAATGAGCAAAATGAGAAAGCTTAATGTATACTCTATAAAATTGGCATCATCGATTAGTCGTAAGTGCGCTATTCATGTGAAATTTTTATACTCGAAAATATGAACGTGTTTTTCTCAAAACGCCAATTTTGAAAGCGGTGGACATTTCCCAGGGAACAATTCTTAATCAAATTCTTCATCGCGTTATGGAAGCTGTTTTAAATTTTTTTTTTTTCACGGAAAAATGTCGAAATAAAACGGCTACAATCAGTACTTTTGGTCAATTCGCCGCCATTTTGTCAATTACAAAAAGCCTCCATAACGCGATGACCAATTGCATACTAATTAATAATCCGTTAGGTTTTTTTATTTCAGATAAAATTTGTAACCCGTACAATGTTCACCTTCAAGGCCGGTTTAAAAACAGCGGTATTTTCAACAACAAAAAATATATATATTAACAATATGAATCGTTTTACTAAAAGTAGTTTTGTTTTAATTATCACTATAAATATGTGTTGTAACACGGTGGAGCGTTACAATATTTTTCCCCCTCGGCTGGCTCGAAGGCCGTCACACACCGCTTTTTATTACTTTTAAGCTTTATTTTTATAATCAATACGAAGCGATCTTTTGTGTAGGAATCCCCCCTTTTTGCCCCCCCCCCCCCCTGGTATGAATGCATAGTATATGGACATTTGGAATTGGGAAGACGCGCCGAAGCAACAAGGATGGATCAGAGACTCTACGGCCGCCTAAGCAAAGTGAAGTGGTGAGAGTGTGGGCTGGAGACGGAGAAAACATGTGCAACACCAACCAGCTAAGGAGTACACGTCGCGTCACACGAGGAGCCTCCACTCGTGGGGACAAAGATTGGAGTTAGCCGCCCAACTGCGTGCGTATACTCCAGGGATCGTCATTGGCAATCAAATCGCCCGCGGCGAACGCACCGCCCAACTGTGCCACACCGTTCCGCCACAGCACAACCCGAGCGCCACTGACCAGCCACACTCGATCCATCGATCGATGCGCAAGCGCCGTAGTGTTCTCAAGCCGAGGAATCCCGAGGATCTCCGAGCAGGATCGAAGAGATCGGAGAAGAAGGCGGACGACATTTTTCCATCACTTCGAGCCCCGCCGTTGTCGCGACCCGTTATAAAGAGTGTGTGATAAAGAGTGACCGGGGGTATTGTCCCCGGTGCTGCTTTTGAGTGTCTGTGAGACAAATTGTGCGTAAGTGATTTTTATAATATTTTTAGTTCCCGTTTTGCCCCCCCCCCCCCTAGCCCCGTATCTTTCGAGTTATTTTTCTCTGATCGTTTGTATCGAGAAGACCGGCTGCCACCACGTGGAGACCGGCGCCTCTGATTACAGCCATTTTGTATTATCTTGTATCGAGAGGGCCGGCTGCCACCGCGTGGAGATCGGTGCTTCTGGGCACAATTATTATTAGAGTTATTATTGTTTTTGCGTACGAGGTAGTGTGGTGGTTCATCGCGACTATCGCTCGTATATTTAGTATTTAATTCCCCTTTGCGCTATTGCCCATTTTTAGCCCCCCCCCCCCTCATTATCGAATATTTCCGGGCTTCACCCCCCCCCCCCTCCGCCATTTTGGTTTACCAGAACGAGGTAATAATTAAGTATCCAACGAGTTCGGGAATTCACCCCATGAGACCCCTCATCTCTGTACCCTCTAGCCGCGCCTCTATTTTTACGATTTATTGTTTTCTTTTATTTTTTTTGTCATACTACCGGGTCAAGTGACCGGTAATATTCCGTTGCTACACGATACGTAGCTGGCGCCCAAAACTCTTGTAAATATATCTTTCGTAGAATAAACTATTGTCACTATTGTTATATTTGGCAATTTTTATCGAATCTTCACTAACCCCTTACCCCTACTTTAATAAAAGGGAAGCCGGTTATAGTGTATACATTTTTTTAGATCGATCGGCCCACTGGAACGGTCTGAAACAAATCGTGAAAATCGGCTATTTTTCGGGTTGTCACACCGAATTTTTTGATTGTTGTGGGGCAGCTCAATCCCTTTTTTACTTGGCGTCCAATATTTGTTTAAAAAATATATTTTTGCAGGATAATATATTTATGTTCAGAACTGATTGCGTTCAGAATTCGAAAACCTTTCCAAATAACTGTCTTCAATCGGGGAGTCGATGATTTTTGAACTCGCTGCAATCCGAACTGCTGATTGACCAATAATACGACATGCCATTTTGTATTCATTTTGGATATGAGGAATTCTACAGTACCTTCCCACACATAACTCGTTTGCACAGAATATCTATCCGAAACATCCCGATCCAACATAAACAATTCAACACATTTTTTTCTCCGCTAACGTGATCCCAAACGGTCCCGTTTCTCCATTGCGAATTTTACTACGTGCCTGGGACGATTAATAAGTCGGCAATCACATGAGACCTTCTGCACCCATGAAGAACTGCATGTATCCCTATCCTATCAATGAGATCTGAAGGATCATATGGTGTCGGAACGTAAGTGTAGAACAGGGATGCACAGGATCGGATGTGTGTATGATGGGAGGGTGCAGGAAACGGATGGTGTAGGATGGAAGACGTAAAGAAAATAACAATGCCGAATCGGAAGATGTCGGACAGAGTTGTGTAGGGAAAAGCCTGTGTATAATTGAGGTGTGGAGAAATAAGGCAAGTTCGGACGAGAACATGTCGGACAGAGAGTGTGTATAATTGCAGTTCAGAGAAACAGAGAAGTGTCGGATTGCGCAAGTACAGGAACAAGGTGTCGAATTGCTTTGGGTTAGATGCGGGATGCGTCGGATAGGCATTGGGTGCACCCGACTTTTCGGTGAAAACGTGTATGTTGAGCTAAATGGTGGACGACTGACTAGTCTGCCCGCGCAAATTGACCCGGAGCTTAAGGCCCTCTATCCTCTGCAGGACCTGCAAGGTGAGCCCACCATCCGAGCCTATCTCGGCCTATACTCCTACTTCCCCGGCATCCACGCCTGCGCCGCCAAGCCCTGTTAAAGAGCCTGGCTTCACGATTGCCGGTGCCAGCCCTGTCGATGAGCCTCCCTCTCCCCCGTCCGACCCTGTTGCTGTGTAACTTGAAACATATTCCATTTTGTTCGCACAAATGGCTAGGGAAATAAATGTCCATCCCTTCGGAGATCCGCATGAGAGAGTAAGGAGTAAATACTCTGAAATGTCACTTGGTTTCCCAGAGACACCGGTCGCGACACCTCTCCCAGGTGCCATACATCCTTCGCCACGGTGGCACACATCGTGGCTTCGGATGGCTGTTGTAGGTCCCCTACTGGTTCACAGTAGGGGCCTCGGATGTTGGGAGCGCCACATTCCCTACGCCGAAGCATCTTTGTTAGTATCTCGTGGCGGTTCAAACGATTGGATCTGACGTCTAAAACATCTTCCTCTAGAAGTGTAGTCGGAACAGCTCAAACCAAAAAAAAGCCCGGTGTGAGTACTTCGAGTTCGCTTGGATCTGATGAAAGTGAATATGGAGGGGGGAAATTCAGACTAACTTCAATTTGACAAAACACCATCGACAATTCTTCGATACCGCCACTAGTATCTTCTACTACCACCTTCGCGTGTATTTTTGCCGACAGCTGATTTCCAAAGATGAAGTGAAATAAACTTCTACTCCGATCGATTGATCTGTGGCGAATTTTTTCACCGTTTTTTGATGAGCTTTACTCGTAAGTATTTTCGCGAATTTCTTTATTATGTTATTTGCACCGATATAATTCGTAGCGTTATCGGGATAAATCGATTTGCATCGGCCGCGACGCGAAATAAATCTTTGTAGGGTGTTGAGAAATGCTGGCGTTGTCATATAAGATACGATTTCTGAATGTTGCTAAGCAAACAAATAGACATAGGTTTACCTTGGTCATTCTGTTTCTCGATCCCTTGATTGTAACCTGCATAATCTACTCCTACACACGAGAATGCTCTACTACGTGTAATTCGCTTGGAAAGAAATTTACCCATCAACAGAGTTCGACTATCTGAACGTAGTCTGAAACATGACGCCTTTCTATAAGACGCTACGAATTGTACTATTCGTAGAGATTATCCAATATTGCTCTCGTAGTGAAGCTAACGATGCCGACTGTCCGGTATGCAAGTTACGCTGATGGAAACAAATGATGGTTTGTTTAGTTAACGGGTGTTTCGGCGATAGTATAATCTATATAAGTTCATTGGCTCTTAAGATGTGTTGTTTGTCGATGAACGGATGAAGATCAAGTAGACGACTCTTCGAGTTGATGATTCGAGTGTTCTTAAAGTCCTTAAGTTCTTCATCGAAGGATTGTCGCTGTGCGAGTTTGAGTGTCCATAGCGTGGTACAGTTCCTTGATAGTCGAAGCTCCTGTTTGACGTTCCTCATGCGATGGTTTTCAATTATTTTTAAGCGTTATGCAACTACCCGTTTCTATTTTCATAGAGACGAGATTCTTTCGAATAAGTCCTCGTTATCTTCGACGGTAGGGAAAGCGAGCGAAAGAGTCTTTGATTCTAGTGTTTTTGATCCGGCGAGCATGCCGGACTAGGCCAAGTATCTTCTTGGACCCAATCGGGACCATACCTACATAATTTTGCGTTTGTTAATTGATCAGGGTGGATGCCACGAGATATGATATCTGCAGAGTTGTGCTCTGATCTCACGTGTCTTCATCTTCCTTTTTGTCTTGTCTTGAACTTCTTACTCGATTTCGGGCGAATTCTTTACACTGGTGAGGTTGTCCACGAATCCATGGTCAATGTACAGTAGAGCCACACCAGAAGACTGATCGACTCGTTTTGATTATCAGTGCAACCATTACTTTTTTAAAAAGCTTATCAAGCAAATGTGTACCATATAATTCGAGTCTTGGCAAACTCACTGGCTTGATGGAAGCCACACGTGATTTTGCGCATAAGGGATACAGGCTTACAGCCCCTGATGAATCGGTCGATTTTAGATAGTGACAAGCTCCATATGCGAGTGTTACGTCGTAGCCTTACCCGCACTTGTTTTTAAAAGCCTAACACCCACACTAGACACGAACGCCTTATCTAAAGCGCACGTGCATCGCATCACGACCATTGACCATAATACTCTACCGAACTCAAGGTAGTTTATGTCACAAGGCACCGGACGACGCGCGTGTCATAAACTCTCAGCTCGCATCTTCCAAGAATGCGAGGTATAAACCGAATATCATAATTAATAACTTTTTCTAATCACCGGAGAATTATATGCGCCTCTAATGGTCCCTTAAATAGTCCACTAATACTTATTACTTCCGACCTGTTGACGAATTTATGATTCCCCCACCCCCGAACAAACCTATCCAAATTACTATATAAGAGCGAGATTTACTTAGTTAAGTGAGTCATTCTCTCGACGACCATCATGTCGGACGGCATCGACGAAACTCCATGAAGCGAGCAAGGCTCCCTGACGAAACTCTGTACCTTAGCCCTGCGAGGCTAAGTCTTCGAAAATTCTATAACTGTATAATCTCCGGCAAGCTACAACGAATTCATTTAACATTGAAAGTGCAAACGAATCAAGATTTCAATTATTATTTTGGAACCTGGTCTATCGACGTCAAATCACGATTTGCTGCGTCTCCAACACCGTTCCCACTAATCTGAATTAAGGTAGTATGGGGAGATCTCCGTCTCTGGTGTAAAGGGTTAACGCCTTGACCCGAAAGTGAGATCGCCGTTACGTTCTCCCTAGTGCAACTCGTAAGAGTTGACCGGGACGTAACACGAGTATTGATGCGTCGCAAAATCCATAACTCAATACGCATCAGGTTTGCGCACAAAGCGTGTCGAGGAATTGCGATATTGTTTGTTTTAGAAAGTCTTTCTTTGTACTTCGTCTATTTGGTAGGCAGATCCATTGGAAGTGCTCCGTCCCACTCTAATTGTAATTGTAATTGAGTGAAAAAAAAAAAAAAAAACATCCAAAAAACGAATTTTCAAGTTCACATGTCCGCCATTTTTTCATTTTTTAATATTTTTTCGATTTCTTAGGTTCATTCTATTCTGTAGTTATTCAGTTTTGAAATGAATCTTGTTTCATGATTCTAGAATGAAAATTGACGAGTGAGGAATGCACGCAGTTTTGCATGGAACCAGAGGGCACTTCATGTATTAGCCTCCATCTTGGACGCCATTTCGTATAAATTGAAAAATTTTTTTTTTCTTACAATTGAAGCATAAATAAAGGTTCTAGAAAAACCACCTTATTACGTCTTGTTGTTCATCCACAATTAATTCCTCAACTTAGTGTAGTTTTCGGTCAATTATAGAGGAACCTCCCCTTAATTGATTTTGATAGGGATGGTCAAATTGCATATGAGTTACACGCGATAGCACTAACTACAGAACGAAACCAGAGAAAAGTTCGCAAAAGAGTACATGAGCACCTTGATGCATTCGATAACTCGCAGTAAATAATTACGATGGCGATACTATAACTTTGAATCTAAAAGGTAGTAAACATAGTTCCGGTTTAACCCTGAAAATAAGCGAATGATTATTTAACGGTGATGCAGAATAAATCACTGAACCACGAACATTCTCCCCATCCCATTATAGATATTCGTCAACAGCACTATAGGACTGCAATCAATCGGTAACACTCACTTTTTCAATTATGGTATTACGATAGCTCATAATGTAATCAAATCGTTAATCCGGTAACGTAATCTCAGTAACTCGGTAACTTACGATAACATCAAGATGGCAAACGGTAACTCGATAATGCGTGCAGAAGCTACGCCGAGAACACTAAAAAGATGCTCCTCTTCCCAAGCTACATTTCGAAGCCGAGAGAGGTAGGCCGGGAGCGATGTTCACCGGCCCACCGTCAAAAGCAGAAGAGAGCCCACGCGTTCTCAAGAAGCGCCGGAAACCCAAAATTCCTACTTTTCCCCTTACGCGTTACACGCGCCTCTCCTACTCGCGGACTCGAACCAGGAACGTCGCGACACTGTCCCGCGCCCTTCTGATTCTCGAATCGCGGTAATACCAGTAACTCAATATTTAAATATCAAAATAACTAATTAGGGCTGGTGTTAACCCTTGAAACTTCGTCTTATCGTGGTACCTGTCATGTGGACGTAATCTCCTCTGAAAATGGAGGCTGAAACAGACGGAACTGGAAAAACGTAGCGAGAACAAAAACGATAACGAACGATCGGGCGATCCAAAACGGTTGGGTGACCGTAGGCCCAAGCTTTTCGGCTTTCCAAACGGAACCATAAACGGAGTCAATTCTTCCCCCACCTTACAACTAAACTCGAGCGTCGGAATTATACCGAACCTCTATACTACCAAATAACCCACCGTAAGTGAATTCTCTGAACTTATATTGGTTGGCTCAGTATTTCGGCCTTGATCCTCGATAAATTCCGTTCCCTGACCCCGATATATAAGTTCTTTCTTTAAACTTTTCAGAATTAATCACGAAACTAAAACTGAACAAATTGTTTGAACCGTAGATCCCAATAAAACCGATAACTGCTAAAACTAGACACTTAACGTAACGTTAACACTCCTGTGGCAGGGATTCTCAAAAAATCACGTCATAAGGTAGAGCATTGACGTAGTTTCTCCACAAGATTTTCTGAAGATTTCTATCTTTTGGATGACCTGAAACTTGTCATCATAATTTAATTATATCTACAATCAGTACGTATTCCTGTTGTCGAAAACGTGCGATGATATCTATTACTTCTCTTTGAATGACAGGCCTAACCATTAAAATGTCGTGTAATGATTGACCCGACGTAGTTTGACTCGATGCGCCGAAAACGACTCGAAGCATTATTGTCGCTCTCTGCTCGTCCATCACAGCGTGAGGCGGCAAGTAGTTTTCGATTTTAAAGTCATTATCTTTCTTTACAATGCTCATATGCTCCAAGGCCTCGTATTCATCTATGAGTGCTGTATATCGAGTTTTGACGATTGGAAATTTCTTGAATTTCCGTTCGATTAATTGCAGGCATTTCAAAGCATTACCGTACGATTCATCGAGTTAACTAGAAAGTCTTGTGTGCATTTGTACAAAGTGTTCTTTACGCAACAATTCTTCTTGCATTAAAGCTTGGGTTGCTTGCAGTTTTACGATGTTCCAAAAGCGTTGTAGCTGTTCGTAATTTTCAGTCGTAAATGGACCACCGATTATCCAACCCAATTTCATTCTTTATAACATTGGTTTCTTTTTTTGAGTTTTTATTTGTTTTGTGCAAATCAAATCCCAAGATATACATCGTAATCTTGTATCGTAATCCTAGTAATGGATCGATAATTTGGCGAACTTGATTACCTGGGTCAGCGAGAACAACATGATTTGGAATTTTTACTGACTGCGCGTTAAATGTAATGGGTAGAATTTTGTCTGTTATCTCATCGAGTATTGGGAATGAGAATTTTACCGGGACAGCGTTTCCTTTTGATCTGATCGTTGCGCTAGTTACTGCGGATATTCGAGTTACTGCTTGAGCTATAGCTCCTACCGATTGAGTAATCGTTCTGTTTTGTAGTTTTAGATTTTCGCAAACGCTCGAGATATGAAGTTCGACTGTCAACCGACAGTGCCGCTTCGATTTTGTTACCCGAGTTATCTTCGATATAAATTATTTCAGTTGACAGTAATACCTGAGCGCGTTTTTTCATAGCACAAATTGTGATTGATTGTACGGATTGCTGTTTCTTTGATGTGGACGGACCTTCACCATTTTCACTGGCATTTGTTTTCGTATCACTGGAATCGTGCTGTATGCTGTCCAATCGATCATCGAGGCGTGGCAACAAATTGTGTTTCTCACTACGATGTCTACAGTTTCCTTTGCAATTTTTTTTTAGTTGTCCTTTTTCCAGGCAGCTTAGACACAAGTTAAGACGTTTTCGATTATTCCCGCCTGAACTGGGGGATCGCACAATTTTCGATATTGATATATTTTATAATCATTTTGGCACATTATGCAACTATTTTGAGTTGTCCATTTTTTTTGTGTTAACGTGACATGTCGAAAGATTGGTCTCTGGTTTTGAATTCGAATTCCCTTGAGATTTACTGGTATTTCATTGAATTGTTTTTTTTTCTGTTGAACTGCCTTGACAACTTGACATCGCTTCGATAAGAAAGATGTGATTCCAACTTTCAGTTTAGTACTAACTCGACAACCAACGTATACCATTCGTCTGTCGGTTCCCCGAGATTTTTTACAGCTCTGAAAGGTTTCCTCAAATCATTGGATAAGGTACGCAATCCTATCGCAGATTCTTCCCGAACTTGTAGTGAATCTAAAAGCTTGCGAACGTACTGACGTGTCATGAGCCGTTTATTTAGGAATCGTTTTTTTAGACTACGCAGTGCAATTGTATGATTTTGTCCCGTGACTTCTAGCGAATTCGGTAGCTTAACCATCAAGTACCGAGTTTGAATAACAAATCTGTTGTACGTTTTATAGCGCATTATCCAAGTCGATGAGTGCTTTGAATACATCATAAGAATAAGTGCAATTTTTGCAACTACCGTTACATTCTGGTACGGGAATGGATGGTTTTTTACGTTGGGTCGAGTCATCTCAGCTATTTGCGGTACTTAAATTACGTTTTGTTGATTCGTGTTATCATTTTGTGAATTTAATTCAGCGATCTTTACTGAACCTTTCGCTATTGTATCGTAGTAGATCGTTCCGAAAGCTTCACATTCAGCTTCTAAACTGTTAATCTGTGTTGCCTCTACATCGAGAACGCGCATTTTTTTCTTAGATCGTTTCGAATTGCGATAGTAAATTTTCTGCTTTTTTGAAACATTCGTTAATTCTACTGTATTTCCTGTATCCGGATCGAGGGCAGTGAGAAATGTTCGAAATTTCCTCAGTTTCGATTTCACACTCGACTGCGCTTCAACGCTGCAATGTCTACCATTTCTTATTTTTATTTGTTATTCTTTACTTACATATTTACGAAATGAACTGATACCTGTCTGAATTCCCAAAGACGAATGAAAATATGTGAAAAGAGGATGAACTTACCAATTAATATTTTTGAGTTATTGTTCTCTTACGTTTCCCCTCTTGAGAGTTTCGTGGATCCAAACCGTTAGGAACGTCCATTTGATGCTTCGAGGACTTTTCGATGTCGTTGGACGCTATAGGTATATATTGTAACCGAGAAAATAATTCTCCGGCACCTTCGTCCTATTTTCCGCGACTGTCTCCCAGGGCGCCAGCCGCTACGAGACGGCCCTAATTAAAATTCACCGATTTGACTCGGCCACTAGCAAAATTCGACAGCGCTGGAAAAATGACGGTCATTAGCCGCTAGATCAGGATCTTACGGTAGACGGGCGGGGCCAATACGCACACAATAATGGTCAGAACACAATCACTGAATGAACAATGTAGAAGTTTTATTAACTATTGGATATGGTGAATAACAAAAGGTGAATTTTAAATCAGAAGACAAAAAAATTATAATTGAAACTAGGTTGGTGTAGTTTATGATTAAGAAAGATGTGCGAATTTTAGATCAACGAGGAATTTACCAAAACGCAAGGTGAATGTTACGAGTCCTCATAGTACAAAAATAATACGTCGCGAGAAATAAGGAACGCTATTCCGAAAACAATAATAGCGATTAACCGACAATTAACTTCGGACTCTCACACTCTCGAGAGCTTCCACGCACTTCTCAACAACGTGAATTAATCGCAAGATAATTATTATTAATGAAATCGAGTAAAACAAAACTAGAGAACTTTGCGAGAAATAATTTTTCGTAATCGTCGCCACTAAGGTCGGCAGCGCACAGATTGGCTCGACTTTTCCGGAAAATGAATAAGTAGACAAAACGGACAAACACTAACTAATTCTACGCCAAGACTCACGATCGCTCTCTTCTTTAAAGAATCGGCTGGGAATTAATATTACAGTCGCGTAGTTCTCGTAGGAACAATCTCCTAATGCGACAGCGCGAATAACGATCGGACTGATACTTGTCTCGCCCGCTCAACTCTCAACTTACGGTAGTTCTTTCAAAAACTCAATTCTTTTCGGAACCTTATTTTCCCGAAATCCGGCTTAGGACGGCAATACTAAAACACCGGTATGATCCAAGGAGACTGAATCCGGTACGACAGCACGGCAACCTCGGGAAATATCTAACTCAATTCTCATCACTAAATCTGACTCACTAACTCAATAACTCACTCAGTTTATACTATACCATACAACCAATTAAACAATCCACACAAGTTCTAGACAGCATAAAAGACAAAACGAGACAAGTAGCATCTTCGCGACTCCTGCCTCTCTTCCAGGGCCTTAAATTACGCGAGTAACTCACTCGATAATAACTTAATTTTTTCAATTCTATAAATCGTAACTTTTCAATCACAGTTCCGCAAACGACGGAATAAATCCCGGAATATGGGTACTCACGGCCCTCACTGGTTCTGATCCTCGACGCTCTTCTCAATCCTCTCCAGAAAGTCTGGTAGCTGGCCCCGATCTTCTAAATTTCGGAAACCACCACGACACGTCCATTGTCGATCACAGGTAATCGCGAAGAGAGAGCTCGATGGTCCTTTGACTTGCGACAACTAGGACAACTAATCCCCACTTTCGGCTCTCCATTGCCGAAATTTAACGATGCGTGCCGATCGTCTCCCTTCGTCATCAAAAGTCGTCGCTCACTTCTGCTCTTCGTTACGCTGACTCTAACTAAACAAAATGTTGTGGAGTTCTCCACACCCGACAGCGGAATAAATTTTCTCAGCTCATTATTTGCAACTGATAACGGATCACTCGAAGGATTTTAGTGTGATCTTTCCTCATTCATGAGGCTTTTCGCTCATCGGGAATCGCAGAATTTTCCGACAACCTCAAGTGACCCCGCCTCAGCCTGCGGTGCGGTGTACTGGCCAACGCTGCTCTTCCGCAGATCCCGTGGGCATCTCAGATGGTGGAGGTGCCGCCTCACGGCTCGAGAGCGCCGAGGGATGGATCTGGTACGGGGGCGTCATAGCATCCTTGGACCTAGAGAGAATCCAGGGGCTGTTCCGGGGCATTTAGGATATTTCCCACCAAGCATCGGGTACCTCATCTTTCCTCAAGTTGGCGGTTAAATTGTGGAGGTCCATAGCTCTAAGCGGGCAGAGCGGGGGCGACGGTGGTAAGCTTCCAGCCGTCCGCTGCCCTCTGCCTCAAATTTGTGGATTTGTTGACGAGGTGGACGATCTCGCCGAACAATCCAACCTCCACTCGGCGTCCTCTCCTCGTGAAGGTGAGGACTAATATCACCCCGCAGGTTCCTCACGTCCCGCGGGGCTAATGCTGTCCCTGGGAACACAGGACAGCAGGTCGCCAGCGAACGAAGACGCAGACCCCTTAGGCTCATTCCAACGATGGTCGAGACGTTGCGAAACCAGTGAGGTCGGACCTTACATAATTTTTCTTACATCTAACACACAAGCACACAAATTCGACATAAAAACGGTTCTTAACCTAACTTAATTTTAATTCGTTGCCCTGGAGAGAGCTCGACAGCGGACGGTGTGCCAGATCTTAACCTACGACTTTCGACAGCAGCAGTAACGGGGTGTGCAGAAAAAACACCACGTTACAATATATAAGCATAATTATATTCTGCCATGTGTTGAGACGTCAAATATCAATTTTTTCGGGGTTCGTCTTTGCTGCTCGTCTATTCTTCACGAGGCACGAATTTTAGCAGATTATGGGCGGTCTCGAGTTAAAGGGAGGTTCCTCTATAATTGACCGACAAATTACACTAAGTTCACGAATTAATTGTAGATGAACAACAAGACGTAATAAGGTGGTTTTTTTAAACCTTCATTTATGCTTTAATTGTGATGAAAAAAAATTTTTTTTTTTTTTCAAAATGACGTCCAAAATGGCGGCTGATACATGAAGTGCCCTCCTTTCCATGCAAAACTGCGTGCTTGCCTCACTCGTCGATTTTCAATCTAGAATCATGAAATAAGCTTCATTTTAAAACTGAATAAGTACAGAATAGAATGAACTTAAAAAAATCGAAAAAATATTGAAAAATGACAAAATGGCGGACATGTGAGAGAAAAAAAAACATCCGAAAAACGAACTTTCAAGTTCACATGTCCGCCATTTTTTCATTTTTTGAAAGAAGAATTCATTTCTTTGCAAGAAGCAAAAACGAAGAACATTTGTCTCAACTGCTTAGTAACAGTACACTACGCAGCAAGTTGTAAATCATCGGGATGTAAGAAGTGTTAGAAGAAACATAATACGCTTTTGCATCTAGAGCTAAACGATAAAGCAGCAGCGGGTCAAAAAACAACGGAATCATCTAAAAATCCGGTCGTGGCGCTTTGTGCAAAAGAAGAGGAACCACAAAAAAATATGGAGATGTCAACAGTGGTAAACGTTGCACAGAAGCCAACCAATCAAATAATATTGCCAACAGCTTGAGTCCAAATTGAAGATGCAGAGGGTGCTCAACACAGTTGCCGTCTCTTATTAGATCCAGGCTCGCAGTCAAATTTGATTACTGAAGATCTTGTACGTAAACTCAAATTACGGTGCAAAAAGAAGGGCGAATTCATCACCGTCGTAAATTAGGTGCAATTGAACATCGGGAAGACTATCGAGGTAAAACTTAAGTTAATGCACACTGAATGTTTGGTTTTGCCGAACATAACAGAGCGGTTGCCACAAATAAAAATCGATACAAGGCTCATACTACTACCAGAGGGATTGCAGCTTGCCGATCCAAGTTTTCACGAACCAGGTTCAATCGATCTTCTTGTTGGGGCAGGATTGTTTTGGCAACTTCTTTGCATCGACTCTATAATACAAGCGAAAGGTCTACCAAGGTTTCAAAACACCCTCTTGGGTTGGATTGTAGGAGGCGAGTTGATCCATGCGAAATATAGGAACCCTTCACAATTTTGCTAAATGGTGACAAATACGAAACTGTATGAGCAGCTTGAACGATTCTGGAATCAATAAGAAACGCGAGAAATTCGACGTTGGACCAGGGAAGAGGCTGAGTGTGAAAGACAATTCACAGAATCATTACAACGAGACAAGGACGGAAGATTTATCGTCGCTTTACCGCATATAATGCACGTTCGACTTGGTGAGTCCGAGAGCCAAGCAAAACGAAGGCTGCTCTCGCTGGAACGACGTTTTAGAGCTAATTCGGAGATAAAATCCGATTATGTGAAATTCAGGACTGATTACAAACAACAAGGATACATGTCTCGCGTGCTGGATGGGTCGGACGCTAGACCGGAGAGCACATTTGTCTTACCGCATCAACCGGTAATTCGTCCAGATAGTCTAACAACGAAGTTACGTGTCGTTTTCGATGCTTCAATGAAAACATCACTAGGAACTGCGCTGTAGGACAAACTCATGGTTAAACCGAACCTTAAAAAGGATTTGTTTGGAATTATTCTTTGATTCAGGACGCATAAATTTGTACTCACGGTGGACATAACCGCAATGTTTCGACAGATCCTTGTCCGAGAAGAGGATCGCGATTTACAGCGAATATTATGGAGATCGGAGTCATCGCATCCGATTCAGATTTATTGATTAAATACGGTGACATATGGTACCGTTTTTGGCTATTCGGTGCTTGCGTCAACTCATAGCAGAGGATACAAAGTACCCGCAAGCAGCAAGAGCAATTGAAGAAGATTTTTATATGGACGACGTGTTAACCGGAGCAGAAACGATTGAAAAGCCCATATCGTTACAACAACAGCTGTCTTCCACCCTTCAGAGAGGTAAAATCGAATTACGGAAATGACGTTCGAACGAGGTTCGGGTACTAGAGAATTTATCACCAGACTCCGAGGCAAATAATCTATTGAAACTGGACAAAGAAGGAGCATTAAAAAAACTGGGCCTCCTTTGGGATGTGAAATCCGACACCAAGGAATATAGTGTGTCGATCGAAGAATCGAAGAAGGTAACAAAGCGCATTGTCCTATCGAAGATAGCGCAAATCTTTGACCCTTTGGGTTTACTAGGCCCTGTGCTTATTACTGCGAAGCTTATCATGCAACAAATTTGACAAATGCAAGCTGGGTGGGATGACAATCGACCAGATCAGTTCCAAAACACTTGGGAAGAATACTATCGCTCATTATCAAAGATCAACGGAGTACGCATAGGACGGATCATCACTCCAGGAAATGACACGGGAAAATTTGACCTCGTCGGCTTCGGAGATGCCTCGGAAAAGGCGTACGGCGCAAGCCTGTATGCAGTATCAAAAAACTCTCGAGGTGAGACGAGCTCGCTTTTGATTTGTGCAAAGAGTAAAGTGGCTCCACTAAAAACAGTGGCCCTTCCAAAACTGGAGTTAAATGCGGCGCTAATGCTCGCAAAATTGTGCGACACGGCTGTTCAAGTATTCGCACATAAAATTCAAAGTGTACATTTATGGAGTGATTCGACAATTGTGCTCGGTTGGATAGCCTGGTCACCGAACATTAGAAAAACCTACATCGCAAATCGAATTAGCAAGATTCAAGGTTTAACTCGAAAGGCCATGTGGCACCACGTTCCGTCTGAAGAAAACCCGGCGGACCTATTGTCGAGAGGAATCTGCGTTGAAAGTTGGAAAGAAAGAGATTTGTGGTGGCATGAACCTGCATGGCTCAGCACCAGATTTTGGCCAGAACAAAAGCCAATTGACATCGAGATATCCGAGATAAAAGAGCCGGTCGTATTGCTCTCGACGAAAGACACATACGACATTTTTTTTAAATTCTCGAAATATGACAAACTGGAGCGCGTAATTGTTTATTATCTTCGATTCAAGCAAAACGCAGTGAAGGTAGAGACAAAGAGACAAAGCGGAAGTTTGACGGTAGAAGAACTAAAGAATTCCGAAAGGTTCATCATGACCATGGCACAGCGCGAAACGTTTATATCAGAACGTAGAGCTCTGAAACAATGACAAGTCGCTAAAGGAAGTAAACTAGCTGCACTCAATCCTTTCTTGGATGAAAAAGGGGTCATCAGAGTAGCGGACGTTTAGCGAAAGTGAACATCCCGGAAACACAAAAATACCCAGTCATTTTGGCTGATCGTCATCACGTCACTGAGCTCATAATGAGAAAAGAGCATCTGCGTCTGCTTCGGTGTGGACCAGAACAGTTGCTGTATTCTATAAGGCAGCGATTTTCGGTCCTCAGCGGACGACGGGAAGCCAGAAAAATAACGAGCAAATGTGTGCAACGCTATCGTAATAATCCAAAGGAACAAGAAGTTTTAATGGGCAACTTACCTGAACATCGAGTTAGAGGCTCTTTGAAGCCATTCGCAATCACGGGCGTAGATTACGCTGGACCGCTGCAAGTGCAGGAGAGTAGTCGAAGGGGAAGAATTTACATCATCAAAGCTTGTATAGCTGTTTTTACGTGTCTTGCGACCAAGGCAACGCATCTCGAGCTAGTGACAGAGCTAACCACGAAAGCTTTTCTGGCGGCTCTTCGCAGATTCGTGGCGAGAAAAAGCATCTGCTCAACGATGATTTCGGACACCGGGACGAATTTCGTCGGAGCAGTGAGAGATTTGAAGGAAGTGTAAACGTTCTTGGAGAACAAGAGGCAAACGATAACGGACTATCTGTCTCGGCAACGAATCGACTGGAGATTTATTCCACCAAGGGCTCCGCATTTCGGGGGTCTTTGGGAGGCGGCCGTAAAGGCTACCAAACGGCACCTTCATATGGTTACTAAAGGCATAATCTTCACCTTTGAGGAATATTATACGCTTCTGGTTGAGATCGAATTCATATTGAATTTCCGACCGCTTATTCCTCTCTCATGTAACCCGAATGATACTGCAGCACTAACTCCTTCCCATTTCTCAGTAGGGGACTCACTTGTACTGCCCGCTGAACATGACTATCAAAAACTTCCGGATAATCGACTTTCTCGTTGTCAGTACTTGCAGAAGATCCGACAGCATTTCTGGAATCGCTGGCACATGGAATATCTGTCTGAGCTTCAACGACGCCAGAAATGGCGACCGAAAGGCGCAAACTTAAAAGTGGGTGCGTTGGTTCTTCTAATAGAAGAAAATGTGCCTCCGCTCTAATGGACTCTTGGACGCATCATCGAGACTCACGCTAGGGAGGACAACGTTGTAAAAGTGGCTACAGTTCGAACTTCGAACGGCAATTACAATAGTGGTTGTCAAGAAACTCTGCCCTTTACCTACCGAAAAAGATGACGATTAAACAAACAAAAAAAGAGAGAAACCCTTTTATCGAATTTATTTGATCAAAGACTAGTTAACATTAAGTATTTTTCAGTTCCTAAAGAGAAAACAAAGGTCAAAGTGTTATTTTCTTAATTGTTTAATTTAGAAGCGTTTACTCATTAGTTTATTATATTATAAATGTCAAACTATATCTTATTGTATTTGAAAGGGAGACTTTCAAGGGAGGCAGGATGTTCCCGACTACAGCCTCGCAGTAGGCGAGAAACAAAAAGATTAAAGAGAGAAAGTAGAATTCGCAATATGGCGGAAAATGAGAGTGTACGAAAATAAAGTGTTATATTTAAACAAATTTTATGTATTACTCTTCAGAACAGACCTGAAAATCTCGAAAGTTCAAGTTTTCATCAAAATCGGTAGAAATTTTTGTTTTTCGGCTGTCATATTGTCGCCATTTTGAAATCATGAATTTCGAGTTCGTATTCGTAATTAGACAATTCAAAAACTTCAGGATACCCATTTTTATCGTACTCGATTTAAATCGCCAATTTCGGTCTGCCATATTGGCGCCGCCATTTTGAATTTCCAAAATTGGACTCCAGATTCGAATTCAGCGACCCCAGAAACCCTCGAGTAGAATTCAGATGACAAATCTAAGGAGGTTAAATAAGAAACAAACAGGGTCGGCTCTATTGCCTCAATGCCAACGAAGAGGTTCAAGGTATAACAAGAGGCTGGGAATTCGCTCATGACGCTGAATCTAGCGGCCATATACCGCTAAGACACTGTAGCGTCGACGTTTAAAAAAAATAAACAATCAGGCAAAACATATAACGGTCAACTCGCGCAAATTGAATTCAGCATTATTTTTAGACGGCTCCAAGGGTTCACGAGGGCTTCAAGTTTTCTTGCATGAAGTGTTTGTATGTAGCGAAGAATGCTGATTCACGCAAAAATTAAATTGAGTCGTCGCATCAGGATAGCCAAATGCATTTTTTCAGTTAAATACGTCGCGCGTATGATATATACGATCCATAGTTTAGCGCGTACGTGAATCATCGAATCTCCCTCTCTGCGTTCAAAACCTCACCCTGCCGTTACTGCTGTTAGTGTTCTATTGATTCATTATTTAGCTATCGATATTTGTTAATATCCTGGTCTCGTCTCCTTAGTATGATGTTGACGGCACTTAACTAATTTAACTGATCGCCGTACAATCGCTACAGTTGTGAGTCACTGCAAATGCTCCTTTTACTCGTTGTCTTACCTGCTCCCCCGGTTCCGTCGTGACTTCAATTAAAAGAAACCACAAGGTCGTGGTTCGTTCGATTATCCTCGGAGAAATTGCGTGGTTTCACTAGTTTTATTTTCATAATCGGATCGACCTGTCCCTGGTTTTGTCGTGAAGCATATAGAGGATAAAATAACCTCCTCTTCGAACGAATCTGATGCAGCAGTGATAGGATCGGAACAGGCTGACAATCGAAGACATGACCATCGCGGTGCTTCCGGTGAGATTTCGGATATCTCATTCAAATTGCGGATCAAAACTTGTGCAGTACACCTCAGACCTCGCACCACGAGTTAGGAGAAGATCGAATCTCTGAAGCAAAGATGGATATAATAGATTCGTCGGTAAGCGAGGAACAAGGTTCACGATCACGTGTGAGTGAGGTTGAAGAGCCTCACAACGGTGATATAATGATGACGGTAAATAACACGACGTTTCTTATGGAGGAGACTGGTGATGCAGGCATCAAGGAAATAGCGAAAGAAACGTGCGTCAGTGATGCCAGGCGCTCCCGCAGAAAAGTCCCTCGGCTACCCCCACCCGGCGGCTTCCCTCTCCCGCGCGCCGTAGCAGGCACGGACTTGTAGCGGTAGGCCACGCCTCTCGGTCGTTCGGCGTACGCTATTATTTTTCATATGCTATTGTTCTCTGAACATTAAAAAAATGTAACAAACAGAATAAAAATTAATGTTTATTTTTTTTATCGATCGGGTACATCATAATTTTTTTATAAACAAAAGAACTATTCACCTCGGATCGAACAGACAACCTCATGATTACGAGTCACGAGCTCTGCCGCTGCGTTACCGGTCTTCTTATGAGGATTCACAAATGTATGGCTTATTGAATGTTCAATATATGAATTTAAAAAAGTTTTAAGTAAAAAAATTGTTGAAAGTTTTAATTCATATACAGAATTCAAGAAAATATCATGGCTAAAATTGAACGGTGGCGTCGCCCGAAAAACAAATATTTTCGATAATTATGCCGTAAAATTTAGGTTTAGAATGTCAGTTGGATTCCGGTGAATTTTTTTTTCTTGCAGTTCATGACATTCCGCAAATTTCGGTTATTCCGAGATCTCAATACTAAGAATCATTCTCAAGATGTAGCTACTTGAGTAAAAAACTGAAAAAACATCAAATAGCGAGATATTAATCTTTTTCCAATTTTTACTCAAGTAGCTATATCTTGGGAATGATTCATTCTATTAAGGTCTCTGAATAACCAAAATTTGCGGAATGTCATGATCTACAAGAAAAAAAAATTAACCGAAATCCAACTGAAATTCTAAACCCTAATTTTACGGCATAATTATCGAAAATAATTGCTTTTCCGGCGACGCCACCGTTCAATTTTAGCCATGATATTTTCTCGGATTCTGTATATGAATTAAAACTTGAATATTTTTTTTTTTACTTCAAACTTTTTTGAATTCATATCATAATTTGTGGATCCTCAGAAAAACCTCGCAACAGCAGAGCTCGTGACTCATAATCATGAAGTCGTTAGTTCGATCCGAGGTGAATTGTTCTTTTTTTTATAAATAAAAATTTATGCTGTACCGGATCGATAAAAAAAATAAACATTAATTTTTATTCTATTTGTTAAATTTTTTTAATGTTCAGAGAACAATAGCATAATAGAAATAATAGCGCACGGCGAGCGACCGGTGGGCGTGGCCTACCGCGCTAACAGCCACTACCGAGCAGTGGCGCGCGGGTGGGGGAAGTCGCGCGACCGTGCGGGCCGCGGGATTTACTTGTCCCGCAGGCGGCCGAGTGGGGGGTGAAAAATCCCGCCGAGGGACTTTTCTCGCCCGTCTGGCATCACTGACGTGCGTCCACACATCGCCTAAGTTCGATGACAACATCAAGGCAAGTAACGAATGGGTTGTGCAAGAAAAGTGGGAAGGCTGCAACAAAAATACAAAAGACAACGAGATCGATGAAAAGCCAAAATCAAAGCGCTTGAAGCCATCGTATGTGGACGACGTCCCAGAGTTGGACTACATAAAAGATGCAAACACTGGACGCAAGCCCATGTTTTTGAGCGGAAACATCTCGAGTCCAATTCAGATAGATGGCAAAAAGTTGAATATGAGGCTCACATGTGCCTTTGACTATCTTCCAGGTAACACTGAGTGCAATTTCGGCTAACAGAACGTATAGGGAAAAATTAGAAACGTCTGAGTGTCCACTAGTACACCTTTGTTGTGATGTGATTAACAGCAAAAAAATCACAAAGAATCATTATCTCGAACGCACAAGAATTGTAAAAACAACTAGACTTTTTGAGACTAAAGGATACACCAGAACGATTCTTCAATTGAACGTTAAATGCAATGCTGCTCATTTAGCGCAATTCCTGTTTAGAGAGAAACCTAGCTACAGGTACGAGGTTTCATGTTCGTGTGGACATCAAAACAGTGAATCTCTTCCATTTGACGGAATCTCTTTCGTCACCGTTTGACATCCTTCTATGTGGCGGGCTGCTTAAAATAAAGGAAGGAATCGATGACGCTATGGAGGTCGGAAGAACGTGTTACCAATGTAAAGGAAAGTCTGAATGCGTCACTAAATACTGGCAAAACTTACTCATTGACACGAGCGTGGTATCCGACAAACATTATCCTAACCGTGACAAAATAGCGACACACACGTCAGATTCGATTGAAAAGGTTATCACAATTGACGGAAATAAATACATGTTGGTGGGCGTCATTCATTTCGCAGAAAATACCGAGCACTACATCGCAAATACCTTCGCCGGTACAAGTACGATGATTTGTACAAGAAACCAGTGGTAATTACCGCGAACACGAAAATACTACCTCACCTTATCATGCTTACGTTGTGCGGAAATGGAGATTAATTTATATGTATAAGATACTCGTACGAAGAAATTAAGAATTTATATAGAAAGTTACAAAAAAAATTATAAAAACGTAAAATGAAAAAAAGAAAAATATTAACTTGAGTTATAGCATTTTAAAGCTGTTTAACACGTTCAAGAGAAAAAGGGAAAAAAAACAAATAAAAAACAAAGAATAAGAAGCCAGTTCTCAATACGTTCACGTCGTTGGCTTTGGGTAACGCGAAAATTGAGTGTTTTTATTACTGAGACTCAGCTCCGAGTATCGGTATATCACTATCGCATAATCGATAAGGTGATGAATATTAATTATCATAATTTAAAGGTGATTAGAGATCGGAACTCTCTTCAAGGTCATGAGGGAGAAATAGAACTGTCGATTCCACCTACTAATGAGCCCAGAGCTTGTCTTTGGATACCAGCATATCACAATCGTATAGTCGATAAAGTATCAAAAAATTATTAATAATTATTTACAGATGATTAGGTATCGGAACTCTCTTCGAGATCGTGTAGGAGGACTAGAACTATCGATTCCACCTACTCATGACCTTAGAACTTGCTTTTAAGTATCAGCATATGACTAGATGTTTTGCGACCTTTTAATCCTCAACCTTGAAATGCTCATTCGCGATAAACCTGTTCAGTCTTTTAAGATTAAGTATTAATCTAAACGTCCGGCTTTGGGACCGGAAAGATATTCGACAAGAACTGGTCGTTCGATGGCGAACATATTTCGATTGCTCCCTTACGAAATAGCGTACGAATTTGATCATCAACGAATATTCGCTCTTGATAAGACCACGCGATCTCGCCCGGAAACCGTTTCTATCTCGGCTTCGACGTAAAAAAAATTTCATACCCTTCGATCCATTCGAAAATGACAGGATCCATTAAAAAATGATAGTACAGGATAAAAAACATAGCCTGCCGGCTGGACAACCTACATCTGACGTTTCTAATGTTTTCTGTAGCGTTACACAACCTTGCAGAAGGGCCTTCGTCAAATCCGAGGCGTTCGATGACTATCTACGATACGTGCCCGACCTCGCTGGTCGACTCTTGAATGACGATCGACAAGTCAGGTCTATCCAGTTTTTTGTGACCTTCGTCTGCTGTGTTTCGCTGATGGTTTAAGGTCTTTTGTCGTTAATTTCAGCGTTTTGGCCGACTTGATCTTTTCCTCCAGATCAACGCCGAAGAGCCATTCGTTGAACATCGTGTTCGACACGGGCGTCTTCAGCGATGAGCTCGGATTGGCCAAGACTAGACTTTTTCTTGCCGACGATTTTTCCCAATGCACGGACGAAAGTAGCCTGCCTCCTTCACTTAGGCTTTTGAGAAGCCCGATCTTTTTCGATGCCTCAATATTCATCGAAATCAAGATGACTTTCTCCAAACCTGCTAAACGAGCTGCTAAACACTCTTGCTTCTCGACAATACGATTTTCTCTCTTTATCGCTGACTCCTGAATGACCGCGATAATGTTTTCGTTCAGCTCGGGGATGGAAATCAAAGTACAATTTGCTGGAGGCGGGTACTTTCCTGAAAATTTTTTTATTTATTTGGTTCGAAGGCCATTCATCAAGACCTCCTCCCAGCAAAGCCCGACGTCCTTTTGGACAATAGTTAAACATTTTTTGTCCGACCGCCGATCACTTCCAGAACATCTTGTTAAAGCTCGATCTCGTGTTCTGGTTTTCCGCCGAAAGGTGTTACGACGCGAGGGTAATCTGTATGCCATCCTCTAATAATAGTGCCTCCGTCGATACGAGCAGCGGTATTCCCGCATCATCGATGCATTTGTTATTTTTTGTGCGAACATCATAGTTGTTTTCTGTTGGCACCGAAAATCGTTCGCCTTAGAAGTTCTGCCTTGGTTAACTACTTCTCGGTTCATACTAAGCCGATCGACTTACTGAACTCCGTCTTGAATTTCTCGATGACACACGACCCAACGCACGTCGCGCTTAATACCGTGAATGCCAATGCGATCAACTCTGGGTCCGACGTGTTGAATGGCGCGTTCGGGCTCGACTCCGTGAACAATAACTTGATCTTCGGTGTCTAACTCTACTGGGCGAACGACACCTCCAGTCTTCTAATAACGATCTTTCTGGTGAACGATGCCTTGACCCTCTCGCTTGAGTCTTCCTATGCGAGGGACGGCTCGAGAATCTCGATATAGACCTCCTCGTAAAACGACGCTTCGCAAACCCTCTGAACGATTTATTCCTGGAACGTCTCGGTAAAAATCTGCGCGATGTAGTTCTATACGAGAAACCCTTACCTGCAAAGAATGCGCATCCAACGTTCGATCTCAACTCATCTCGGAATTCACGGTCCGCCATAAAATAAAAAACGTAAATAAGGCAGGTTAGTCTTAGCGAGTTATGTGTGTCCAACTCAAAAACACAGTAGCCTTCCTTCGTCAAAGGTGTGCATTCCGGTAAAAGCTGGAAGCAACGTGCATAACGATAAAAACATTACCAGAGCGAACTGAGATACGTTGGATACGCGGTAATTCAGCTTAAAAAGTCTCGTTTACCAAACCCTCATTTTGCCTGGCTCATAAAGTACGGTTATACCTCCACTTACGCCGCTTTGCTGTCTGACGATCGAATTTCTCATTGAAATGACGTATCCGCCGTTGAATATTCATTTCTCGTGCCAATAATGAATTTCATAAATGTTAAACAGCAATTTTTCAACTTTTGACATTGGAACAAAGGAAAAGGATGGAGTTGAGGACGCGCGCGCGTGCCTTCGAGCGTCGGTTGTTATACTGAGCTCTCCCAATATGGCAGCCGTTCAGGCTACAATATTTGTTCAGGTGGTCTTGCAGAATGCGTGAAACGTATTTCGTGTTTGTTTTTCCACTGCACTATAGATGCTTTTTCGGATTGTACCGATACTTGAACACACGGCATATTTGAATAGTATATTAATTGTCGGCCGAGGCGAAGCCGAGGTTGATAACCATGTGATCTGAGGCTTTATTATTTACTGCCCGAGGAGAGTGTACGATTTGTCTCATAGACGGAGCCGAAAAGCGGAAACTTCGTTCCGTGCAGCGACACGAAAGTTTCGCTTTCGACCCGGAAGTGAGAAAAATCGTTTTCTTTGATTCGTGGCTCGAGCGGCTCTGTTTTGCCGGCCGTCGGTATCGACATTTCTTGTTTTTCTTGCTTTATGAAACAAATGTCGTTCCCACGTTTGCGTCTTGTACACTCTCTTTTCGCGCTCGGATGATTATTCGGCTCCAAGGACCAATTTATATTAATTGTTTCGGGATTTTTATTTGAGGTATTTTGGAGAGTGAAGAAAAAACAAGTCTGATACTCTCACGATTTATTAGTCATCTTGGTTTTAATAATGCAAGACACCGCAGTTCTGCTACGGTAGCGCTGTGTTATGTTAATCAAACGCACGAAAAATAAACATTTATATCTATTAACAGGACCATTCGCACGAAAACCTTCCTTGAGTGAGGACGTGTTTACGTACGAGATGATAAATATAATACATATATTAACGAAACAATTCAAGCACGTGAGTGAGCAATTAACGTGGGTAGTCAGCATAACTAAATATATAACTTACCCACCAATAAGTGCAGTGTACTGCAACATTGATGTGAATAACCCAAACAGACACCAGCACTCAACGAAATGAGAACAAACAACAGTCCAGTGGCAGGACCTACTGGAACGCCAGTGAGCTACCCTTCCCTGCCCCTACACCAGCAGAAAATCCGAGCGACATACGCATCCTTTTGAGAAGGAACAGTGAACAAAGTATAGGCAACAAATCGGCAGCATGGCAGATCGTCCGCAGCAAAAAACGCCCTAGGCTCACCAACGCTTCGGACAGCGAGGGAGAAGAAAGCAATAAAATTCCCTGTAACAACAGATACACGGCTCTTACCAATATAAATGTAAACAATGATCACAACATGATTACAGAAGAGGTAAGCGAAACAACTCCTAAACCACCACCGATATTCGTCCCAGGTGTAAAATCGATCACTGAGCTGAAAAGACGACTTGAAAGAGACATAAATAAAAGCGACTACACACACAAGACAATTAACAACGACGAACAAATCAAAATAATAGTCAAGAACTCAGACACGTATAGAAAAATCGTACGTACCCTCAATGAAGAGAATGCTGCGTACCAAACATACCAACTGAAAGAAAACCAGGCATACCAGGTGGTCATAAGATCTTTGCATCCATCAACTCCCACTGACGAACTAAAAAATGCTATAGGAGAACTCAGACACAAAGTACGCAATATAATAAACGTCAGAAATGGAAAAACAAAAGAACCGTTACATCTTTTCTTTGTGGACCTGGAACCCGGGCCCAACAACGAAAACATATATGGCACTGACACGATTCTAAACGCCAAGATCGAAGTGGAACCACCAAGGAAAAAATCCACGATAGCTCAATGTACCAGATGCCAGCGCTATGGTCATACGAAAAGCTACTGTCGTAGACAGTTTCAATGCGTCAAATGCGGAGGTGAGCACAATACAACATCGTGTAAAATATCAAGTAAACTACCAGCCAAGTGCGTGCTTTGTGAGGGCGATCACCCAGCGAGCTACAAGGGCTGCCGGCTATATCAAAATATACTAGAGAAACGGAACCGGAGCGCGCAAAAACCGCACTGGCTTCGATCTCAGCTAAGACAAGACTCAAACGATGCTGATGTACAAGACAATTACCACCAATCGACTAACGAAATTAGGGAAACGCAGCCAACTCGTAGCTATGCGCAGGCAATAGGAGCAAGGACAGGTAACAATCAAAGCGTTCCCAATGATAATTCCACAATCATTCTTCTCATTAACATTCTTGAAAACTCTTTCACCGAATTCAGACACGCCTTAACGCAACAAAATGAGTTGCTTAAAACCATGATAAAAATGCTGACAGCAGTATTAACAAAGTTTGCGGATAAATAACTTCACCTCGTACAAAATAGTATTATGGAACGCAAATGGGCTAGCCCAACATCAGCAGGAACTAACAACATTTTTGCAAGTAAACAAAGTCGATATTATATGATTGCGGAAAGTCATTTCACTGATAGGAACCACCTGAATATCCGAGGTTATAACGTCTATAGCACTGAACATCCGGATGGTACAGCGCATGAAGGAACAGCAATATTAATGAAAAAAACGATTAAACACCACGAATTGCGACCAACCGACAAAGACTACCTCAAGGCAACAAAGATAATCATCGAGGACAAGGAACTCGGTCCCACAGCACTTGCAGCGGTGTACTGCCCACCGAGACACAACATTAAGAAAAAAAATAAATTCAAAGAATTTCTGCAGAGTCTGGGGCCACGTTTCATCGCAAGAGGCGACTATAATGCAAAACACCAAGCATGGGGATCGAGGCTGACAACAACTAGGGGCCGAGAATTGCTGAAAGTGACGGCAGACTGCAACTGCACCTACCTCTCTGCTGGCCAACCAACATACTGGTCAACTAAAAAATAGAGAAAACATAGACGACGCGATTGAACAGTTTTACGAGGCTAATACAGAGAGCCACCTGGGAATCTACACCAGCTACAACAGAAAGCCACGACGATGCAATGCCCCCAGAGGTAATCCGAAGTAAAATAGCCAAAAAAAGGCGAGCCAGAAGGCAGTGGCAACTGAACAGAAACTTCAGCGACAAAAGAAAGCTCAATAAGGAGACTCGGGAACTAAAAAAACTAATCTCACAGCACAACAACAACAGGTTCGAAACGTACCTGACGAAACTATCTAACACAGCGGCCACAGAATATTGACTATGGAAAGCCACCAAAAGAATTAACACCACGAAGAGCTACAATCCTCCAATAAGAAAACCAGACGGAGGATGGGCCCAGAGTGACCTGGAAAAAGCGATAACGTTTGCTGAGCATCTGGAAAGGGTGTTTACACCAATCCAATCGCAGCAAATCACCGCGGAAATCATGGAATTCCTAGACAGCCCGCTGCCGATGGAAATGCCCATCAAGCACATCACAACGGCAGAAATAAGATATATATTCAATAAGATATTGAAACCTGAAAAACTTCCAGGTTACGATCTCATAACTGGCCTAGTGCTCAAGAAGCTGCCAAAAAAGGGGCCAATGTTCCTTACGACACTCTTTAACGCAATCCTCCTCCCGGCACATATACCCAGCCAGTGGAAAGTGGCGCAGGTTATTATGATACGAAAACCGGGTAAACCGCCAAACGATATCACATCATATAGGCCAATAAGTCTGCTGCCGGTTATATCTAAAATATTCGAAAAACTGCTACTAAGAAGAATGCCAGTACAAATAGAGAAAAGGAACATAATACCAGACTACCAATTTGGTTTCAGGAACGGACATTCAACAGTAGAACAGGCTAATAGAGGTAATACAACACCATATCCAACGCGCTCGAAGAGAATAAATTTTGTGCAGTAGTGTTCCTAGACATCCAGCAGGCCTTTGATAAAGTGTGGCAGTTTGGATTGCACTACAAAATCAAACAAGCACTCCAAAGTTCTTCCCGATTTTGAGATCGTACCTAAGCAACAGGACATTCCAGGTGAAATACGGAGCGGAAGTCACAGACCTCTATACAATAAAATCCGGAGTCCCACAAGGCGGCGTGCTAGGCCCAGTGCTGTACACGCTATTCACAACGGACCTTCAAGTGGGACCGAACACACTCGTGGCAACATTCGCCGACGACACAGCAATCATGGCCACACACAGTAATGAAATTACAGCCTCAAGGGAGCTGCAAAGAAGACTCAACGACGTGCAGACATGGTTGGAAAAATGGAGGCTCCAAGCCAGCGCGACAAAATCAGTGCACATCACATTCACCGTGAGGAGAAAAGAAAGGAACTAGACACAAAGCTAAGAGCAATGTATTGGCTCCTGGACAGAAGGTCAAAGTTATCGCTCTACAGCAAAATCATCGTACATAAAGCAGCCCTGCAGCCCGTTTCGGCACACGGCATACAACTGTGGGGAACCGCAAGCAAGGCTCAAAAAATTTAAACCAACGGATCTTCGACAACGATTCCACGCGGTATAACCGCGTCACGATGAGCGGCGACGGCAGAAACATGCATGAAGGGGGAAAGCGCGCTAATAATCACAACTGTTGTATGTACGTTTGAATGCGTGGATGAATGGATGTAGGAATGAATCTCGTTTGAGACCGATTGTAACTCAGTGATAAACGTAGAGCGGAGCAAACCATTGGACTTGCCCTCTAAACCCAAACAACACACAAACTATAGAAACTATTTAATGCAAAAAATGGCAGCTTATAGTTAAAAACAGGAAAGGAGAAAAAAAATCTATCATCAGCAGACTTGCTAGATCTCAAGACATTTTTCTAAAAATTCAGTGTCATTCAACTTAAACTGCTCGACTGATTTTTTATAACCAATTTGTACTCAAACTGTGTTTTATAGTGTATGTATGTGTGTGTGTGTTTGTAAACCAACTCTCAGACCGGTATATTGTTATTTTGATAAGTTCGCATGTAAACGACGAGAAAACATGTTTCGACATATTCAAAATGCTGTAAGCATCGATTTATCCTACCGAATCACTCCAAGTACAAACCCAAACGTTTTTGTATGATAGTCTATTTGAGTACCAAATTTGCAGAAGTTACAATAAAAAATATGGGAGTTATCGGGCCACCAGAAAATTCTGCATTCATACATTCATACACAAACGTACACATACTAACCTGTTTTCTAAACCACTTTTCTCATTGTTTTGGGATATTCTGAGTATTTGAACAAGAAAATATTAACAAAAAAATTTTGGAAAACAACGCTTTATCTATTACGAAGCCAAAGAAAATTAATGTTAGACGAGCTTACTATCAATATTACAGGATATCAAATCATGCTCTTTTATAAAAACCGCTTCTGGAATGTTGTCCGCAGTTATTCATCCTAATGCAGTACTGTATCATTTTTACACGAGAGCACAGAGAAACTGCAGACAACCTGGCTGATACAGGCGGCTTTAGTGTACTGAATTTCTACTAAATAAGTTTACATTAGAAACTCACAACTAATGCAGTCCGTTCAGCAGTTGGTGCATAACCTAGTGCGCGACTAAGCGGTCTGCCATCCAAGGGGTGTTTGCAAACAATGCGTCTTAACTCTGGAGACCGCTGAAATCATACACCGACTACATTTCCACCGCTCTTGAACATACTCACGCTTGCAAGTGTAAACAAACAGTAACATGCAATATTTATAATAATTCATGTGTAACTGGAATTTATATGGAAGGCTTAATGTCTGCACTATATTTTACGGTTTATGGACATAGCCAAATAATTTCTCGTATTTTTAATCTTACAGAGCAAGGGCAGAATACAAGTAAGAAGAAGATAACTTTATCGAGGTGGCTGAGAGGCTTGAAGACTCACCGAAAAGAAAAACAGCAGGGCCAAATGCAAGGTTCGCCGAGGCACAGTCGAACGCGAATCGGTGTACCACAGAGGGTAAGTTTTCAGCTCTTCTGATGTGTACTTACCGTATGCTCACCTATGCGCATGGTAGATTCACTCAGCGCGGAACACCTAGTCATGTCATAAAGCATTTCGAGCTATTGTGAACATATATAACGAGTGTATATCTTTGCCGAGTTGATCACGATCCAATATAAAAATAATATGAGAATTTGTGCGTGAAGCTTTACGTCCTACAGTCGCGTCACGTTAAATCGTATACATAAAATATCATCTACTTGAATCCTCTTGACGGAGGACTGATGTAGCTAAGCAACCGATTCTAATTGACCACGTGTTATTAATGAGTTCCATTACTACTTCACAGGATCACATGATTGCAACGGTAATATCTTCGTTTTGAAATCGATTAGACTAATGTCCTTACCACGACTCGTACCTTTTCCTCAACTCATAACTGTATGTTCATGGCTTTCCGGTACATATCAAATGCTGATTTGATGATTTTTCAGGTTTTTACTCAAGCAGCTATATCTTGGAAATGACTCATTCTATTCAGGTCTCTGAATAACCAAGGTTTGCGGAATGTCATGATTTGTAAGAAAAAAAATTAACGGAAATCCAACGACATTTTAAACCCAAATTTTACTACATAGTTGTCGAAAACATTTTTTTTTATCGGCGACGCTACCGTTCAATTTTAGCCGTATTTTTTCTCGAATTTTGTATATGGATTGAAAAAAGTTTCCATTGAAAAAAGTTTCAATTCATATACAGAACCCCCCCCCCCCCCCCCCCCCGGCGGCTTGCCGGGAGTAAAGATTGCTCGACAATCAATTGGTCGTAAATTTTTGATTTGCTTCAGTTTCGATTCATTTAGTTCTATGTTTCGCGTTAAGTTAAAAGCTGTTTGTTTAATCGCGTTTGCTGTGGACTGAGTTAATTGTGCTATAGTTCCGTTATTAAGATTCAATATTTTCAGTTGCGTTATGGTTCAGATCGTTTAAATTAGTTAGTTTGGCTCTCTGAAATTATGTTAATTTTGTGTTAGTACGCCGTAATATTTTGTGTGCGCAAATTTGCTATGCTTAGCCCTCTATCTTTTGCTTGTTTGCCGTTGGATTACTCCCTGAAGGTCACTTGGACCGGCGGGTTGTTTACATCTCGCGCGTATTGTTCGGCTCACGCTACCTCCCCGACGCTACCTCACTATCTTCGTCTGAGCTGCACGAACATTCACACTTTTGTATTATTGTAATTTTCCTCTATATTTATTCGTTCTCGTATCGAAGCTACCTCCGATGGTTTATTATGATTATTTTTCGCGATTCCTTAAAAATTATTTTTGGTTTCAAGCTACCTTTAGTCTATTATTGAATTATAATTATGCTACCTATGGCTTAGGCCGCCGTTTCGAGTTAATGCTACCTGAAACTTCGCGTGATTAATTTGGTTCTTTTGGTTTCTTCTTTTATTTATTTTATATCGAGTCCATGTAGTATTATGATCATTCTTGTCCACCATCATGTTATCGTAAATGCGCCTTGACCTTGGTCAAGTGCCGCCCGGGAAATGGTTAATAAATCAAATCATTTCTTTGAAATTCTAATTCTGTCGCCTCATCATTTCGTCCAGCCCCTCTACCATATATCAACTCGCGGAGCCTGAGCTAGTCGTGTGTCTCTAGGCTTCTGAACGCGTCCTCGCGCGACCACGCTTCTGCCGCTATGTCATTGGCGACAATATAAGTCGATGAAAATCTGCGGTACCTCGGTACCTGCCGTCCAGTTGCCAGTGAGATGGATCCGCGAATCACTTCGAGTTTTGGGATTAATGAAATAATTAAAGATGAGTTTTGAGCGGTTTGGCGTAATAGTTTGATTTCGAGTTGCGGGTCGTGTCGAGGGGAGGAGAGCCGGGGTGGTGAGTGCCACCTGGGAAATTCCTCGAAATATATATGTATTACTTAACGACGTATAAGAAAAAAATTGCATTGCAATATAAACATTTTAATAAAAAAATATCATTACATTAACGTGCCAGATACAAACCGATATCACTGATAAAATAATAAGCCCCAATCCAAGGAATATTTGATTTCTTGCGCAAGGGTTTCAAAGAAGAAGAAATGAATAATAGGCCGCCGCCCAATAACGATTCAAGCTCTTCAAGACCCAACACCAATTCAATAACACCAACTTACGCACACGCGCATGCGTTAACATTGCTGTCTACCCGTTCAGCCCGCGATCGTGAACTAACAGAAAACCAGCCTCATGCACATCTACATTAACGCATATCTACATCCACTACGACATTAACGCCACACAAATCGACAGTCGAATTCAACTGGCAAACATATGAGGAGCCGACAATCCTTATTCGAATGATGTTATTCTACGCACGACGAACGGATTTCATGTAAAGTCGAACTCCAATAAACTGCTTCTCACGCGAGCTCTAGACAAAATATTATACGCAAAGTCTATCGATAGCTATTCCCAAACCCTAGCTTACACAAACAGATCCCCTAGCGATGCCCCCCCCCCCCCCCCCTCCCGCAAATTTTTCTCATCGCTACTGTTGAGAATGACCTCAACGATTCAAGCCAATCATCGAGAGAGCAATGAAAAAATCAACAACACAGATAAGAGTCATTGCTGGAGGCACAACTTCATTCGAGACATTCATAAACGAAGGTTTCTTTTTCCTACACAAGCATTGTTCTACGCATCCCAGCACTTCACCAGCTCCCACTACTGAACCCTGCGGTAAATGTGTACAGTACACCTACAGAACCAGTAACTGCACTAAGGCTAACATCTGCGACTAATGCAGCGCAAACACAGGACAATTGAATGCACCTCAAGCCTGCCGACAAAGTGTTCTGGCTGCACTTGTGCCGAACATGCCGCCTCGTCTTTCCAATGCCGCAGAAAACCAATAGCTCCAATCGACGGCATTCTGAATACGAAAATTCAATCGATCAACAAATAATTTGCTATAAAAAAATCACCTCAAACTCAAATACCCACGCTCCGATTACCATCCGCGATCACATAATCAGAACTTACACAAACAATATCAACGAGCAAAAGTACAGCAACCGAAAAGAACTCATCGCAACGGTTCGTCTCTGAATTCAGGATCGACGCATGTGTGGTTTTCTCAGGTAACAAAATGTACATTCTGATGTTTAGCCTTGAAAATTTCAAATATCCTCCTCCCACGAAAACAACTACAGGAGTAAATCAGGTCGTTTGTAGTAGCTAATCTAAAAATTCTATACGCCAACATAAATAACTATAATAGGCACTGTTACGTCCCGAGGTAACAAGACGTTCGAAAGGAAGACATTTTTTGGGAGTTCTCGTTCGATTAAGAGTTGAAACTCAAATTTCGGATTGATACATGCGTTTATTCTTTATTTGAAGAACCAAATCTAATACTTTGAATCAAGTGATTTAATAGGGAAAAAACTTCTTATTTATCGCTGTTTACGATAATTACTAAATACTATAAATTAGGTTTATAATTAGAAGTTAGGCTCTTGAGCCTTCGATAATGTGATTTTATTTCATGTTTGTTGATTGACGATTGATTAAAGACTAATAAAATAAAAGTTTGATAGAATGAAGAATAGGTGAATAAGATTTTCAGTGGAGGTTTTGGGAATCGTTGGGACCACTGATCATACACTGCACGTGCGGACAGCCAACCTGCATAAAAGTAAAAACGGAACAAAAAGTTAGAGTAGCGAATACACTTTGCCAGAAATTGGAATACATCCGGCGCGACTGGAGTCAGCGTCTGAAGGTGTTATAAACAAATTAAATTAGAATATTGTAGGATTATGAAGTTTAGAAAAAGCATTGAGAATTGTAGAATGAATTGTAATGATAAGATAAAATGTGTATTAATGATATTAGAAAAAATAGCCAGAACGTAACGGGCACAATTGCTCATTAACAGCTTCATAGAAAAATTGAACATCAATTGCATTGCCTTCATAGAAATGAAAACCCAATCAGAAACCAATACAGAATATTGCAACTGAAGAAACATCAAACAACATGGGAGTGTAATAAACTCAAATACAAGAGGAGAAACCATGTTCCAATTAGACCCTCGTTTTACAGCAATAAAAGAGAACACCTTAGCTATAACCAACTCACTTAACGAGGGCTTCCATGTGTCCATTCCATTTAAAAAAGAGTATCTTCATGTATTCCTCGTTTACATTCACCCACATTTTCCAACTGAAAATACCATCTTCATAAAAGGCAGCAGAGATAAATATGTGCTAATAATCGGGGACTTTGAAGTAAATAACCAGACGAAATGCCAGCTCCTGAACTTCATTAATAACTCTTCCTTGAAGAAATACAAAACTTCACCGGCCTTTCTTATGATGAACAAGCCAGATTCAGCACTTGAAAGGCTTCTATTGACCATGAACGTGCGCAACGATATCACATCTATAGAACTAGCCCCCGATCTAGGATCTGATTACTCAGGCTCAATCATCTCACTCGACCTAGAAGCTGACTTGGCTGATCCCAGAGTTGAACCTTAACTACAGAAAAGGTAACCTAGAAAATAATGATGCAGATATGTTACAATTTCTCAACAATAAGTGGAAAATGTCAGGTCATCCGGCTTTGCGCCAGAACAAGGCGCGCCGCAGGGATCTCCTCTCTCACCGCTTTTGTGTAATGTAGACTGCTTCGACATCTGCAACTACAACAGACAGGACAAGACGTACTCGGAACCTAATTTTTACATTTTACAGTACGTGGACGCAACAGGGCTAATCGAACAGAATAAAACTACTGATGCCGCTATCCGCACTCCACAAGAACTCTCAGACAAAATATAAGCAGGTTCATAAAACAGAAAGTATATTCAACCACACAATCACATATAACTCTTCCTGTCTATCAATGTACAACAGATATATCAAAGACAGACCACCAGCCAAATATATAGGCATCACTATCGACAGTAAATTAATTTTAATCGCACGCATAACACGTTCGCGAAATTATCTTCCGAAACAAGTACATTACAATAGAACAAGCGACTAAAATTTATAAATGGATTTGCCCCCTATTCTCGAATATGGCCTATTTTCTCTTCCTCAACTGCAACAACCTAGAGTCAAAAGAAATATCCGAACGTCAGAAACAATACTATAACAATACTAACTAACGGAACTAACAATCCTCTCCATAACCCAAAATCCTCTAAATTTATGAAATTATTAAAAAATTTAATTTTCTACGCATATAAATGAACAACCCTTTATTATTACTTCTGCGTTAGGGTTTATAATATGTAATTTCGCTGAAAAGCACAGCATTTCATTGCATTACATTAGAACCAGAGATAAACACATTCGAATGAAAAAGTATTTAAATACACTATTTATGGCTTTGACCGAGAATATATACATAGTATATATAGAATATAGAATATATATATATATATAGTATATATTCTCATAGTATATAGGCTGTCAAAATTCCATCATAAAAAACTCGACAGATAAAGGCGCAGCCTATAATACTATGTATATATTCTCGGTCAAAGCCATATGACACAATTTAACATCTGACGTAAAACTAGAAGAAAAACGATTTTGGATAAATTCTGCCAGGGCCACGATAGCAAAATTGGTAACCCACCAGGCTAGAAACTTGAGGTTGCCGGTTCGATCCGGGTCGTGGCAGAATGTTTTCACAATTTGTTCGTGATTCAAAGTTCGTCAATTGTGGCTGATTAATGAATGAATTAAATTTATTAAGTTGCTACAATCGACATATGTAAGGAATCGTATTTCAAATATTGGGATCATGGTCTCAGATTCGAGATGTGCTTCGCCACAATTCCATCATAAAAAACTTGATCAATAAAGTCGCAACCTATAATACTATGTTATAATTTTAGGGTTGAATATACAGAAAATCTTTAAAATACAATACCTGCTTGCGAAAACTCTCCTGTCTTAAAACACCGAACGCACTTACGCACTTTTGGGATTATTCACTCACAGGGAGATAATCTCTCCACAGAAGTATCAATTAGCGATCTGAACACTTATTTCTCCTCAGTCTGTGCCAGTCATGTAGCATCTGTGTGGGTTTCGAGCGAAGTGATAGAGGCCAACTATGATGATTCGATATTCTCCTTTGGGGATAACCACTCTGGAGAGGTTACTGAAAGCGTTTAATCATGGTTCCTCAAATGCTGTTGGGGCAGATGGCATCTCCCTGAAAGTTCTTCGGATGGCCTTACCTGCGATTTTCACTGTGGTCTTTCATATCTTCAATTTGTCATAGATGCAAGGGACGTTCCCGATGATTTGGAAGAAGGCTTTTATAAGGCCTATACCAGAGGTCAAGGCATCTGACTCTCCATCTAATTACAGACCGATTTCGCTTTTCTGCTCACTATCTAAAATCCTGGAACGGATTGTTGTTGATCAAACTACAAATTTCCTCGACTCAAATAACCTTCTGGATCCTAATCAGTCAGCCTACAGAATAGGTTTTATACATCGGCACTCCAGCAGGTATGCGATTATGTACGTATTGATAATGGTATTGTAACAGTGATGGTCTTGCTCGATTTTTCAAAGGCCTTGGATGGGGTGAGCCACGGCATATTGCTTAGCATGCTTGGGCGCCTAGGCTTCTCGGCATCTGTTATGTCATGGATCAGATCGTATCTCACTGGTAGGTATAAGGCCGTTCTAGGCACGGGATGTACAGATCTGCATGGAATGAAGTAAGGACTGGCGTGTCCCCTAATGGTCTGTCCTTAGCCTTTCGTTATTCACGCTCTACATTTCTGACCGCAGATACGCACCTGCCGTGTATGACTTTTATGCGGATGATCTGCATATTTTCATGCGGTGCTCGGTGTCAAATCTAAGCAGCTGTATCGCCAAGGTCAACATGGATATAGTGCTTATCAGAGTGTGGTCCTCACTCAATGGACTTTTACCTAATGCTGATAAAATTCACGCAATAATACTCGGCGTTAATCCTTTCGTGCATTCTCTCAATTTTCCTGAAGTTCCGCAAATTATTAATGGTAGGGCCATAGTACGGTATTAAAAATGTGTCAAGATTCTAGAAGTCTGGATTGATGGTGTACTCAGTTGGAGGGAAGAAGCAATCGGCATATCAAAAGCTGCCAGCGCACGTCTGCATTAGTCAAAGGTCTGCCGAAGCTTTCTTCCGCAGTATACGGGCGTTAAACTTCTTTCGATACTCATGCTTTTCGACTATTGCAGGTGTGTTCTCTTTGAAATTCCAGATGAGTATGACAATATTTTAAGGGTGGCGGTGAATATGTGCGTGCGTGTCATATTCGACCGTAAATTATTCCAGCATGTAATCCCATATGGGATAAGCTCTCGTAGTTGCGGTTATAGGAGAGAAGGAAATATTTCATGCTGTGCATGATTTATGAAATTCCAAAGCAGAAAAGGCCGGCGTACTTAAGATCGTTGTTCGAGATTAGTTTTCCTAGAGAATGTATGCCCCTGCGGAGAAATTCCGACTTCTAAGACTAACCTTCCTCATTTTCGTACAGAGTGCAAAAGGTATGCTTTTAGTGTCGCTGCTACCCATTTGTGGAATATGTAACCTCCGGATAGCATAAGCTGGTCACTGTTCTGATCACGGCTAATCCAGTCTAATTTTCACGCGCGATGTACTATAATCTTTTTTTTTTTATTTTGTGAAGTATTTTTCATATAAATATTGCAGAACACATATCGGGAACTGTCACCTTTGTCCGTCCACTCTCGTTCGTGCATCAGCAAGCCCGGTGGGCACTAGCTAACTTTTGCTTGACCGGTATTGACTAACCGGTATGTCTGAGGAATCGAAGTGAAGAGGCTCGATTCCAACCAAAAGAAATAATCAACTCGGAAGTCGGGGCAGAACTAACGATCGAGAGCAATCATAACCAAAAAAATATCGGGAGCTTAGTTAATCGTTGTCGTCGCGTAAAATTAACAAACGCAACTAGAGGCACTCACGGGAGCAAACGGTTGCAAAAAATGCACAGCCCCTCAGTCTGCTAAGTTATGGTAGAGAGGTCTAGGTATGGCTCAGTAAATAGCTTCATTTAATCGGAATCCTTAACACCGAGAACTTCAATGTTTGTCGAGAAATATCCGGGAACAAATACAATAAATTGTATTGTTTAATCAATATGCAAGAACCAGCATGAAGCACGAGATCTTTCATCGAAATAATCGATAAAAGTATTCATTAGATCTAGCAGAACTATTTCAACAACAAAAAACTGTCGATGAAACTATTCCCACAAGAAATACTGTCGATGGAACTTTTTTTCAAGAAAAAATGCTTTAGATGAGATTTGTTCAACAGAAACACTGAAAGTATTTGATTTAAAAGGATCATCGAAAATGATTGCAAGAAATGCAGGTTATGGAATGAAAAAAACCTTATTAAACATTGGAGGATGATTTTCGTTCTGAAACACACGCGGTTGCACAAGCTCAATGAATTGGTTGCCGTTACCGGCCATTGAGTCGCGACGACCGATAAGTAAGTTGAGGCCCCCCACTGGTGAACTGCGCACGAGCTACTATCGAAGTTAGGTGAGCTACCTAACTAAAGTGTACCTTGCATCATAAAAGTAGTAACAACCAACTTTAAATTGTTGATACGGCTTTACGACGTGGTGGTCGCAACGAAAGCAATACTCCTCGCAACTCATTCTAGTCCACCCCATTTTTCGTTAGTTCTCCCAACTTATCCTTTTTTCCGTGTAGAGGCAGCAAAGGCTGCAGAAGGAGAGTTGTATGGGCTGGGCATCGATGATTCAATTTAGAAGTAATAAATTACATTTCATCTATGTATTGTGACATTTTTCCGTCCAAGATAACTCGGGAAAATTATCTCGTGAGTCTCAAAAATAATTGTAAAGACCGAAAACAGCTGTAACTTTGTATGGCTCGCTTTAATTAAATATATGTTTGGTCAAAACTGAGCGAGTACAATAGGAGGTTCGTAGTCTCCAATCTTTCCAAAAAATATTTACAAAAATGACGTGCTCACTGGCACAACTACTTCTATATAAAATAAATTACAATAAGAAGTAATTTCCAACCTCGTGTCAGATTAAAAGAGTTCTCATTCTCTCTCTCGCACGTTACGGGATAGCTAATGCCGGTCTCGTGATTTTCCAATAATGCGATATTTCCCAACAAAACAATTACAAAAATACAATAATCAAAAAGCAATTCGGTGAAATATAATATTTCATTCTTATCAGTTGGTTGGTCGTCTCGCGTCATGGCGGCTGAAGGTCTGCACTTATTTTGCAATCCCAAAAAAAAAAAACAACTACGACTTTCCGAAACACGATTATATCGTGGCACCTCTGCAGTACAATATATAATGTACTGACCCACTTCGAGATTGGCGAAGTCCCGTGCAAGATACTTTTACAAAATCGATCTTTCGTTATTTTCCGAATCCGATTAATTTCCCAATAAAAGTTCCGAGACTATACAAGTTTGGCAGTGGCACTGTTCGCAGTCGTGTCCAGCCAATAAGTGACGAGTCGCGGCTCGTGCTGAACTCGCCAAATTTCGCAACAGGGCCCGGGGGCCCGCGGAACGGAGGGATGCGCATCCCTTCGCGCGACCATCGATCGCGATCGATCTATCGCGACGTCGAGCGATCTAGTCGTAACCCGCGAGTTCCAAACTCCCATATGGCGATGTTCCGTTGCGCAGCAGCTCTTCCGCTGCGCAGCTGGTGATTCGTTCTTTCAGTGAATGTGCCTTGGCGCTAGCTTTCCTCCGTCCGTGTTGCTGCTTGTCCGAAAATACAACAATATAGGGTTGAGGGACTGATGCAGTACCTCCCTCATCGAACGGAACGAACGTTGATCGCCAGTGGGAGCGGTGACCGTGACATGGAAGTATTTTCCAGAAAAATCAATAAATAGTTCCTAAAATCTCGTGGAGATCTAGTTGAATTGGCGGGATGCTGCAGTATGCCCTATTTTATTGTCGTATTTTGCCTCGCAGCCGTATCCCGGCTTGCTGGCTGGACGATTTTTATGTCGCGGGTGACACTGAAGGGGGGAGAGATGCAATGGACACCGCGTAATGCGAAATGCCGCGTTACAGTATATATATCTCTATATTATGAAAAGATTTCGCTGGCGCCGCCGCCGATGCCGTGTACAAGAATCGAGCATGGCAATTGAGAGATAGGGGATTCCCGAGGGATAGAGGAGTCCCCAGTGACGGGGATTCTCCAGGGATCGAGTATTCCCCAAGGATCGGGGATTCCTCAGAGATCGGGGATTCCCCAGGGATCGGGGATTCCCCAGGGATCGGGGATTATCCAGTGATACGGGATTCCTCAGCCTTGCCATGGCAGATCAGCAGAGCTGACCAACAGAGTAAGTAGATATTAGAGAGAACTCGTAAATTCCATGAAATTCACCAAACTCACCTTATCCGAGAAAATCCGTGTCTTTCCGAAAATAAGTCATATTTTCGCGGAATAAGTCTTCCGTTTTTTCAAGTAACAGAATGACTAGATCTCAAGGAAATCTCGCGAATTATTTAAAAAAATCTAAATTTTGCTTATCCCGGAAAATCCGCACATTTTAGATAGTAAATCGTATTTTCTCGGAATAACTCTATTTTTCGGCTGAGAAAGAGGAGATTTCTAAATCTCTGATTTTCCTGAAAAATGGTAACTGCTAGATTTTGATTGGAGAAGATTTCAGAGATATTCATAAAAAAGTACAGAAACGCAGAGACAAATGTTCGAAAATCTCTGAAAATCAAGTAACCGCACTGTAATTAAAAAAATAGGAATCAAGAGTCGCAGTAGCGACTCAACGCCGAGATTTAAAAAAATTAATGTTTCTTACACATACCCATCCTTTCATATACTGATTTCTGTCTGATCGTTATCCGGCTCTACGCCTAACATCACGAGCGCTACTGCTACTCTATTTATCGCGAAGGTGGCCACTCACTGGCCATTTTTAAATTGTAACTCGAGATATCTCTAAACATAGTTCGGAAGCAAGAAATCTGTCAGGTTCAATATTTTTGCTTGCTCATAGAGTGTGCGTGCACGCGTGCGTGCGTCAGTGACCCCACAGACCCTCGAATGACAAACTTCAATATAGCCAGTATTTGGAAAATGATTCCCAGATACATGTTCGTAAGAGTTACATCATTGTGGATATGACAATTCGCTATTTTTTATAGGCATATATATTAATAGACGGCAGTAACGCTGTATATTCTTCTTTCCGTGTTGGTCTTTTACGCTTTTTGTTACTCTAACTCGTCCTGGTGCACCGAAACACTTTATTCAATTCTCATGACACTTGTTAGACAGAACAGAATTTTCTATTATTTTCTTGAGCATATCCCTATTACTTAATAAAACACTGATAGGCCACGGTGAAATAGATTAGACTTTGGGTTATCAGAATATAAATATCTCCATAGCGGAAGTTAAGTTGATATACCTCTTTGGCAATATAAAAATCTTCAGAATATAATCATCTGCGTAGTGGATGATAAATTTGCGGAGACATGATAGAATTCTTAACTCATGTCATTCCAATGGAAAAAGGACTTCTATGCTAGGCCATTTGAATCTTGCATATCATAGGTTATTGTATTGAAAGCACGTCAATAGACCCTTATACACAGTCAAAGTAGGCTCACTAACTAATTAGCTATCGATCACTCGTCATAAACTATTCATGTACCAAGATTTGCTATGGTATTATCATTAACCATGGGTTAATGAAGTCGATCTTAAATTGAGAGTAGGCCGACCATCAGATCGCAACAAAAATTGATAATATATTTTCATAGTTGCACTGTGAATTTTGGTGAACTTTTTCCCAAAACACGTGGTAATTATCATCGAGTTTCATTTCCTCACAAGCACAACGGACCGCAATTAGCACATATGGGCCGATCACCAGTTTACAGATAAATCGACGATAAGTCTAGGACCGTGACAGTAGGTTGAATTCATTGTTCATAACTGCGGATGTCCCACCATTGCTAAGCCGTTGCTTCATTTTCTTCCTATACTATACTTCCTATACTTTCTATGGTATTATAAGCATAATCGCAAGAATAACCGAAACTATCACTGCACCATGTGAATCTCGAACGATGTGAACTTTTCTGGAACAAAAAATGACCACTGATTATTGAATGGCAAAGGACGACGAATATGCTGCTAAAGTCTAATGAATCAAAAGCGAATGTGGAGGTCGACCACGATCTAGACGTCAGAGTGACGATACCAGTAGTATAGTGGGAAATTGAATTGGCGTTAGACGAGCAGAATTGAAAGAACCGAATCTCCCTGATGAGACCTTGAAGCACTCAACTGGATCCTGGCGAATATGCGTAAATATATATATATATATATATATAGTTGCAGTGAAGCAGGTGGTGGACAAGGAAGAGCAAGCCGCAGAAGAGTGGGTGCTTAGGTGGGTGGTTGGTTCATGTGAGTCGGTCAGTTCGGAGCGTTGCATTGGAGAGCCGAGACACTCTCTCCGTTTGACATGCAGACGGGCTTTGATCATCTCCGCAGTTGCTACTGCACTACCGACTGACGTTCCTCTGTGTCGCGAATATCTCTCATACAGCGATCCTCTAACCAAAACGTATGTAGATGCATATCTGTGGTTGGAGAGAACACCCACTGTTTGGATCGACAGCCACCTACTCAAAAGCCTATGTTGCGCTGAACCATAGCATTGTCTAGTCTGTAGGTACATTCGCAAACCTAGAAACAACATACCAAAGCATTATCGTCCGTGGGTTCGAACACTATCGAACCGAATATCCACAACTGTTAGATTCATCCACCGGCCGATCATTATGAACTTACAGATCTGATAGTTTTGGAATTCCTATTAAATTTCTGACAATGAAGAACCACTACACGAATAGTGATGGGGCACCACGGAATTTTTGTTTGCTTGTTACAAAGATCGACAAATATTAATCTAATTCAGCTGGTCCTGCTGTTGTCTACATACAGGTTACACTCATCTTGTTCCAACGATTGCGTATAAGAAACCAATTTCCACAGATTGGTTATTTATTTCTAATTGAGGCCAAAGAAAAATTTGTCTGTCAAAGCACATTCTCGGTTTCAATTTTTCTGCCTTTTGGAATAGATTTTGATATTGACTGACGAAAAATGAGATTGGCAGACGAAAGCCTCGTACAAATATTAGTGTTCGTAGTCTTACTTTGAATGCAAAGAATGCATTCTAGTGTGAGTGCAGCAATACTGGATGTAGTGAAATTTGGATTTATTCTAACCAATTATCTAGTGAGTTTTTGCGTGCTTACATCTATTTCTCGCTCACAAAAAGGTGTTTCCGTTAATATTGGGTATATAGTCGCAATTTTTTTACTGTTTACAATAAAAATCTTCTCAAATGTATGAGATAAAATAAATTTTTCTGACCAGAGTTTAAAAAAGGTCCTCTGCGGTGACCACTGCAGCCGGAAGCAACTGATCTGAAACCGAAAACCGAATTGATTTCAATTTTCGACTGTATTTTCTAGTCTTCAGTCAAAGAATTCAACAAAACTTTGATGTTTTAAAAAACGGTCGCCAATCAAATATGATCAGCGAAATTTTGGTGAAAAAAAAAAAACATGTTTTCCTTAAGCTACAATGATCCAGTGAAAGGAACCTCTACGAGGAAGTATTGTAATTGATTTTAGTTTCCTCATAGAAGAAGCAATGTGCAAGATTCTACGTTTCATCCTTGTTTTGAATAAATAACGGCACATCTAATTTTTATTAGGCACAAACTTTTATCAAGAGTCGCAGTAGCGACCCGACGCCAAGTTAAAAAAAAATTATGTTGCCTACATACCCCCAAGCATCCACATACCCATTCCTGTCTGACCCGTCTGATATACCGGGCTCTACTCTTGGCGTCACGAGCGCTACCGCTACTCTATTTATTCCGAAGGTGGCCACTCATCGGCCGTTTTCAATTTCTAACTCGAAATACCTCTGCACACAGATCGCAAGCGAAAAATGTGTCACGTTCAATATTTTTTATTTATTTTTCTTTTTTCAATGGGCCATCTCACAAGGAAATCTGTCGCGTTAATGCTGATATTTCGATATTTGGTAATCTCGAGTCGACGGAAATCTCTCGTTTTGCGAATTCACACAACCTTAGACGTCTCCTCGCACGTACGTGGCTAAGTATTTGACCACACGTCGAAATCGAAAAATGTGAGGTGGCCAATATTTTTTATTTTATTTTTTTCCCTTTTCAATGAGTGCTGTCGCTAAAAAATCTGTCATTTTAATGCTGAGATTTGACATCGTCGTTTATGAGTGGTATATGGTATATATATTATATATATATATATACAGGGTGGGGCACTAACTGATGCCACCTTGAATATTTCTGTAATTATCGGCGTTATAAAAAAAAGTTCTAAACAAAAGTTATACGGTACGAGAGGGGTCATCAAATGCAATCATTTTTTTCAATTTCCGTGGAGGCGCTGACGAACAGTGAAGGTCACCTCCATTTTTTTAAATAGAATGATACATTTTTTTTCCGACTATCTTGAAGAGCACCTCAAACCTATAAAAAAACATCTGAGGGTCAAGGTCATTAAAAGTCATTTAAGGTCATTTAAGGTCAAAAAGAGACATAAACTTTATTTTTATGTGAAATGAACTGTATGTGTACAGTGAGGGGCGTTTATGGTGTCCCTCGGCGGAACTAGTGGATAAGGGTGCCGAGGTAGGCAGACGGCGTGAGGTAGAGGTAGTGGGAGAAGAGAGCGTCAGCGACCGCGCACGAAACCAAACCCGAGGCCGCGCAACGGCTGATTCTAATTCGCTAATTCCTGAACAAATATTTTCATGAGAATAAAGAATTTTGACACCCGTACACACAGCGATTGTCTCAGAAACGCCGGGAATTTACGATCGTTCGATTTCGCTAAGCTTCGACGTATCAATCGCTGCAGAACTGCCATACATTTTTATCGTATTATGAGTGTGTAGTTAAATACAATAAAGGATTTTGAGACACGTACACTAAGGGGCGTTTATGGTGTCCCTCGGTGGAACTAGTGGATAAGGGTGGCGAGGTAGGCAGACGGCGTGAGGTAGAGGTAATGGGAGAAGAGAGGTAGTAGCCTTCCCCACCAGCCGAAGTCTCTCGCCTTAGGTCCGCCCGGTATAAGTCGTCCGAGCAAGAAGACCCATAAAAGCTTCTCGCTCGCACTCATCATGCCTGCGACTGGAGGCATCTCGCTTCCACTCCCAACCACGTGCCGAGTGGAAGGGGCAGCCTTCCCCTCCGACTCGGGACACCATCAATGTTACGAGTCGCCGACGTCCCGTATAGGTCTGTCTCAACTTTTTCAACCTGTCTTTCCCATAAGGCTATCTTACTCGCGGCTAGAGGCGTCCGCTCGAGACCCTCGCAGGGCCTGTTGTCTCGAGCAATTGCAGCATCTCGCTTCCACCCGCAATTGCTATCTCTGCAAGTCAAATTGGGAGGCCCAAAAAGAATTGAATAAAAATTGACATCTGGGTTACAGAAATAATCGACGATGCGAATTCTCACAAGACGCTATTCATTTTATCTGGCTTTTAAATTCGTTATTAATAATCCTATATTATTAATTGAACAAACAATAATCATGAAGAGTATATGCAGATATAAATCTTCGTTTAATATTTGCTATATAAAATACCAGAATAAATAAAATAAATTCAACATGAAAGTTTCAGTCGAAAAAAATAAATACAATGCATTTTGAAACTTTCATGTTGAATGTTAACTGTTTTCTTGAAATTTTATGCATTGTTTGTCAACTTCACAAATGACACTAGATAACCACAAATAATACCACGTTTTTAATAAATTATATGATAGAAACTTGAGATAACCTCAAATGAACGTCGTCCTTCAAGAAGTAATCACCAAATAAAATATTTCAAACTAGTTTTCCTTAGGAAGTGAAAGTAATATACAACAATGACAGACAAACAATAGACGAGCAACTGCTCACTATACCGGAGGCGCGCTGACCCTTCTATACCTGACTTGGAGCGCACACCTTCCAAAGGTTGTATCTCCAAAACTATTATTCGGATCGACTTGAAAATTTAGGACAATATTCTTGAGATGTTCTAGAAATTAATGAGCCAAAAAAAAATCGATTTTTTGAAACCACGAAACCCATGTAACCCCTTAATATATTGTACCGCAACGGCTAGCGAGGAACATTGCCCCCGTCAAATATTGGAAATTCGAATCGCTCGAGCACCAAGCGGGCAGCACGCAACAGCTTCCCGGGTAGTTGGGTACTCAGTTTAAAAGCCAACCACTCGCACGACTCTTCTTTGATTAATTATCTACTTTTCGTATCTGAAAGACCTATCCAGAAATATTCAGAATAATCTCCGACTCAAACATGCCTCAACATCGCATTGACACTTATAAGAGTTCCTTGAGCACAGCCCAGCTCACCCGATTCCTTTAGTATGGCACTAACACATTCGATTTTTTCCGTAAGCACGCCCAGCTCCTGCGTAACTTTAGTATTGCACTAACACCTACAGTATCCTTCTATACTTTTCTATCCTTAATGTTCCGTTGGATATTCATAAGAATATTGTCCGTCTAAAAGCCACCTCTAAAAAATTCCGTAGGCCTCGCTATTGCATCGACACCTACAACCAATTGTCCAATTTTTTTAATAGGCATCAATATTGCATTGACACCTATGCCTTTAACGTTACCAAAAAAACGCATATGTCTACGCTTCCTGTAGGCCTCGATACTGCGACGACACCTACACGCCTCGAAACCTCCGCTATTTTAAAATACCAGCCTCGTTATCACAACGACACTGGTATATCCGTCTTTTCTTTGCCTCATCTTCGCAAATCTTCTTAGAAGTCGATGAGTATTTCGTATACTCGCCGACTTGTAAGACAGAGACTGAAGTTATTCGCCAGGCTCCGTCGACGGTACCTGTAGAAAAACTAAAGTAAACACCGCTCCGCGCCCGCGAATGCGCGCAAGCCTTGGTATCGCATCAACACTTGCCCGTGTCGCGTATTTCAGCTATACTAGCCTGACTGCCGCCATGCTCACAGATTGTCAACACACGTATCCGACTCACAGACAAAAGCGCTTTCTATCTCTTTCGCACAATTATAATATCGACTATAATTGTGAAAATAGAATCAAGTAAAACGCATCTGGTAATTTCGTATATTTTATTCTCGTTTCGAGTAATCAGATTCTAGATTTGCGTGAATAGTTTATCCTTGTCATCCTTATTTCCCGCATTGGCAGCCCTCTTTTTCGACTGATAAATATTTCGATGAATAATTGCAACATCTTTGAAATTGCATTCAAGAAATGCTTCTGTGATGAATCTAGTATCTTGAAATACTACTCTGAGGAACCCTTAAATCAAACGATCATTGAAATAGGGCTAGAGTACAATTCGTAAAAGCACGCTTAAACAGGAAATCACTTGCATATGAGCGTAAAGGTTCCGCGTGACGACGCCTGTCCTCTCACGTTCCCATTCGAATCAGTTATTAATTACTTTGGAATTAATCCGCTTCAACCTGGACATAGTTCAACCCACGAAAGATAGGGTGCCAACAGAGCGAGCACGCTTTTATTAAATTCACTTGCACATGATTGTAAACGTTCCGCGTAACGACGCCAGACCTCTCACATGAATTTTCGAGTCATTTGTTTACATTTCTCGAGGTACTCCCACATAAACTTCTTTTTATAATTGATCGACTCGAGTTCGGGAGCTCTTTGCCTATTACTCGGTCAATCTATTGAGAATCATCTCTCATGATCCTTTAACATTAAACCGATGATTAATTAAATATCCTGCCTTGTTGCTTGAAACGGATATCTGAGGTTTTTTCCTTCTTTACAAAAACCTCTCCTTCGAGTTCAGTAAACGATACTGTAATGTACCACGATACACGTACCCGAGACGAAGCTGAGGGCATCATGGCGCGCAGTTCAGGGCTTTGAAACCTCTGCCCGTGTAGTGTATATTAGTTTTCGTTATAACCCGTCGAAAGTACGAAAAATATCGTGTATGTTACATCGAAAGTTGTTGTCTGCCCCCAACATTTGCGGCACGAGTGAAGCGAGTGCTGCTGGTCGGGGGGGCAGGCATCAAATAAAAGAAATCAATGTTTCGTTTCTGCATCGAACTCTCTTAACATTTCTTCCTCGTCTGCAGATTCGTCAGTTGACATCATTTGGTTGATTAATTACTTATTACTTAATTAAATATAATCGATTTAATTTATGGCCGTCACTTCGAAGTTATATCTTAGTAACATAAAGCGTACACAACTAGCGTGAACAAAACACGTAATGAAAGCAACTTCACGTATCAGTGCGAATGAAAAAGTTTTTGCTCCCGCTGTAATATAAGACGTATCCGTAGCTCTACCAATGAACGAATCTTCAGCTTTCTGCCTCGAAAAAGATTCGATAATTTGTCCACTGAAGAAGCAGATTTTTGTTCATCAATTGAACCAAGTGAATTACGGACTGCATTACTTTGTAACGAATTGACCTCGGAATGTTCTGCAATCCAATGGCACACACACAAACACACACGCACACACACACATTTTCTAAACCATTTTTCTCGACATTTTAGGTGATTCTAAGCATCCTGACATGAAAATCTTGAAAAAGACAATTTTCATGAAAACAAAGCTTCCTCTATGAGGAAGCAAAAATGAACAAAATCGATGAGGGTGAGGGTCATGGCCTGCTGATTTGACGTGGAATGCTCCATATACCTATTAGACTGGGCCAGAAAAAACAATATTTTTTTAATGGTACTCTGAAAATATTGTTCATGACAACAAAAAAAATTATCCTGAAAGTTTGAGCCCTTACTATTAATATTAAGGGGTGTATCATTACAACTATCGATTTTTTACATCTACCGTATTTACTACCCAAAACTCGTAAATGATGAATCTGAAAAACTTAATCTATTGACATTTTTAACCGAAATTAAATTTCCTACAAAAAAGCTCTCTTAGTAAATTTACGTAGAACGAGCCGTTTCCTTGTAATCGTGCCTCAAACATTGACTTGTTTTTTCAAATTTTTGTATGAAATTTTTATTTTTGTAACTACCAGACAAATAAATATTTTTAAAGGTCAAATGATTATTTTTGTGGGAAATTTAATGCTCTACAAAAAAGGCGTTTTAACATTTTTCAGAAAATTCGATCCTTCAAGAGTTATTCGACATTTTTTATGTCGAGTTTAATTATTTTAATGTCGAATAACGCTTGAAATTTAATTTTCATCAAAAATATAAATGATAATTTACAAGTTTTGGGTAATAAATACAGTAGATGTCCAAAAATCGATAGTTGTAATGATACACCCCTTAATATTAATATTAAGGGCTTAAACTTTCAGGATAATTTTTTTTTTCATCATGAACAATATTTTCAGAGTACCATTAAAAAAAATTGACCGTTTTTTTTTGGCCCAGTCTAAAACATATATTACTTAACGAGAAATCGTAAAAAAGTTACATTGAAATATCAAACTTTCAGTCAAAAAAGATCATCACGTTAACGTGCCAGGTATAAGCCGATAAAATGAGCCCTAATAGAGAGAATAATTGATTTCTTACGCATAGTTTCTAGTATTCTTTAACTCTTCATAAAGAATTATCTCCACCAAATACCACCGATGTTGTTCCGTTAAGTTTTCGTTGTTTTTGTGAAAAGTGAGAATACCAACGCTCTGTGCTGTATGTGTAAATCATGTGTAAACAACACCCTGTCTTAGTGTGTAAATCAAGTCAGCGATAGGAGCACTTGGTAGGATCGATATGTCAGCAAATTCAATAACCGAGTTGAATTGTCTTCAATCGAAGCCGGCTCAGAAAATTGATGAAGCGGAGACAACACACCAATTTCTACCAATGCAGCATCATCACTCACTCCACATTTTTCTTGATTCAATGAATGCAAATATGATGAAAAAAAAAACAAACAAACAAACATGCATTGATCAAGCACATATTCATTAATGCAGGGTAACAAAAAATAATACAAAAAGGGAAAAAACAAGCAATTTAATACCTGACAGCGAAACAAGTGGTGCGATGGGTATAGTTTCCCAATTGACATTGAAATTGGTACTCGAGTCAAAGAGTAACTACAGTGAATGTAATGCAATTATATTGTCCTGTTGAAGCTTGAGTAGAGAATACATTTGTATCGTACTATGGACATCTAATGGGAATTTTGTTCCAATGTTCAAAATGACAGAAATTAATTTTTTTGAGAAGATCTTAATTTCATTTTTTTAAATGTGAATTTGAAGACAAAAAATTGAATAGATAAAAGAAAAATTAACGCACAGAGGCCCTTTCATTTTTGGTTGTGCAAAATTGGGACTTCCAACATGCCAAAAATTTGGGGGCCTGCCTTCGGTATCATTATTTTTATTATTTCTCCGCTTAAACATTCAAAAGCACTTTGATCGACTTCCTCCTCTGAAAACAATTTGAAACAGATAACAACTCGGAATAAAAACGGAATTGATGTAGGTTATAGGTTAGAATGCGCGATAACTTGAAAATTACAAATCATTAATATGAAATTACAGTATTTATCTTCAAAAACGGCTTGCCACTTCTCCAAACCCCATTCCGTCAATTTGTCTTTCATCCACATGTCTATTAACATCGGTGATATTATTTGATTTGGTAGTTCTAAATACGCGCCAACTTTTATAATGCCCGATTTGCTATGGTGCTGATGCCGTGCGGAGAACTATGAACTATATCTATATAGTTGGGCCAGCTATACGGTTGGCTCGTGTAGCCTTGCGTATAGCTCCCACAGCTATACCGGAATAGTTATTGTAACTGATTAAAATGTTACTTCTCTTAACCGAATAGTATAGTTGCAGGAACTATTGCGTATTGCTACTATAAAAAACACATGTCCAACTGAACGGTATTGCTACCATAACTATCCGTATTGTTACTACAACTATACCCATAGCTCCCGTAACTGAACTGCATGCAGCTATCAGTTAGTTGTGAGAACTATACCGTTTTCTAAGTGTATTTCGCCGCGGGCGGCGATAGTCAGAATCAGACTGCAAGTTGCAATCTGTGCTTAATTATTCTGACGTTACCACAATGTGAGTTTCTTCTTTGGATGAAAAATAAGAACAAGCGACGAATCAACTCTTTCAACAGCTTTACGTTCCTTACCGAAAATTACGGCAAATAATGTTTTATTTGTAGATACTACAAGATCAATGTTCAATCACCTCAAAGCTAAACATACAGCAGAGTGAGATGAAGTCAAGAAAAGAGCCATGAAGATGATAGCGATGGATATGAAACCGTTTTGTTGCGTTGAAGATCGCGGGTTTGTCAAACTTTTAAAGAGACTAGCGCCAGATTATAAGCCTCCATATCGAACAACGTTTTCACGAAGTTTTGCGCCTAGTTTATACATGATAATGAAGGAAAAGCTAGCTGAATCGGTGCGTGAGAATATAGCGAATTGCATCATGAGCTTTTCGTTTACCACTGACGGATGGAAATCACGCGCCGACGATCACTTTCTGTTCCCGCGCGGAAAAAAACAGTCCAGGAAAGAGTCCAGAACGCAGACCCGGGTGGAATCCGGAATGGTGTCCGGAATGGAATCCGGGCAATCCAGGCGGGAGAACAAAGTGTACTCCCGTATGGACCTTGGGGTTTGATCCGATCCCAAGGTCCATTCTGGAGTCTTCCAGTCCATCGGAAGTCCATCGCGGATTCTTTCCGGGACACGAGAAACTCCCCCGGACTCCATCCTGTACGATCCAGGAATCTCGGCTGCCCGCCCGAACAGTCCATCCTGTGGTGTCCATTTTGAACTCTCACGTGGACTAAGATAGTATCTAATCTGTACGATCCAGGAGTCTCGGTTGCCCGGCCACACCGTCCATCCTGTGGTGTCCATTTTGAACTCTCACCTGGACTAAGATAGTATCCAAGCTGTACGATCCAGGAGTCTCGGCTGCCCGGCTGCACAGTCCATCCTGTGGTGTCCATTTTGAACACTCACCTGGAATAAGATAGTATCTTGTCTGTCAATGTGCGAACCGTTGCTGCAACAAGCCTGAGTTTATTCACTAGCGGATTCTCTTTCGCTTGTTTTTTTCGATTTTTCACATTGACACATTGACAGATGATCAAATCGACAACTAAATTTAAAGTACACGACGTGGGCTCTAATTTTTCGGGTCAGAACGAACGAGATCTAAATCGTCGAAAGGCATCGGATACCTGAAGACGCAACAGTTAGAGAAACGAATGGCATTATATACAATGGAAAGAAGTACAGCAAAAAAAGATTAAAATATTACGGTAAGTGTATTTAAAAACTTATATTAAAACAAGGTTATATTTTGTGTCACGTTAAAGACTCCCGGATCGTTCCGGTTGGATACTATCTTATTCCAGGTGAGTGTTCAAAATGGACACCAACGAATGGACTGTGCGGCTGGGCAGCCGAGACTCCTGGATCGTACAGGTTGGATACTATCTTAGTCCCGGTGAGAATCCAAAATGGACACTATAGCATGAACGGTGCGGCCGGGCAGCCGAGACTCCTGGATCGCACAGGATGGAGTCCGGGGGAGTTTCTCGTGTCCTGCAAGGAATCCGCGATGGAGTCCCGATGAACTGGAAGACTCCAGAATGGACCTTGGGATCGGATCAAACCCCAAGGTCCATACGGGAGTCCACTTTGTACTCCCGCCTGGATTGCCCGGATTCCATTCCGGATACCATCCGGGACTGCATTCTGGACTCTTTCCTGGTCTGTTTTTTTCCGCGCGGGTCTTTGACGTTACACTACATGACGCATAATTTCGAAATAAAAATTATGACTTTGGGCATGGTTTAACATGAAACCTTTCACACGGGTATATTATTAAGAGGATATCTAGAAAAAATTATGGGTGACTGGAATGTACTCGAGATCGAAGATGTACTCATTTTTTTTCGTCACGGATAACGCCAACAATATTCCGTCTGTAGTCAATAACCGATCCTGGAACCATGTAGCATGCTTGGAGCATTTATTGCAATTAGCGTTAAATGATTCTAAGCAGAGATCCAGCGGCGTGTCTGAATTATCACGAAAGGTAGTTTTTCAAGATACTAGAAGGTTTATTTATCGAATTATATTGTATTTGTGCAATCTTTTTCTCATTCGTTTCAGGCTCGTCGTTTAACGACACATTTTTACCATTCTGACCCGTCAAGGCGAGAGTTTGAGTCTGCTCAGAGAAAATGTATCAATCAACAACCTTTAAAATTAATAGAAATGGTAGAGACGCGATGGAAGTTGGAATACGAGATGTTAGCACGGATGCTGAAGCTGAAGCATTATTTTAAGGAGAAATAAATAATGAGTGAAAAATCAATTTGTATTTTTTTATTTTTAAATAGAAACTGCCTATCCCTGGATTTAATAGGCAACTTTTATACCGATAACAAAAAAATTAGTTTTTTATACAAAATAATGTTGTTCACCACAATCATTTATGTATGAAAACGGTTAGACTCGATATATTCTAGTTTGAACCAAAAATAAAGATTTATCGATGAATTTTGATATGTCGATCTTTTAGATCACATCTTTAGCGAAGGCTACCTCTTTTTTTGCATTGCACTTCTTTAACGTCTTTTACACTTCTCTAACTTCTTAATGTCTTCTCTAAAATATGTACATCAGATCCCAAATTGACCGTTTGCCAAGATCGGTCCTCATTATGATTGTTTCATTTACGACGAATTATGGGGACCAGACCCGAGAAAATCTTTTGCATCTAGAACAAAACCGAGTCCTTCCCCATGTGTGCCAAATGTCTCCATAAGTTCTCCGGAATTCGAATTGGACTCCAAATACACCTATTCACATATATATATTTCTATGTGGGGAAGGATGCGTATCACCTGGTTCCGATCGCACACGTCACAGAAAGTTGTTATGGGTTCAATTCAACGGTATTCGTTACGAGAGTAGACGTGCCTTTCTCTTTTCGTTATTGCTTTACGTTGTTAGTAAAATTATGAAACCGGTCATAGCTTTTTTTTGCGAACGAAGGATCTATTGTCAGTAATTTTCATAGACGATATCCTACTTATTGGATTATCATATTCTGATTGTGACGACGACTGTGACGATGATTCACGAGCCTTTGTCTCTTTCGATAAAATTAGGGCTTATTATTAAGGAAAAAAAGAATATAAAAACGTCTTCCCATTTCTGTAAATTTTTCGGACTCGTTTTTAATTGAAGAGTGATTATAGGATTTCCGAAAAATACTAGTAACTAAATCTAGTTTACTGCGGCTATATCCAAGCCCCGAAAAGAACAACCATCTCGGGCAAAAAATTGGAGACAAGTACATTTACGCGAGTGGCATTCTGCTCGAAAAAGCACAGTGGATTAAAAAAACCGCTAGCAGCGTCTATATGTGCGAAAGTTAAAAAATAAACTGAAAACATCGGTGGCATGTTATGTCAAGTATATTTATGTAGTATAACCGGCTTCCCTTTTATGATGGAGTAGGAAGGGATTAGCGAAAATGAATAATAGTGCCAAACATACTTAGGGAAAAAGAAATAACAAAAGTGTATTTCATTACTAAAAATAACAAAAATCGCAATAAAAAAGAATATTGGAGGAAATCTGGGCGCCAGCTTCGTGATGAGTAGCAACAAAATGTTATCAGTCACTTGACCCGCTAATTATATATACAATAAAAAAATTATGAATCGTTGGCTTCTTAATAATGACCTCGGTCAGATAACCAAAAGCGAAGGGGGAGGGGAGAAGGACGCGAATATTATAATACTGGGGGTGAAATGGGAAATTAAGAAAAAGAAAAATTCAATACTAAAAATAGGCGAGATAGTCGCGATAAACCACTACACTACCTCACTCGAGAAAACAATATACAATATGATAATAATACGCTAATTATGCTGTATTCAGTAATGCCGGTCTTCACTTAGTGGAGTATATAAGTTCTAAGCAAAAACGAGGGCAAAGGCGGGCGAAAAGAGGGCTCAAAATATTGAGAAAAAAAGTCCTCACAAAATTCCACTCAATCACGCAAAAACATCACCGAGGACATTACCCCCGGCCACTCTGTAAGACACGATAAGTCTCCTTAACGGGTAGCGACAGCGGCGTGGCTCGAAGTGTAGAAAATGTTGAGTGTGACTGGTCAGTGGCGCTGTAATTGGACTGTAGCGGGGCATCGCATCTTAGCTGAACAGTGCAATTGCCGCGGGAGCTTTGAATGCCGCTGACAATCCTTAGTGCAAGTACACATACGCACCAGGGTGGCTAACTCCAATATATATCGCCTCGAGCGTGGAGGCTCCTCGTGTGATGCGGTGTGGACTCCTCAGCTGTTTGGCAGGTTTCTCTCTTCAGCCCTCACTCACTTCAACCCAACACCACGGCACCTTGCCTAGGGAGTAGCAGTGGCTGTTATGATGTTCTTGAGGACTTCGCTGCTGTCGGCAATTGTAGTAAGTACGCATTTATACTGGAGACGGGGGGGGGGGGGGGGGGGGTTATTCCTACACACAATATAAATCTAAACTGAATATAGAAAATACGTTTTGGGTATGATAACAATAAAATATTGGCGGTGTGCGATGACCTTCAAGCCAGCCGACGGAGAAAAATCTTGTAATTATCTGCTTTGTTACAATTCAAAGAATGAAAATATTTATAAAACAATAGTAATAATAGCAATAGAAATAATTGAACTGATCTGGTATTTAGAGAAACAAAAATTATTGGAAAACAGAAAAAAAAAATTGTTTAATGATCTCGTCATTAAAAAAAATAGACCTTTGGACTCGGTGCGTTTGTTAAATATAGTCAATTAGGTCATTATTTAAGGGATCTTTCCAGTGTGCAAAAAATCGATTTTTTTTTTTTTGTTTATTCATTAGTATATACGGTCAAGAACACTCTCTCTAATATGTAAAGCGAAATTCGAAATACTCCGCTGGCCTTAGCCTTTCTTAGCGAAGAGGATACGGAGCAGCGGTGAGTGACCTTGTGGGAACGGCGCGACAGAGACCCTCGACTGCGTCTCCGCTGTCAACTTCCATTCTATTATTGCCTTTATGCCTCTGAGAAGTTTTGAGGCCAATTCATGAAGATTTAACCGCGGATCGCTAGAGCGATGTACGGCTCCGAATACGCAAAATGATTAAAATTAGAGCCAAAACACGTTTTCAACGGGAAACAAATCGTGAAAATGGCGTCTTGCACCTTCAACGAAGATTATGATGCAATTTTGAAGGTTATATAAACGGTGGGTGTGAAAATTGGTTCAGCAACCGTGGCGTTCGCTCCCAATCACCAAGGTTCTTCGATAGTAAAGAGGCTCGCACAGATCAACGACATGAGATAATCGAGGAATAGGAGCAATATGGGAAAGCTGAAGGTATACTCTATGATCCTGGCATCGCCGATTAGTTGCAAGTACTCAATTTATATGAAAATAGAAAAACTGTTGAAAAAAACGGCTTAAGATACTTTGTATACTTTGTGCTGAAGCCGCCTCCATTTTGTCAATTTTGAAGAAAAGCCTCCATATCGCGATGACCAATCGTATACTCATTGATAATCCGTTGGGTTTTTTTATTTCAGATTAAATTTGCGACTCCCAGAGTATTCTCCATTAAGCTATTATTAGGAACAACAGTATTTTCAACAGTAAAAAAAATGTAGACAATTAAAACCGTTTAACAACAAATCACTTTTTCTCATTTATATCTTAATATATGAAACAAAATTCAGATTGATCGGCTCATAGTAATGGAACGAAAAAAAAATCGAGAAAATCGGCTATTTTTCGGGCCGTCACACCGAAAAGACCCCTTAATATTTATAGTATCATAATAACTTGCTGCTCGGATTTTTCGTTCCACCGGTCTTTTTGACATATAATGCCACTCGTGCAAATGTACTTGTCTGAATTTTTTTACCCGTGATGGTCTGGCACATATTTAATCAAGCGCTTGGTTGTTTCAACCAAACTTTTATTTTGTGTTTACACATAACGTAAGTCCAGTCGATCTAAGAAAGATACAAAAACTATCACTACTGTTTAAAAGATCCCCCCCCGAAAATACATTATATGTGCAAAAAACTGGGACAAGTACATTTATGACGAGCAGTACTATAATACCCTTAAAAACAGACGTATCAAAAATTTAAGACATAAATTATGGATAGGTACAAGAAGTTGTAAAATGAATAAACAATATTTAACAATACAAAAATCACAGTATAAAAAAAATTAATTCATATTATTTTTCAAGTACATATCAAGTGCATTTTATTATTTCAGTGTTCTATGCTTTATTTTATCTGATGAAGAGTGCATCCTAGTTTCATATTCTTGATGCAATAAAAATTGGATTTACAACCAATTATTTAGTGGGTTTTACAGCTTCCCTTGCGATAAATCTTTCAAATAATAATAAACGTTCATAATGAACCACTCCAAGATCAATTAACAATGTTTCATCCGTATTCATTAGTAAATTCAGCAATTTCCCCGTCAGCGTTATTCGCAATGCTCTCTCCCTCAATTTCTTTTTCTTAATCATCGAATTACTTATTAGCTCATTTTAAGATGCTATAGTCAGAACCCGCCTAGCATCGTCCTGCACCGAATGCTCTGTATACTTTGTGCTGTGTAGCCATTACATCCATGCACGTCGTGAAAGAAAAAAGTGTGGAATACAAGAGGTGGGTGCGAGTGCGTAAATGTACGGTACGGGTAAAGAGCTGACGCAGACTTTCCGTGACAAGATGTATAGAACCCAACTGAGTGTTAAGGGGAGTGGCTTTGCTTTGGCATACTCGTGCATAAGCGTCGAGCCTCGCGATATTTCTCCAACAGCATCCCCCGTTTTGACGAAATTGTCATCGTCTACGTTCCGTGTACTTCTACTCTCGTATATATACATACCAGACAATAGAACGGGGCGTCCCGCAATAGACGTGCAGCACGAAGGAGGCAAGTAACCAAGTACCGGAGTTACGTAGGTGCGATCGATGTCCCGCGTACACACTCATGTACATGGCCATCATTTACCAACCGCCGTTTCTCGTTCACATTCTCGTTTGCTTTGCTCGCAGTCGAGTTATGTACACATGTCAGGTCTTGTGGCACTTGGCTCGTCGCATACGCCACTCACGTACATTCATACACATACACATACACACATGACGTCTCACATAGTCGTACACATTGTGTGTGATGCATACGTCTGGGGTAGCCAGCCTTAGAATCGCGGTACAATGTCACGGCCTCTAAAATTTCTTTGTTCACCGTGACGAACGAGAGAGCTCAGGGTGCCACTATTTTACACGAGCTTTTCATATACGCCGGCTTTCTAATTAGTAAATACGCGGCCCTGTATATTGTTGGGTTTTAGATGGATGCTTTTCGATGAAAAAAGGAGATCAATAAATAGGAGTTCCACTCGGCGTCGTTGTCTTCCGCAGAAAAGAACAGAAAAGCTTCAGGGCGTCTCTCTGATATGTTTCGTTTCGGCCTTGTATGGGCATTGTATATGGATTATAGCTGCATGCGTCGCAGCCGTTGCTTCCTTCTCTTTTTCTTCTCCCTGCCCAGTTTATCCAATGAAATTAGAATATTTATGGCTTTTTAACGTACCAACACTGGGTGTATTCGGTTGGCGAGGAAACGCTCGAGATAAAACAAACTCCGCGCTGCGGCACCAGCTGCAGATTTGCTTGTACTTTCTGGGGTATCGAAAACCTCGCGTATATGCATCGGGAACACTTCACTATGCTGGTCTCATAACAACACTGGTGTAATCTTAAGACACATTTTATAATCGGAAGCCACTGAAGGCTCGTAACCTGGCGTTGGAGTATTTGATTACAAGCCGGTGGCTCTGACGAACTGATTAAGAATGCATTTTATCGACGAATAAAACTATCGACTGATATCAAATGTCGGTTTCTTATACTTTGCTGAGGTAAACGTTGAATGTTTTAATTATTTGTAACGATCATATTTTAGAAACGAGAAATATTAGCGCAGAGTAATAGGGCACGCCAGCGGTCCGGTGACTAGCCTACATTTCTAGCGCGTAATTGTATAATCAGATAATACCGAAATTTTAAGAACTCTCACCAGAATTCCAGTACGAAATAAAATCTCGTTTCTCGGCTCTGGACTACGACGACAAGCAGAAGTGTTCGTCCTAAATGTTGTACAGAAGTACATTTATTCGACGAGATTTCAATCATTATATTTTATGAAATCAAAGAAATGTTAAATATGAAAATCTCGACTCTCATATGAACTTTGTGTGTAACATTATATGTAATTTATGTTCGTGAATTCCTGTCCGATAAAGCGTTGATAACTGTTGAATTGAAGTCGAAGGAAGAATAAAAATACGTCGAGTCATTTTTTTGTCGTTTTTTTTAAATTAATTTTCACCGAACTGAAAATTTCGAATATCACAGATTGAATATCACACATTTTCTAAACTATTTTTTTCGACGTTTTACGCGATTCTAAGCATACTGACATGAAAATTTTTAGACCACAATACGGTCTTAACGTATATAAGTAACATATTTACGATGTCTATACTATGAAATCGCCTATTAAAATCTACTCCAGCATACTCATCAAACGTTGTCAATTTCGTACTGAACGTTACACAAAAAGTAAAGGGGCGGCGGTGTCAGGTCTAAAAAATTGGATTTGTAAATTCAATGTGATCTACATTACTGAATACTACTGAACTTACTTACTACTGAATACAAGAATGACCAGCAAACTATATGGTTGGTACTTGCTGAAAGGATTTTGTGGTGTTACATAACTTGCGTATGCAATTGAATATAATTTTATACCACTCCGTGTGTAAAATGTGATTTTACGAACGCTTCGCGATTTCATACGTCATGATATAAAATTTCGTACGATACTCATGCGATGAACCTTTTTCGCGTTAGAAAAAGTTTTATCGCACTAGTATCGTAATGTACTATCAAGCAAAGTTCTTAGGTTTTTTACTCTGCGCGTGATTCAGACCGAACTGCTAGACACATTGAACTAGTCGATGTCTCATTTACTTCATCATAGAAAGATACACTGGCTAAGATGAACAAACTATTTTTCTTTAATTCTGAGAAGAGAATTAATTGATTTAGAGAATGGCATAAAATTTATTTAGCGATATGTCTATTCAAAAAGTAATTAATTCTAAAAAGTAAAACTTAACTTTATCGGTTATAGCCTTCAATGCGGTGAACGAATTTAATTGTTCGGTGTGTTATTTTTTCTGTCATAGAGTGTATTTTGGCTTACGTATATCGACTCTGGAGGCGCTGGACATTGACTTTCCTATCACCAATTGTTTACTGAATTTTCGTTAAAGACAAATTTATTAACATGTTTAGAATCATAGCGTTGTCAAAAACACTCAAGCCGGGTTCCACTCTTCGAGAGATAATGTAGGACAGTCGAATCTAAAATTTGTTCACCGAGTTAGTCTGAAAGTAAAGACAAGTAGAAAAATTTATGTTTTACCTCACACCATGCATGTTTACGGTATGTGTTTACAATTGCCGAATGATAATGCTGGAGGTTTAACTTCATAAGGTTTTAAGGTAAAAATAATAAAGACGATATCCTCTTTGAAATATTCCTTTTTATTAACTTTCGATGAATTTAATAAAGCTGCAAAGGAAAACTATGCGAATTATTTGCTTATTATTTTTGGCGTTCCATGAAGCTTCCGCCATAAGGAGTCAAAATCAATTAACATACTTATTTGGATTGATTCATCCCTTCTTTAATCGTATCTTTTCGTAAATCAACAAAAATATTATATTCATTTATACTTTATAGGAGCTTCACTATTTGACTCTTCATGCAATTAATGAGAAAGTTAAGCATGAGCATTAGAAACGTGATGATAAAAATGTGTAAATGCAAGTTAACATGCAACCTGTGTTTAGGATATGATTTTAGATTAATTAATACAATGATGACGAGACAAAATTGAGATTGAATTAAAATTGATTGTCGATGAGAATCTATCCAAACCCTACGTCGACAGCCACGAAACCAAACAGCCCTTGTTGATTGTCGATGAGGGTCTATCGCAACCGTACCTTGCCCGCGATGGATCCAAACAGCTCTTGTCAATTGTTGATGAGGATCCACCGAAAGCCATCATTGATCCATTAAGAGGCAGTGATACACCGAGAAAATTTTCTACGGGGACGCTAATATAGAGTTCTGGTCTCCAACCTAAAACTACTGCTAGATGGCGCACCGCGCCATTTCTATCTCGATTCAAATGGAGACGGAGCCACACTGGCTGTAGACTGACAATAGCTGATTGCACTGTCACACGCTCACTTGAACGTAGCGATAGATGTATATCGAACTATATTTTTTCACACGAAGGTGACTAGTCCCTTTAACAAGCGTAGAACTACGGAGCAATCAACATCACTCGAATATCAGACTTCGCTCTGCTTAAAAATAAATATTATAAAATGTCACTTTTTGTCGCTGCTGCTGTAGTTGGTTCGTGCATTTCTGCAGATGCTCGATTGTATTTTACTACAAACCATTGCTGTGTTTCATTCAGTGGGCGTAGCCACTGAGCCTGTAACGAATCCTGATACGCGACCCGCGAGCGCGACGACTCCGCGAAACAGTGCGCGGTAAATTCAAACGTCTCAAGGCAGAGAGATTGATCATTGCGGCTGGGGCGAGCTGACTCCCAATATATATATGAATATATTTATCGAGATATAAGTGATTACCAATATATTATATGTTACTTCTAAATATACATAATTATATTTACATTCGTAGTATATGCCAGCGGAAATACCATGCTGTGACGAAACGCGCTGTTATTTGAGAGTTTTTTTGGGTTTCTGGAAATTGTAAAAAGTCGAAACGTGCCGATTCAAGTGGCCAGCACATGTAGAAAGTAAAATCCTTGAGAACAGCGTTTCCCACGCTCAAAGTAAGTAAATGAAAGTAAATTGTAGAAAGTCGAATCTGGCAACCAAACACACTTGAAAGCGCCCTTTGGCGAAGGGCCATGTGGTCCACGTCAAACTGAGGGTTGATTGGCTAAGGGCATAACCTCTGGTCCCCAAGCATAACCCGGGTCCCGCGAGTTTCGGAAGCAAGCAGTCAGATTCTCACGAGCAGTCGCGCGAGTCGGTTCTACCTGAATACCCGTTTCATAAGTTTGTCCAGTCATTCTACATTTTGTAAAGTCTACGTTATCAAATAAATTACGCGACGATTAATACGAAATTCATTATTGAGTCTTTTACTAAAATTATTTAGACCCGGACGAGGTGAGCTTCAGCTCTTTAACGTGGAACGGACATCGGTGGTAGCCACACTTACGTGCTGGTCTTCGATTCCTTGTTTGAATTCTCGCGCCGAAACCACCAAGAGCGTTACAAGCCATCGTCGGTAACGCCATCTCTCGGATGTTCGCTGAACTCTGTTTTTCCTCAAATTTTTGAGAAGCCGATAAACTGTGCTGAAATTAATTTCAAAAGCTCGTTTCTCCGGTGTTATTGCATCGATTTTGATGGAATAAAGATTAAAAAATGTGTGTTTTCAGCCGTGTATGGGCTAAGCCTACGCTATGGTGATACGATCCGGTGAGCATAAAAGTAGAAATATTATAATTATTCTAGAGGTAATTAAAACTGCAATTTTTTTTGGGATACCGAAAATCCCAATTTCAGCCCAATTGTGCCACCATTTTCTTCTTGTGTTCCAAATTTTGTTGCCCCTCGATGTCTCGCTTGGAAGAAAATAGCTTTCGAGATTTCGATGTGATACCGGCGCGGGGAGCGCGGAGGGAGGGGGAGTATCACTGCCTCTTAAAGTAAGATATAAACGTTTTTAGGACTCAGGTGTGTCAAATCAGACTAGACGCCGAAACATAACGGTTTTTTTTACATCCCTGCAGAAATTGAATGATATTGCTAACATATTTACGAAAAATAGTGTATAGTACGAAATCGCCTATTCTAGAATTCCTTTAATAAGGATTTATCCCCATGCGAACCGCTACAGCACTTGGCGGTACAGGAAACTATGCAGTAACTTGCTATCGGACAGTAACTGATAAGACGGCAGGTACGACACACATCGACTATAACCAATACTCGCAAGTCCAACTGTAGTAAATCACACACTAAAATGAGACTAATCGAATATGTGGATATTCGGTCGAGGATTGGCTTAGGATGGCGATAATCGACTCACCAACATTAAGCCGAATATTGGCCGTTTTAGGTTTATCGGCGAGACCTACATGGGTAAAGATCGTCGAGGTATGGTCTAGGTATTATCCCTATTTTCTTGTAGAAGATCTACAATACGACGAAAAAAATTCAATAACAATTACATGCAAATCATGTCGGTATTATTTTTGAAACCTGAGCGTGACACACATGGAGTGTACCGCCCAATAGCACTGAAAATATTCATCACATCCAAAAATGTTTCGAACAGATGGTTCAGTGTCTGAGAAGGCCGTCATAATGGACCACCCTATTTCTTAACACTCGAGTGCCCCGCTAGGGCAAAAAAACGAGTTATGCATTTCACGACGATCAGCTGATTTGAGCGAATGATAAGTCGTTCTCGCGCGAAAAAAAATAGTCTGGAAAAGAGTCCATGATGGAGTCCCGGATAGAATCCAGGATGGCGTCCGGGATAGAATCCGGGCAATCCAGGCGAGATTACAAAGTGGACTCTCGTATGGACCTCGGGGTTTGATTCGATCCCAAGATCTATTCTGGCGCCTTCCAGTCCATCCTGGACAATCCACGAGTCTCTGCAGTCCGGTCGCACAGTCCATTGTGGTGTCCATTTCCGACTCTCACCTGGACCGTTATAGTTTTGATCCTGGATCGCACTTAGGACTCCATCCTCGACGTTCCAAGAATCTCCATAGTCCCTCCTATGGTGTCCAGTTCGGACTCTTGCCTGGACTAACATAGATCGTCCATCCTGGACGATCCGGGAGTCTCGGCAGCCCGGTCGCACCGTCCATCGTGGTTTCCAGTTCGGACTTCTCATCTGGACTGTTATAAATAGATAAAGTTCTTTATATTTTATTAAAAAATAAATTAATAAAGTTCTTTATAACTAGAGACACGTTGAATGCTGTTTGGTATTGAATTACGACAAAATCGGTAATGCGGTTCGGATTTTATAAAATTTCGAATTTCCGCAAAAAAATACAATTTAGCTATAAATCACGTCGAATCTTAATAAATTGAACTTTACTGTTCTATAAACGAAAAATAACATACAGCCCTGCTATATACCAAATTTGGTGCTGATTAGTATAATCGTTTGAATTTTATACCATTTTGAATATTTGAAAAAATATACATTTTTGCTATAACTTTCGCAAAAGCAAAGAGCAAAATTTGATGAGGAAGCAATGTGCAAAGTCTCACTTTGCATCTTTTTTTAACATCCAGTAGTTACATTTACTCAGATTCAGAGGTTATATCAGCCTTTCATAGTCTTCACTTTTATTTGTGCCCTATTGATTTCATCTTATTATGTAACAAGTGATAGAAGAGTTATTGTATCTGTTATATCTTTCAATTTGAAAAGTACTCGAATGGTTGATTGTATTTTGTGATTATTGACAAATGAAGTTAAGACTTTACTACTTGGTGGGTTTATTAAATGTAGGCAATTGCTTCATTATTGAATGTTTATTGTGTCATAGTAACTCGCCAAGTACAAATGTCTATTTTCTTGCCAATCAAATTACGAATTATTTACCATTTTATTTGATCAACTTTTGCGGTCGTTAACAATACTTGTAACACTAAACACTCGCGTAGATGTACTTGTCTCAGTATTTCGCCCGTGGGGGTTTTTTGGCGGTATAAGTTGCTTGAGCAAACAAATGAATCTTGCTATTTAAACTATGAAACAAGTCCAATTCATTTGTAATTATTCGCAACGTTAAACACGCCAACAAAACAGTTTTCTCAATTGCTATAAAGTTCTGAAAAATCAGACACCGAATTTTTATTTTTTAGTTTTTCGTAGTTCTCGCAGCTCCGCTCTAAGAATAAACTCTACACCCTAAAAGGTCTTTCACCTTGACTTGTATGTGTTCACTTATGCATCTCGGTTTCAACAACGAGAAACGACAAACAGAAAAAAAAAGAATAAATTTAGGAGGACCAGTATTTCATTGAGTGTGCTGGTGGATCGTTAGCACACGACTTCATCGTCGTCGATGGCGACGGCGATGTCAGCAACGACGACGGTGGCAGAGAGAAGAGGAAGGTACATTTCTATAGGTCGACGTAGGGCCCTTTGTTTTGTCACGTTAAGAGGGAAGAAGAGGCTAAAGGCAAGCCAGGGAGGCGAGGGACGTGGAAAAAGTCAATACTCGAGTGACAAATAGGAAGCGACGTAAATTCTGGAAGGCAAAAGCATCTCCGGGAGTCTATACTGTCACGAAATTATTCGGGCTTAGAGAATTGCATACACGTTGCGCCGTTAGCTAACTGCTTAGAGTTTCTCTCAATACTATTTGTGTACTTGTTTGGGATGCATCAGCCATTCCCGTTTCCTTATTTAATCTTGGTACTGGTGCAAAGCCAACATGAACTCACCAAGTGATTCTCCTTTGCCGTTTCCTCTATAGTGTGTATCCCAAACAAACGCTATTAATCCGTTTAGCATAAATACCGTGACGTCCAATTAAATACCTGAGTGTGGATCCCTGTCGTTGTGACTGTTCTAACTCATTGAAAAGGAACTCTCGATCGGTGTGAGACACAACAGCTAAAGAGTGGTTGATGCGCTCCACGGCATTCCGTTTCTGCTCACCAGCGTCTTGAAGTTGCTCCGCTGCCGTCTCAGTGGATACGAAGCTATAGCTTTCGCGTTTTTATCTTGTCTGGATCTCGCGCAGGACCCCAGCACTTTTGTATCCGTTTTCTTCCTGTATATCCGCAGCATGAATTTCCTGGGTCCCCAGAGCTGCTGTATAGCTTCAAGCAGTTTTGCGAGTGTCGTAACATTGAATGAAATGTTGCGGATATCGAGAAGGCGAAGAGCATAAGCTAGAAAAAGGTAAGAAGGAAGAGAAAGGGTGATGGTATAGAAAGCATAGTCGGGCGTTTGGATTAAGCCTTCCCAACGGAAGCATTTCAGTAATGCGCCTTCACAGAGACGAAAGTTTGGGCTGGCTTTTGCCGCGCGCACGCCTAGGTGCGCTTCCAGTTTTGTCCTCGTCCAAAGCATTGGTGAAGACTCCATGCGCCTTGCGACTCCACGTTCTTTACAGTACATATCTCACCCAGTCTTACACTCTCACGAGCAAAGCGAGCGAGCTTTTGCTTGGTAATTTTGTGGAAGCCCTGCTCCAGCCCCTTTGTAAATACTTTGGAAGCTTTGTCTGAAGTTACGCGGAAACTACTCAACTCTCCGTCTTAATTATTCAGCTAACAGCTCTGAGCGAGTGCTCTGTGTCCCGTAGTCTACCGCGATTACTGTCTTGGGAAACAAGCGTTTCCCTTGTCGATGAAACACCACAACCAGGTCTGTCCTAAAGGGTTGCTCGGTTAAAATCTTGAAAATAAATATGACTCTTTTAAGGTTCGACGCAATAAATATTGATAATGTGACAAGGCAAATTAGGTATGAAGAAACTTTTGTTCCACCAACGATGGTGACGTTAAAAACTGAAGTTATGCTCAGTAGGATTTGCTATGACATAAAAATAATGATACAGTGAAGCTTCTGAAGATTTTCTAAGGCGCTAATTATTTATGGCAGGATTAATTATAATCACATCGTCTTTAAATAGTTATATGTACAAACTCGTATAATAAATTAAGAGAAAGGTGATTGTCTAATCATTACCAGGATTTATCGTCGTTACGCTGGGAATGATATTGATTAATTCAACCCATCTTGATAGATACCCAGAATACTATAGATGGAAAGTCTTCGGGTGACCTTCATGAAGGATGCTATACAGATGCTTCAAATAGTTGGTCTAACCTTTGCAGATGTACAATTAATGTCATTATATAAGGGGTTACATCTAGTTGGCGGCCTATATAAAAGGTGTGTTTTTGTGCATTTTTTTATTTTGAGAAGGTAATTGCAGGTTTCGAACGGTTTTTTTTCTTTTTCATAGTAAATGGTATATCTTTGACTTTCTATCATAATTTTTATATTTGAAAAAATTTACAAATGTAGCATATATAATATATTTCCCGGACAGGTGTTAAAAAAAAAGCCTTCCGTAGTGACCATTGTAACTTCCACACCAATGATCTGAAATAAAACAACCAAATAATTTTTTTATCGTATTATCTAGTCCTTAATCAAAGGATTTGATACAATATTAAGTTTTGAAAAAATGGTCGGCGATCGAAAATAAGTATGTTTCGGTGAAAAATTCGCTTCATATTCCTTCATATAAAAAAAAGTATTCATCGAAAAAAATACTTCGATTAAGGACTACCTTATGATGTCAAAAAGTATGTAAAATTTCAAGTAAATTAAGGCATATGAAATACGTCGCAGAATTGTAACCGCCATGAGGCTCATCGAACTTGGGAAAGGAGAAATTAATTGCTTTTGTAGCATCATGGATATTAGTCAGGGTTTGGCTATCGGAACGTATTAAAGTTGTCTAGATAATTTACATCTGGCTGCATCGGTTGTGTATAACCTGGTTATTTCTAAAGCTGTGGAGGAAGGGAAAGAGTTAACTTTAGCTTCTGATCCGAATGCTAATCCTACTACATGTTTCACAGTTTCTGGTGATAGGACGTGGATGAAGAGAGATTTCAATTCATTCTTTGGAGTTACTGTAGGTAAATTCAGTAAAAAGTTATTGATACAGTCGTGAATTCGTGTTTTTACCAAGACTGTAATTTATGGAAGCATAAAAAAATACGACCCCCCACACTCTACTTCAACGACGCATAACTTGCTGAAATTTTAATTCCGCCAAAAATTTTTTTGCATAATAAAAACTGGACGCCAAGCAAAAAAGGGATGTTGCCATCCCATTGTCAGTTGTCAATGCGGACTTGTCTTTTCGAGGACTTGTCCTATCCACTGTAAATGAATAAAACATACATAAAATTAAATAAATAAATATATAGTGATAGGCATCGACCGTTGTAAGAATGGTATAGGTAAAGTAGGCATCGACAATTGCGGTCAGTATTAGTAGATGGAATTTTAGCGAAAACATCTCGGGTCGGAGACTTGTGATCGCTCATTATATTTATTAGTAGATGGAATTTTTGCGAAACATATCGCGGGTCGGAGACTTATGATCGCTCATTATATATCGATTGTGGCTGCTTAATAAATTTTTATTAAAATTCATTAATCAGGCAAAATCGACGATTTTTTCTAAAACGCGAATGATTGTGAAAAAAATCCTGCCACGACCCGGGTTCGAACCGGGAACCCCAGAATTCTAGCCTGGTGCGTTACCAATTTCGCCACCGTGGCCCTGGCAGAACCGTTCTCACAATAATTTTTAATTTTAAAGTTTAACGTCAGATAATCTCCGACCCGAGATGTTTTCGCTTAAATTCCATCTACTAATACTGACCGCAATTGTCGATGCCTACTTTACCTATACCATTCTCACAACGGTCGATGCCTTTCACTATATATGTCATTATCTGACGTTAAACTTTGCATCCTTTTTTTACTTGGCGTCGAATCGCTACCGCGACTCTTGGTATTTTCTTTTTTTTTTATGTTCTCTTGAAATATAAATAAATAACCCATGAAAATGAATAGTAAAAGGATCAATTGCTTTTCTTAATGAATCCTCGAAAAATGCTCGAAATTGGGGCTTCTTGACTATAATACCGCCATAAAGTTTCAAGTCGAGTATATACACAGATAATGTATAATTTATTACCTCTAAATTAAATCATCGATGCCAGGTCCATACAACAATCATTCTGCAGACGTAGTTGCCTCTAAAATTTTTATTTTGCGCCGTCTTCGCGAATCTTGCTTCACGAGTGTTAGATTGAGCACTGCGCTCAGCCGTGTCCACGCGATTTTCACCTTCTTCCGTCATGTACGCCTGACAATTTCGGCCGCAACTTACTCCTGTTGCTTGCAGCATTGACAGAAGTGAAGCACATCCTTCGTTGAACATACATGCAGCTATATGGGCAACTATGCTTACCGCAATCGTAAGTCTACGCAATCGACCCACTTTGATTCGCGAACACTCGGTATAACGGAACGTAGTCAGCGCGTCGAAGGCAACTGCTCTATTGTCACAGTTGTCGATTTCGAAGATATATATCTATCGTAGTTATCACCGGTAATACTACCACTCTAAATTTGCGTTGTTTGTATATACGTATAAGTCATTTGAATAGAGGAGATGGATGTTGTTAATAACGGTCCCCTTTGTATGCAATGGGCTGTCGCATTTTGGAACGCGCATCCGCTTCGTGATACCTGCGTCATGCGGCTCACAAAACGTAACTGTAAAAATGGCCGTAACTCGCTCAATTTTGAACAAACCGACTTGAAATTTTCAGAAAATATTTTTAGACTACCTTACCTTATACTTTAAGAATCCGTCGAAAGCAGAAATTCAATTTTTTCGAAAATTTTAATTATATGCGACCCCTTAAACGCAAATGCTTTACCGGTTTTATATCCGATATATTTATATCCTAAATTTTTATATATTCCCTCAATAATTATTTTGAGTATGATACAAATTATTAATAAATAAATGACCGATTTGTCAGACGAGTTTGTTTTTTTTAAATAGTGTAAATTAAAGTTTAGTATGTTTCATTTTATGTTCGCTTGCAAGTGACTTCCAACCTAGCTCTTAATGTCATGAAGTGTAATACAGTGCTTCTTCGTGGTATAAAATATTATTAAACCTACCACAGTGTTGATTATATGCATAGCAAATTCCATTCTTGAATAAGTTGAATCAATTTAGAGGTTAATTGGGGATTAAGTGAGATTTTCGTAAGCAAGTTATATACTAAATTCAGTGAATTTATTATATCCATTACTGGGTTATTCACTTCCAATCTTCTGAAGTTATTTGGGCAAATTTGGTGGTCTTCATTTATCGAAGCATGATTCAATCATATGCACAATCTTCCAAAACCATTTCGTATGATGCATAGTCGCTTGATGTGACAAATTGTCTTTACAGTACAATGTATACAAGAATAATGCAATATTTTCAACTTCTAGGTATATCGTGTTTCATTAGATTGTATTTGTGATAAGTTCCATTTATTAATAATTTCATAAAAATGTATTGTTCGATATGACAAATCATTCCTTTGCAAGTCCCTTCCAAGCTCCTAATGTTATGAGATGAAATACTGCATTTTTTAGTGAAATTAAATATCATGAAACCTAACACAGACATAACAATAAAGTGTTGTTTATTTATATACGTTATAAATTACATCGTTGAAAAAGTTTAATAAATTTCGAGGTTATTTAGTCATTAACTGAGATTCGCATGGGTGGTTTATATACTAAATTCAGTGAATTTCCATGCTGGTTACTGAATTATTTACTTACAATTTTCTGAATTTATTTGTCAAATATGTCGGTATTTATTTGTTCAAGCATGGTTTAATCATGTACAAAATCTCTCAAAGTATTATGCTTAGTCGTTTCATGTGACCAATTATTATCGCAACTTATACAAGAATAATAGAGTGTTTTAAACTTCTAGGCATATCGAGTTTCATTCATTTACATATTTGATAAGTTTCATCAATTTTTATCTGTAATAAGTTCCATTTTTTTAAAAAGACAAAGTCTCCTTATCATAGAAACGATCAGAAATGGGCTAGAAAACATTACTGAAGTATAGTTTATATACAGGGTGGGGCACTAACTGTTGCCACCTTGAATATTTCTGTAATTATCGGCGTCATAAAAAAATGTTCTAAACAAAAGTTATACGGTACGAGAGGGGTCATCAAATGCGACCATTTTTTTCAATTTCCGTGGAGGCGCTGACGAACAGTGAAGGTCACCTCCATTTTTTTAAATAGAATGATACATTTTTTTCCGACTATCTTGTAGAGCACCTCAAACCTATAAAAAAAACATCTGAGGGTCAATGTCATTAAAAGTAATTTAAGGTCATTTAAGGTCAAAAAGAGGCATAAACTTTATTTTTATGTGAAATGAACTTTATTTACAGTAGGTGTTCGAAGTGATTGCCATTGGAATCAATACAATATTGTAATCTCCTTACCAAGGATTCTGTTGAATTTTTTATCACTTCCCCACTTATCGTATCACATGCTCGAATAATTCTCTCACGCGTGTCATCCGGGCTAGTTGGACGTTGTTTGTAAACTACATCTTTCAAGTATCCCCATAAGAAAAAATCGAGAGGCGTCAAATCTGGCGAGCGAGCCGGCCACGATACAGCTCCTCCGCGTCCAATCCAACGATTTGGAAACCTGTGTTGCAGCTCAGTTCTAGCCATCAGCGAAAAATGTGCCGGACACCCATCGTGTTGATACCACATTCTGTTTCTTGTTTCCAAGGGTATTTCTTCCAATAAGGGACCTAACGTTTCTTGAAGGAATGTGGTGTATTTCCTACCATTGAGATTCCCTTCGATGAAATAGGGGCCTACGATTTTATCCCCAATAATCCCACACCATACATTAACGGACCACGGTCTTTGGTGTGCAACTTGCCGCAGCCAATGTGGATTTTCTGTTGACCACAAATGCATGTTATGCAAGTTAACATTCCCATGATTCGTGAATGTTGCTTCATCAGTAAATAAAATGTGATTCGATAAGTGCCGAAGTAATAAAAAAATTCTACATAATCCGTGGTAAGGAAATTGCTGTAATACTGTATTGAATCCAATAGCAGTCACTTCGAACATCTGTACTGTAAATAAAGTTCATTTCACATAAAAATAAAGTTTATGTCTCTTTTTGACCTTAAATGACCTTAAATGACTTTTAATGACCTTGACCCTCAGATGTTTTTTTATAGGTTTAAGGTGCTCTTCAAGATAGTCGGAAAAAAAATGTATCATTCTATTTAAAAAAATGGAGGTGACCTTCACTGTTCGTTAGCGCCTCCACGGAAATTGAAAAAAATGGTTGCATTTGATGACCCCTCTCGTACCGTATAACTTTTGTTTAGAACTTTTTTTTATGACGCCGATAATTACAGAAATATTCAAGGTGGCAACAGTTAGTGCCCCACCCTGTATATGAGTAGCAAGTTCCATTTTTGTGATAATTTGCAGTTCCTATTCAGGGATTTCTTGAAGTTTGAGGAATATAGTTTTTTGTAATATGCAACCATTCAAACGCGTGTTTGGCGTGCGACATATTCACACATTTTACATTCAGCAGTCCACTCAAATTAGATACTAGTTTCCATCAAATGCCTATTTTTGCAGTCTGCAACCTCTAAACTTATCCAGTGAATCTATGACAGTGTTAAATGGAATTGATCAGATAGCAAAAGCAATAATTATTGCTTCCAAAATTCCACTAATTTTTGCTAATTGGATCGACTTGATCACATAATTTAAAAAACGGAGTTTGTTACTTTTACATTTTTTACATATTTTATAAAATGTTGCGGCTATTCGTAATAAACCATGAACATAGGTTTTCTCTACTGAATTATTTATTGTTTAATGTTACCTTACTACTAACTCTGTTCAAACATTTTAGCCCAAAACATAATAACGTTTAAATCGGCTAGCTGGATTATAACGAATGCACAAGTATATGGGTATTTGGAACTTCATCAATGTACGTTTTGTGACTTATTTTTCGTGAGCAACCGATTATTCGGTCTTTTAGTCGGGAACAGAAACCAAGAAAAAGAAATCGGGAACCGTCACCATCGGCCGTCCACCCTCATTCGGCCATCCGCAAACCCGGTAGGCGCCAGCTAATTATTGTTTCACCGGTATTAACGAACCGGAATGCCCTAGGAATCGAGTTGAGCTGGCTCGATTCCCATAAAGATCGAAAGTTCGGGGTAAAACTGACGATCGAAAACAAAACCAAACGAAACGGTAGCTTAGTTAATTTTTGAGGTCACGTAAAATTAACAACGCAACTGGATGCACTCGCGGGAGCGAACGGTTTCGGAAATGCACGGCCGCTTAAGCTCCTAGATTGTAGTAGAGAGGGTCGAGGTATGGCCCAGTAAATAGCTTTTATTCTCGACGAGAACTCGCAAAAAAAAAACGCTAATATTCTGAAAAATATTCGGGAGCAATTACAATAAATTTAATTATTGAATTAACGCGCGAGAGTCAGCCTAACGCATTGACATCGTGAACGGTAGCGGCGAGTTGCAGAGCAACGCGCGCGCACCCTCAATTCATCGGTAGCTGCACGAATATTCGGCAGCTCGGGATCTTTAATCAGAATCAACAATTAAATAATTTATTAGACGGAAACGACTCACCAGAATTATTCCTGACAACTCGAGGAGCTAGAACTATTTTCCAACAAAGAATATCAACACCATAATAAACGGAACTGCACTGAATAATTTCCGAAACCACTGATGTTATTTTTCGAATGAAATTAGCAGCACACGAGAACTTGTAGCATACGCTAGACCCTGCGTATACCAAGCGCGAGAGCCGAACAATAGACGCCGCGAGATCGGCTGAAAAACCGTCAACATGGGAGCTCGAGTCGGAACTGAGTCACCTCGGCGATAACCCGAGCAAGACTAACTATTTCAAGTAATCTGAGATAGCTCAACACCATTCCTATTCAATGTCTCCCAAAATCCTCTATCCGAGAACTACTGCCCTCTCCCTCGAATTATTTCGTTACTGTATCGAGAGGACAAATCATGCCGATAACAGTCTTCGAAATCTATACAATCGCCTCCCATAGTGCTTCACGCGAAAACGGGCCTATACTTCACATCAATAATGGATCAGAAAGCTCTATTCTATGCCAAAATTAACAACAAAACTCCACCCGTTCTCGAGCACGATGCACTTTCACCATAGGGCGCCGGATTTGCACCGGTCTACGACTAATTGCAAGAACTCGCATCGGTGACTTTCCTCTGCAGGGCTGCTCGTTTCGTTGAGCTCTCGTCCTCGCGACAGATTAGAGTGCACCGATCTCATTTAACTTCTCAAAACAAGAAAAGAATCTCAAACGTAAAATTTTTTAAGGGGTTACATGGGTTTCGTCGGGTAAAAAAAGGCCTATTATCAATTTTTTTTTCTATGTAAAAAATTATTTATTTAATTCAAACTTTTTTCTGTCTTATAGATACATATTTAAAGAATAATTTCTGAAATTTTCAAAAAAAAAATTAAAACTCCTCCATTGTGACGTCATTTCCGGTGACCCCTCGGAAAAAAGGTGCGTCCGCGTTGTCAGCATAACTCCTGACAAAATCATCTAAAATGAAAACAACAAAGATAAGTGTTTTAGTTAAGACCATAAACTCGTGCTTGAACGAAGGAAAGAAAAAAAAAAGTCAAAATTGTAATTTTGGCAGACATTTTTCCAAAAAAATGAAAATTTCGGTCAAATTTGCTTGACATTTTGTTTTTTTAAAAATAGTTGTAATTGAAAAAAAAAAAAAATCCATCGTCCAAGCACGAGTAAATTGTATCTCGAATACCTGTGTGAAATTTCATCAAGATCGGTTGAGTAGTTTCCGAGAACATTTGACAACCGACTTTGAAAACACGGTTCCGAGAAAAACGCGTTTAAAGTTTTGAGTAACAATAAAAGTGGAAAAAAAATGTTTTTTTGTAAGTTACAGTGAATCGTCGATTCCTGGGCCATGAAGTAAAGATCCTGCAGCAGTAGCAATGTCCAGGGCATCCTTTTGCTCCTGTCGATGACGGATTCTGGCTTCGCGAGTCTCGCTCGCAGATTTTTTTTCGGCTGCGCACACACGGTTTTCATCCGAAATTCGGGCATATTCGTGGGAGTTTCCCTTTTTCTCGGTCTATCTTTTCTACGAGCTCCAAGGGTTAACTGTTTTCTTGAAATTTTATGCATTGTTTATCAACTTCACAAATGACACTAGATAACCACAAATAATACCACGTTTTTAATAAATTATATGATAGAAACTTGAGATAACCTCAAATGAACCTCGTCCTTCAAGAAGTAATCACCAAATAAAATATTTCAAACTAGTTTTCCTTAGGAAGTGAAAGTAATATACAACAATGACAGACAAACAATAGACGAGCAACTGCTCACTATACCGGAGGCGCGCTGACCGTTCTATACCTGACTTGGAGCGCACACCTTCCAAAGGTTGTATCTCCAAAACTATTATTCGGATCGACTTGAAAATTTAGGACAATATTCTTGAGATGATCTAGAAATTAATGAGCCAAAAAAAATCGATTTTTTGAAACCACGAAACCCATGTAACCCCTTAACGAAAACAAAACGGTAAATTCGGGGAGAAGCATCTCGAAAACGCTCAAACACAGTAATAACCGGTAACAAAAACCCTTGTGATCGTGGTTTCTAAAAAATCACATCACGACACCCCACCCCTTAAGGGTGGTTACGAGTTAAGGATTGGGAACGGTAGCTTCACAAAACCGGACATAACCACGATTTAGAATCGGATTGTGAGTTTAATTTTCCGTGGAAAATACACAGGTACGAGAATTATTTGTAGATATTTTCGTGAACACCCTGTCACGGAAAACGTGGGTGTCTATAGCTCATCAGTATTTACCCACTATTTGCAATGGAGAACTAATAGTGGTCGTGGGTAAATCGAGATCGACGCGAGCGTACTCTAGCGACACGAGAAGGGTACTTTACATTCTCCGTGCGACTCAAATAGTCTAGCACAACTCAAAACAATACAACAACGAGAATAATAAAGGACAAAACGAGAACGAAATAAAAAAAAATGGACAAAACAAGAACGTCGCAACAAAAATCTTAAATGAATTATTTGCGTCGAAAACCCGCGAACGAGTCGCACGGAAGACAGTTCCGCTTACATAGCAGGTAAACGCGAGATCGTAAAGTTAACTTCGAATCGGGATCTTGGATTAATTACAACCCAATTTTCATTAAATCGAAATCAATTCGAACCTCGAATGCAGTTCGAAACCGGGACTTAATTCGAAACTTCAGAATTAATGCGAGATCAAAATCCATTAAAACGGAAAAATTCGAGAACGAATACTCACGTTAGCTTATGGAGAATAAATCTCCAAAATCGAGAGCATTGGGTCAGTACAGAGTTGGTATCTTCGGCGAGCATCGAATCCGACGCAAGATCGCCAGGTCCAAAATTTTTCGAATCGCAACCCGCGAAAACCAATGAGAAGAGAGCACAAAAAAAATTAATAAAGCAGAGAAGAAATTCAATTAAAAAAATCTTTTCGGTATTTCGGGAACTGAGACGATTCGGAATCGTGAATTAATCGAGAACGGCAATAATTAAAAAAACATTTTATTGCCAAATCAATTGGGAGCAAAGTACGTCGGAATCAATTTTCTTATCGACAGCGAAGGAGTTCGAGACCAGTTATGTGAAACTAGATCGAGAACAAGAGAACTTCCAAAGTCAAAATAAAAAATTGAAATTGAAAATCAATTCCGAAATCCAAATGAAAAGAATGAAAATTTAATCGCTGAGTTAACTCTGCGAAATAAATATAAAATTATGATAATTAATCTCGAGAATAAAGTATTATTCACGGGAACATGTGAAAAGTATTTCACAGTCGAGATTGCAGCGAAATCGTATCGGGACTACTAAAGTACCTTAGCTTTCCGTGAACTAAAAACAAAATGTTTATCGAAAATCGACATCGCTCATCGTAACGGCCGAAACCCAAACAATAGAGGGATTAACGAGATCGTCGCTCGGCCATAACCGCTTGATTAGCGTCGCGGGGAGAGACGTTGGGAACCAGAGATTTCCGAAAAATAAGATATTCGAAATTTCACGAAAGTCCAATCAGAGATCGAGATCACAAAAATTAATTCCAGAGCGAGAAATTTTCGAAAAATATTCGAGAAATCATTCCGAGATCGAGGAATTTCCGAAAAATACAATGTTCGAAAATTCACAAAATTTTGCGACCGAGAAATTTTCGAAAAATAAAATATTCGAAAATTCACAACAATTGAATTCGAGATCCAGAAATGTTCGAAAAATAAAATTTTCAAAATTTCATAAAATTCAATTTGAGATCTAGAAAGGTTCGAAAAATAAAATTTTTGAAATTTCACAAAATTCAATTCGAGATCTAGAAATTTTCGAAAATACAATTTTCGAACTTTCATAAAATTCATTTCGAGATCTAGAAATTTTCGAAAAGTAAAATTTTCGAAATTCCATAAAATTCAATTCGAGATCTGGAATATTCGAAAAATAAAATTTTCGAAATTCCGCAAAATTCAATTCGAGATCTGGAATATTTAAAAAATAGAATTTTCGAAATTCCGCAAAATTCAATTTGAGATCTAGAAATGTTCGAAAAATAAAATTTTCGATATTCCACAAAATTCAATCGAGTTCTAGACATGTTCGAAAAATAAAATTTTCGAATTTCCACAAAATTCCATTCGGGACCTAGAAGTTTTCGAAAAATAACATTTTCGTAACTTTACAAAACTCCAGTTCGAGATCGAGAAATTTGCGACATATAAAATGTTGGAAATTCCATAATATAAATTTTCGGTTACTCCTGTTAATGGTAGATCGAGAGCGAATTTTCGAGAACCGTTGAATTAATTGAAATTCAACGTAACGAAAACGTGTAATACACAAAAACGAAGAAATAACAGGCACAAGACGAACAAAAGAAACACACAAAATGAACAAACAAAACACAAACTGAACGAAACGCACGGTATCAAGCTGTTTTCGGGCGTGGCTCCACGTTGGGCGCCATTTGTGACGTATTTTTTGTGAGCAACCGCTTATTCGGTGTTTTTGTCGGGAACAGAAAACAAGAGAAAGAAACCGGGAACCGTCACTTTCGGCCGTCCACCCTCGTTCGCGCATCCGCAAACCCGGTGGGCGCCAGCTAATCGAGTTGAGTTGACTCGATTCCCATAAAGATCGAAAGTTCGGGGTAAAACTCGCGATCGGGATCAAAATTGCTAAAACGGTATTTAGTAAATTATTGGGGTCGCGTAATTAACCGAACGCAACTCGATGCACTCGCGGGGCAAACGGTTGCGGAAATGCTCAGCCGCTCAGTCTGCTAGGTTTGGTAGAGAGGGTCGCGGTAAGGTGCAATAAATAGCGAAAATCGTGATCAAGTATAACTTGCGAAAACTAATGTTCCGCAGACAACAATCGAAAGCGAGCAACGATAACAAATTCGCATTCGAGAATGCGCGAGAAGTAACGAAGCGCAGCAAGAGCGCCCCAGTCATGACAGGAGAACATGGTCAGAAGAAAAAGAAACAAATAAATTATGTAGCGGGAACGACTGACCGGGATGGCTTCCAACCAATCCATCCCATGGAGGGAGATCGAGGGATCACGAGAACTATGGCACAACGACCACTATCTCCACTGCACCGGAAAACCACCAAAAACTCAAGTTTTATTACGTGGAATAAGACTCGCGCTACGGTCACTCAACATATTCACTGTACGGAGTTTGCCGGAGCACGGAAACTACGCGAAGACGCGCGTGCGAGTGACAGAAAAACTGTCAACATGGGAGCGCTTACCAAACTCGAGGCACCTCGGCGGTGTCCCGAGGAAGACTACTTATTTCCAGTAATCATCGAGAACGATTCATTATTATTATTCTGATTCTTTAAAATCCCTTACCCGAGAACTACTGCCCTCTCCCTCGAATTATTTCGTAGCGATAGCGGGAACGTAACTTGTGCTGGTAACGTAACACAGATCTGTACGGTCGCCTCCCGTAGCGCTTCTCGTGAAAACGGGCCTATACCAAAAAAAAATCAATTGCGCTAGGATACCCCATCCTAGGCCAGACCTAACATAACTCCACCCATTCTCCAACGCAATGCACCATCACCGTAGGGCGCCGGATTTGCACCGGTCTGCAACTAACCGCAAAAACTCGTTTCGGTGACTCTCATCTGCCGCGCTGCTCGATTCGTTGAGCTCTCGTCCTCGCGACAGATTTGAGTGCACCGATTTCCCGCCTTCTCCAAACAACAACTACTAAAAAATCGCCAACAACTTTCCTCAGCTAAAACTGAAAAATTCGAGGAGAGGAGCCTCGAAACCGCAAAGCATAGTTCACCCGGTAGCGTTAGACCATCTGAGCGTCATTTTCCAAAAAATCACGTCACAGTTTATAACATTCAATTTGATTAAGAAATTTGAAAAACCCTAATTTAATATAAAGATTATTAATAAATATTTTATTGAAGACAGTTAAACCTATACAAAGGTTATTCTTGCATGTGAAGAACGAACGCAATAACAATTTTGTACGTTATTTCCAAACGTGAGGGCCTAAAAACTCAGCAAAGAGTTGTGAAATCCCCCAAATAAACCCTCCTGGGTAAAAAATTGAGACAAGTACATTAAAGCCATTGACATTCTGCTTCAAAAAACACAATGGACCAAAAACTTTAGCAATATACTGCGTATATGTGCAAAAAGTTTTCAAATAAACGGAAACATTGGTGGCATGTTACGTCAAGTATATTTATGGAGTGTTACAATTGAATTGATAAAAATAATCGTAAAATACTAATAAAAATAACAATCTCATTTTCAATAACAACAACAATAATCTCACTTTCCATGTAATCTAGTAATGTCGTACATTTTATTGACTATTCAGATCTTCAATTAAATCAAATAACTCAAAGTTGTACCCATTGTCTATTAAAATCAAGTTTTATTTAAAATGATCAGTGTCAATTCCTTGGTTTTTCGTAACTAACTAAATTAATAACTCCCCGTCCTCTATCCTTTGTTATCATTATATAGTGTTACTTATAAATACATCACAGTAATTTTATTACAAAAAAATTCGACCTTAGTACTTGGCGAGTTACTATGATACAATAAACATTAAATAATGAAAGGATCGACTACATTTAACAAACTCGCCATGTACTAAGGTCTAATTTTGTTGTAATGAAATTACTACATTAGTTTTTAAAACTAGATTACTCTATAAACGTATAGCCGTCGTCCGATGATTCATTCGCATTCCCGTCTTCCTGATGAAAGAATATTCACATACTGATGGCCGTCACATGAGAGACTATGAGTTTGGTCACAAAAAGAAAATCTTCTGCAGGTTTTAGCGAAAAGAAATGTATATCAAAATTATTGGAAAAATATTATTTATATAAAAAAGAGTGTTCCATGGAGGAGAACTACTTCCATCCATAATGGAAATATGAACAACTCATAACAGTCCCATCAGAGAGTTCGATTTTTGGTAAACCAAAACACTCCCGCGGGCCCTAGTGATTTCTATCTTATTTTAAAGTGACCAGAAGAATATTTTAGATTAGAAAACGATGGTCCCAGGAGACAGATTTCATTTCGTCCTATAAAAGTATGACAAACTCATTACAGAGGCTATCACTTTTCCCAAAAAAAAGAAAGTCTTTTGCAGCATCGGGTGACTTGAAATTGATTTTAAAATTGACAGAATCCCATGTGCGTGTCTCCAACGGGCTCTGTCTTGGCGCAGTACTATTGCCAAGGTTACCGGTACTGGATGCCAGTTCTGGGTATACACTAGGACAAGTCTGAAATGATCACTCCGGTCCAACTCTTGTCCGCCAGTATCGGTACGGCACTGTTTTAACTTTAGTTCAGTACTTGTAGTATATCGGCACAGTGCTGGAAACCAATGCTGGCATCTTGAAAATTAATAATTTATATTAAAAAATTTTGTAGCTATTTTAATAATGTTATTCTATTATTCGATCATTAATAAATAAGGGAAAAAAAATCGTTCACAGGCACAATTTCTTCAACCGCTCTCGGCAAAGTAACAACAGCGGGATTCGAACCTAAGGCCTATACAACCTCCCTAACTCCTAACGAGCATGCTAACCCCTAGGCTAAACCAACTATGTGAAGTCCTTATACTTTAAGTTATTAATAATTGTGTCTCAAATAACAGCCTCAGTCAGTCAAGTGTGTTCGGGTTATCCGGACGGTAACCGAAATTCAAACCTCGCGCTGCAATTAGTGTGGTTGGTGGCGCTGCCTGTAGGGAGAATTCCCGGTCTCGCGGAACCGGGTGCGCGTAACGCTCTCAGGCGTTCGGAAGGAGCGCCCAAAACCAATGAGAATAGGGAAGGAGGGAAGTTTTGGCCACTCTCGGAGAACCCGTGCGCTAGCTCGCCAGTGAGCCGACCAGGGGGGAAACCCTGTCGGATTAGGCAACCGTGCACACAACCACTTTTCTACCAGCAGCATCTTTTTCGTGCGTGAGTTGGGACGATCGGCGTGCGAATTAGTATTAGAAAAGGATTAAGTAGTGTGTGATGTGCGTGTGTGTTCTTAAATTAAGACAACTAAGGAACGATCGGGAATTCCAGCCACGTGCGAGACCCCTCGACGTGCTGGATTCAGTCTAGCGATCACCTACGCGGCAGAGTCACAACATTGCTTGCCCGTGGTACAGGTACGGTTCCCTCGAGACGTAGAGGCGCCCTGTACTAGGGAGGTGATCTTCATTGCAGGCGGTAAGGACCCTGCGTCAAGCCGCCGTACAGCGCATAAGATTAAGGTAAGAGAGCTCTCTTGCGTGCGTAAAAGGTACCTCGCGGCGATTTGTTTCTGTGCGCGCGTAGTTTATAAGTTACTGTGATTTACCTATTCTTGCGGTAATTTTTCGTCTAAGATCCAAAGCGCAAATAAATAGTACCATTGCTTGCCCCGGCTTTTCTCTCTGCACCGTGAGAGTTTTTATGCCGAGGCAAGTAGTTTTGTTTCCCGCAAAATTATGTTCGTGTTTTATTCGCTCAACCTTCCCTCATTTATTCCTTCCACCAATATTAAATTTAATCTTCTGAGCTTGTGCTACGTTTAACTTTTATTCAAAGTCTATGGGATGGATTGTCATCGGATTTGGTACACAAAAGTTTTTAAGGCCGCTTATTATAAAACTCAACGGTGAATAAATAATTTCAAAATGGGTTGTCGAACGTAGCCAAATACCAAAAAAAATGAAAACAAAGACTTTATTTTTATAATATGCTGTGCTCTGGGTTGTTGAGAGAACTCTAAGGCCCAATCTCAAACCCATATATTTGTGTTTTGGCTGTCGTTGACATATCGACGGTGGGACAAAAAAACGTATGGCAGTATGATCCCGGTACTTATTCATATGTCAGTTGGATAGCGGCAAAATCTGCACACTGCCACCACAGCAACGGTCGGCCCAGTTTATGGCCAGTACTTGAACGTCTAGAAACCACGCGCCGGTTATATAATTTAGACTGTACAAACATTAAAGTTAGGACAGTATAAACTCACAACGCAGTCAAATCTCAGGCAAACACTGGCGAAGTTAGCTAGGCTACAGTAAACGAAGGTTCGGCCTGGTCCGCGGACAGTACTTAGACAACTCCTGCCTGAGTACGGTCTGCTTGATCTTGGTAGTACTGGCTGATAGAACTGGCGCAGAATAAGGCCAGTATTCGATTAATACTGTAACGGTACTCATCAACAACGCTTGGCCGCCGAGTCCGTTTCAGTACTAGACCGCGTTGGTAACTCTGGCTGTATACCAGAATTCGCCTATGGGATAATTCAATGTACTAAAATACCCAGTTACGGTTTGAAAGTCGGAACAGCGTGGAGGCAATATCGATCGCCGTGCCAGTAACGTTAGCGCAACTCTGGCGGCAACGTAGCGCCAATGTAAAAACCCAATCGTGATGATAGTAACTATACGATGTTTATAAACGACGTTCAGGTAGTACTGGGTTCTGAGACTCAGCCGATATTGAATGCAAAATATTAACGATCAATTCTCTTTCAAACTGATCGATCTGCGCAGTCATCTGATGCTTTTGTATAATTTTGAAAATATTTTTTAATAATCTCAATATATTGAGTTAAATCATTGTGTCTATTTTGGGTTTTTAAAATACAAACGATGGAATTGCCTTATATTGGTTCATCAACTGGAAAAAATCATGTAAGTTTTATTATTTTATTAATTTCAATCCTACCTAAGTTAATTATTTTGACGGAATGTCGACTATCAGTACTGAACCAGAATTGCCGCGAAACTTGAATTTGCTGTTGACGCGTCAGCGTCGGCAAAATATTGGCAGCGATCGCCACCAGAACTCTGGGGATGATCGTGATGCTAGCTATGGAGCCTAATTTTGGCACAACAATCGATTGAAGGTTCAATCGACGTTGGGTCATAGTTGGGTTCCGACTGTCGGCTGCCGACCTACTGCCGAGAGTCGAACATACTCCACATATCGGGTAACCGCACCGTGTGGGTAAGTACTGCTGGAAAGCGATTCGCAGCTGTGATAGCTGAGCGCAGGGAAACCGTTGCAGTTTAAAAACGTTTTAAACTTCCCTGGCATACATTATGGCCAATTTTTTGTGAACACAAAATAATTGACGGTGTTGAGAAAAAATTCAAATCATGCTCCCGTTTTTTTATAGTTATGTATTTATTTTCAGAGACAATATTTGTGTTAAGAGAGTTGCATAATTCATTTTAAATCTTACGTCTGAATAATCTTATATGAAAAATGAAGGTCCGATAGGAGAATAAAGATTTTCAACATTTTGCGTGAAATCGAATGTGGGCCTTGACGTTAGCAAAAGAGGCGGTTTCATCTTGACGCCAAAATGGTTAAAGGAATCGGCGTGAAGCTACTAGTAATTATACTCACGAATTTTTGGTGCGAAATTTTAGATGACTGTAACTTACAAAGTGAGCTACGGATCAGATTTTTAATTACATGTTTGCAATATAATTCCGATATAACATTTCGATAGCGCCAAGGCACGATCCGATCAGTTGTGCCGATCCTGAGATCTCAGCATTTGTTGGCTAGCAACACAGTCAAGTTTGTAGTGGTGCTGTCTACAGGCACACTGACACAGTCGAGTCAAGAATTCTAGATCTCAAACTGTGAAGACGTGCTAGTAAGTGTTGTGAGCAGAGCGTGCCAAAGGGTGGTCGAAGGCCAAGTATTTGGTGTGGCGAAAGGTGGAAAAGAGAGGACTCTTGACGCGGGCACGGATCCGGTAAGAGCGAAATCCTCCGGAGGTGACGAAAGGGAGGAAAAACGGGCCTGGTCCCGACGAAGGTGTAATCTTCGGCAAGCGAGTGTGGGAGTCATCGAAGGATCCTCATTGCAACGGGCCTAGTCTCGGTGAGGTCGGAAAACCCTTCAAGTTTTGTGAAAAAGTGTAAAATAATTGTGTGGCGTTTTTTATGCAAATGGCTTTTCCTTCAAAAAACGGAGATAATAAACGATACGATCGTGAGGCTTAATCGAGCATTTTTTATTTCTTCATTTGACCTGTGTACCTCAATCATCCTAACTAACATTATCGGGACGTCTTCGCGTTGAAGTAGTTTCGACGATACAGCATTCCATCCTGTCAATTTATCTTATTTGAGTTATAAACGGGTTCAGTGTATTACGGGCTCGCCCATCGTTCCCGTGGATTATTTTGCAGAGAAAATAATATTTATTGAATACTCATGCAAATACGATTGAAACTATAAGAAAGAATAATAAGACACCATAAATAAGCTTAAAAACAGTGCACCCACATTAAACAAATTGGTTTTTTTCTTATTTTTTACCAACAGTTCAATGTAAACAACCTGGAGAACCCAAAGAAATTGAAGATTTATAAAAACCTAAAGAACCCAAATAAAGTTATCCAAAATTTGTTTTAACTCCTGTATTGTTGAGCCCGTGATGAGGTGGATTCTTGTCCATGCTTGATTCCAATAGCATGGAGTGGACTCCGACAGATGGTAGCACTGCTGCACAAAATATGGTCCAAATTTTGAATTTTTAACCCGATATTTTATAAGGAGAGTTTTAATTTTAATGAGTGTCCTTACCGACATCTCGAGTAGGGTGCTTGATATTAGAAATATGAGTTACCGACGCGTGCGCTGTTGCGGCGAAGTTAAACAGTACGGGTTGTAGTAGAAATTAATCGACTACAACTAGATTCGTATACAAACAATTGAATGAAAATACAAGTGGTGCGTGTGGAAAGATTTAAGATGTTGACTTGACCGAAAGTCGCTGAAGACTTACGAAAATTGTAGACAATTTAACGCTTGAATTTTTGCTCCCTCCCTTCGGAATCGGGAAGGAAACGTCTTCAAGGGTTTGGAGTCGCAGATATTCATTGGCTAATTTTTGTAGAGACCAATATTCTTTACGGCGATTGGTTTTAAGGGTTGGCGTCCCTCGCAGGTAGATAAGACGCGTCTCTATGCGAAGGCGTCGCGTCTCGCGGAAAAACCCTAACGATCCGCTTGACTTGAGCATCTGCTTGCCAGACTACCGATTGTAAAAACTCTCGGTACGAGTGCTTCGCGTATAGCATCCTTGAATGTTTCATAAAAGACTGAAAACTCTCAAAAAACCTTTGAACATCTGCGACTATAATTGTTGAATATAATGCTAGTTCACTAAATTATATAAGTCTTCTTTATGTGCAAACTTCTCTCGCGTTAAAATAATAGAATCGGTCGCTTTTCGTTGGCATAGTTTTTTCCGTTACACTTTCAAGAATATCCCGAGTATGGGGATAGTCAATCATCTAAGGGTGGTCGTCAGAATTTGTAACACTTACATATATATACTTAACACGACATGTTGTATATGTTTTCAGATTATTTCACAACTTCTTGCACATATAAATATAAAAAGTTACAGATGAATTTTTAAATAAAAATTACGCTGCATTTTGGGCCAGACAATAACTCACGTAAATGTACTTATCTCCAGACCCCCATCCTTGACGTACAAGGGGCAGTCGGAAGGTTTTCTCGATAATCATTATACTAACGATAAAATAAAAATGAATGTGTATTAAATGATTGCAGGTAGATACTCCGGACAGTGTGCTGCAAAGTGGCCTAGGAATGGGAACAGATATGAGCCACACGATTTTACGTTCTATCGTCGACCCACGGGACTACGACAGATTGAGATACCTACAGATGAACGGCGGTCAGCCCAACAGCTTTGAAGAAACTATACATAGGGTGAGTGACATCCTGTCGTCTGGAAGGAAGGATAGCAGGATGTTTATGAGCGGCCCTTTATTTGTCTGTATAACACTTGTACTGGTAGTGGTGGTAATAGAACCTTGGCAGAAGCGACCCGCCCAATCGCTTCAGGGCTAGCGCCCTTTTTTGGGCTCCCGACCGCGTCCTTCCTTTATCGTGTCGCATTATGTCGCACTTGTTATGATTACCATAAATTCTCCTTTTAGTCGCCGATGGCTTTTGCCATGCTCGAATTGTCTACACAATATCTACCTTTCTTTCTGTCTATCTTTCTCTATCCCACATCTTTACACGCTTCTTGTCTTATCCTGTTAGCTGTCCTCTCTTTTGAAACACGTTTTTTCAGCCGCCATGATAAGCGATGTCAACAAATTCAATTTATTCGCTTTTTTCTGTCATGACGCATTCTTTCATTCTTCACGCCGTCCTCATTGGAAACCATACTAAATTCGTAATGCAGCACAGATTACTCGGTGATTTCATTGACACGTATGTTTGTTTTGAACGAACGGAGACTATTTTTAATAACAAAGTTTGTTTGTCGAATCAGTAAGCAGAGTAAAATTACGGAAATATTTTTTTAAAGTAGATTTCAATTTTCATTTTTTTTTCTTATCCAGTACATTTACGTTATATTTATCGGGCCGGTACTGTTGTACAAATAATGATGCTAATAATCAAATGTTTTTCTAATACTTTTTTCCTTAGATTTTTGAATATTATCTATTCAGTGTATTCCTATATTTAGCTGTTGATTATTTTGTTTGCTATCGTTCGTACTGAGATCACATCAATCTCAGATGTAATAAAGTCTCGAAACACGTGGACTGCTTCGAACAGATCACTGATCTCATAATGCCACAATATGTGTGTTTCTGCATGATGAATAGATGATATAATCATGTAATAGAACGGTTACAAACGTCCACTATAATATAAATAAGTCCACTCGACTCCGACCATTAAATTCTATACATTTACATGTGATTACAGCTCAAGGTGCAGGATGCTCTCAGAAAGAAGGAACGGTTTCACAAAGAGCACGAAGAGGTAAGATTGGCGTCTTTTACATCACGGATTTTAATCATTTTTTTTTTATTTCTAGTAAGAGACACAACAATTTTAATAATTTTAATTTCTCCTCTATTTTTGTGCCGAGGAAGTGTTCTGAGGGATTGAATAGTAAATTTAATAGTAAATAGTGAATAATAAAAAAATTGTAAAATGTAAAAAAATATTTCTTTACAGTAAATAAGAAATTATATTAACAATAGTTGGCGGGTCAAGGTATCCAAATTTTACTTTTAGAATAGTTTGAGTTTTTAAAAGTTAAATTTATTACCGATTTGCAAGGGCGACCACGTTGGTCGGACCTAAAACAGAAGCTTCTGAATGTTCGAAAATTTTCATAATATAAAAAAAACCCGGTCAGCATGCTTCGATATTTTCAAAATGAATTGCAGAACACATAATTGAAAAATGAATTTTTTACATATCTTATCAATTGAAGTCGCTTTACTGGGAGACCTTGTTAGTATATGTGGGGCATTCCAGGTCAAATCAGCAGACCATGACCCTCACCCTCATAGATTTTGTTCAATTTTTAATATGATGTTATTACCGACTCATAAAGGCTTGCAATTTTTTTTCAGATTCTTTCGCCACCAGTAACATTTTTAAATCTTCGAAAAAAAAAACCCATTTCAAAAACGCCGTTTTTAAAAATCTGAAAAAATTCACACTGATTCTATGATTTAAAATATGATTTTTGAGTGCCATGCTATAATGGGATCTCAATATTTACTATTTTTTCCACATTTTGCTTCCTCATAGAGGAATCTTTGTGTTCATGAAAAAAAAGAATTTTTTTGAGATTTTCATGTCAGTATGCTTAGAATCACCTAAAACGTCGAGAAAAATGGTTTAGAAAATGTGTCTGTATGTGTGTATGTGGGTGTGTCTGTGTGTTCCAGGGACTGAAAATTCAATCGGTAACTCGCGAATGGCACGATCGATCGCACTCAAATTTGGCGTGCAAGTAGAGGAGCATCTCCTCTTTAATTGCTGTGATTTTGAAGAAAATATATCTATGTATACTGATTTTATAGAATTTGTAATTTTTTCGAAGAATGTCGTATACTCTTTAACTTTCGTAAAAGTTCGCCGATATGGTTAAACAGTTATTCATAACTAGAGACACGCTAAATGCTGTTTGATATCTAATTTTGACAAAATCGGTAAAGCGGTTCGGATTTTATAGAATTTTGAATTTTTCTAAAAATAAAATGTTGGCTATCAGTCACGTCGAATCTCAGCAACTTAACTGAAATGTTCTACAACCGAAAAATAACATACAGCCCCACTGTGTACCACATTTGGTGGTGATCGGTAAAGTGGTTCAAATTTTACACCATTTTAAATTTTTGAAAAAATAGCGATTTTCGCTATAATCTCCGCAAAAGTTAATAAAGTAAAACAAAAGTTTGTGCCTAATAAAAATGCCATGGGCCGGTGATTTATTCATTTATTCAAAACAAGGATGCAAAGTAGAACCTTGCACATTGCTTCCTCATTTAATTTTGCTCTTCACAAAGCTTCCTCTATGAGGAAACAAAATGTAGTTAAAATAGTAACTATTGAGATCCCATTATCGCATGGCACTCAAAAATCATATTTTAAATCATAGAATCAGTGTGAATTTTTTCAGATTTTTAAAAACGGCGTTTTTGAAATGGGTTTTTTTTTTCGAAGATTTAAAAATGTTACTGATGGCGAAAAAATCTGAAAAATTATTGGAGGCCTTTATGAGTCGGTTATAGCATCATATTAAAAAATGAACAAAATCGATGAGGGTGAGGGTCATGACCTGCTGATTTGACGTGGAATGCCCCATATACGCTCCGCAACAAAATTATCGCAACAAAATTTTTCATTGATTTGTTGCCATTTTCAAATGCTTGTAACTCGATCAATTTTCATTGTATTGAGGTCATTTTCATTTTATGTCCATGTCCAATAGCTGCGGGATGATGCCACATTGCTATGTCTTAATCAGGCCTACCAACGTTGTTTCTTAAAAAACGCAATAGTTTGCCAGTTTACCTGGATTACCAAATTTTTTTTCAAAAAACCACAATAACTATCTTAGAGTACAGTTTCCAACTAGTATTTACAAAAAAAAATCGACCCTCAACGATTATTTTTGACCGAGTTATGCCATTATAACGATATTCCTATGTTTTAGCTAAATACCGCCAACATTGGCATTACCCGATACGTAGTCCTGAAAAACTGACAGATTAAATTTAACAAATTCGTTTCTCCGGAGGTATTCTAAACCCTCATAAACCAAGGAACCACATTGCTATTCGTAACTTCGATTTAAAAAAATTAATACATGAAAAGTGTAACTTTATTTGAAATTATACCACTACGTTTTTCTTACATTTAACCTTGCACCTCCATACTTTTGGTAAAATGATCAACCCTAACGCCCAATCAATTAAAAAAAAAGGATGCAAAGTAGAACCTTGCACATTGCTTCCTCATTTAATTTTGCTCAAGAGCAATGTGTAAGGTTCTACTTTGCATCCTTATTTTGAATAAATGAATAAATCACCGGCACATCTTATTTTTATTAAGCACAAACTTCTGTTTTACTTTATTAACTTTTGCGGAGGTTATAGTGAAAATCGCTATTTTTTCAAATATTTAAAATGGGGTAAAATTTGAACGACATTACCGATTACCACCAAATTTGGTACACAGTATGGCTGTATCTTATTTTTCGTTTGTAGAACATTTCAGTTAATTTGCTGAGATTCCACGTGATTTATAGCTCGATAGAGCAAATTTTTATTTTTTACAAAAATTCAAAATTCTATAAAATCCGAACCGCTTTACGGGTTTTGTCGAAATTCAATACCAAACAGCATTTAATGTCTCTCTAGTTATAAAGAACTATTTAGCCATATCGGCGAACTTTTACGAAAGTTAGAGAGTATACGACATTTTTCGAAAAAATTAAAAGTTCTATAAAATCAGTATACATAGACATATTTTCTCAAAAATTATAGCAATTGAAGACGAATTAATACTCTACTTGCGTGCCAAATTTGACCTCGATCAATCATGCCATTCGCCAGTTATCGACGATTGAATTTTGAACACGCGCACGCACACGCGCACGCACACGCGCATGCACACGCGCACGCACACACACACACACACACACACACACACACGCGCGCGCGCGCGCGCGCGCACACATACGGACACATTTTCTATTTTTCACGGTAAACCATTTTTCTCGACGTTTTAGGTGATTCTAAGCATACTGACATGAAAATCTCGAAAAAAAAAAAAATTTCATGAAAACAAAGCTTCCTCTATGAGGAAGCAAAAGTACACGTATTACGAGTCTTTGCTTCCGAAAGCTGCATTTCGTCAGTATCGTACTGATAACGTTCAGTCAACACTCTAATATAAAAGAAATTATTTTCCTGGTGTTGAAATATACTATTTTGCCTTATTCGGTGCATGGGCGTAAAAATCGGCATATACGTCTGTATTTCAATATTCACGCTTCAGAATGCTACTAGCTCCAGCGCTAGAAGATAGAACCCAATAGCGACTGATTGGTACGGGCTATCCACAGTTTTCCTGAACAAATGCGATGCAAGAGGGAGTCGGCTGTGGCCCCAAATAGGGGTTATATGTAATGGGATTGTAAATTGCCGATGAAGTCATACACCGGATAGAGTAATAATACTTAACGATTAAAATCAATGATACAGAGCATCTATTGGTGTCTAAAACTCTAGAATGCTAGTAAGTTTGAGTAGCAAAAGATGCTTGAATAAAAAAACCCTGATTCGACGCCAGATCTTAAAGAATTAGAAAGTATGGAGCGGGTGACGAAGCCCCGGTACATATCCGCGCGTTGAAATTAGCTGAAACTACTAGTCACAAAAAGCGTAAAAAGACTAAGAGAACGAAAGTTAACTTTGAAGCTGCCTGCAATATCGAAATAAAGCGTGCGCTACCCCGACTTCTTTTCTGCTTGGCCAACTCCACCCGTTTTTCTTCTCCACCATCTTTTTTTTAAGCTCTTCAGCTGCTTCTACTGGAAGAAGATTCAGCTCTTATTTCGCGGCTCCCAACGTCATTTCTTTCCTTGTCGTCTTCCCAGCACCAGCACGCAGGTTCACCAAACTCTTTCGGCGATACTTAACCGGCATTATTCTTCGCTCTTTTGCTCCCTCGCCCCACGAATTTGTGGAACACCCCCGGTCCTCAAGTCGACTCCGATAATTACTTCTATACTCGATTCTCAGCCTCAGGCCTCTTTCACTCCTCTTTTCTTGCCCCCCGGTAGTACGTCGATCACGAAACTGCCAGCAGAGAAGAAAAGCTCGTGCTCAACATACAGTCTGAAAATATTTGACTTCCGGGTCGGAGCTGCTCAGTAAATCAGAAATTTAGTTGGTATCGTCTCAATATATCTTTGAGGTCGATATTCTGTTTATAAACTCAAAGAATTCAGAGAGAGGATAATGTCTAACTAGAACGATTATATTGTTTCAGATTCTGAGAGATATCCGGCAGGGTTTAATGCAGCTGGGACGGGATGGTAGAGGTCAGCTCCCAGGAGGTCAGTATGGATATAGCGTAATAAATAGATAATGAATGCGAAATAAAATCTCCAGCGGGTGCACGGAGACTATATCCTTAAAAAATTTAATCACTTGGATATCATTTGTTTATTCGTTACCAACACAAATAGAATTAATCAACGATTTAATTTGTGACGTATTTTTCGATAACACATCGATTATTCGGTCTTCTGGTCGAGAGCATAAAACAAGAAAAGGAAAGAAAAATCGGGAACCGTCACCTTCTGCCGTCCACCCTTGCTCGCGCATCCGCAAACCTGGTGGGCGCCAGTTAATTTTTGTTCCACCGGTATTAACGAACCGATATGCCCTGGGAATCGAGTTGAGCTGACTCGATTCTCGTCAAGATCGAAAATTCGGGGTAAAACTGACGATCGAGAACAAAACCACACGAAACGGTAGCTTAGTTAATTTTTGGGGTCGCATAATATTAACAAAAGTACCTGGATGCACTCACGGGAGCGAACGGTTGCGGAAATGCACGGCCGCTCAGGCTGCTAGGTTGTGGTAGAGAGGGTCGAGGTATAGCTCAGTAAATAGCTTTTATTCTCGACGAGAACTCGCAAAAAAAAAACAACGCTAATATTCTGCAAAATATTCGGGAGCAATTAAAATAAATTTACTTATTGAATTATTGCGCGAGATCCAACGTAACGCATCGATATCGTGAACGGTAGCGGCGAGTTGCAGAGCAATGCGCGTGCACCCTCAATTCATCGGTAGCTGCACGAATATTCGGCAGTTGGGGATCTTCAATCGAAATAATCGATTAATTGATTTATTAAACGGAAACGATTCACCAGTATTATCCCTGACAACTCGGGGAGCGAGAACTATATTCCAACAAGGAATATCGAAACCATCAGGCACTGAACTGCCCTAAATAATTTCCGAAACCAATGATTTCATTTGTCGATTAAAATTCACAGCACACGAGAACTTGTAGCATACGATAGATACTGCGTATGCCAAGTGCGAGAGCCGAACAATAGACGCGGCGAGATCGGCAGAAAAACCGTCAACACGGGAGCTCGAGTCGGAACTCAGTCACCTCGGCGGTGGTCCGAGCAAGACTAATTATTTCGAGTAATCTGCGATAGCTCAACATTATTACTATTCAATGTCTCTCAAAATCCCCTACCCGAGAACTACTGCCCTCTCCCTCGAGTTATTTCGTTACTGTATCGAGAGCGCAAATCATGCCCGTAATCATCTTCGAAATTTACACAATCGCCTCCCTTAGTGCTTCATGCGAAAACGGGCCTATACTTCACATCGATAATGCATCAGAATGCTCTATTCTATGCCAAACTTAAAAACAAAACTCCACCTGTTCTCGAGCACGATGCACTTTCACCATAGGGCGCCGGATTTGCACCGGTCTACAACTAATTGCAAGAACTCGCATCGGCGACTCCGCCATGTCGAGCTGCTCGTTTCGTTGAGCTCTCGTCCTCGCGACAGATTGGAGTGCACCGATCTCCTTTAACTTCCCATAACAAGAAAAGAATCTCAAATGTAAAAATTCTTAACGGATACAACGGTAAATTCGGGAAGAAGAGAATTCGAAACGCTCAAACACAGTAATAACCGGCAACAAAAACCCTTGTGATCGTGATTTCCAAAAAATCACGTCACAAATTATTCATTTATAAAAGATTTTATACATTTCAATAGAAAATTAATATAAGTTGCCCATTAATAATTATGAAGATTACTAAGAATTGGTCAAGGATTTGATTGTCCTCTATACAAAGATATTGAAAATTCCAATACATGATCCAATGTTTTGTAATAATTATTACCCAATAAAATATTAGGTATGCACGGGAATAATGGTTAATTAAGAATCAAGTTATTAGTCAAGTCGACCAGGTGATTTTTCAGTTAGGGCAACTAAATTACTGGTTTCATTGACTCATTTTTCTGATGATAAAACTAATTAACCGTCTAGAACATAATCAACAAATAACATGGTTATCTAAACCAGATTGTTTTTCCATGTAATAATATTTTGTTGAAAGGAAGGACGCCAGGTAAAAGTAGCTATGATGATTTATGTCTTAGTAATGATGGGTTATAGTAAGAGTACTCGGTTGACTGCTAACATTGTATTAAGAAATGTTAATTATCCCCAATTTTTACCGGACTCCTTCGTTCTTTGAAACGCGTGATGCATGCTTTTGTTTTGGCGAAATACGCTTGACGTTGAAAGAATGTGTAGAAACATTTCTAACAACTAAACCAAATGTCAGTGAAGTTTCAATTGTTTTAAACTTTCAGGAGCTTCGCGGTGACCAGCGCTCACAGTTGATAACGTTGTATTCCATTTTTTTTTACTGAGAACAAATTGATTCACTCATTCCACAGGTACTTTTTGTAATACATTAAATTATTCTGCTTATCTTAAAGCCAGTTTCAAGATAACCGAACTTGCGGAAGGCTTTTATTTTTTTTTTAGATCGTAGCCTTCAAAATGATCTCTATGAGACATTCTCATTACTATGAAAAATAAAATAAACGCAATAAACGCGGTTCGCTATACGCCAGCCTATGTTTGATGCACGAATCCGGAGGTTTTCCGCAGGATTCAGGCACTTAAAAAATACATTTAAAATATCGGAAGAGATTGGGAAAATATTCTCTCCCTAAAACTGTTATGTCTAATAGGGAGATTTTCATTTTCTTAATGAAAATAGAAGCAAAGAATAAGTATGGTGACATATTCACAACACGCGACTTTATGCTGACATTTGTTATAAGCATGAAGTTATTGTCATAAATTTTGTAGAGGGAGGTGATGAACTACATGCATAGAATTTTGAAAATTTCGTTACTTATTTGTAATTTACGTTCCTTGCTATAATTTGTTACTATCGCATTTTTCAATTCGATTTCAAGCTACGAACTGCTCTCGTGACGAGGCGTGCGCGATGATATAAATCTAACATCTTAAAGTTTCTTCGTTCATTTTTTATCACAAACAGCGAAAAACACATCAAGTTTGCGGCATTTCCAAGTCAACGTTATGTTTATCTCTAAAATCGCAACTACTTAGATGTTTCCAAAAATTGTTTTCAATTACATGTAACGTGAAGAAATTCAATACAAAGTATATATATATTTTTCCATTATATTTGAAAACTAAAGCAACTATAACTTGTGTAGTTTTGTCGAGGTTACATAGGAGCCAGTTTAAGATAATAGAATTGTAAATTTTTTTTAGAATTGTTGAGAATGAATGGCAAAAACGACTCTAAAAGTTTCGTTCTCGTCATCAACGAGATTTCAAAGATGATTTCGAAACTTCCATCTATATCATGTTTTTATTTATTAACGTTTTTTCAATTATTACTATATTATAAAGTGAAAGCAAGTAGCATCCTATAACTTTTGTTGCAGGGTTGCAAAAATAGTATTAATGTTATAGTCGTTTTGGCTATTTAATGTGATTGGAATCTGAAAGAAAATCATTTCCATACTGAATTGCTTTTTCATTACATATGAAGAATTTTTCACAAACAAACAAAAAGAAATTGAAAGCAATAGAAAATTTGAAGTTTCAAAAGTGATTAAAAGTATTCTTGATAGTAATAGAAGTCGGACAGTCGTTTTCGCTCTTTGTCGTCAATAATTGAAAAACATATATATATATTATTATGCCGCTAAAATTTGTACCTGGGTTTTGGTTGTTTTAAAAATTAGGGTATGGCAATAAAAGATTAGAACCTAAGTAACAAATGAAAGTTATCGAATAGAATAATTTATTTACCACAGACTCTAATTACAATTCAATCATTCTTAATTGTAAGGTCGACGAGTAAAAAATAATACTGAGGTTCGTTACTTGAATCTCAGCTGAACCAAACGGGTACAGTTCTGAAAATGACCGCCGACTGACTGTTCTCGGGTCCTTATATTCTACCGAGAACAGTTACATCAGGATTTTCCGAACATTATTTATGATTTACTATTTATCATTCTTTTTTTTTTTGATCTGGCTTTTTAAAACAGAGTTTAAGAATATTGATGCATAGGCATACATTGACCTCGGAAAATGCTAATTCGGCTCGCACGCTCGCTCGTGGCAACGATCGGCTCTTACGCGATTTGACCACATAACTCTATAGCGTTGTACTCAAAATATGGTAGCGTGTGTACATATGCAATCGGCGTACAACAATATAGATAATTCTATACTGAAGGATATTGGTATCGTTCAATAAAAAAAATATAAAGATAATTTTAAGAATAATAAATAATGCCAAAGGGAATAATTATCTTTGTAAATATTTGTTATTATTTTTGACTTGTTATAAGGTTACTATTGGAATAAAAATCTTGGAACAAGTTCAAAACAAAATTAAACATTTATGAAGTTCCGATAAAGCTACGTTCAAGATAATAATGTACTTTACCTTGATCTTCCTTAATAGCAGAGTGGTCACAAAATATTATCCGGGCTATCACTCGAACTCTAAAGCATTTAAGCCTTGTTCGATAATAATATAGATTCGATAATAAGGTTTTTGGCTTCATAGGCATATATCACTACTATAAACATACCGGCACTTTCATGTGTTGACAGATTTTACTTCATTTTTGGTTCAGGTCTGCCGTACTGTGTCTCACCATCTAGCATAGGTTATAAAATCTCAAGCTAGATTGAAAACACATGGCTACCTTCAGAACAGATGTAGATCTGTGAAAGCAAGTATCAATGTCGGGCAGTGTACATGTATGTTAATTTTATAAGTTCTGATCACCGGGAACGATACTTAAATGGTTGACTACCCCCATACTCGGGATAGATATTTGTAAATCAAACGGTACAAATTATGCCAATAAACATCGAGCAATTTTTTATTTTAACATGCAAAAAGGTTTTACATACGGTAGATTTATGTCATTTAATAAAATGTATCAAAATAATAATGAAATAATGGTAATAATAACAATTTGAAGAATTTTAAAATAGTATATTACACACCTAGGACAATCAAGTAAGAAATGTCTCAGATCACGTGTACTTTACTGCCCGAGGAGTGTGTACGATTTTTCTCATAGACGGAGCCGAAAACTGGAAACTTCGTTCCGCGCAGCGGGACGAAAATTTCGCTTTCGGCACAGAAGTGAGAAAAATAATTTGCCCTCAGTACTCAACCAGTTAATATTATACTATACTCATAAAAGAATAAAACAACTTACTATATGTCATAAACTCGCCAAGTATAAAAGCAAATTATTTTTTGTTATTAAATTATCAAATTAGTTTTAATTTTGTTTGTTTCTATTTTTCAATGTTTCTTTTTCTCTCAATAAAAGAAACTTATAATTATTTTTGTTTAATAAGAACTATGCTACCGAGAAAGCAATTAATCAATTAAGAAGATCTACACTCTAGATATAATAAATAATAATATACAAAGAAAATTCTTGCTCACTTTAGCTTAATTATATTGGGTGACTAAGTTCCACGCAGTCATAAAAAAACAACTTATTATAAACACATAACAATGAAAGAAACTTGTTATTCATTGATGATTAATGGATACTTCATTATTCCTCTGAAAGTGGTAATGATGATTTATTCCATCAAGCGACACAGCATCATTCCGAATGATTTTACGAAATCGCGTACGTTGAATAATGCTTGAACAAAAACAACTAAAAACCAGTCAATTATTCCACATAATATTGAAACTTAGAAGAGAACTTAGAATTAAACAATAAATAGACAGTCACGGATTTTAGCATACAGGTTCAGAATATGACTGCATAATGTTGAAAACTTGCAGTAAAAAATAAGACGCTGTATTACAACACTGGATGACGCAAGTCTTAATCAATCACTGATTATTAGATTGACTTAGATTTTGAATAACACTTGAATCTATTTAAGAAAGAAGTGCTGGTGTATTGAAGAACACACTATTATTATTTTTGTTATAAACCCCAGGTTCAATTTCTTCAAGAGTCATAGTTGAAAGTATTGCACTGAATGACATTGGAACTCTCACGGAAAGACCTATTGAAGTTGCCGATATTTTCGTTACACCAAATGATAACTATGAGTTGGTTATAATTCTTACTATCAAATATTATTCGTTGATATTCGTATTTTATCGCATTTTATTTTTCCTGGGACTGTAGGTAGCTGTGCACGTAGGTCCTAGGCCCATAGTGCTCCCCATTTCTTCCTATCTGCTTCTGAATGCACCAGCCCCGTGTCCTTCATAAAGGAATCTAGGCTTCTTAAGGAAAGGCAGTAACTTCACTAGACTCTACCAAGTGTGCCACTTGTTTTCGGAATCTCTGCCCTGGCAATGCCAGACAGTGCGTGCACGCAGTACACAGTGGAATCGTGTCTCCGCCTCCTCTTCGAATTTCTCACAGGTTCCTGTTTCGCTGGTGCCAATCGTTGTCATGTGTTTGTTGAGGTGACAGTGTACCGTGAACAGTCCTATTATCAGCCTCAGTTCCTTCCTTCCCAGGACCAGCAGTCGCTCCGTGAGGTTCCTGTTGGGCCACTCTATCAGTGCTTTTGTGTGCCTCATCCCTTCCGATATGTCGTAGATTTTCCGTTGTTCCTGCTCGGATCATTCCCGTATTTCTCCTGTAAGAATCGGATAGCGGGTTCAACGAGTCAGAGCGACTCAAGAAGACGCGAAAGTGATTCTTACGTTTTTACGGAAAAAGAGGCGTATTGAAAAGGACTAAATTCAGAGAGTAAGGAAATTAATTTTATTAGATGGAATGTTTTAATACACTCCGCAACAAAGTTATCGCAACAAAATATTTCATCGAATAATTGCCATTTTTAAAATGCTTGTAACCCGGTCAATTGTTATCGTATTGAGGTCATTTTATTTTGTTTTGTAGGGAATTATGTGTACTTTCAGGAAACAATTATGTCCAGTAGCTGCGAGATAATGCCACATTGCTATAACTTAATCAGGCCTACCAACTTTTTTTCTTACAAAACACAAGTGTTCGCAAGTTTACCTGGATTACCAAATTAAAAAAACCACAAATACGATCATAGAGTACACGTTCCAACGAGTCTTTACAAAAAAATCGACCCTCAACGATTTTTTTGACCGAGTTATGCCATTATGAAGATATTCCTATGTTTTAGCCAAATACCGCCAACATCAGTATTACCCGATACATAGCCCTGAAAAATGATCAGATTATATTTAACAAATTCGTGCCCGGGGAGCTATCCTAAACCCTCATAAACCAAGGAACCACATTGCTATTTGTACTTTTGATTAAAAAAAATTAATCCATGCAAAGTGTAGCTTTATTTAAAATTACACCACTACGTTTTTGCTACATTTAACATTGCACCTCCACATTTTTGGTAAAATTATCAACCCTACCGATAAATCAATTTTTTTACAAAGTAAAAATTTAAGGCGGCATACCGGCTAAGAGTTAAGGCCAAAAATCGTTCAACATTAATTTTATTATACAGAGTACATAGCGATTGAAAATTACAGTAACATATCCATAATCGAAATGCCTCAGCTTACTGAAATCCAATCTGTTCAAATTATTGCCCTTGTTGAACGATGAATCCCCATTCTTCTGGATATATCACTTTGACTCAGTCCTGCTTCCAGCAGGGCAATCATTTGCCCAGTGATGGAGAGGATGTCCATTTCTCGACTGACTTGTATCCTGGGAAGTGTTTTGCCAGTAGTGTATCTGCCTCTTCTTACCAAGATTCGGTATACCTCTCCGACGAAGTTCTCAGTGTGCCGCTTATCGGGACCAGGTCCTTTTTGAGGACCCTTTGGAGCTTGGGGCTTCCGACGTTTTCCCGATATTTTCGCAGTACCTGCGCCATGAGTCCCTCTTCGAGTCTCTCATGGCGTTTTTATGGTCCCTTTGATCCTTTTTGAATTTGTCCCGGTTCCTGGAGTCTTTTGTCCGTTCCACCTTGTTGTACCGACGTCTGGTGTTTACCCGCAACCTTTCTAGTTGTTATTCCACCATGGAGGGCTTTGCTTGCGCTCCTATTTTAGTGGTAAGTTGTTCTCGTAGGATGACGATAGAGCGTTTTGAAGGATATTCGTCGCGTGTTCCTCCTCTACCTCACTCCCGTTCCCACTGGGGCACCTGGCCATCTTTCCTTCCAACTCCCTCCTGATAGACGGCCTCTCTCGACGTGGCTCTCGGGTCCTCTGACCTTTTTGCTTCCTTCCGCGACAAGTTCAAACAGGATATGCTTGTGTTCCGACACTGACTTCTCACCGAATGCCCTCCACCTTTGGACGCCCTCCACCAGTGCATGCGACCCCAGGATGAGGTTTATCATCGTTGCCCTGTTACTTATCTAAAAAGTAGGTTACTGACTCTTATTGAGGATCTCCAGCTCCACTCCTACCAGATATTCCTGGAGTGCCTCTCCTCTCGTGTTGACGTCCGTGCTCTCCCACACCGCGGGCTGCGAGTTAGCGTCGCAGGTGATGATAATCAACCACCCTTTACGCCTGCAGTCCGCCACAAACCCAGCCAGTTCATGCGACGGTGATGGTGTTGGCGAGTCGTAAGGTATGTACGCAGATACTACCACGAGTTTATGCCCTCCCAGAGTGATCTCGGACAGTACCGAGGCCATTACCCTTTTTTATGCCCTTGGTCTGTCAACAGAGATGCAATAGTGTAGTTGCCCTGATTACGATTAAGGGATCTTTTCAGTGTGAAATAACAAATTCGTATTATTTTTTGGTCTTATCCTTTAGTATATACGGTCAAGATCATCTCCTCCAATTTTTAAATTGAATTTCAAAATATTTTGCTACGAATAGCCATTCTTAACGAAGAGGATACAAAGCAACGGCGAGTGGCTTGGCGCAAACGGCGTACCAGAGTCCTTAGACTCCGTCTCCGCGTTCAATTTTTATTCTTTTGTCGCCTTTAAACTTAGTGCTCTAAGAAGTTTTAAGGCCGATTTATTAAGATTTAACAGCAGATGATTTGCTAGAGCAATGGCCGGGTGCGAATACGCAAAACAATTAGAATTAGCGCTAAAACACGTTTTCAACGGGAAACAAATCGTGGAAATCGTGGCTTGTACTTTCGATGAAGGTTATGATCCAATTTTGAAATCCTTCGACAGTAAAGAGGCACAGATCGACGACATGAGATAATGAAGGAAAATGAGCAAAATGAGAAAGCTGCAGGTATACTCTATGAAACTGGGATCGCCGATTCATCGTAAGTACACTATTTACATGAAATTTTTACACTCGAAACTTTGAACGCGTTTCTCTCGAAACATCATTTTTCAAAATGGTGGTAGACATTCCCCAGGGAACATTTTTCAACCGATCTTCTTCAAATTTTCGGAGAATATTCTTAATCCGATTCTTTATCACGCCATGAAAGTTTTTTTAATCTTCCATTTTTTTAAAACGAAAAACTGTTGAAAAAACGGCTAAAGTCGGTATTTCTTTTCAAACTGTCGCAATTTTGCTAATTTTGATAAAAGCCTCCATAAAACGATGACCAATCGCATACTAATTGATAATCCGAAGGGTTTTTTTTTGTTTCAGAATAAATTTGGGACCCTAATAATGTCCACCATAGAGACCGTTTCAAAAACAACGGTATTTTACAAAAAAATATATATATATCAACAATAAAAATCGTTTTAGTAAAATTCATTTCGTTTTATTTATGAATGAGAATATATGTGAAAAAAATTTCAGATTAATGGGTTTACAGGAACGGTCTGAAAAAAATCGAGAAAATCGGCTATATCTCGGGCCGTCATACTAAAAAGATCCCTTAAACTCTTTGCAATCTGAGCTGGAATAAAAAAAGAAGAGGATTTCGACGCCACTTTTCGTCGTATATAACGACAAGTATTATTGCTGAAATAGAGTTAGAAAAGACTAGTCGGCGGATTTTGCTGATTACCAATCATGAGAGGTACAGTGAGGGAAAATAATTGCTGGAAAACCCTTCGTCAAACGCGATGATTGACCATCGGACCATTTCATATGGCATTTTGCATTGAACCATGAAAAGATTTCCACGTTTGACTCTGAAGTGGAGCGAGTGACTGGTTAATCTTTTTATGGGTGACTGCTGGTACATGGTCACCGTACGTGATATTGCTTAAAATGTGCCCGTCGATTGTAAGGATCTTGAAGAACACCATAAAAAATACAAGGGCTGAATAACAGAAAAAGTGGTGTCTGTTTGCCAAATGTTAAATTGCTCTGCACGTGGTGTAATCAACGTGCGGTATGTCGAGCGACCCCACGTCTAGGCATATAGTCCCTTCAGATGGCCGGGTTGTGCAGCTATTTCCAACCTTTGGCGACACGAGTGGAGGCTGCTCGTATGACGCGGCGTGTACTCCTCAGCTAGCTGACGTAGCAGATCTCCCTTCCCAGCCCACGTTCTCACCACGTCACTTTGCCTAGACTGCCGTAGTATCTCTTATGGTGTCTTTGAGGGCTTTGCTGGTCTTCTCGAATATCTTAATAATCATCGTATTTATAGTAGGAATAAGAGGGGGTGATAAGGTGGGATTTCAACACGAAGTAATAATACAGCTTAAATCGGAAATATATCCCGATAATAATAAAAATAAATAAAATTAAACGTGTTTTGTGCTGCCCATGGTGAAGAGCGTCGAATTTTATGCGTGATAGAGGATTGCCACATCAGTCGACGAAAACTGGGTATGAGTGAAGCCCCACTGAATGTCTCGAACTTAATCGCCATCAACTATGTTCACCAGTAACATAACCATTGTGGTGCAGGTCTTCCACCTGACAACGTTCACGCAACCCTTGACCATCGCTGAAGTCATGCTTTTACACAATATACAGCTCGTTATTGGTTGTCCAATTTGTTCCTTGGTTTATGTTTTCAGACGACACATACATGTATGACGAGGATGCGCGATGTGGGGGTATAGCAGGTGGTCCACTCTCAGCGGGACCGGGGCCTCAACATTGGTACGACGAACCACCTTATGAATCCGATCCCGAAGATTTTCTAATGGGGGCCAGTGGGGCACCGATACCAACAGCTACCATCCAAAACGGTCGCGTATGCTTCACGCTGAACCTACGACCGGAAAATCGAGGCGAGGGTGTAATATCTTTGCGAACCGCCGGTGACATAAGTCTGCCCCGTGATCGATCTCGCAAACCTAGCATGACGACGATGCGAGGTCTCATCGTGCCGCAGGGTCATAACAACCCTCCAACCATCATACCCCTCACGCACTCGAGGGCTTCGCGTGAGAGCGGCGACTATGCCAGCAGTGATGTCCAGGTCTGTACGATACATCCTGTGATAATATTCGATAATATTGTGTGCCTTCATTTATTTCCATGTGCATTAAAAGCTACCTATGAAATATTAGTATATTTATTTGTGAGAATTTTCAACCAATATTACCATATATGAAAATGTTGGGATATTGTTCATAACGGACTATTTGTTAAAAGCTCTCGAAAGGAAGCTTTTTATAGATTCTTAAAACAATTTTTTTAGGAGGTGTGATTTTCATTTTTATAATTTCGAAGTGGTAAGGCAGAGACCAAAATCGTAACTACAAATAAAACCTTAGCTTGTTGAAATTTATTATGTGATATGTTCTGTGTGGGCCATTGCCACTCATATTTACATCAATTGCCCTCACTCTCTTTAATTATCAAATAATTTATTATAAAACACTATTAAGAAGACGAACAGACACGTATTTTTATTTGTTCGTGCTACGACCAATATTTTCGACAAGAGAACCATTTTTTTTGTGCACGAATATATTGCGTATGTAATCAAACAAATAAGGACGCTGAAAAGTCCGAACCATTACAAAATTTCTTGTGATGAAAATATTCGTCTCAGCGCCGAACAATAAAATGATTTTTTCTAAAATGGCATTTTATGAGAAATCGTATAATTGAAGGGGGTCATTGTTAAACTATGCAAGTTCTAGCGGAACCGCTTCATATGCTATATACACTTGCAAAAATGATATATCTCTAACATATCCGTCGGGTATGTGCTAAAAACATTCATTGAATGTGCATCTTCTTAAATATAAGGAATCGGAGATGGATGTTACATCTATTTTGTGCCAAAAATTCAATATTCGCGTACATATCTTTGAATGTTCATAACTTTTATGCCCGAGGACTCGTAAAGTAGAATACATTTTTGTTTTACAGCCTGTAGTTGATATTGAAGAAAATGGCTCAACCTCTGGCTTTGTTACTGACTTTTAAAGTAAAAGAGAAAATTCGCGATTATGTGACAGTAGTATTTGCTTATTTACGTAACCATACAAAAAAACATATTTCTATTGAGGTACTTTTTATGGTACAAGAATAAATCAAAACCAAACACATTAATCATAAACATATAGATATAATGTACCGTGGTGAAATAGTAAATTGACAATTTGTATGGTTATGTAAATAATTAACTTACAGGAGATTTCCGCCGAAATTTGTATACTGTGACTCTGACCCATCTTTACATTTTAAATATTTACTTATAAATTTGTATTTACGAATAATCGAACACATATTTTTGAATTTGGAACTGCAACCAACATTTTCGACACTTTGTCGTAATTTGGACTTTTCGGTGTCTTTGTTCATTGAGAAAGAAGTCTATTCGTTAAATAGCTGATATTAAGAGGTACAAATTAGACCTGAATCATTTTCCATCAGATCTGTTTATTTCCAAAATACGAACGTTCAAAAAAATTGGAGAAGTTCACATAAATTAGAAGATTGGTTACATAAATTTTCTTTTCTGACAATCTCCTGACTACAGTCTACTATTATAAAAAGGGGGAAATATTATTTGCATATAATGATTTGCAAATAAGTATATGAGGTATTCCAGGCGAACTCGGTAAATGTTTGACCCTGACCCCTCCAGATTGGTCCCAATTTTTTGTATATTATAGTCCTCGGCTGAAAAAATGCTCTCAATTTTTTAAAGATTTTGTTGTCAGAGCCTTATTTTTGAATGATTTTTTGAAAATTCAGTTATTTGGGCCGAATTTACAAATCTCAAAAAATTATCAAAAATATCGAATCACTAACGAATTTTTTAAGCCTATTTCGAAAGTGGGCTTACGCTTAGTTTCGGTGTTAGAAGGTTTCAAAAACATTTTTGGCTCTTCAAATATTCGTGATGAAGCTCGTTACACTTATTTTTTACCTCTGTATAGTACACACGCTTCCTTGTATACGCGCTATTGTCGGTCTCTTTTTTTACGATATAGTCATTCCAGCAATTAGCGACAAGCACAAGACGCGTAAATTTGCCTATCACAGCTCTTCCACTGCATAAAGATTCCAAATTTTATTATAGTTACATCGCGTTGTCTACGCGTCCGCTAACATCGACGATTTACCACAATTATTTGATCTTTTTTTTTTTGTTAACTTAAAAAGATGTCGTGCGCGAACAGGGTTTCGGAATCGCTCGGGATCAAGGAAAGCTAATACATAAACGCACACTGTCTGATAAAACTTTTTTAATTCACTTTCACTGATATGCAGGTACGTGTTAGATGACGATCACAGACGCGTCGTTAATCTATAAGTCGCGAAGAAAAACACAGGAGGTCAGTAAGCGTAGGCGTGGTCCGTACAGGTATCGAATTCGGGTAACTCGGATGATTTTTGATGACCAATCACGTCGTTTACTTGTCGTGCGAAGCTCGTGTAAAGCGTGGAGCCAGGGCCGTGATGTACAGTACTATGATACACGCTTTGGCGTGAACATTCCGCCCGCCTCGTCTGATCGGACGAAATGTGTCGTCTTGAAACACCGCCCGCCATGATAGGTGCGAGGTGCAAGTTGAATCGAGTGAGTGATACGGTCTGATGTCTTGTTTTAAAAATAGATCGATGTAACTAATATTTACAACTATTTACAACGTTTGCTGCTCGCCGTAGGAACACAGGCGGTGGAGTTGGGAGCGTCGAGCTCTCGGTTTGGTTTTTGTCTGGTAGTTGGAGAAACACACGTAGCGTTTATTCACTTTTCGTTACACTGTTATCATTTAACATCGAGCACATGTACATGTGATTTTACAATGTATAGCGCTGAATGCTTCTAAACGGATTTAGTGTGAACTTCACTTCGCCGCGAGATGTAAGCACCTTTAAATACCTGGTTGCTCTGTGTCTGTGTTGTCGTCGGGGATGAAGTCTCGAATATTTCGCAGTCCTGAAAGTCGAGGGATGTGGTGCTGTTAGGAGTGTCTGGGGAAGCTTGCGCGTCTTTAACTAACTTGGTTGGGCAGCGGCCTGAATTGGTAATGTGCAAATTTGCGAAATCGGCCGTTTAAGTGTAGTTTGAGCAGTGCGTATGGTAACTACTCTTACTCTCGAATCTGAACCAGGATGGATCTCGACAATTTTCCCGAGCATCCACTTCGCAGGAAGCAGTTTGTTATTGCGAACTAAGATGAAGGTACCGACTTCGATGTTGTCTTGCTGAATTTTCCATTTTGAGCGGGTTTGAAGGGAGTGTAAGTACTCCACTGACCACTGCTTCCAAAAGGCTTCAAGATTTCGTTGTATGAGCTACCATCTTGATAGGCGATTCTCACGGAGATCGAGTAGTGACGGTTCTGAAACCGCTAACAAAGAGGCTCCGATCATCAGATGTCCCGTGGTAAGAGGAGTTAATTCGGACGGATCGGAAGGGAGTGGTCCACCAATTGATCGAGAGTTCAAACATGGCTCTATCTGGGTGATTAATGTGTTGAACTCTTCATAGGTGAGCGTTTGGGTACCAACCACACGTCGCAAATGGTGTTTTACATATTTCACCCGTGCCTCCTATAGTCCACCAAAGTGTGGAGCTCCAGGAGGGATGAAGTGCCACGTAGTTCAGTCGTTAGCGATAGTGTTTCCTATGTCGGTGTTGGTAACTGTTTTTTTGAATGCAACTTGTAGTTCCTTGTCAGCGCCTTAAAAGACTGTCCCGTTGTCACTATACATGTCTGTTGGTAAGCCGCGTCGGCCAACAAAGCGTCGGTATGCAGCGAGAAAGGCGTCGGTTGTATAGTCGGAGACGATTTCCCGGTGTATTGCTCGTGTGGACATGCAGACGAACAGGGCCAAGTAAGCTTTATGTGATTTCTGTCCACGGCCCCTACTCGTTTGTATGGGGAAAGGGCCGGCACAGTCAAGTCCGATATGAAGGAATGCGCGGTGTTGATTGACTCGCGCTGCTGGAATTTTACCCATGATTTGCGTTAGGGTTTTTGGTCGTTCGCGAGCGCATGATACACACTTCTGGATGATTGCGTATATGAACGGTCGATGTCCGATGTTCCAGTGGTTAAGTTGGACGATGCTAGTCGTCAACTGCAGACCTCCGTGTAGACATCGAGCATGCGCATCTTTGACGATAAGAGAGGTAACGCGATGCTGAGGCAAAATTGCAGGGTGCTTTTCTTCGTACGATATATTTGCTCGTTCCAGACGTCCGCCCACGCGTAAGGTACCTTTGTCGTCTAAGAACGGAGTGAGGTTACGTATCGGTGAATTGCGAGAAAGCGGATTATTTTGCTTGATCGCTTGGATTTCGGATGCGAATTTCTCTTTCTGGGTGTTCTTGATTCAGAAAGTTTGCGCTGTCAGGATTTCGTAGCCTGAGAGGCGTAGTTCAGTAATAGTGCTGCGGCATAAACAGTGGTCGATAAACCTCTTGCAGTAGGCTGTGACACGTACTAGTCTTTTCCACGACAAGATGACAGTGTAGAGCTCCCAGTGTGAAATTGTATCAACAGCAATGTGAGATTTTGTGGATTTGCTGGATTTTTCGATCCCGTGCGTCAGAATTGGAGAATTTTCTGGCCAATTTGCCTGCGGTAATTTAAACCATGTTGGTCCTTGCCACCATAGTGCGTGTGAGCGAAGTTCTGAACCAGTGAGACCACGCGATGCACAGTCCGCTGGATTCTGAGTAGTCGTTACATGTTTCCATGGTACTTCTGATACTTTGTGTTAAATGTTGGCTACTCGATTGGCTACAAAGGTAGTCTATTTTATTTGGTGCTGGCTGAGCCATGCAAGAACGACCGTTGAGTCGGTCCAAGTATATGTAGTGCACGATGTTAATTGCATCGCGGTTTCGACATACTCGATAAGTTGAGCTCGAAGTACAACTGCACAGAGTTCGAGGCGTGGAACGCTAATAGTCTTGATCGGCGCGACTTTAGTTTTTGCAGCGAGTAAGCTGACGTCGACTTTACCTTCACGGTTGAGAGTTCGTAAATATAGTACAGCTGCGTAAGCTCGCGTAGATGCATTGGGAAAACCGTGTATTTCGCATTCTGTTTCGCGTGAGGCGAGATGAGTGTATCGCAGTACCGATATTGCTTGCAGATCTGGCAGTCTTTTGCTGTAATCGTCCCACTTATTGGATAGGTCTTGAGGCAAGTCGTCATCTCAGTCTAATGTTGCGATCCAAAGTTCCTGCATGAGAATTTTTGCCCTGATTATAACTGGTGATAGCCACGCGAGTGGGTCAAACAATTGAGCTGTTATGGATCATACTGATCATTTCGTGCTGCTTGACCGTTTCGGTGCTTTGACTTTAAAGCAGAACGAATCTGATGCAGGTACCCAACCGATGCCTAGTATTTTGATGGACGCCGGTTGATCGAAAGTCCGTACTTTTGTGATTTCGAGGTTTTCTGTCGGAATGTCTGCGAGTAGCGATGCGTGACTCGTCGTCCATTTCCGTAACTTGAATCCTCCCTTTCCAGTAGTTTCTCTAATTCGAATCGAAGTGAGGTCGCGGTTGATTCATCCTTGGCTCCGAATAACACGTCATCGACGTAGAAGTTTTCTCGCACAATTATCGCGGCGTCTGAAAAGTGTTTTTCTTCGTCGTCAGCCAATTGTTTGAGAACCCGCATTGCAAGATACGGTGCTGAAGCGGTGCCATATATAACGATCACGAGTCGGTAAGGAGTGACGGGAGATTCCGGAACGGGTCGCCAGAGGATTTGTTGGTACCGTTGATCTTCCGGATCGACTTCGATTTGACGATACATTTTTGTTATGTCAGCAGTCAATGCGTATTTGTGTTAACGCCAGCGTAGTATCGTTGAGGGCCAGTCCGATTGGAGCTTGGATCCTACCATTAGATGATAATTTAATGACGTCCCGTTTGTTGTTTTGTTCGAAGCGTTGAAAAGGACCCTGAGTTTTGTGGTGCTGCTATCTTTGAAAACCGGATGGTGTGGCAAGTACACAGCAGGAGTTGAGCCAGGAGCGTCGAACCGTGTAGGTGCAATATGTCCAAATAGAAGATATTCTGTCATAAAGTCATAGTATGGCGTTAAAAGGTCAGAATTACGCAAGAATTTACACTCTAATTTGGCTTACCAGTTTTCTGCTGAAAATTTTGAAAGTTCGATCTCAATAGGGGTCGATCCTTTAAATGGTAATCTAACGCGATACCTTCCATCGGGTAACCTTGTGTGTGTCGCGGCGAAATGATTTTCGCACGCGCGTTCTTCCTCGTTGAGAGGTGAACTGGTTGGAACTTCTTCAAGTTCCCAGAAGCGTCAGAGTTCTGTAACCATTTCTGTATTGTCGTAGGCTAAATGTGCCGTTAACGTAGTTATTTTTTGCGTGGTACCGCTAGTGGTTGGTCCGGAAAGAATCCAACCGAACGAGGTATTTTGAGCAACAGGTGAGCCTTTTGGTCCCCGTTTTAATTCTTCGCGGAGAATATTCGCATATACCTCGGCTCCTCAAATTATGTGAATCGCGGTACCGCTGCTGAGTTCAGGATCAGCTATTTCGAGGCCTTCTACGTCTCTCCAGAGAGAGATTGAGAGTGTGGAAGCACGTAGGAGGTTAATTTTTGAAACACGATTGCGTCGAATTGGATTGTTTCGCTGTTGCCAATGCATGATTCAATGTGGGGTTAATTAACGCTCGGCCAATGCCCGCATCGGTACCGCCAATCCCAGAAACAGGAGCGCTTTCAATCTTTGCGTAACTGTCTCAGTGACGAATGACGATTGCGATCCTTGGTCCAGCAGCGGTCGTACCTTCGTAGTTCGTCCGTTGGACGATGAGACCAACATCCAAGCAGTAGCAAGCATCACCGAAGCGGGAGCAATTTTTGTTTTAATTACGTGAAGATTTTCTACAGCAGCAACCATAAGTTGGCTTGTGGTTGGTTGCTCAATTGAGCTTTCTATCGTAGTAACCTTTTGTTATGAAGCAACTTTTTGAGGTGGATAAGCCGTAGTAGAGTTACTTTTGTTCGTGGTAACTCCAGGAGTAAATGTTAGCTTTTCGCTCTTTCCTTTCTTTTTTATATTTGGATTGTGTTAAAGCGTGTGATGCTTCAACTTGCAGTGATAGCATGGGTACTTGCTCCAGCATTGTTGCGTTTGATGTCCCAGTGGCAAGCAGTTGTTGCATAAATGATGATCACGGAAAACCTTTTGTCGTAGTTCGACAGATTTTGCGCGAAAATGCTCGCAATTATGGAGCGGATGGGAATCAGTGCATTCACATAACTTTGATTCAGTAGATAAGTGGGATTTTGTCGAGTACCCGTCACCTTTCGGTTTTTTCGATTGTTTACTCGATGGTGTAAGTATTGAGTCTAGTGCTCTAATACGATACACGAGGAATGCGTGTAGCTGTTTGTACGTGGGATACGTCGTTTTTTCCCAATTTTCATTTCCCATTCGCGCCGCGAAATTGGATCGAGTTTTCGAACGGTTAAAAACGTGATAACATCGTCCCACTGATCCACTGGTCGGTCCAGATTTCCTAACGAGCTGACGGCTTCGTAGGTTTGATCACGTAGTCGTTTTAAATCTTTGACATTTTCTGATGGTACCGCGTTGACATCAATTAATTTAGCTAAATACGAATCGATTATATGCCGCGAATTTTCATACCGATCTTTAAGTTTGTCCCAGGCTATTTGGAAATTCGCTTCTGAGATCGGGATCGTTTTTAAGAGGGAACTCGCTTCGCCCTCCACTGCCATTTTCAGATAATGCAATTTTTGCACGTTAGGAATTACCTCAATGTTTATAAGTAATGATTGGAACATATCTCGGAAGAAGAGCCAGTCGGTATACGAGCCTGACAATTTTCGAATGTCGAGTCTAGGCAGAGGAGTATAGCTACCACGAGTTCCGTCTTGAGATGTACAATTACCGATTGCCGTAGAATTAGCGCCGATTCGTTGTGTACACACGGAAATAGCTGTGGAAATAAAGTCGCTAACCTCGTAGTAGACCGTCTCACCGTTGAGATATTCTCCGTCTTTGAAGTATGGTAGGGTCCTCTTCTGTTTTGCACTGGCTGCTTGATAAATTCACCGATCCAGGGCTTTACTTTCCGATCGTATTGTATTGAGGCTGGTGAGGCGGTTTTGCAGTATTGCTGGTATGAAGTTTTTTTTGCCGAGCTTCCTTAGATTAATGAGAAGGCGTTCGTTGACATCGATTCGATTGTTGATTGTTGCTCATAGAGCAAGCCGATCAGATCCACCATGTTGATTATTGGAACGGTTTCGACTGAGTGAAACCGTATAAAATAGTTTTTTTGTTTGTACGATTTTGTAACACGGTCCCGTCTGCATGGGTACCAAGTTATTGATTAATCGAGCGTTGTATCGATTACAATTCTTGAAGACGTGAATCTGATTTACACGCATCTCGAAATAATTATTGTTAATTCGTGGAATTAGCTTAAAATTTCTCTACGATTCTAATGAAACATTTCAATTTTAATCGAGCACAGGTTTTATCAATGTTAAACCCCGGTTTTTTTTTCAACTTTTAACGCGTTGGTTTAACAGAACGTGAGTTTACTTTAAATCGTCCACTCGTTGAGATCCAAACTAATTTGTTCCTTGTGAATTATAGTAGTAATTGTGTATTTCGAAATGTTGGTTCGAACCAATTTAACTTTTCGGAATGTATTTAGATTTTTAGAACAATATGAAGTTTAAAACACTGGTACCGTGGTGAAACGCGATCACTATCTGTAACAGATCGTAATTACCCGGATACTCGATTCGCAACTTTTCGAACTCTCGATGTAAAAACTTTTATTTTATTCGTCACTACGTCAATCGGCAGGGGGGTATCTCGCGCGACACTCGATATAGTAAAGGAGCGTGCACTACACTTTAGCGAACGAACCTGCCGTATCGTTACTACGCATGTACCAAACTATCTTCCTTGCTTAAAAGAAAAGAAGAAAGCGAATGTTCGCGAACACGGATACTCTCGCAATATATATACAGGGTGTCTCATAATTGGCCGACACGGTTAACAATTCTAAGCGTATTATGATCTCCCGAGTATAAATCTACTTGGCGTTTTGTTGTACGATGAGTAGTTTCGAAGATACAGCCATTCTACGACAGCCAATCAGAGCACACCTTTAGCCGAGACATCGTGGCGCGGATAAGAATATGGAACTTCGATGTACTTCGCTTCATTGTGGTCAGACAAAACGCTAAATACTAATTTCTCTATACGACACACATATATGAATGTTCAAGAGAACGTTGAAGCTCCTAGATCGAAGAATTGTATCGGGATATTAAAAGAGTTAAGAGAGTTTATCAAGTCGAAATAGTAACGGGATATAATTATAATAAAATCTGGAATCGCTATGTAGTGGAAGAGCTGTGATAGGCAAACTTACGCGTCTAACCCTTGTCGCTAACTGCTGGCATGGCAATATCGTAAACAAAGAGACCGACAACAGCGCGTATACAAGGAAGCGTGTGTACTATACAGAACCCAAAAATAAGTGTGAGGAGCTTCATCACAAATATTTGAAGAGCCAAAACATGTTTTGAAATCTTCTAACACCGAAACTAAACATCGGCCCACTTTCGAATTAGGCTTCAAAAATTCGTTATGTGATTCACTATTTTTGATAATTTTTTGAGATTTTAAAATTTGGGTTAAATAATGGAATTTTAAAAAAATCATTCAAAAATGAGGCTCCATTAAAAAAATCTTTAAAAAATTTAGAGCGTTTTTTCAGCCGAGGACTATAACAGACAAAAAATTGGGACCAATCTGGAAGGGTCGGGGTCAAACATTTACCGCGTTCGCCTGGAATACCTCATATACTTTATTATTTTTCAATTTTTGCTTATCCAGTCGTTAGTTTTTTAATTTTTCTAAAATTGTTCTTATTTTATTTCATTTTTTAATGTTGCGCGCATGGAGGATAGACATAATGAGCTCGATCACTGTCCTGGCCAAGTAGCCCCACAATCGTTTCGCGGAGTTAGTGTAACGAGCCTCCATTAGAGCTGCTCTAGTGCGTGTAAGCTTCTCAAATGGAGGGGGAAGCGACGAAAGTTAAAATTGTTCACGGAAGTGTTAATCGGTTAATTACGTCGAATTACATATTTATCAAAAAAGCTATTTTAGAAAATGTTAATTCATCCTATTTTCTCATAGAGATAGCTTAGTTTTTATGATGTTTTTTCAAGATATCGGGATAAATGTTCAGAATGTTTGAATCTGTAAAAAATTGCATTTAAGCAAAATATCTTGGCGTATAAGTGTATATGATCCGCAAAATTTCAACACTTAAAAGTTGAGAACTCGATTTTAGAAAAAATATTATATGAATTTTTTAATTATTTTCTATTGATTACCCGTAATGATTTTTATAAAATCACACACGACACGACACACACAGAATCGGAAAGCTGCAAACACGATTGCGCAGAATGCTCTCTTCAATGAGACAACGATATGGAAATTCATTTGCACCGTTTACGAACGATTTACTAGGATTTATGGGTAAAAAATTCGGTTATGTATTCATGTAAAAGTCTCAATTTATTCATTTATATATTAGTTAATCAATATCTCAATTCCAGTTAGTAAATAAATTAATATAAAAGATAAACTCTGATTCAAATGCACGGTATAAGCACTTATTGTTGAAAAGTTAAATATGAATTCTCTGTGACTGTGCTGATATTAATTAATTATTTGATTGGGTAAACGGAACATGGTTGTTTTCTCTTTTTTTCCGGGTTTTTTTTTCATAATTTCCGAGCGTGAACCATTCGGACACGTAGACACAACACATTTCCTTGGCATCACAAACTGATTAGTGGAAAAGGAACGACGATATACGACATAACGTAAAATAAAATACAATCATCAACAGACAGAAAGAAAAATTATTGTGGGAGCTTAGCGACACCAGCGCGATGTATGGCTCATAATGCAACTATCTTCTAGAAAAATTTCCGTGGTCATAATCCTCGGCACGCATCGTATATGGATGGTGCTCCTTATGTCCCTCCATGGTCGCGCGCGCGTCCGATGACGAACTTTTTCCACTGCGAGCGAGGTGAGGTTAGATATATCTTCACCATTACGACCATCTTGCGATTTGTTTATTTACGAACTTGCTATCTGACAATATTCAAAAATGCTTATATATTTTGGAAATTGTATCTAATACATACAATCTATGGAAAAAGATAAATAATCCGGTACATAAAACGTGCGTACCAAATTCTGTGCAGACATCTTGAACTGTTTCAAAAAAACATTGTACTAATAGAAATGCTCGTTTCTTGACGCGGCAGCGGCGAAGTTTTTATATAATATAGAGAGATGATGCATCCCGTAATGACAATCTATTTTTTAATATATCTACAAAATTCCTGACAAATTCATCTTAAAGATTGTTCAAAGATGTCCAACTAAGAACCATTTCTCAGAGGTTCCGAGCTGGCTTAATTGGAATTCCCAATAAAATTGCTAGATATCGTGATCTTAGTTTTTGACTATAATAAAAGTATCGTGTCTTTTTCTACAATTTTTTCTACATGAATCAGCTGGCTCATCTACCAACCGCTACTTACCGATCTACCTAGAATAGAGACTATATCGATCACTTATTCTGTTATCTCCTGTATAAATAATTGATGATTGCTTCAAACATCGTACCATTGAGATGCCCGCGATTCCTCCGGACACTTTACCGCCTCATGCACCACGAGATCGAACCATTCGTTCGATCGAATAAAACGTATTGATCTGCGTGGAACCTTGCCAATTTTGTGCTTTGCGCAAAAAAAAAAACTTCGTAAAGACCACAACCGAGACACATAGGCAGGCGGTACGAGCTTGTGAAATATAGTAAATTGTTGTATTATTTCATGTGTATTGTATAATATTAACTCGCCAAGTACTAAAGACAAATTGTTGTTTCAAATTAAATTATCGAATAAGTTTCAATTTTGTTTGTCTCTATTTTTCAATATAGACAATATTTCATAGACAGTCACTGAATTCAATATATGTATATGCTGATGATATGACTGGATGCTGATGAGATCCTAAAGTTAGAAAATCAAGAGGCGGCATTAAGAAAACTAGATTATGCAAATCTTAGTTAATCACTGAATTTTTTTGGTCCCAATCGAAAAAAATTTGAGCTGCAGTGTCTGATTCTACCTACAGAAACCTTTAAAACGCTATCATTTCATGAATATACTAGATTAACCCCGTAAAAATGGACTAAGACGAGTTGCTTCGAGAAAGAGATACTGCGATAGCGTCTTGTCGCTCGGAAAAAACAGGGGGTAAATGAAGTTGTCTCAAGACCCTACCGCATCTTTTTATCATATTTTCTGTTTTCTAATTCGTTCTGTGAGGCATTTCCCTGGCGGGACTCACAACCCCGGCTCCCCTCCCCTCGACACGACCCGCAACTTGAAATCATCCTAAGACACTAAACCGCTTAAAACTCATCTTTAATTTATTACTTAATCTCAAAACTTAAAATGATGCGCGGATCCACCTCACGGCCGACTGGACGCCAGGTACCGAGGTACCGCCGATTCTCATCGACTTATATTGTCGCCCATGAGGTGGAATCAGAAGCGGGGTCGCGCGAGGACGCGATGAGAAGCCACATGGCACACGACTAGCTCAGGCTCCGCGAGCTGATATATGGTAGAGGGGCTGGACGAAATGAGGTGACAAAACTAGAATATTAAAGGAATCATTTGGTTTATTAACCAGTTCCCGGGCGTCACTTGACAGGGTCAAGGCGCATTTACGATGACATGATGGTGGACAAAAATGAGCGTAATGCTACGGGGAGTCGATATAAAATAAATAAATGAAAGAAGCCAAGCAAACAAATTAGTCACGTGAAGTTAAAGGTAGCGTTAACTTGAAGCGGCGACTCAAGCAATAGGTAGCGTGATTAATTATAATTTGGATTACCAAATAATAGCCGCGGACCAAAAAGTAGCTTGAAACAAATAATATTTAATGAATTGCGGAACATAATCATAATAACTCATCGGAGGTGGCTTAGTTACGAGAACGAATTCGGGAAAGAAAAACATAAGCAGACCAAATAATTTACGCAAACCAAAAGGGCAAATCAACAATCAAAATTAACAAATAATCGCTCGCACGGGGAATCGGCAAAAATCTGAAGGAGGGGCAACAGATAAATCTCGAGTCCTGAAGATATAGCTAAGGCCATAGTAACATATAAAATAACAAAATAGCAATAATGTAATCATAAATTAAAAGTCATCGACAAAACGCAAGAGTCAAAGATCGTAATGGGTAGTATAGGTAGCATACTATAGGTAGCATCAATGACAACGAGCTTCATAATATCACAGAATAAAATACGCAGGTAATCTACAATAATACAAAGCGGTGAATGTTCGAACAGCTCAGACCAAGATAGTAAGGTAAAGTAGGGGAGGTAGCGTGAGCCGAACAATACGCGCGAGATGTAAACAACGCGCCGGTCCGAATGACCTTCGGCGAGTACCCCAACGGCAAATAAGCAAAAGACAGAAAACTAAGCATAGTAAATTTACGCGCATGAAATATTACGGCGTACTAACACAAAATTAACATAATTACAGAGAGCCATACTAATACAATAATTAAACGATCGGAAAGATAACGTAACTCAAAATATCGAATCTTAACAGCAAGAAGATAGCACAATTAACTCAGTCAAATGCAAACGCGATTGAACCAATCTCTTTAATCATTAACTTAACGCACAACTCAGAGCAAAACAAATCAGAACAGAAGCTAATCAAAATTTACGACCAATTAATTGTCGGGCGATCTTTACTCCCGGCACGCCGCCGGGGAAGGAAGTGACCCGAGTCCTCCGTGAGTAACTCCACGCAACATACTCAAATAACCAAATTCATAAAGACTAAAACTCAATAAACTCGAAAAAACACAACTTACTCACGGGGCCGGATCACTAACTCCTAAAAGATCGCTTGACTCACAGTAGTAGAGGGTGGGCCGAGTCTCACCGGAATCTCCTTCGTCCCGACGATGGTCGCGATGTCCTTATCACCGCAAGATAGATGTTCACGGGCACGTGGTCAGCAGCAGAGAGCGAATTTCGCGATCCCTCGTGGGCCGTTGATCGATAACCCCACTCCGCCCGCTCGCCGGCTACCGCTCGCGCACGCGCTCCGATGGAGAGTGGCTCCCACGGTGTTTGGGAGGTGCGGCGGCGCACTGCGAATCTCGCGCACTGGCACGCGCTTTAAACGATGGTTTGACATCTCCGCTGCACTTCTGGTGACGTAGTGGCCCGCACCGTTGATATCGCCGTTTCCCTCCAATTTCTTCTGCGGCAAATTACGACTGGAGCGTGGGTGTCTTCCCCTCGGATCCGGTGGCCCCAGTGGACGAGGGCGGAGTCCCTCACGCCGGAATTCGTGGCCACGATTCATCGGCGGTATTGGACCCACAACAAAAGGCGCAACACTGCCATTAACTCGTTCCACTGGTGCTCCTAGACCCTTTCTTCATGAGGCGCCGGGTTGGCCGGACCGCGACAGTCCAAGCTCCAGGGGATGGTCCAGCGCCGGGCTGGGAAGTCGTGGGGAGGCGGGTGGCACAGTAATATTTCGGCCCATTTTCCAGCGCGCTCCCCGGGCATCCATAATCCACGGGCACTGTTGTTCGGTGCCCGCCCGCGATTCTGATCCTCAGAATTCCTATATCCAAAACTGGAGTTTCGGGCCATAATCCATAACTCAAAACAAATATCCAAACAAAAGACTCGAAGTCCCTCGGTGTAGGGGCACGTCGGAAACGTAAGAGAGCGATAGGTAACGGTACGAGCGGTCGGCGAGCGCGTGGGCGTCAAGTAGCGGATTGCAGGCGGAGGGGTAGTCCCTCGGTGGTCGTAGGTAGCTGGGGTGAGACTCAGTAGATGGGGAACAGAGCGGTCAAAACAATACTAAATCTAAAGAAACTATGCAATGATAGTGATGGTTTGGTTTTGAAATTGCTGTGAATAGTATCGATGGATTGTAAAACCTTTCTGAAATGTTATTAGTACGGTTTAAAAAGTAAATACTATCTGTTGCAACTCTATATATTGACTACTACAATCTGCGTAGTAACACGCACAATACGACCTGTAGTAATTATGGATACAAAATATGACAGTCCGGAATGTAACAGATACCAACCATGCTATTGTACATTACAATTTGGATTCTATTGATCAGCATACTTTCTATTTTAGTCTTACAATGGCTTGATTAGATTTGTGCTTTAGCGGGCAACGGCGTCGTTGGTCCACGCCAAATCATCGTTACGGGTTTTGTATTGCGTCGCAAAACATTTATATACCGAGCTAAAGTACCATAAAATTAGCGGCTGTCTACGTGGTATTGTAAGTCCATTTGTATTCGTCATATAAATTGACTAAATCAAGATATGGATGATGCGATATTCGTAGACCGGCGCATTTTTTTTTTTTTTTGTTTAAAGTTGTTTGCGTTGTAGATCAATTGTACAATCCAAGATTGCACTGAGTCACACTATCTGTCATATGGAATTACAATTCGTGAGTACCATACGAAGATGTTAACCAATACAATTTCATATTGTAGTTTATTCTAGTATCAGTTGGTATTAGCACATAATATATTAGATGTAGAATAAACAGATGCTAACTGGTGCAATAAGCAGTGTTGTCCCTATACGAGCATGTCAAGATATTACCGGGTAGTATCTGTCTACTATCGGGTAGTATACTTTTCTCTCCGTGTAATCGAATCAATGTGTCTACATATTTTATAATTTGTTGCAGCTATTCTTAAAAAATCATCAAAACAAACTTTTCACTGTTCCGAGTCATCCTTTAGTCGCTGTCAAATGGCTAGTAAATTTGTTCGTACATTTAAATCAAAACATAATAACATTTACATGAGCTCGCTGACTGATAACGAATACACAAGTATATGGGTATGTGGAACTTCATTTATGCGTCTGTATAACATTAAATCTGAATAAGACATTTGAAAAACCGTCATTTAATATAAAGATTAAACCCATAAAGAGGTCAATCAGACATGCGAGGAGTGTATGCAATCGGCAATTTTGTGCGTTCTTCCAAAACGTGACCGTTGGTACGGAATTCTAAGACCAAATTAGCTGTGAAGAAAAACGTTGAGGCTTTTGGATGTTGAGTGGTCAAAGAGAAGCACTTTATTGTTTACACAACGTTACTAAAAATATTTGAGATACATAATGAGCACTGACAATTAATTACTTTAGTTATTGAGATCGAGAACACGTGAGAGTGTTGAGAGCGCAATATGTCGCCAAGACCCGAGAGTGATCTTATTGATCTGTTCTCTTGCGTCCTGATGAGATCGGTCTTCGCCTAATTGTCGACGCGAGCACGTTGAGATGTGAGCTGACGTGTTGATGCACGGGATGAGATCACTCTATTTTATGATTACATTGATGAGAAGACTTGAGCTGACGTTAACAAAGAAAAAGAATATTAAGATGCCCCTAATACACGTGCGCGATTACTGTCGGCCATGAACGGACTGCCGGACGAACAACGGCACCGGCTGCTTCTCGGGATAAAGAGAATAAGGAGAGCACGCATGAAATACCCGGTCAAGAAATGAGGTGAAAGGACACAGGGCAAAGGCCAATGAGAGCATCACCGAAAGTGCGCTCGGCCAATCATGAGTAGCCCGCGCGTCATTACGGTGAAACCAGTGAATTGACGCGCGACAGCCCATCGATTGACTATCTAAGGCACATGAGCATGTGGTCTGTTAACGCCCTGCCGTACCGACGGGCGAGACAATAGTTATTCAAGAGATGGCGCGACGATGCCCTCGGTGAGAGCTCCTAGGCTAGCTATTTCTCCAACACAACGGTTCGACTATGAATTAACAATTCAAATTGTTGTAGTCGAATTTCGGTGAAAAATATCGGTGGGATTAAAAATACCATTTATAAAAGCACCGTATCGGATTCAATATGGCTGATCCCGATGCTTTCTGCATTTTGACTCTTTATTTTGATTCGGAAATTTTTCAATAATGTTGAGTGTTAATTCGTGGTTAGTTATTATGAAAACGGCCGAGGAATACATTTAATCTACAAAATGTCAGTTTTTGCTTTTTTATCCGGCAGCTTAATTTCGCCATTCTGATTTTACGAATCACTTACGAAGCAAGAATAATCTCTGTGGTTTATGAATTCAATTATCAGTTTGTTTTCGTAACGAGGATATTAGGCCTTCGATTAGCTGGCTGTGAAAAGTCTTGCTGCTTGATGGATTTGTCTAGTAGCTTTGTATCAAGACCGACGGACAATGATTACTTTTAAAAAATGTGGTCGACTATAAGAGAAGTGGCGTATTAATTCTTTCTATCTGCTACCAAAGAAAAAAACTGCACATGCCGACAACTTCACTGTATCAGGCGACGGAACATGGAAAGTGAGAGGCTACTCGTCTTGATTCGGCGTCACTTTCTTAATCGGTTACTTAACTTATGTGGCAGCCGGTATCTTCAATGAAGGGTCTGTTGCTTTACTAACCTTCATGCAAGACATGGGAATCAGTAGTGGACCATGCGCTTATGGATAGGCGCGATCAACTGACCCTGTGCGTATAGCAGAGCAGAGCAGGAAGCTACAAAATGGAGTAAAGAAAGCGGAATTCGTCGTAAACAGTAGCAAACGATGCTTCAGACAGCATGGATGATAGCAACATGCTTTATGGACTTGGCGTCGGTGATTTAATGTGAGGTAAGCCGATAAAACTCGTTTATGAACTTTTTATACCAAATTTTTTTCTGTTCAGAAACTTTACGGCGTTTTTCCCACAACTTATGTTTTCAAAGTCAGTGTCCCTCATGACTTAAAAACTACTGCACCGATCCTTATGAAGTTTTATAATAACAAACTAACCGAAAATTTGATCATAAATCATGTCTTTCCCTTCAAAGTGTTTCCAAGAAGTGAAACATTGGAATTTCGAAAATCCCGCCAAGCATTACTTGGGGAAAGGGATTATCTAAGAACAGAACTTTAAGTTTTTGATTTCAGATGATATAACACCGAGTTATGAGGAGCATCGCAATTCTACGCTTTTCCGAGACGCTTCGGAATAATTGCTGCTATTGCCGTATTTTTCAATATTTTTTCATGAAAATATTACACAATATTCTTCGAATATTATACCTTAATTTACCGTTGATTTTAATAAATAGATGTTAAGTGTGTCGTAACAAAAATCATAAAAATGTGCCTCTTTTTGCATGAATCAACTTTACCTTACCCTTAAGGGCAGGCTAGGGTTAATTCGTGTGCAGAGAGGCACATTTTAATGATTTTTTTAACGAAACAGTTGAAATCTATTCACTTAAACCAATAGTATATTAAAGTGTGACATTTGAAGAATATTGTGTTCAATTTTCACGAAGAAATATAAAAAAATACGGTGATAGCAGCAATTTTTGTCAAGCGTCTCGGAAAAAAGTTGAATTGCCGTGCCCATCATAACTCCGTGCTGGATCATCAGAAATCAAAAAATCGAAGTTATATCGTTAGATGAGGACTTTCCCCATGTAACGCTGGGGGGGGGGGTTTCGAAATTAAAATTTTTTAATTTTTGGGATCATTTTAAAGGGAAAAGCGCGATTTCGAGCGAAAAAATCGGTTAATTTGTTGTTATAAAATGAAAAATATAAACAAATTTGAAAAAACTCTCCAGCATTACCTTGTAAATTATGTACAGAAATAATGCGTATAATTGGAGGACCGATAGGGGGAGCGTTGCGTACGAACATAGCGTGAAAGCCCGTCCGAAGTTTTTATGATTAAAGCAGTTTTTTAACACCTCTGGAGTGAATATTAGTAATAAACGTATGCTAATAGTATAGTCGAGAAGGGTGAGATAATTAGATCTTGTCGATTGGGCTGGAGGAAGCAAAAAACGGGCTATATAAGCTGGAAGTGAGGTTAAGCCCAAGAAGAACCGCGCGGGAACTCGACGCTAAGCATGTTGGGGAAAGGTCTGAGTACGAGACAAAATGCTTTGTCCAAACAAGGTAATGACAATAGCAATGATAAAATTACAAATCATCTCACCAAGAAAAGCCCAGTTTTGCCAAAAAACAAAAACGATGCCGACGCTAAGAACCGCTCAAACTCGCAAGATGATAACCAACTTACATCACTATCGCCGGGCATAATGGAGGTTCTGTAACGTATAGAAGATCTTGCAACGCAAATTAAAGAAGTCAGAAAAGAAAACTCAAACATTGAGGCATCTGTCGACGACATTCGAGCATTAAGAGATGAACTTCACATCAAAACGACATTTCTAGAAGCAGAGAACGAGTTACTGCAAAAGAGGATCTTGAAGCTGGAAAAGTCAGAAGAATTTCGTCAAAAAGAGGAAAAACGTAACAACATAATAATTAGAGGACTTCCAACAGAAGGACGTAACGTTGCACACGTGGTGTCTGAATTCTTTCATAAAGAACTCAATATAGATCCCAGCTTCAAAACAGCCACTCAGATCAAGTCAGATAGAAAAACCAAACTCATCGTAGTGAAACTAAGCAACTTTAACGATAAAGACATGGTCATGAAAGCTAAGAAGAAATTGGTGGGCACACAGTTCTATATTAGCCATGATAGAACACTAGCAGAGCGTGAGGTCCAATGAAAAATTGGGAACTACGCAAGAGAGGAAAAACTAAAGGGAAAGAGGGTCAAGATTGGCTTCAGGAAATCGTTTGTGGACGAACAAGAATTTATATGGAGAGATGAAAAAAGATTAGTGGAATCCTTTCGCCCTGAACCATGTTCCCAACTTAGTTCGCAAAGCTCCCCAAGGAACTAGAGCGAAACACACACCAACCATTGACCAAAAAGAGTTCAGTGGAAGAAAGAATAAGACTGAAAGCTCTCAGAATCTTAAAGAAAAGAAAAACATAATTGACAAGAAATATGGAAGCATCAAAACCTACATAGAGATTGAGACCGATATAAACGGAAATAGTAAGGAAACTGTAACCCAAGATGACACATCTGAGGAGAACACTTGGAACTTTTTACCTGAAATACATGATCGCGATGAGAACTACACTGAAGAAACAATCCTATCAATGGAGGACCACGGAACACCAATACAGACCCAAGATTCTAACAAGAATCTCCATCACCATGAAGAAGCACGAAATAATACAGTGACAGTCACCCCTAGCCAAACAATAGAAGATCCAAGCATACACTCCCAACCAGAAGAACTCATGCATCATGAGAAAATGCAATACCGTCGACCTAACGGTATCTTTTTTTGGAATATCCATGGTCTACATACAATTTTTGATTGTATAGAAACTGAAATTAAGGTCCTGAAACAAACTTCAATATTATGTCTAAGCGAAACGTGGAAAATAGATAGTGTATTGACTTTTCCACATCAACTAAATGAGTTTAGGAAAATAGTAAGTCCGGCCACAAAGGACTTAACGCGGGGTAGAGCGAGTGGAGGAATGTGTGTACTCTACAACAATGAAGTCGTTTCAGGGGTCACAGTATTAGATATAAACGAGATGTGGATATCGATAAAATGTATAGGTGACATGACCGAGCTAATTGTAGTCAGTGTTTATCTCTGGGATCAGATTTACAATGAAAGATTAGAAATTTTAACCGATGAGCTACAAAGCTTAACAGAACTTTACGGGAACATACCTATATTGGTCGGTGGCGATTTTAACGGGAGAATAGGACCCCTGAACCAGTTAGATGAAAATATGACTCTAGATTCAAGTTTTACAAGTTACAGACAACACAGAGGTAATGTAGTTAATAGGAATGGGAGACAGCTGGTTGAGCAGTTTGAAGAGTTAGGTTTATGCGTTCTTAATGGAAGGTCGTACTCCGACAAGGTAGGCGGATTCACATTTTTTGGGATAGGAAACAGTACTATTGATCTAGCATGGATAAATATCATGGGCCTCGGAACATTCGTTGACCTACAAATTGTCAATTTAGGGACCTTGGACCATCTCCCAATTAGAATTACACCCTCACCTTGTGGTGTCCCAACAGATAACGACAGACCAATGCATATGCCAGGGACTACCAAATTGAAATGGGTACCAGAAAAATCAGAAATGTTTGAACTATTCATGCTACAAAAAATTCAACTAAACGTGGAATTTGACAATATAGAACTACGGAATGATACATTAATTAGCAATATCAAAGACACCGCGAATTACCTGGATATGACATACCAACTGAAAAACACAGAATCGCTGCGACCAATGAATAAACCCTGGTATGACTCCGAATGTTGCAAAACTAAGACAATCGTTAATCACAGATATCATATGTAGCATAGATCGAATAACACCTTTTACGAGGAAGAATTTAAGAATTGGAGGAAGAAATATAATAACCTCATAAAACTACGTAAAGCAGAACACGTACTTGCGATTCAAAAGAAGCTCTCAAACACTAAGGATGCACAATCTTTTTGACAGACATATGAAAAACTAAAGACAAAGAAGTTTAAAAAATGCATTATACAGGAAGATCAATGGGAGCGTTTCTACACGGAACTTCTATCATCAAGAGAGATACAAGCTAGGGTATTTTTTGAGAGGCGGGTCCCGGAACTAGATAATGCAATTACCATTGAAAAAGTGATGAGGGTACTTAGGACAGTTAAACAAAATAAATCACCAGGACCAAACGAAATCCTTAACGAATTCTACCAAACATTGCCTAGAGATTGGCTCGGTTATAATATTGCTAAGCTATTCAAACAGATACTTATGTCAGGCAAAATTCCATTAAGTTGGGGCGAGTCGGAAGTTATAATGTTTTATAAGAAGGGTGATATGTGCGACCCCCTTAATTATAGAGGAGTAGCATTAGCTAACACGATAGCCAAAATGTTCACGTCAATCCTTGCAAAACGACTCAAATTCTGGTGCGAAAATAATCAAGTACTGCCGGAGGCGCAAGCAGGATTTCGAAAGGGACGGTCATGCGATGACAATGTTTTCACATTAAATGCAAAAATTGGTTTAGCACTGACTCGCCCTAGAGGGAAGTTATTTGCGGCTTTTATCGATTTTCGTAGAGCATTCGACTCTGTCAATCACTCTATGTTGTGGGAAAAGTTGTACAAAGTAGGCGTCAGCACGCAAATGATAGAAGTATTACAAAATTTGTATAACTTGGCCTCATTTAGGGTACGCATTGACCAATGTAGGAAAACGAAAAAAATCGATGTGACACAGGGGGTATTACAGAGGGATCCAGCAAGCTCAATCCTGTTCTCACTATTCCTCTCAGACATTGATCGATTTTTCATAGAACGAGGACACGAGAATATAAACAAGAAGATTGAATTGCTTTTATTTGCAGATGATCTTATATTATTGGCAGACGATGTTGTAGAACTACAGCATAAACTCGACACCTTGGCTGAATATTGTAGAGAAAACAGACTAGAAGTAAACACGAAGAAATCGAAAGTAATGATCTTTCAAAAAGCCCGTTGTGTCAAACAAACTCGTCAACTCAAATATAACCTAATTCCCCTCGAAACTGTGAATGAGTACATATATTTGGGAGTACCATTTGGGAAATCAGGACTACACACTCTAGCAGCTAAGTACTTTCAATCGAAAGGTAAAATAGCTTTGGGTGCGGTTTGGAATCCGCTAATGGCTGCGAAAGTAAACAGGTGGGAGGCAAGAATTAAACTTTTCAACGCGATAGCTGTAGCAACATTGTTTTACGGTGCTGGTGTATGGGGCCTCAGGCATTTTGACGAAATTGATTTGGTCCAACGAAGATTCTACAAAATCTTGCTTACGGTGCCAACTTGTACACCAAGATACATGATCCGATTAGAGACTGGCACTACCACGCTGAAATCATTAGTAGTAAAACGAGCTATTAGGCTGTTAGCGAAAATTCTTGAAATGCACCAAAATCGTTTTCCCAGAATTTGTCTTGATAGACTAGTTGCTCTCGATGCGTCTCTTGAAAACAATATGAAATATAACTGGTTTACGTGTATCAAGAGTATTATGGCTGAATATGATTTAGCTGACTCTCTTGTTACTCTGAACGATAGCACAGTAAATAATATCATTGAAAGGTTGGAAGTAGCCATAATAAACAAACAATTTAGGGCTGATGCAGTCAGAGCGTTGTTATCAGGGTACAGTCAGACGTATAAGGATATCAAACAATTGAACGAATTAAAGTGTGAAGAATACTTGAAAACAAATCTCCCACTACCCTTTATATGATCGATTGCACAATGTAGACTTGCTGGCCGAAATATGATTATATTGAAAATAAAGAAATTAATGTATAAAATAGATGAAAGCGAAATATGCCTAGTGTGCAACATTAGCGAACCAGAGACGCTAAAACATGTGCTATCAGATTGCCCAAGATATACCCCACTCAGATCCAGATACCTAAGACTAGCCTTTTTTCCGATAGTTATAGATGAACTGAAAACTGAGGAAGCTAGAAATCTTGCTCTCTTTTCAAAGGAAATATGTAAAATGCGCGCGTTTATATTATCATTATAAGCGAATATGTACCTGTTGAAACAAACCAAATTCCATAAAGTAGTATTAAGTTTCAAAGGCGAGTGATTATTATAATCCAATTTGTAATAGGGAAATTCCCTGAAAGCAAATAAAACTATTCATTCATTCATAATGCGCATATGCTATTCATAATGCGTATAATTTCGAAAGGATCGGTGCAGTAGTTTTAAGTTAGGATGGGCACCGACTTTGAAAATGTGAGTTGTGGGAAAAACGCTTTAAAGTTTTGAAAACTAAAAAATTTGAAATGAAACGTTCGTAAGTGAGTTTTATCTATGCCAACTCCATAAAGGATGTTTCTGTCATCCAGGATGTCTAAAGCATGTTTTTGCTCTTGTCTACGAAGAATCCTGCTCTCTTTCGTCTTTTTTTCGGCTTCCTGATCTGCTCGGCCTGACTGTATTCTTGCACTCGACGGAAAATTTGTTATTTGTTTACAGCTTTCGTACGACACTTTGATGTTTAATCCAAAACCTTCTTTCTTACTAAAATGAAAATTTATTTTTTCATCGCATTTTATACACTTCATTAGCGTAGCAATTGTTGAAAAAACTAATAAAAAATCTATGATTCTGTAGTGTTTTTGAAGATCATCAGTAACTTGATTTTCAATAGTCACTTGTATTTGTTTAGCTGACGCGCTGTTTGTTGAAATATCTTCGTTTTTACGTTTTTGCGGAGGCACAATTTTTCTAGATCGATATAATTGCAACCCCGTAGATTTTTTAGGAGCTCTTGTCACTTTTTCGGCATTTTGGCAACTATTTCACACAAAACTGAACGAAAATGAACCTGAAGCAATACGAAAATCGGAAAGCACGTGTACGTCTGCTTGATAGAACGTTTGCTGTTATACTAAATTATATACTCTGCACTGACTGAAAATATAATTCAGGTCTAATCACCTTTGGGCTTGTTTTCAAATTTCTATACAGAAAGATGACGGTTAAGGGAAGGTATTATATAGAGAGCGAAACAGCTGCCAGGCAATAATAGCGCGCTTCAGTCAGGTAGGCAGAAAATTCAGGCAGGTATAAAAATACTCATAACGTCGTCAATTTTTCTCCGATCGACTTGAAATTTAGACACAATATTCTTGGTATATTATGCTTTCAGTTAAAATTTTCAAAAATCGAAAAAAAAATCTTAGAACCCTACCCTGCCCTTAATAAAATAAATTACTGAGGAGAAGTTTTGTGGCGACAACGTCTTCCGTCGCACACAGAACGAGTTATTTGATATTAATCAAGTAAAAAATAATAACATTTTCGCTCATCTTTAAAATGTATATTTAATTACAATCTGTAAGATGCACGGTATTCCAAGATTTGCCGTCAAGCTTGAGCATCTCTCGCGAACCTAAACAATAAAAAGACGACTAGCCGTGCATGGGTTTCCCCGACAGCGTGATCGAACCTTTTTCTTGTAGATGCTGCCTTTACATTTTTTAAGACTCTGTTCGTTATTATTGTATATATCGACAATATCCATCAAATAATAGTAACTTTTCGACGTACGCCACTTTGCTCAAGTATCATTAAGGCAGCGTACTAACGTACCCCCAATAAAAGGATTAACTGGAGGCCCGCCGGTTAGTCGAGTCAAGCGCGGACACTTTTTATTGCAGTAAAAAGTGCAGCACGGGAATTTCCCAAAAACCAAACCAAATGTTCGAAAAGAACCTCCCAATTTTTTCCTACCCTTACGATTCCTTTCGTGATGGTGACGAGAAAAATCCTTCTATTTTTCTTAAAGGTTATTTGTACCAATGAAGTAAACCATTACATTTTCTAAGGAAGAGGGAATATCTCAGGAAGATCACATTCCCCTGCCTAGAAGCAGCTCTCACCACCCACGACGAAAGGCTTCTTGCATTTTTAGTTAAGCTAGAATAATCAGTAATTATCGGAACTTTACAGATTACATATAGAGAATCCAACCGGAGGACTTCTCTTACTCTTGTCAATTTTACTCAATGTTTCTCTTGAAACAATCGTTGACAACATCAACAATCTTTTCTTTCAACACAAGTGTAAATTTCGTGTTAACATCTTAACTCTGTGAATATTTGTGAATAAATTCAAATTTTTATTTATCTCGAGAATATTTGCAACTAATCACCCATATCACATTAATTCGAGGTGTAGGCGTTCGCGGAATCCATAGTGTCGACCTCAACGCGTCGGTATCAGGATTTACGACCCTGGTTAATTCACATTGTAAGTCGAATCGCATTGTGATCGCGAACATAAAGCTCGTAAAAATTAGCGTTACAGTATGTAGCGATATGAAGGCACATATGTGCAAGTTTTACCAAAAAACTTTTTCGAAAAGTATATTTTAACACACCTTTGGGGTTATATCAAGAGGAGCCTTAGCTTTTAATCGTCAGGTTCGTTCGACTAAAACGTAACTGGCCATGTCCATTATCTATTGTTAGTCCTGGACTATGACCGATGTACATTGAATTTCGAGAGATAATCCTCGAGTCCTTGATCTAGTTCCAACCCTTTGGACAGTGCCCACGACCCTCTCTCGATATACGAACTCTAGTATCAGCTGCATATGTACAAACGCAACGTACAACTGTAGACACCTGCACGCATCACACCATTCCAATATCGCAAGATAATCCTGCTAACCCATCAGCTGATACTGCCTCTGTACCTCGATCGCTACTGTATGTTTAATCTGCAATATGAACCCCACTAAGCCCTTCAACGATTATACTATCTTCTGGTTATGTTCTCTTCACAAGCCACTCTCTGTTTCGCCTATATTTTACGCCGATCCTAGCCGGTAATTTCTGCATTTAATGTACTGCGCATTATATGACCTAAGCACATTTATTCACATTCTCACCCAACTCTTTTTTTACGTTTATTGTGTTTCCGTTACCCGATCGATTCTTGGTTTACCACATTCAGTCGAAGTTTTCGTATAGAAAATTATAATAATTATATTCGACTTTAGTGAAAAAATTGGCTGTTGATTTAGATTAAAAGTCAATTAAATCGGGAGTAAGAAGGTAAGTAAAAATCTGCGATAGGTATTCGGTGTTACATCTAGTTGGCGTCCGAAGAAAAGGCGTGTATTTGTGAATTAGTTTCGGGAAAATGACAACAGATTTCGAACTGTTTTATTTTCATAGTAAAGGGTATACTTTTGATTATGTTTCATAATTTTTTTATTGGATAAAATTCACAAATGAAGCAGATATAATATATTTCTTGAACCGCTGTTCAAAAAAAGATTTCCGCGGTGACCACTGTAACTTCCACAACAATGACCTGAAAAAAAAATGAATTAAGTTTTTTAATTGTATTATCTAGTTCTTAATCGAAGGATTTGATATAATATTAATATTTGAAAAAATGATTGGCTATCGAAAGAAAAAGTCTAAGTTTCGGTGAAAAATTCATTTCATTTTCCATCATATAAAAACAGTATGCATCGAAAACAAATCCTTCGATTAAAATCTTCGGATTACCTTTTGATATAAAAAAAATGTGCAGAATTTCGAGTTAATCGGGTTGCTTGTTTTTAAGATATCATGGTCACCAATTTTGAAAAAGTGGTTTCGAGAAAAATGCGATAAAAATTTCAAATTGGGTATAGATGGAGCACTCCGCGTCAAATCAGCAGACCATGATCCTATCCTTTATCAATTTTGTTAATGTTTTAATATCATGTTGATACCAACCCATAAAGGCCTCGAAATTTTTTTCAGATTTTTTTACCACCAGTAACATTTGTAAATCATCGAAAAAAAACCAATTTCAAAAACGCTGTTTTGAAAAATCTGAAAAAATGTACACTGATTCTATGATTATTAATATGATTTTTGAGCGCCATGCGATAATGGGATCTCAATATTCACTATTTTTTTCACTATTTTTTTTTTTTCATGTCACAATTTGACTTTTAATTTTTTAAATCAGGATAACTTTCTCAAATATCAATGGATCTCAATTTCTCTGAAAATTGTAGAGTTACCAGAAAAAGCAATTGATATCGTTAAAAAAAATTTCGCGAATGCATTATGCAATCCAAGCGATAAAAATTGGAAAAAAGATTTTTTCATTTCATCAAATGTTTATTCAATCAAATGTTATTATGATTGTACCAAGATTTTAATTATTTTTATGATTCGAAAATGTATTTTGATCTTGCAGTAGAAAACAAAAATCTGGAGATCGATCATTTCCGACACAATTCATTTTCACGTGAGAAGTAGAGGGGGGTGGGGGCAGTGGTTCAAAATCAAGCACAATCTGTTTTTTTGATTCTGTAATTTATTATAAACAATAGTAATCATAACAAAACATAGGGATATATTTATAATGGCATAACTCGGTCAAAAAAAATCGTTGTGGGTCGATTTTTTTGGTAAATACTCATTGGAAAGTGTACTCTAAGATAGTGATTATGGTTTTTTGAAGGAAATTTTTTTGTAATCCAGGTAAACTTGCAAACTATTGTGTTTCGTAAGAAAAAAAGTTGGTCGATTTGATTAAGATATAGCAATGTGGCATTATCTCGCAGCTATTGGACATCATTTATTTCTGAACGTACACATAATTCCCTACAAAACAATACAAAAATGATCTCAATACGATGAAAATTTACCGAGTTATAAGTTGTAACGTCATTTTTTTCAAAATGACGATCACAAGGTCTAATGTTACCGAGTTAGCCATGTCTAGCGATTTCGACGTTCCTCTCCTCGAATTCTACCGTTTGGCTATGGAAAGTTGTTGGCGATTTTTGTTTTTATTGTTGGTGTCGAGAGAAGACGGGAGATTGGTGCACTCAAATCTGTCGCGAGGACGAGAGCTCAACGAATCGAGCACCCCGGCAGATGAGAGTCACCGACATGAGTTTTTGGCGGTTAGTTGCAGACCGGTGTAAATCCGGCGCTCTACAGTGACAGTGCATTGCGTTGGAGAACGGGTGGAGTTATGTTAGGTCTGGCCTAGGATGGGGTATCCTAGCGCAATTGTTTTTTTTTTTTTTTTTGAGTAAAGGCCCGTTTTCACGCAATGAGCTAAGGGAGGCGACCGTACAGATCTCTGCTATGTTACCGGTACAAGTTGCATTCCCGCTATCGCTACGAACTAATTCGAAGGAGAGGGCAGTAGTTCTCGGGTAAGGAATTTTGAGTTATCAGAATAATAATAATGAATCGTTCTCGGTGATTACTTGAAATAATCAGTCTTCCTCGGGACACCGCCGAGGTGCCTCGAGTTTGGTAAGCTGCCCGTGTTGACAGTTTTTCTGTCGCTCGCGCGCGCGACTTCGCGTAGTTCTCGTGCTCCGGCGAAACTCCGTATAGTGAATACGTTGAGTGACCGCGTGGTGCGCGTTTTATTCCACGGAATAAAACTCGAGTTTTCGGTGGTTCTCCAGTGCAGTGGGATAACTGCACTTCGTGCCATAGTTCTCATGATCCCTCGATCTCCCTCCATGGGATGGATTGGTTGCAGGCAACTCCGGTGAGTCGTTCCCGTGACATCAATTATTAAATTTGGTATTGTGCAAGGCTTTTCCGTTATGACTATGGCGCTCTAGATGTGCTTCGTCAGTTCTCGCGCATTCTTAAATGCGAATTCGTTATCGGTGCCCGCTCTCGATTTTTGTCCGTGGGACATTAGTTTTCGTCGATTAATTCTGATCACGATTTTTGGCTATTTATTGCACCTTACCGCGACCCTCTCTACCAAACCTAGCAGACTGAGCGGCCGTGCTATTCCGCAACCGTTCGCTCCCGCGAGTGCATCCAGTTGCGTTTGTTAATTTTACGCGACCTCAAAAATTAACTAAGCTACCGATTCATTCGGTTTTGATCTCGATCGCGAGTTTTACCCCAACTTTCGATTTGGAGTTTGGGGATTGAGCCGCCCACTCGATCCCTCGGACATATCGGTTAGTTAATACCGGTGAAACAAAAATTAACTGGCGCCTACCGGGTTTGCAGATGCGCGAGCGAGGGTGGACGGCCGAAGGTGACGGTTCCCGATTTTTCTTTTCTTTTCGTGTTTTGTGCTCTTGACCAGAAGACCGAAAAATCGGTCTGTTACCGAAAAATACGTCACAAAGTATTTGAAAAATGGCAATTTTTCGATGAAAAATCTTGTTGCGTTAATTTTGTTGCCGAGTGTATTTAACTCCCGACTATGCTAAAAGGTTGCCGTATTTCTACGCCTGCTACGGTACCAACTTGGAATTCACGCTGTTTTCTTTTTTCGCCCGCCCAATCACTTTTTTAAGAGTATCGCCGATTCACGATCTATCGAGTCATCGCTTGTATTGCGAAATGCATTTGCGAAATTTGTTTTAACGTTATGAATTGTTTCGGGCTACGGGCATTTCGGGTAATTATACAATCTTCAGAGAAATTGAGATTCATTGATATTTAAGAAAGTTATCCTGATTTGAAAATTAAATACCAAACTGGGACATGAAAAAAAAAAGAAAAAATGTGGAAAAAATAGTAAATATTGAGATCCCAGTATCGCATGGTACTCAAAAATCATATTTTAAATCATAGAATCAGTGTGAATTTTTTCAGATTTTTAAAAACGGCGTTTGTGAAATTGGTTTTTTCTCGAAGATTTCAAAATATTACTGGTAGTGAGAAAATCTGAAAAAAAATTTGAGGCCTTTATGAGTCGGTAATAACGTCATATTAAAAAATACACAAAATCGATGAGGGTGAGGGTCATGGCCTGCTGATTTAACGTGGAATGCCCCATAGATAGATAAACTGTAATGGATTACACATGTATTACATTTTTTAAAGTTCAATTTGGTGCTATCTTCGTCATAATCTTACTTCACGAGTATTAGATTGAGTGCGACGCTCAGCCATGTCCACTCGCTTTTCGTCTTCTTCCGTCACGTACGCGTAACAATTTCGGCCGCAGTTTACTCTTATTGCTTGCAGCATTGACACAAGTAAAGCGTATCTTTCTTTGAACATATGCTTTTGGACATGGCCAATGCATTCCTTTTTTGTTACAGTAATTCCCTCGTAACGAGAGGCGTTTAGAATCCCGGTGAATGTTTTTGAATAACCGTCACCGATATAATTAATGTACTATAAGCCGTATTTTTCTTCTTAACGTTTGAAAATTTCAACGATACCGCCAACGTATTCAGCCGTATCGGTTTTTTCACGCCAAGCCTCGCACATTTTACAGAATAAACTTTTCACGATAATATCCAGAACTCTTTCAGTATGGTAACCGATAATTGAAGAAACTCCAAATACCAAAGTAAAGCCGCGTTTTTCCACGTTCCATCACCAGAATCCGTCAATTGACCTTGGGCCATCGCTTTTTTCACTGACTTTTTCCTTTTCTTCAGCAACAGCTTTTTTATAAATCGCATAGGAAACGGTGATAACAGAATCGTAAATGTTGTTTACACAAACATCCTAGGTGGACTGATAAAGAAATTGCGGCATGTCCATTAGTCCGCAGAATTTTGAAGCTCTCGTCAAACCGAGGCCAAGAAGTCTCATTACAAATATAAATCTGATTATATCATACGTGTGGCCAACTTACGAGTAGGATGGAATTTCACGATCGTCGCAGTTGTCACACATGATTACAATTTTAAGACCTAGTCAACGCGTTGTACTCGTTTGAAAATTCTCATCACCACCGCAATCTTTACACTTCACCAAGGTTCCTATTATCGAGAAAATGTTATAAAATGTAGTATTCGATATTCAATCGAATACAGCCCGGGGACAAACAGATCTTCTTTGCGCATAATTTTCTTCGCCGATGCGCTGAAAATGGCACTCTCTTGGTCGACAGTTTTTGGATTGAAAACGTTTTTACGTTTTCTCGGCCGCGACTTCTGAGCATTCGCCGATTCTCGTAGTTTTCTTGAGCCCTTCGCACGATTCATTTTTTTTCTAAATTTCAAATATTAGACGAACACGTATAACTGATCGTAGTGAGCGTTTCGAAGTCAACTACCGTACTGTGACGAGTTTCAATTTCGAAAATCTCTCGTGGTTATAACCATCAGTAACCTAAATATAGGTACTTTATACAGGGTCTCCCAAAAGTTATGTTCTTCCCGGCACTGGGAGATAGCTGATGACCACCCAATGACAGACGAAAAAATCCGAGCGCGAAATTCGCAATAGCTTAGGAGTAATACACAGTGCTAATGTACCCGAGTGTCGCGCTCACACAAATTCACAGCGTCGGAAGACCAGAGTGCAACTGCCATGAGTCTTTTGTTTTAACCATCTCAGATCAGCGCGAAGCTGCTGCACGGCTGAGTGCGTCCGTGAGAATGATAGTCAATTTTTTCATCGGAGCTCGACCATTTGGTTAGACGAATAATTTCAGAGTTCAAATTATCCCTCATTTTTCATTCATTATCTTTTTAGGTAAATAATGATTGGTGTTCCACTCACAATTACCTTTCATTTTAAATAATGATTCTTCTTCTTAATTATGCACTCATCATTCATTTTTAGTTTAAATTTTGAGTGAAAATCCACTCATTATTTATTTCAAGTTTAAATAACGAGTGGTTTTCCACAACAGGAAAAACGTTATTAAAGATAAAGTGATTATTATTTTTTTATATGATGAGTTATTGTCGATAATTACCAATTATTATTGATTATTAATATCGTTTTTTCTCTTGTTTCGGAAAACCATTAGTTATTTGAACTCGAAATGCATAATGAGTGGATTTCCAATCATCTTTCAAAGTGAAAATGAATTACGAGTGGTTTTCCGCAACGAGAAAAACGCTATTAATGTTCAATTATTATGGATAATTATCAACTCTCATTAATTATTAGTTAATTATTCATGGGGTTTTTTCTCGTTTCGTAAAAACATTCGATATTGAAACTCGCCGTAAATAATAGTTTGATTAAAAATGATTATTTAAAATTCTTGTTGCCGAAAAAAACATTTATGAATAATTATTTTCATTTTAAGTCGAAATCGAGACGCCCAAGAGTGTATTTTCTACATTGTGCTTAATTTACATGCTAAATTTCTCCACCGAGGACGTTTCATAATGTTCTCATGCAGATTATTATTCTTTCTTGTTAGTTCACATGACCCAAAGCGATTTTCAAGCTGTATGGATCATGAGTCGTCAACAGAGTACCGGGATACTTTGAAACAAGTTCTCTACAGATTTGACACTTGCGAAAGGTATTTTCCGAGCAGAAACGTTCGGTTATTTTTCGTTCCGTCAAATCCCAGATACGATTCCGTTTGATTCACTAGGGATAATTTTCAGTGCTTTCAAGGGTGTAACATCGGTTAATACTCGAGACACTGAAAAGTACATTTTCTGACATCTGCATCATTTACATGACCAATTTTTCGAACAACCGCCTTACGTGATTTTCCATTAATTCACATTAGCTATAAAATCTTGAAATTTTAGTGAGAAAAACAAAACATGCCGGATGTTCAACCCCCACGATTGTTAATTTTTTTCCGAACTTAATTTCGCCGACAATTCTTCCTTGTCAATTCAACACCGAAAATGTTTGTGGAAAACGAAATACAGACGCAGTAGGTCTGCGTTCGATCCCCGGTCAGGGCCAAAGATTTTTTCGGAGACTTTGTGAACTGCAAATGATTCAAATTCTACTATAAACAGTAGTTCTCGGCTAATGACCACAGCAATAGACGCCGTAACAAATTTAAAAAGAATTAAAAAAGAAAATAAAAACGTAATAATTTTAGGACGAATAGAATCTGCAAGAAAAAGCTGCCTATCCTGTCAATGAACTTAAATCAATAAATACATAAATTTAAACTTCGATCAATAGGTAGAAGCACTTTTCATTCGTCCGCAACCTACCTAAGAATATAATTTTTTTTCATTCCTTTAATGTTGCCAGATGAATTTATCCGCGCTCGTTATTCGTCCATCAGCGGGGTCACACCAAGTTTTGTTTTTTTTTTTTTTTTACTGCAGAAGTCAAATTTGGCCCTGACCGGGGATCGAACCCAGACCTACTCCGTCTGTATTTCGTTTTCCACAAACATTTTCGGTGTTGAATTGACAAGCAAGAATTGTCTGCGAAATTAAGTTCGGAAAAAAATGAACAGTCGTGGGGGTTGAACATCCGGCATGTTTTGTTTTTCTCACTAAAATTTAAAGATTTTATAGCTAATGTGAATTAATGGAAAAATCACGTAAGGCGGTTGTTCGAAAAATTGGTCATGTAAATGATGCACATGTCAGAAAATGTACTTTTCAGTGTCTCGAGTATTAACCGATGTTACACCCTTGAAAGCACTGAAAATTATCCCTAGTGAATCAAACAGAATCGTATCTGGGATTTGACGGAACGGAAAATAACCGAACGTTTCTGCTCGGAAAATACCTTTCGCAAGTGTCAAATCTGTAGAGAACTTGTTTCAAAGTATCCCGGTACTCTGTTGACGACTCATGATCCATACAGCTTGAAAATCGCTTTGGGTCATGCGAACTAATAATAAAGAATAATAATGTACATGAGAACATTATGAAACGTCCTCGATGGAGAAATTTAGCATGTAAATTAAGCACAATGTAGGAAATACACTCTTGGGCGATTCGATTTCGACTTAAATTAAAAATAATTATTCATAAATGTTTTTTTCGACAACCAGAATTTTAAATAATGATTTTTAATCAACTTATTATTTACGGCGAGTTTAAATATCGAATGGATTTACGCAACGAGAAAAAACCCCATTAATAATTAACTAATGATTAATGAGAGTTGATAATTATCCATAATAATTGAACGTTAATAGCGTTTTTCTCGTTGCGGAAAACCACTCGTTATTTAAACTTCAAATAAATAATGAGTGCATAATTAAGAAGAAGAATCATTATTCAAAATGAAACAATTGTGAGTGGAAAACCAATCATTATATATCTAAAAAGATAATGAATGAAAAATGAGTGATAATTTGAACTCTGAAATTATTCGTCTAACCAAATGGTCGAGCTCCGATGAAAAAATTGACTATCATTCTTACGGACGCACTCAGCCGTGCAACAGCTTCGCGCTGATCTGAGATGGTTAAAACAAAAGACTCACGGCAGTTGCACTCCGGTCTTCCGACGCTGTGAATCTGTGTGAACGCGACGCTCGTGTACATGAGCACTGTGTATTACTCATAGGCTATTGCGAATTTCGCGCTCGGATTTTTTCGACTGTCATTGGGTGGTCACCAGCTATCTCCCAGTGACGGGAAGAACATAACTTTTGGGAGACCCTGTATATAGGCATAAATGATTTGAATAGTGCAGATGTGTGCTATGAATAATGGTCCTCTTTGTATACTATGGACCGCAGATTTTCGGAGCGCGCAACTACTCCATGATACGATCAGCGTGCGCTTCTGAGGTGATACGCTTGAAACCTCAATATGCATTACCTATCCGCCAACTTAAAAAAAAAAAATTAATGTATCATCCCACCAACGAATGGTGAGAAGACACATTTTTATATCGCGTAAATGAAAAAATAAAATAAAAACGGAAAAGAGTCGTCTGGCGCATGTGTCAGTCCATAATTTGGCTTACGTATTTTCGAGCGGCTTGAGCGTTCCAAATTAAGTTTTTATAGCACAAGCAAGGCTCAAAAATGGTACTAATAGCCGCGCGGTAGACGCAAACGTAATTCGATGCGAGATTATCTCTCCTGTACAGAGACCGCACTTTTCAACGGTCGGATAATGCTGAATGTCACGCTCTCAGTGGTTTCGGCGCAAGAATTCAAACAAAGAATTGAAGACCAGCACGTAAGTGTGGCTACCACCGATGTCCGTTCCACGTTAAAGAGCTGAAGCTCACCTCGCCCGGGTCTAAATAATTTTAGTAAAAGACTCAATAATGAATTTTCAATTAATCGTCGCGTAATTTATTTGATAACATAGACTTTACAAAATGTAGAATGACTGGACAAACTTATGAAACGCGTATTCAGGAAGAACCGACTCGCGCGACTGCTCGTGAGAATCTGACTGCTTGTTTCCGGAACTCGCGGGCCCCGCGTTATGCTCGGGGGCCAGAGGTTACGCCCTTAGCCAATCAACCCTCAGTTTGACGTGGACGCTCACCCCCACGCGCGAGTGTCCAAGACGCTCGCTTCGAGCGTCCACGTTTCCCTGAAAGTTGCTTCTCTCGATTTTACGACAGCAAGTTTCGCACCACATGGCCCTTCGCCAAAGGGCGCTTTCAAGTGTGTCTGGTTGCCAGATTCGACTTTCTACAATTTACTTTCTTTTACTTACTTTGAGCGTGGAAAACGCTCTTCTCAAGGATTTTACTTATCACATGTGCTGGCCACTTGAATCGGCACGTTTCGACTTTTTACAATTTCCAGAAACCCAGAAAGATTCTCAAATAACAGCGCGTTTCGTCACAGCACGGTATTTCCACTGGCATATACTACGAATGTGAATATAATTTTGTATATTTAGAAGTAGCATATAATATATTGATAATTACTTATATCTCGATAAATATATACATATATACATTTATATATTGGGAGTCAGCTCGCCCCCAGCCGCAATGATCAATCTCTCTGCCTTGAGACGTTTGAATTTACCGCGCGCTGTTTCGCGGAGTCATCGCGCTCGCGGGTCGCGGATCAGGATTCGTTACATGAACGAGCTTACAGATCCATTTACCATCCATTCTCATTATCATTTATTCTTCAAATGTTTCCACGAGAATTCCTTGCACTCATTGGTTACGCTCAGAACCAATCACAGCGATTTCAGCGGAAACAGACTTTGGCGGAAATGGTTTTAGCGTAAATGCAACCCTACCGGAAGAGTTAAGAGCAAAGGTCCGGCACCGTAGCGCTAAATCCTACCTGTCAAGATCGTCGAGAGGTAGCCGCAACAATTTTCAAAGATGAACTCGCACGTACACGTTGAAAATACGAAATTGATTTTCTTCGAAAATGCTGACTAGATATAACCCCTTAATGAATATTTTTATATTCTCCATTCGAGGTGGATGCAACTCTGTCGATGAAATAACAGATATAAAACTGGAAAATTGAAAAAAAAAGCATACAAACATATTTCCCGTTCACATCAAGGGGGAATGAATGAGAAGGTATTTTGATGGTCCCTATTCGGGGTGGAAGCAACGTTGTGAATAAAATAATTCGTGCAAAACTAAAAAATATCGACGACGAATGCGCATTTGAAGTTGCTTCGAGTGTAAAGAATTTGAAAAGGTGAAAAAAAAAAATATATAAAAATATTTTCAGTCGAGATCAAGGTGAAATGACTGGGAAGATATTTTGATGGTCCCTTGATGGTACAAAACTAAGACACACCGGCGGGTATACTTCGGGTATTTGTTGAAATAATCAGTTTTCTTTACTTCCAAAGTTACCGGAATGGAATAAAATATTACACGGTTCGCTTAGACATTCAACGATTCGTGCGAATTCTGTTAAAACATATTGGGCTGCACTTGAAACATCAATCGTTAAATGTAATTATGTTGCCGGAAACATAACATGTTGTATGTCAACACTGTTGACAAATGGTAACGTGAGCTCAAGAATGGAACGCATTATTATCGTTAAGACGTTAAACGAAATAATGTAGCTATCTGGGGAAGTTGTCGATAATTTTCATTCACAAAATAAATTTCATTAATTGAAGATGCTCAATAATGTTGATTCATGGTACTAATTATTCTAATAGTTGGCACAAGAATTTATTTCAATAATGTTGATTTTTTTATTTTTAGTCATTCGACGGTCTCTCGACGACACACATTCCGTAAAAATTCAGAATTCTACGATAAATGTGAATCGATGAGAAAGCCATTAATGGTTCTCCATCGAAAAACCGAATGTGAAAATCCAATAGTTTTCGAGTTCTTCGCGGTGTTAGATAAAATTATCCTGAAAAAAATATAATAATTTTATGTTATACGAGCGGCTGGCAGTCTAACGGTCAGTTGTTTGACGCTCGCTTCGGTTCGTACACCGAACGAACTCACTACTGGCTGTCGGTTGTCTGACCACAGTGAAGCGAAGTACATCGAAGTTCCCTATTCTTATCCGCGCCACGTCGCCTCGGCTAAAGGTGTACTCTGACTAGCTGTCGTAGAATGGCTGTATCTTCGAAACCACTCATCGTACAACAAAACGCAAAGTAGATTCATACTCAGGAGATCATAATACGCTTAGAACTGCTAACCGTGTCCGCCAATTATGAGACACTCTGTATATACCGTGTAGCCAATCATTCTCTACATTGTAAAAAATTAGGTGGTAAAAAATTCAAACGTCTAGGCCCTTACATGATGTTTGTCAAACAAAATTAGCAACCACTCAAATTTTTCGATCTTTATCCTGGATCAAACTCCAATTAACGGCATGAAAATGTTTGTATGCCGATTTTTTATTTTCCCAGCTCCAGTTTACCTAAAATTTTGAAAAACTAGCGTTGATTTACAATCTATATCTTCGGGAGTAGGATGTTTTTGACACTTCCACAACGGCTCAGCTTTCGTTGATAGATCGAATTAAATACTTCTGGCTCTTATTTGTCTGATTCAAACTCTGTATCTCCAATGACTCAGTTAGATGAATACTCAGTACCGCTTCTAACCCTATAACTCAATCATCAAGACCAGACTCTGTAGTAAGCCATTCCTATACGGCAGTCGACATCACTAGAGCAGTTGTGATCGATTTTAGAGCCGGAGCAGCGGTGAGGAAGGGCTGTCGCCGAGCCAGAGCAGCGACTACGAGGATCAAGAAGAGTTAGACAACCAACACACGCCAGCGATTCACACAGTATGTCAGCAGCTATCATCCTCCTACATACATTCATGCTTTTTTTCGTTTGCACCTTTAGAAACTTTTTTCAATGATTTCTAATCATTGGTGTTTTTTTAATATTGTATATCCAAGCACGCATTTTCTCTTCGAGATGTCACAGCATGTGATCCTCATTTGGATTTCTTCCGTGAGAGCCGGAATATTGTAGTTATCCTCCTTTCTACAGCAGTACTTTTGATCAATAATCAGATCTACGCAGTTCTTTCTTAAAGCCGCAGACATAAAATAATCACAGTATGAAATACTGTACAGAATACGACACATGCGGAATTACCGTGCAATTATAAATGATAATTCACCGACAGGGCCACATTCACGAAATGCAATGCATGCAATATATTCGTTCGTATAATAAGAGAGAAATAAAACAGCAGCCGCAGCGCTCGAGTCAAAGACTCAATTCGACCGTGTATTAATTGATTACATTAATTATTAATTGGTTCTCTACAGAGAAGATAAAAAATGCGATGTGATATTAATAAATGAAATCGGACTCTCCGGTCAAAAATAGTTTAAACAAGCACATCTAAATAGTGGGAAAAAATAAAGCAACGATAATACTATACAAATAACAACAGAAACAGGTTTAACCTATAAGACCGGAGAGTCCGGTCATCAACTATAACTCAAAAAAGAATAAAACAACACGGATTTATTTTGCCAACCAGCTAATATTTGAAACAAAAGAGTTTGTTTTGTTTCAAATACACATTTGAAACAAAAGAGGTCACAAATTCATCATCGAATAAGAGAAATAAATTTCTGAAGAGGCCCTGATCGGGGCGAAAAGTTAAATTAACAAAACACCGAAAGAGCCGTCATTCACCGAAGCACCTCCTATAAATCCTTAATAAATGAAATATTTCAGTCGGAAGCGAGCGCGCTATTGGAGAGTGGAGACGGAAGGGTCGGAATCGCTGGTCGAGCGAGAAACCTTAGACACGACGTGCAAAGAAAGATAACGAGGCTGAGAGAGGACCGGGCATCATCCGAAGCATTCCCGTGTAGCGCCAGCAGCGTCGAGAGCCTTCCAAGCGGAAGCGGCTCGAGCACTCAGGCTCTCGTACGAGCTGGCAGCAATCACAGCTCTATATCCTGCGAGGAAAGGGACCCCGTCAGCCCCACTGCGATTGGGCCGGTACTATGCAGGGCCAAAGCACTCGACGATTGCACACCCAGCCCATACGACAAGGACGCTCTTAAATTCAAGGTCTGTACACTTTCCTATACTTATATACGCTCTTAACCCGATAGGAATTACAAACAGAATAATAAATAAACGATGGGCTCAATCAATCTTTTTTCGATATACTGTTGAGTGCACTTTTTTCTGTAATGAACAAATATCAGAGATGTATTTTCGTTGCGATCGTTCGGCACTTCCAATGCTTGAATGATTGTCTTTTCTTCTCATGGCGGATATTTGGTTTTTGTTAAGATATCGCGTCTTCTTTATGTCAGAACGGAAGTAATTATGTAAAATGTTCTGAGAGAAGGTTCAGAAAGTGTCTCCGGGTACACTACACTGCAACAATGTTATTCTGTCCAGTTATCAGACCAACATCCTTTACTTTTATCACTAATTTAGCTTCATGAAAGAAAATCTTCGTACGATTTTTATGGAGTTGGAGCATCGACCTTTTCTCTTTTTTACTTGCTTAACACGTAGAAGATCAAATTTTTTTAAAAATAGACGTCGTTACTTTTCTAAGACGTCGAGAAAAATGGTTTAAAAAATGTGTGTGTATGTTTCAGGAATCGAAAACGTATCTATGTATACTGATTATATAGAATTTGGATTTTCTAAAAAGATGTCGTACACTCCGTAACTTTCGTAAAAGTTCGCCGATATAGCTCAATAGTTATTCATCACTAGAGACACATTAAATGCTCTTTGGTAGTGAATTTCGTCGAAATCGGTGAAGCGGTGCGGATTTTATAGAATTGTGAATTTTTTAAAGAAAAAAAAAAAAGTTTTGTATAAATCACGTCGATTCTCAGCAAACCAACAATTGAAAAATAACATACAGCTCTGCTATGTACCAAATGTGGTGCTGATCGGGAAAGTCGTTCAACTTTTACACCATTATGAATATTAAAAAAAATAGACCTGTTCACTATAACTTCCGCAAAGGTTAAGAAAATAAGATAAAATCTTGCGCCTAATAAAAATTAGATGTGCCGGTATTTTATTTATTTATTCAAAACAAGGATGCAATGTAGAATCTTGCATATTGCTCAATAATAAAATTTTGCTCTTTACAAAGCTTCCTCTGTGAGGAAGCCAAAATCAATTACAATACTTCCCCCCAGAGGTTGCTTAATGTAAAGAGATGATTTTCACTCTATCAAAAAATGGTTACTTGAAACAAACTATCGAGTCCCTTGGTAGAACTACTGTAAACATATGGATAAGACTTGCAACCTACATGGAAAAACTGTACATTATACATTGACCGTCATTTGCCATTATTCCTGTTTTTATTTTATTTTTTTACGATAATATACTTATTAAAATAACTAACAATTTAGGTTCTACTCCATTGTGACCGTATTTTCCACACTCTCTCACTTTACAAAAAAAAAAAAAAAAAAAACAAAATCTCTTGTCACTCGAGACGATCATAAAATCGCCTCGCTTCGATCTTTTGGGCGCCAGCCGAACGAAATAACATTTCATTCGACAAATTTATAAGAGACCGCGAGTGAAACGAAATCGGCTCGGCGTCGCTCAGCCTTGTGACAATGGTAGAGGGGAGTGGGTAAGCCTTACGCGCGAATGAGAATCTCAACAACTTCACAAAAATTCGGGAACAACTCAACTTCAATATTTATTCATTCAACAATAAAATAATAGGAGCATGGTCAAGATGCGACAAACTCACGCTCGTTCCCAACACATAATTCCAGATCTCCTTTCTCACAATTTTTCTCCCGTCAACGCTCAGACTCGATACATTCCAACATTCCAAAATAAACTCAAAATTAGGAGAATTATCGGCGAAAACAATAGCTAACTGGTGTTATAAATTATCGCTAATTCGGGAACGCCAAAGCACGAGGGCCAGAGGCCAAATGAGTTGGCTTAACGGATGTTCGCTTCCCGAAATTCAAAGATGATCGTTTGAGCATGAGCGAGCCGTTCATTTTCTCGCGATCGGACGATAACTCTCCAAGTGAACTCTCACGCGGATTTCTCACTAATTTATTCGTCTAATTATCGCTACAAATGCAAGGCGATCAGACAACAATAATATTCGAGAAATAGAAAACTACGACAAATGAACGAACAAATACAATTACTAATTTTTCATTGAAAGACCACCCCCTTCTGCAATGTTTTGATAATTCACCGAACAGTATACCTACAGCCGCGTGAGTGATCTTAAAATTGATCTCAATCAAACAGCTCAATATTTCTGCATTGATTGATTCAACCCCCGCATTCCCTTAACTGAAAAAAACTCCCGTCTGCAATATTTTTACCACTCGGCGTACGACATATTTGGAGCAATGCGTTTTGTCAAAAAATCTATTCAATATAAATGGTTTTACATTTATACACTGAATGGATGTACCGCTCCGCCCTAGTTCGGTAAAACAACCATTGCCTTTTTTTCTACAAGTTGAGATTGACCTGCGTGACAAGGAAGTTGGGACATCTACAAGTGAATGAAAAAAAAAAAAAAAAAAAAAAAACAAGGGGCACTGGAATAAAAAGTAGATGTGATTTATCGGTCTCGAAAAGAATTAGTTTCGATCAAATCGTACATTTTTGTGATCAGAAACCGCCTCGTGATTGAAAAAAAAAAGTTTTACTGGACCCAGGGGGTGGTTTTTTCCATGGGATCATATGATTCGATCGAAACTAGTTTCATTCAAGAGCCGAAAAATCACGTATACTTTTAATTCGGGTGCTGCTTCCTTTTCTTTTTCATTCAATTGTGGATGTCCAAGCTTTCTCGTCACGCTCGACATCCACAACGTATGGAAAATTAAGTATACGGCACACTAGATTAATATGTATATGTAGTTTTCCTACTATTTATCGGATCTTGACCGAAACAACCTTCGATAGAATCATACGACCCTTTCGGAAAAAACACCCCTTGGGTTCAGTGAAATTTGTTTTGATTTTCAATCAGGAGGTACTTTCTGGTCACAGAAACATACGATTTGATCGAAACCAATTTTGTTCAAGAGCAGATAAGTAGTCGATTAATTCCATATAGTTATTATTTCAGTGCCCCTTCTTTTGTTTATTTTTATTTACTTGTGGATGTCCCAGCTTTCTTGTCACGGAGGACATTCAAAACTTGTAAATATTTAAGCAGAAGGGACAGTGAACTAACAATTAGCCCAAAAAAAGTGTATCCAAATATTGAAATGAATGATATATTATGTATTTTGTACAAAAAGTTGTTGATTAACCAGAAAACATCGGCAGCATATATTGTCAAGTACATTTTGTCATAATTTACATACATATAATGAAACGTTCCACGATTCCGGTGGGTTGAATTTAAAAACTTATTTTCATTTTACCCTGGAATAGGCATCAGTGTTACGTAAGGATAGAACGTAAGTTTTTTGAAACCGCCGTTCTACCTTGACCTTAAAATTATTTCAGTCGAAAATCGCGATGTTTTTATAATTTTCTAATACCAAAACGCGCATGCGGCGGCATTCAGGATTCGTCTGCTGGACTCAAGCGATCTACTGGGAAATCGGTGATAGAGAATTTAGTGGTTTTTCATTGATGCCTCAGATTAGGTTAAAATTTTGTTTTCTCATGTGTGTGTCGACGAGAGTTTGCCTTCATCATCACTGGCTCTCCGAGGAGAATTGTTGTGAAGGCGGTTTAGTCGAGGAAGTAGTGGATTGTACGAGGTTAACCGGACTACAATGGGCTTACCCACTACTTGCGCTCTAGTCCTAACTTGAGGACCTAGGTTAAGCAGGAAGATTCCTGCACAAATTTGATCTACTAACTCAAAATTCATAGGGTCGGAAGTACTTCCGTATGGAGTTTTACACTCAATTCGCAAAAAGTGAAAAATTTTTAGCTAAATTAATTTAATGACGCTAAATTCGCACGGTCGGAGGTATTTCCGTGCAGAGCTCTACACTCAACTTGCAAAAATGGTAATAAATTGATTAATAACCCAATGATGGCACTAATGATGGGGATGAATTTCGTGTCCCGATGGTCGGACACAACTACTGTGTCTCGCGGCTGTACGCTTCGTAATCCTAATAACAATGGGTTTAGTTTTTCGCGTCACTCTCCTATTATTATTAACTTAATTGTCCTCATACAAAGAAGCACATTGAAAAATCATAAGATTCTTCCGTGTTCTGGAGTTGTAATCAAAGGACTCTGAAATTTACAATATTAACTATTTATAAGAAACTCGCGAATTAGTTTATCTGCGCAGAGCTCGATCGTTATTATACCAGTTGTGAGATCTTTTACTGCGGCACAGCTTAACGCTAAGGGACTCGTCTGTCGGTACAGTCCGCGTGATTAGGCCGACTCAGTAGCCGTATATCTGTGTCGCGATCTCTAATCTGGTATGAACTAATCACAGATTTATTCCAGTGTCAGGTGTTTATAGCTTCATCACCCTGTGTGCTTGGTTTTTGGAGCTCGGCAGTCACTCGTCCCATACCCTCAGTTAGACCTCTGAAAATGCATGAACTAATGGTACCGACTGTACTGGCGATTATGTGTACCGGGTGGCTCTGTAGCGCAAAGCACCGGTGTGCTCTGTTTGCAGATTGCCCGCCTATACCTAACTTTGCGAAGCTTGTGTTAATCACGATTCGCGCAGAGTTTCGAGTATGCGTGAGAAGCATACCCACTTGTGTTCGTATTATCTGCCAACTGAGAACCGCTTACATCAAACTATCTGCGGGAATTATTGCAAGCCGATACGTAGTGCTTGGGGTACAATAATTCCAATTTTTATATTTTATTTTTCGAGACGGATAGCCACAACGCTGTGTGTGGGGATCCGAACACGAAAAAATGGCCCTAATGCAAACGTATTATGCCGGCCTACGCGCTGTGCGAGGGAAACAGTAATACGCCGAATTTCCTAAATGTACTTTCAGACTCGATAGCAAGAACGCAATGTCAGGGGACCGAGTCTTTTAAGTACCACAATCTGGATGTTACTTTACATTTATTTCACAAAACAAAACGAAAATTTGACTGTGCTGAGAAGCAGCAATACGTGACCGCTGTTGGATCGACGAGGCGGTGAACCGGTACGGTTTCGGGGCCCGCGAGGGTGGAATCCGCGCTGGTAGCAGTCACGTGACTATCGCGTGAGGTGGATTGCGTCACGCGCGCCGGCCACGTTTTCGGTTGCTCGAGGTCCTATGGAGGTTCCTGAGAGGTCGAATATTGTACTCCCATGCTATGGCCCGTGCTGTTGTAGGTTTAAAATTGTCTTTTGTTTAAATAACAATTTGTTGTTTAATCAAACTGTTTGCTTATTGAAACTAGGTTGCCTCCATGGTTTTCCCGGTATGATTTGGTTTTTACCGTTGTTTGTTAAGGGCATATTTAACAATTTGTCTCACATTGACACTTTGTTAAATATTTCCTTGTTTTTCTTAATCTGGTTAGTGATGTTTCCACAAAAGATGCCTCGTGATCTCCTCTATTTTTTGGTTCTGGGCGGTGCTCGTTAACTTTTATAGTTAATGAGTTATTTAGGAATTAGTTCTTGTAGAGGGAGAAAGCATGCTTTTTCTACGGGAGAGCGAGCAGCGTCGACATATCTCGGAGTCCGGAGTTGTGTGCGCTCACTCCCATTATCCCAAACGTCGTCGGTGATAATCGCCTTAGATAACGTGTGCGCGCGTAGTAGTGTTAGCTGGAGGTACGGCGGCGCGCACCCTCCAACTCGGCTCCTGTGCGTGTGGATGCGGTGCTACGTGGTCGCTCGCCGTGGTGTGGGTGTTGTTGTTCTGTCTCGCTCCTCGCTGCTCTTCGCCGTGTAAACACGCGCCGAGTCGAAATATCGTCTCAAATACAGAAAATATTCTGTATGTTGAGAGGATATTTCGAGATTTATTTCTCAAGTAGTAATTTTAAATGATTTTAAGGCTTTCCCTTAGGTGATCGCGTGGTATAATTAGTCTAAAAAAAATTATTCCTTTTGTAGCAGTACAGTCGCAAGACGTTCCGTTATAATAAGTAATCGATCGTATATAATATATTGTAAGTTTTTACAGCTCTGTTGCTCGATAAAGGTAACCCCTAATAATTTAGGGTCTCAATCGACAACATCCACCAAGCAAAATAAACAAAATAACTCCTGAAGAGGTGGAATTTAGGAGTAATAGGATACGTGTTCTAGACCCAATAGTTTCTACTATTTTTTAAAGAAGGGGAATTAACCTCAGTAATCCTTGTGCCATTAAGCTACGATATACTCATCATCGGTTTAGGATATGGGGAATTGCTTGAAAGCAATATGTTGAATATTTTTTAGGAAACGCTATTTTATTGTTATAGTCCACGGGAGGCGTGATTTATAACAATAAAACTACTCAGTGCGAGATTGTTTAACGAAAGTCGTGAATCTAACGTCGTGTATAGAGCTGATGACTATACACGGAGCATGCATAGCTTATCGCCAAGTTAATTTCCCAAGTGTGCTGATCAACTTCTGGGGGTTGCTGAGTTGAAGGAAGGGCAATATTAAATTCCTCAGAGAAGTACACCTATGTAGTGCGACATCTTCATCATCTATTAAGAGTTTAGTTGAAATTATTTGAGCAGGTATCTTTTTACGTTCGTTTGGTACGAGTGCTGACTACTGGGAGACAATTGAGGTAAAAGAAGTAGGAAGATAAAAAAAAAACGAGAATTTAGGTGGCTTTGGATGCGCTTGCAAATAGAGGGAAATAGAGGATCAAATGAGTTGGGCTATCTCCAGGAGTTCTACTAAGAAACTTGATTCTATATTTGAAACTTTATTATAAATCGCCGAAAACCTGTACTCAAATTACAAATAGAATAAAGTTCTTGAGGAATTCTTCTTGAGCCGCGTGTGTTGGGCTGTCACCAGGGGTTCCCATAGGAAACGCTGACACCAGACGAAATTCGGAGAATTTATTATGTGTAAGAGTTAAAGAGCTACTCGAAGCTGAATTGGATTACCGACATCCTAATAGGATTACACTATTTCTTTTGACGGTGTAGTCTAAGTAGTTCCAAGCTATGCTTGAGCTAACGTGAGACAGATATTTCAGTGCAAAACTCAAAGTTTTGACTGTGTATTATCCGTGTATTGTTGCGAGGTAGTGGATGTACGCGCGTTGTGTGGAGCCGGGCGTGACAGGAGTTCGAGCGTGTTTACGTTTTTTGCTCCTAGTCGCCGAGATGGACTCGAAGGCTATAGCGAGAGCCGAAAGGTAAAATACGGCGGGTATATCTATAGCTATCGTCAAAAGATCGAAAGCAAGAATATCGCGCGTGTATCGCGGTCAGGCCTTTAAATCGCACAATTTGTTATATCCTGGTTTATTTATTTAATTTGTATGTTGGAGACAACGCAATGTTGTAGCCAACAATAATATTAAGCATTTTAAACGGCAGTTATGTGGACCAATGCAATATTGGTGCAATCTTCGGATTTGAGAAATGAAATCGCTTGACGGAAGAAAGATATGAGCATTATTTTCGACACCGCTCTCAGCACTACAGTGAGGGCCGATGCAGTATCGGGGCTCACTTCAGCGGAGCAGCAACGTCAACAAAAACTCTGCTGTATCTGATTTTTAAATTGTTATTGGAATTTATAACAGGATATTCTCAATACCAAACTTCATTACTTCGCTGCAGCGAGGGCCGATGCAGTATCGGGGCTCGTGAACAGAGGAGAAATTAATTTGTCCGAAAAAATTCCTTTATTTAAAGTATTTTACAAAAAATCGTGGATCAACCTTGCAATTTTGGAAATATTTCTTCAACGTAGTGAGAACCGGTGCAGTATCGGAGCTCGCAATAGCGGAGAAATAATTGCAATAAATTATTTAATTGAACGAAATAATATTTTAGGATAGAGGAAAGAATAGAGAGTGACAGTAGGAGCTGACGTAGTGTCAGAGCCTACTGGAGCTGAACTGGCTCAAGGGAAAGGACCGTGCTAGTCAGTGCAGTACTGAGATGCACGGGTGAGCCTGGGTTATGCTCAGAGGTGAGTGTAAGAGCCAGGCGCTATGCTGGGGCTTACACTCTGAATAATTAGGATATTTCCAGGAAGATTGGTAGTGAGTGAGGTTCTGCTTATTCGCGCTCGGGATTTATATATCGTTATCCCCACTGCGTAGGGCGGCCCCATCAGGCGAGCTGACGCGGCGTGTGTAGCGTCGACGTGTGTGTGTGCGTGTGTGTGGTGTGTGTGCGTGTATGTGTGTGTATTTTTTTTTTTTTAATTATAGAGGAGGTTCCGAAAAATGCGTTTACGCATACCCAAAGGGTAATGAGGGACTCGGCCTAATGGCAATACCCCCTAAAACGTTCCTCCTCTCGACTGCTTGTACCCCCCGCGGGAACAGCCGCAAGGCATTACTTCGCGGGGGCAGTCTACGCCTCAGAAGGCCGTCCTATCGTTTATTCAGCATTTGGCTCTTCTGCTCTTCGGATGGTATTGAGCTTCTTAACTATGGACGTGGCGAGTGTTACCACCGCGTCCCACCCGTTCTGTGAGACGATCATGCTCCTCCCCATGACCTCGGGAGTCGGGGGGCCTCTTGCGGCCCGATAACGTTCCCGTTCTTCCGCGAATCTTGGGCAATGGAAGAGAGCGTGTTCCACGTCTTCGTCGACACCAGGGCATGCTGGGCATTCCGCGCTTTGATAAACGCGGATTCGATGTAAGTAGCTGCGAAAGCAGCCGTGCCCGGTAAGCACCTGAGTCAGATGGAAGGTGACGAATCCGTGTTTCCTGCTCGTTCACTCCAACACGTTTGGGATGATGCGGTGGGTCCACCGGCCCTCACTTGCTGAATCCCATCGGCGACGCCATTCATTTGTGGTCCCTGTGGTCCACTGGCTACGCTCCTGGTCGATGGCGTCTTCCTCTGCATGCCTTCTTTCACAGTACTTTTCGGCTCTCTCCGTTGCTAACAAGTCTATGGGGGGAAGTCCCGCGACCACAGAGAGAGCAGTGTCAGACACAGTTCGCCACGCACAAGCCACCCTTAGCGCGGCTATCCTCCATGCCCATCGGCAAGTGGCTCCGTAACTCGCGTGGCTTCTCAGAGCCTTGGCCCAGATTGCAGACCCGTAAAGTATTACGGAACTCACAACCATAGCTAGAAGGGACCGTCATGGTTGTTTGGGTCCCCCTATGTTGGGCGAAATTCCCGCGAGCGCTCGAGTCACGTTCGCTGCTTTTGAGCCAGCGTTCAAGATATGATTTTTAAAGGACAGCCGCGCGTCTATAGTGACCCCGAGGTACCTGATAGTGTCAGGTGTCTTGATCTTCGTATCTTCTACTGTGAAGGTGGCGTGGATTCTCTTTTTGGCGCGAGAGATGAGCACCGCCTCGGTCTTTTCCGCCGCCAGCTTTAGCCCATGGTCGCTCAGCCAGTCGGATGCTACCTCGATTGCTTCATCACCGAGATGGTGTATTTCATTAATACTCTTCGCGACGACGACCAATGCAACATCGTCCGCGAAGGCAACCATTGACACCCCGTCTGGAAGGGACTGCCTAAGCAGACCGTCGTACAGGACGTTCCAGAGCAGGGGCCCCAGAACCGAACCCTGAGGCACGCCTCCCGTGATGTTGTAGGAGTACTTGCCATCATCGGTGTCATAGAGTAGGGTTCGGTCTGTCAGGTATCTCGATATGACCTTCCGTAGGTAGAGCGGCACTTTAAGGTATTCTAGTGCCTCCATGGTCTGATCCCACCTGGCCGAGTTGAACGCATTTCTTATGTCTAATGCGATTACAGCACACATGCGCCTGGTGTTCCGACTACCACTGATGGCATCGGTGGCGAGTGTCACAACTTGGTCAATGGCGTCCACTGTTGAGCGACCTTTCCGAAAGCCGAACTGATTGTCGGAGAGACCTCCGGCCAGCTCGATGGCAGTTTCTAGCCTGGCACATATCACCCGCTCCAGTAGTTTGCCTGCGATGTCCAGCATGCACAGCGGTCGGTACGAGGATGGCTCATCCGGGGGTTTATTCCCTTTGAGGAGGAGTACCACCCTCTAAAACTTCCACTGTGCCGGAAAGATTCCTTCCCGCAAACACGCGGTGAATGTATCGCTGAATAAATCGGGGGTATTCAGCGCAGCGGCCTTTATGGCCACGCCAGGAACTCCGTCAAGCCCGGGGGCTTTACGGGCTGCGATTCTTTTGGCAGCCATCTTAAGCTCAGCTTCGGTGACGGCTGGCGGCTCCGTATCATCGACTGGCATCAGGCCAGTGTCGGGCTGCCTTTCCCGGTGTTTTGGGAAGAGATGGCGGACGATCCTGTCGAGAAAGGCCGGACAGGATGGGCCACTGCGACCCCTGGGTTTGATCTTGGTCATAACCGTTTTGTACGGTCGTCCCCAGGGATCGCGGTCCACTTCTGCACAGAAGTTCTGCCAGCACTTCATCTTGGCTACTTTAATGGCAGCCTTGAGCTCCTTCCTTTTTGCTTCATACGCCGCGCTTAGATCTTGGTATTGCGGCCTATGCTTTGCTCTTTGGTATCGCCTTCGAGCTCGAAGGCACTCTCGTCTAATTCTTGCGATGTCTTGATTCCACCAGTAAACTGATGGACGACCGCTTCGGTTGGATTTCGCGGCCATGGAGACATTACAGGCCGCTGTTATGGCTTGTGAGAGGCTTCGTGGTCTTTCTTCGGCAGTTTCTTCAACCCTTATTTCTTCCAGAGACCAGATGAACGTCTCCTGGTTGAAAGTGGACGGTGCCCATCTCTTTTTCCTGCACTGACGCTGCAGTGGATTTGTTCCGCTGGTCAGCTGGAGCTCGTACACGGGGGCGTGGTGATCGCTGCCCGTGTACAGATTGCTAACTCTCCACCTCAACTCTTCCCCCATCAATTCTGGGTCGATGAAGGTCAGGTCGATTATGGAAGACTTGTCGCCTTTGGTGTAAGTTGGCGTATTTCCGGTATTCGCAATCTCTAACTCCAGTGTTGCGAAGGCCTCCAGGAGGGCGCGACCGCGGTTGTTGGTCTTCGCGCTGCCCCACTCTATTGCCCATGCGTTGAAGTCCCCCCCGATTACAACGGGTAGACGGGAAGTTCTTGCACTGGCAACAATGGCGTCGAGGAATCCTAGGAACTGATCGATGGTATCGCTAGGTGGTGTATAGCAGCTGTATAGTCTAAGACCAGCCACTTCCACCCAGGTGAAACCGGGTAGGGGTGCTGCTATTTTGTTGGATATATGGAGAGGTCCACATACCCAAATAGCCGCCTTGTTGGTGGTATCGGCTACCCAGTTAGGTTCACTAAGATCCCTGTACTCCTCGCTGATGATGGCGACGTCGGCCTTCACTTCTCTGACCAGCTGGAACAGCAGGTCTTGTGCCACCACACAGTGGTTTAGGTTTAGTTGGAGTACCTTAACCATTGCTGTTCTGTGGTCCTACCTGCTGCGTTGCTCGTTTGCCTGCGTTCGTGCAGTCAACAGCCTTGTGGGCCTCCTTTCCGCATCGGAAGCATAGCCTCGACCGGTCAACCGCGCTCTTGCAATTCCTCGCGACATACCCGGTGTCATGACATTTAAAACAGCGCGAGGATGCTTCACGCAGCCGTACCCGGCAATTCACCCAGCCAATCTTTACTTTCCCTGCTTGCAGCATTTTTTTCGCAGCTGCAGCTGAAAGCAGTATCGTGGCCGCCTGGGTGCCACTGTACGACCGCCGGAGTTTCACGTTCTCCAGGGTCACCATTCCTGGCCCGGCGACCGCATTAATGGCCTCAACCACCTCTTCCTTTGTCATGGCCTCGTCCATGTCCACGATGTTAAGGGACTTTCTGTGGGTCAGAGTCTGGACTTCGGCCGCTTCCTTGACCTCCGATAAGACCACGATTTGGAGCTCTTGGGTCAACGATCCAGGCCTTCCCAGCTCTAGTAGCCGTTCTCCTGCTCTAGTGCGCCTGATGCGAGTGACCCTCTCTCCCAGCGGTTTGCGATCCGGTGCGGCTCTCACCTTCCGGAGTATGTCCGCGTATGACGTTTCCCCCGATGACTTGATCTTAATAGCATCGGGTCGGGAAGGTCTTATCTTTCCCAGCTTTGCATTGGGGGCTTCCCGTTTCGTCTTTCGCGAATTCTCCGTCCTCGCGGTGGCCGTTTTTTTCGGCTTCTTTTGAGTCACGGTGGTCCATACCGGCTCTGGCTATTGTTGTTGCCGCGCAAGTGTTCCATCTTCGGGTATCGGTGGCTTTTTGGCCCCACTGTTGCGAGGCCTCTTGCTAGCCGGTACCATAGGTGGTGAGGGACGCTCCCGTTTGCTTGCCGCCTCCACGACCCCCGCTCGGAAGATAGGGGATGTTTGGGTCACCCTATCCTCCCCGGGAGGTAATGTCTGCGGCTTAACGGCATCCCGCCACACCTTCTCGAACTCACGCAGCGCCCTGGTAGCACTCCTCGACATGTCTTTGAGTCTTGTAAAGACCTCCTCCGCTTTAGCGGTTGCCAGTTGTTATTGGCTGGGATGTGCCACCATGGCACCACCTTCCGATCCTGGATCGTGTAGCTGCCCCGCCCCCCCCCCCCAGAATCCCTGGGGCCATCGAGGCTTTCACTCGATCGGAACCAGTGGTGGGATAACTCTCTACATGATAGGTACCCACCTGGGGTATTTTGTTTATTCTACCACCTTCCATATTTGGTTTATGTTCGGGGTTCCTTCCCCTAGTCTGTTGGTCCGCGAGGCTTATTTTATTTCAGCCCTACCCTCTCTTGCGAGTGAGCATTCCCCGATCCGCCACCTGGGGCCGCGCCACGTAGAGATTACAGACATCCTCGTGTGGTGTGTGTTTGTTTTTTTTTTTTTAAGGACGGGGGAAATGCGCTTAGGCACAACCAACTCAGACTCTCATGCCCAGGTTGGCGCGTGTGGGACTCGTCCGTAGACCATACCCACTAAAACCCTACTTCCAACTTCTCCGCCATCTGCGGAACCGCCGTCAGGCATTACTTCGCTAGATGGGGGGGGGGGGGGGGGGGCTAATCTAGCCCGCCGTCAGTATCGGAGGTTGTGCCCTCCTCTCGCGCTCGTCTTCTCGGAGCTTCGTGTGCAGACACTTGGCGAAGTCGCTTATCGCGCCCCAGTTCTCCTGGCTGACCATCATCAATCCAACGGTGTTCTCCGGGTTTCATGGTCCTTGCACCACTGCGAGCAAGTCTCGGCGCTCGCTGTCGAAGCGTGGGCAGGCGCACACCACGTGCTCCACGTCTTCAACCTCCTCGACACAGGTTGGACACGTTGGGACGTCGTCCAGCCGGAACCGGTGCTGATATGCCCGGAAGCAGCCATGCCTTATCAGCAGCTGGGTCATGAAGAAGTTTACCTCCCCGTGGTCCCTCGATGTGCAAGCAGCGATATCGGGAATGAGCCGGTGGGTCCACCTGCCTTTCTGCGAGGTATCCCAGCGGGCCTGCCAGCGCCTCACTGACTCGCTCTTCTCCTCCTCGACCACAGTGCGGCGGTCCGCCGGCGTGTCCTGCCTCCCGCGACTATAGATCCGCTGGCGCTCCTCCGCCAGGACCTCTATCGGTGGCATCCCCACAACCACGCACACGGCGTTGTAGGACACCGTGCGGAACGCACAGGCTACCCGCAGCGCACTTCTCGGGTAAACGGAGGTCATCTCCCGTGCATACGTCTTGGTCGACATAGCGCACGCCCAGACTGGAGCTGCGTACAGCAGAGTGGAGCTCACAACACTTGCCAGCAGTTTGCGCCTGCTCTGTCGGGGCCCGCCGGTGTTTGGCATGATCCTTGCCAGGGCTGTTACCACCCTCGCCGCCTTCTCGCTGGTCTTCTGCAAGTGGTGACCGAATCGTAGCCGCGCGTTGATCCACACCCCGAGGTATTTCAGTCGCGGCATTGACCGGACTTCCTGCACGTCGACTGTGAGGGTGATGGTCTCTCGCTGCTTCCTACTCGTGATGAGTACTGCCTCGGTTTTGTGGTCTGCCAGGACCAGACCCATCGATGTCATCCAACGGCGTATCCTGTCGATGGATTCGTTTGCGACGAAAGTGACATCCTCCAGCTGTTTCCTCACAACAACCACCGCGATGTCGTCCGCGAATCCGACCGTCTGTGCTCCGAGTGGCAGTTCCAATCTCAGTACAGCATCTTACATCGTATTCCACAGTAGCGGTCCCAGAATAGAACCCTGCGGAACGCCAGCTGTTATGTTGTGGGATCTAGGACCGTCGTCCGTCTGGTACACCAGGATCCTGTCCGAGAAGTAGTCTTGGATGATCGCCTGGATGTACTCGGGGCCCTCAGCTGCTGGAGCGCATTCAGAGTATAACTCCAGCTTACTGAGTTGAAGGCGTTCTTCACATCCAAGGTCACCACTACGCAGTACTGCTTTGCTCCTCTATTCCACCGTCTGCCCGCGATGGCTGTCCTCGCAGTGTCCACGACTCTGGAGATGGCGTCTATGGTAGACCGTGCCCTTCGGAAACCGAACTGGCTGTCCGATAGACCGCGGACTTCTTCGATGTATGTCTCCAGCCGGTTGCAGATGATACGCTCCAGAATCTTGCCTGCTGTGTCCAGTAGGCATATCGGACGGTAGGAAGATGGGTCGGCAGGGGACCGGCCGCCCTTCGGCAGAAGAACCAGTCTCTGCTGCTTCCAACGGCGTGGGAAACATCCAGCCCGTAGACAGTTGTCGAACACCTGGACATAGATGTCCGGTCGTGCCTCGATGGATGCTCGAAGCGCTGCATTAGGTACCCCGTCTGGTCCCGGGGCCTTGCTGTCCTTTACTCTCTGCAATGTAAATATCAACTCCTCATCGCTGATCCGTGGGATGTCCTCCGTGTAAGCAGGAACATCCAGTGGAGTCTCTAGGACTGCCGGGAAAAGCGTCTCCACTATTTGCCGCAGCAAGGATGGATTGGTTGGGCTGGCAGCAGCGGAGGTTCTCAACCTAGCCATCACCGTCCTGTAGGGCCTTCCCCATGGATCAGCGTTGACTTCATCGCACAGCTCGCGCCAGCAGCGGCGTTTGCTCGCTCTGATGGCCTTCCGCAGAGCACGTCTGTCGGTCTGGTGCTGCTCCTGCAAAATGGCGTAGTACTCCCGTCCTCTCGCACGCTGGAAGAGTCTACGGCTTCTGTGGCATCTTCTCCGGAGCTCGGCGATCCCATCGGTCCACCAGTAAACTGGGGTGCGGTGGTATCTCGCCGACGTCCTCGGCATCGATGCGTCACATGCGAGGGCCACATGTGTCATCAACTCCTGCGCCTGATCGTCTGGCGAACCCTCGTGGATGGTCACATCTTCCAGCATCATAGAGAGTGATTCCGTGTGGAGCATCTTGGAGCTCCATTTACGGCTTTGGTTTACCACGCCTTCCCTTGCTACCCCTTCCTCCGCCACGGTGAAAAGGAAGGCTTGGTGGTAACTGTGCGTGTACATGTCAGAAACTTCCCATACCAGACCTGCTCTCACTACACACTCGCTCGTAAATGTCAGGTCGACAATCGAGCCAGTGCCGGCCCTGCCGAAAGTGGGAATACTCCCAGTGTTGGTCAGAACCATGTCTAATGACAGCAGACTGTCGAGGACAACTTGTCCTCTATGGTTGGTTTCTCGACTTCCCCATTCGATGGCCCAGGCGTTAAAGTCACCCGCGATCACCGTTGGTCTTCGTCCTCTGCACTCTTCCGAAAGGCGGTCCAGGAGCGCTTCGAGCTCGGCCACAGAATCGTTGGGGGGGGGGGGTGTATACACTATGGATGTATATTCCACCCACCTTGATCCGGGTGAAACCTAGCTGCTGAACACTCATTTTTTCCTCGATGTGAAGTCCACCGAGCACCCATATGGCCGTTCTTCCTGACACGTCGGAGACCCACGCCTGGCTGTCCTCATTCCTGTACTGCTCGCACAAGATAGCCACGTTGGCTTCCACTTCCTGCAGTGTTTGCCGCAGCAGATCCTGCGCTTCCTCGCAGTGGTTGAGGTTCAGTTGCAGGAACCTCATGGCCTGCTCTTCGAAACCGCCCTTTGATATATCGGGCACCTGCTGCTGCCCGATGTATGACCAGGCTTTTCTGCACATAGAACACAGCTTGGCTCCCTCCCACACGACTTCGCCACGTGTCCTTTCTCTCCGCACCTGCGACAGTTCTCAGATCTGTCCGGCCCCTTGCACGTGCTGGCTCGGTACCCAAAGTTCCACCACTTGTAGCACTGTAGTGGTGTTGTTTTGAGTCGGATGTGGCTGACGACCCAGCCAATTCGGATTCTGTCCACCTCTGCAGCTTTCCTTGCCAGGGCTGTCGGCAAGCTCACCAGCGCCACTTGGTTACCCCTGTACCCAGGTCGCAAAGACTTTACTGCGGACTCCTCCAGGGTGCTCAGGCCCTCCACCTGCTGCTTCAATGCGCTACAGAGCTCGCTTCTGGTGGTGAGCTCGTCGAGATCCTTTAGCTCCACGCAACGCTCCTCTCTCAGCGTGCTGACCCTCGCTGTTTCGCCCAGCTTTCCCACGATAGCCTTTCGGAACTCTTCAGCTTTCGCGCTCGCTGTCCGGTCCAACTCCAGTAGGAGGTCCCCAGCTCCTGTCTTCCGAATGTGCTTGACACAGTCACCTAGATCTTTCAGCTCCGAGTCTCCTTTCATCATGCGCAGGATGTCTGCGTAAGATGCGCCTTCCTTGGCCTCCACGAGGAGGGCGTCAGGACGGGCGGGTCTCCCCCGCTGGCGCTTCGGCTTCGAGTCTCGAGCGGCCGCCTTGCCACCAGGATTCTTTTGCGGCTTCTTTCTTGCCACCGATACCCACGCGTTGGCGGGGGCATTCCTGGCCACTGGTGTGGCGCATGGGGTGGAGAAGGTCTCCGATACTGCCCTGTCAGGGGCCAATCTCTTCTTCCGCCCCAATTGTGCAGAATCTTTTGGGGGCGAATCCAATGGTTTCCGCTTAGCGGATGACCGCTCCTGCCGCACGGCTAGGCCCGGCAAGGTCTTTGACCCGCCTTCTCTCACCACAGTGGGTGGGGCCGCTGTCCTACCTAATGTTGTATCGATCTTCTCGGTCCTCTTGAAGAGCGTGCGCAAGGTTGTTAAGGAAGACTTGATCTCCTTGTGCACGTTCATCTTGGACTATGCGTACTCATACAGCGCGTAGAGTTTGTCGCCAAACTGCTGCCAAAGCTCGTCTCTCTTTACTTTCTGGCTTATAGTATTAGATGCTACAATGGCCAAGTGTTACGTCCCGGTCAACTCTTATGAGTTGCACTGGGGCGAACGTAACGACGATCTCACTTTCGGGTCAAAGCGTTAGCTCTTTACACCGGGGACGGAGATCTCGTCTTACGCTACCTCAATGATGTAAGAATTTTAAATCAGATGCAGCCAGTGACTGGATGATCGAGTTGTTGTACAGGGATCCAGCATGCAAATAATGGTGATTCGCCAATTTGTAAATACTCACAATTTATTCGTTAGACTTTCTGCTGGTACACTTCTAGTATTTAGTTAACTGTATTAATTGACCACGCAAGGCCGAATAGGTACTATGGAGCTTTGCGCGCTCCGTTGAAGTTAATACGTTGGTCGTAGATTTGGAACTAACTGGTTTAACTAACTAAATCCCGCTCTTATATACTAATTTGGATCGGTTGATTCGGGCGTGGGGGAATCATAAATTCGATAGAAGATCGTAAATAATGAATATAAGTAATCTATTTATGGGACCGTTGCAGGCGCATGTAATTATCCGGTAGCTAGAAAAGGGTTATCAATTATGGTATTCGATTTTATATCTCGCATTCTTGTGAGATACGAACTGAGGATTTATGGCACGCGCGTCGTCCGGTGCCTTGTGACATAAACTAGCGGGGGTCCACTTGGGTTCGGAAGAGCATTAGGGTCAATGGTCGTGATGCGATGCACGTGCGCTTTAGCTAAGGCGTTGTATCTAGTGCGGGCGTTAGGCTTTAAAAACAAGTGCGAGTAAGGCTATGACGTAACACAAGTTCGCCACCACTGTAGCACTGCGGTCGCCTGATGACGACGCCCCGAGGCCCGCTTGCTCACCCCTGACGGACGCCGGTACTGGGGATCCGACTCCCTGCACCGTAAGGTTTGTCGTTTGTTGACTCTCCATATGTGGTTTATTATTCGGGGTTCCTTCCCCTAGTCTGTTAGGTCCGCGAGAGGTATTTTATTTCCCTCCTGCCCTCCATATCTAGTGAGCTACTCCCCTATCCGCCACCTGGGGACGCGCCACGTATGGTTTACAGACTCCCACTGTGGTTTTTTTTTTTTTTTTTTTTTTTTTTTTTGAGGGGGGGAATGCATTACGCACCATAGACACACAGCGTTCACTCCGTGTCCGTGTGTCGGACTACGCGATGTTCCACGCTACCGACTAAACCCTAACCTCTCCTCATTGGCCTGTTTTAGTCTCGGGGGACCGCCGTGAGGCATTATTTCCCGAGACCGGCCTAGCCGTGGCTTTTTTCAATTCCGCTCAGGCAACTGCGTTCCTGCTGTTTTCCTCCTTTCCTGCTCTTTCGTGCGGAGTGCTGTCATTATTCCCGATGCAAATTCCTTTGCAGCGGTCCAGGCTTCCTCGGACTTCAACATGTTCTTCGCCATGTTCTCTGGCGTTGGCGGTTCTCCAAATACCGCTCCTAGTTCCCTTCGGTTCTCTTCAAAGCGTGGACATCTAAACACTGCGTGCTCCGAGTTCTCCGGTTGGCCGCAAGCACGTGGGCACTCTGCTGTATTTTCATGCCCGAAGCGATGTAGGTCTGCTCGGAAGCAACCATGTCCGGACAGCAGCTGCGTCAGGTAATAGCTAACTTCTCCGTGCCTACGGTTCATCCATGCTCCTACATTTGGGATAAGACGGCGTGTCCATCTCCCGTTTGTGGATGTATCCCATTCTTGCTGCCAGATACGCATACTTTCTTCTCGGGCCTCTTTCTTCGCCCGCTCTTGATGCTCCGGCAGTGCATTTCTCCCCAGTTGGTACAGTGTCCTCCGTTCTTTGGCTATTATGTGTAAGGGTATCATCCCTGCTATAACACACACCGCATCTTCTGAAACCGTCCGGAATGCACTGGTGATCCTTAGGGCACACAGGCGATATACAGAGCCGGTTTTCGTCAAGCCGGTACGTCAATATTGATGTGACTACTGTTGCCAGCAGTTTCCTTCTGTCTTGATGTGGTCCACCAACGTTTGGCATAAGGCGGGCCAGTGCCCCTGTCACCTTTGCTGCTTTCTCCGCTACATACTCAACTTGCAATTTAAAGTTTAATCGTGCATCCAACATCACCCCCAGGTACTTGTATACGACCGAGAAGTAATTGTATGCTCCCCCACCGTAAGTGTGATAGTCTCCACTTTCTTGCGCATTGACACTAGCACCGCTTCTGTTTTCTGCTCCGCCAGTTTGAGGCCAACTGAGCGCATCCAGTTTTGGACCGTGTCGTAGGTTTTCTCGAAGATGTTATGTAATTCTTCTTCGTATTTGCCAGTGATTACCACCATCGCGTCGTCTGTGAATGCAATGAGTTGTGCCCCTTTCGGTAGGTCCAGTTTCAGCAGTGCGTCGTACATAATGTTCCACAGAAGAGGTCCCAGTACAGAGCCCTGAGGGACCCCTCCAGTGACTCTGTGTTCCTGTGGCCCATCTTCCGTGTCGTACGCGAGGTGTCTGTTCTTGAGGTAGTCTCCGACTATCCGTTTCAGGTAGTTGGGAACTTGCAAGCTGTCCATTGCTGATCCAATAGAATTCCATCGCGCTGTATTAAAGGCGTTTTTTATGTCTAATGCCACAAGGAGACAGCACTTCTTAGTACCGCCCTTCCATCGGCTCCCTGCAGTAGCTTCTTTGGCAGTGCTAATGACTCGTTCAATGGCATCTATCGTTGATCTGGACTTCCTAAAGCCATGTTGGTTATCCGCAAGGAGATGCCCAATGGCGGCTTCGATCCGGTTATAGATTATTCTTTCCAGTACTTTCCCGGCCGTATCCAACATGCACAGGGGGCGATATGCTGATGGATCATCCGGTCGTTTACCACCCTTGGGCAATAGCACTAGTTTTTGCCATTTCCATCGCTCAGGAAAGATACCTTCGCTAAGACACAAGTTATATGTGCTCAGGAAGTGCTGCTTGCCTTGATTGCCATCTTGAGCGCTACGTTCGGTATATTGTCCATTCCTGGCGTCTTCTTGTTTCCCACCTTATTACAGGCTTGGAGTAATTCTTCGCATGTAATCGGTGGTATGACTTCGCTTTCGTGCATTGGGACAACGTAATATGTTTCCTCTTGTTGTGGGAATAATGTGGAGACTATGCTCCTCAGCTGGGTAGGGCAGGTCGGCTGCTGGCATGATCGGCTTTTCAGTTTCGTCATGACAACTCTCATGACTCATGACTCATGACAACAACGGACGACCCCACGGGTCGTTCTGTACTTCATCGATAAGCTCCTTCCACGATTGCCTTTTGCTCTGCTTGATGGCTTTGCTGAGCTTAGTGCGTACCTCCTTGTACTTCTTTTCCAAGGCTAGGTAGTACGGCTTCTTTTTGGCTCGTTGTGCTTTCCTCCTTGCCTGATTGCAATGTTTGCGAAGCTCAGCTATCTTATCATTCCACCAGTAGGTTGGCTGGTGGCGGTTTCCTTTTCCTCTTCTGGGCATTGTGGCATCACAGGCGCTTGTCACCCTTCGTATGAGTTGATCCGTTACTGCCTCTGCACTATTACCTTCCATGTCGCCGCGGTCTAAGGCTAGTCGGAATACTTCCTCGTCAAACGTTCCTGCTTTCCATCCCCTGGATTTTGGACCTCTTCCCAGTGGGTCACACCTTTGCTGCCTTGTGATGTTCCATATTATAGCTAGATGGTCTGTATGCGTGTAAATATTGCTCACCTGCCAACGTGTATTACCTTTTCCGAGGCCACAACTTACGAAGGTGAGGTCTATGATGGAGGTCGCTTCGCCCTTTACATATGTGGGCGTTTTGCCATCATTAAGTAGGACAAGGTTTAACACAGCCAATGTTTCCAGAAGCGCGATACCTCTCTTGTCTGTCTTTTTGCTTCCCAACTCCAACGCCCAAGCATTGAAGTCTCCCGCCACGACTCGGGGGTTTTTATCCTTAGCATCGGTAACCAGCTGATGTAAAGTTCCCTCGAAGATTTCCTGTGACCAGCTGGGTGGGGTGTAACAGCTATAGAGGTACACGCCATTGACTTTCGCTCTAGCAAATCCTCTTTACCGTACGTCCATGAGCTCTTGGAAAGGGTACTTTGAGCATGACCAGATAGCGGCCTTGCCCGTCGCATCCGTTTCCCAAGTTTGCTGATCAAGGTTACGGTATGGTTCAGCAATGATCGCTATATCGATATTCTGTTCACGGACTGTTTGCATCAGTAGGTCTCGTGCTCGCAGTGGTTTAGGTTCACTTGGAGAATTCTCAATACCGTTTTTGGGTGAGGACCTGGTAAGCCTTCTTATATGCAGCGCATTGTCTCTCTCTCTGTGTGTGTGTGTGTGTTTTGGGGGGGGGGGGGATGCGTTACGCACCGTAGGTGTTGTGTAGTGCGCACCCGTGTGTCGGACTCTGCACTGCGTGCCCTACCGACTAAAACCCTTAACCCCTTATCGTCATTGGCCTCTTTATTTGCCCCCGCGGAACCACCGCAAGGTATTACTTCGCGAGGGCGGCCTCAGCTCTATGGCTCTTCCGTCTGGCTTGCTTTTTGTTATCTTATTATTGAACTCATTGTTGTCTTCTTCTGCTCCTTTCTCGCTCTTCCTGTCTCAGTTGTTTGAGGATGACTGTTACGAAGGTATTGGTCGCGGACCAATTCGCTTCGCTCCTCACCATAATCTCCACTAAGGTTTCTGGTTCGGGTCTCATTCCAACTGCCTCGGTTAGGTCACTTCTTTGGTTTGCGAACCTTGGGCACGCGAAGAACACGTGGTCTGCGTCCTCTGGCACTTCGCATCCTGCTGGGCATAACGGAGAGTCGTCGTGGCCGAAGCGAAACAGGTATGCTCTAAAGCATCCATGTCCGCTTAGTAACTGCGTCAAATAGTAGTTAGCCTCTGCGTGTTTTCGCTTCAGCCAACTATCTGTTCGTGAGATCAGTCGGTGGGTCCACCTCCCTTTGCCCGAAGTACTCCACTTATCCTGCCAGATCCGGTGACTATCTTGCTGAATGGCTCTCTCCAGCTCTCTACGGGCTTCTGCCCCTACATGCCTGCATTCGAACTGCCTTTTGCGTTCATGGGCCAAGACTTCAATTGGCATCATGCTTGCGATAACGCATGCGGCATCCTCCGAAACCGTGCGGAAGGCACAAGGCACCCTTAGAGCGCTGAGCCTGTATGGTGCTGCAACTTTCCGACGGAGTTCCTTCATTTTCAGTGCCTCGCCCCAATTCGCTATCGCATACGTAAGTACGGATGTTACCGCGGAAGCGAGGAGTCTTCTCCTAGGTTGCCTGGGGCCGCCAACATTTGGCATGAGGCGTGCCAGTGCAGCAGCCACCTTTGAAGCTTTCATGGCCACCTTCTCCACCTGCTCTTTATAGTTAAGCCTCGCGTCGATCATTACTCCAAGATACCTCATTGCAGGTAACGAGGTAATAATGTGAGCTCCAACGTCCAGGTCGACAGTCTCGAGCTGCTTCTTCGAGGTTATGAGCACTGCCTCGGTCTTATGGTCTGCTAGTTGGAGACCCTGGCAAAGCATCCATTGCTGGATCTTCTCATAGGAATCTCCGAAAATTCGAGAGATTTTCTCCAGGAACTTGGCCTCAATCACCAGTGCTGCGTCGTCCGCGAACGTCACCATCTCCGCTCCAGGTGGGAGTTTCACCTTTAGCAGGTCGTTGTACATGATGTTCCACAGAAGAGGACCTAGGACTGATACCTGAGGGACTCCGCCGGTGATGTGGTATTCACGAGGTCCGTCTTCTGTGTCATATGTCAATTCTCGGTCCTCAAAGTAATTCCGAATGATCCTGTCCATTGCGGCACAGATATTGTCCCATCGAGCAGAATTGAAAGCATTTTTTACGTCTAACGCTCCGACCAAGCAGTACTTCTTCCCTCCACGCTTCCATCGTTTCCCAGCTACCGCTTCTGCCGCTTTCTCGGTAACGTGGGTGATTGCGTTAACTGTACATCTTCCCTTCCTGAAACCATACTGGTTATTCTCTAAGAACTCTCCAGTAGTGGTCTCGATCCGGTTGTGTATCCGGTTGTCCGTTCGGGGATCTTCCCTGCTGAATCAAGCATACAGAGGGGGCGGTACGATGAAGGATCTTCGGGTGGTTTTCCAGTCTTGGGCAGGAGGATAAGTTTCTGCCGTTTCCATCGCTTCGGAAAGGTCCCTTCTTGAAGGCAGGAGTTGTACATCCCAACGAAGAGCTCGGGGCATGTCTTTATCGCCGTTTTCAGTGCAGTGTTTGGAATATTGTCCATTCCTGGAGCCTTGCTGTTTTTCAGTTTTCCGCTTGCGCAAAAGAGTTCCTCCTGTGTTATTAGGGGGATCTCCTCGTTTTCCACCTCTGGAGCCTGATAACTGAGTCGCTGTTGCTATACTTTATATAGCTTTGGTCAGTGCAGATCGAGTGGTCTTGTGCGCGGCATCCAAGCCAGGGAACGCTGGCTTACCCTTAGCCCGTTGAGCTCTCCTACGGGCGCGATTGCTGGCAGCGCGAAGCTGTGCGATCGTGTCGTTCCACCAGTACACAGGCATGTGGTTGCTGCCATTTCCGCGTCGAGGCATAGCAGCGTCACATGCAGTACAGACCCTCTCCATGACTTTGCGGACCTGTTCTTCTGCATTATCCGTGATTACTGCGTCGCCTTGTGCGAAGCTTAGAGCAAACGCCTCTTCATCGAAGACATTTGCTCTCCACCCCAGGAACCGCCTTGTTCGTTGACATCGCCGAGTGTTGCTTTCCCTGGTGATCATCCACGTGATAGCCTGGTGGTCGCTCTTAGTCTCAATGTCCCTGACCTCCCATCGGTTACCGCCTTTCGCGAGGCCACTACTGACAAAAGTGAGGTCAATCGTTGAGCTCGCTTCTCCCTTGGTGAAGGTGGGTAGTAGTCCGTCATTAAGCAGCGTCAGGTTTAGTACAGAGAACGCTTCCAGGAGAACTTGCCCCCTTTGCCGCGTTTCCCTACTTCCCCATTCAACTGCCCACGCGTTCAAGTCGCCAGCTATTGCGACTGGGCAGACACCTCTTGCGTCATTAACTAAGCGATCCACTGCTCCTTCGTAGTCCTCTCGGCTCATGCTCGGGGGCATGTAGCAGCTGAAGAAGTGGACACCGTTGATTTTTCCTCTCACAAAGTTCTCCTGAGGGCTCGCCTGCACTTGCTGGAGGGGGAATCTGCCTAGAGTCCAGATGACAGCCTTGCCTGTTGCATCTTTTCTCCAACCAGGATCATCCAAGTGCCTATAGGGTTCCGAAATCAGAGCCACATCGGTGTTCTCCTCGCGCACGGTCTGCATGAGCAGATCCTGTGCTGCTTCACAGTGATTCAAATTTATCTGCAATACTCTCAGCGCCATTTCTGGGTGAGAGAATTGTACGCCTGCACGTAAACTGGGCAATTTCTGCTACCAGGTATGTGGTTAGTCTCCGAAGTTCCCCGCTCCATGCAGAGAGCACAGCAGGGTGGTAGTTCGCAAGTCACGGCCTTGTGACCACTGTTACCACATCTAACGCAGTAACCGGATCTGTCCGTGCTTTTACAGCTGTTTGCTATGTAGCCATATTGCCAGCACTTGAAACACTTTGTGGGACGAAACGCTTCGCGAATTCTGCAGGTTGACCAGCCAATACGTATTGTCCTGCTTTCCGGAAGTTTCTTCGCTAATCCTACCGGGAGCTTTACGGTAGCTGCCTGTGTACCTCCGTACGTCTTCCTGAGGCTCTGTACCACTTCAGGTTCTACCCGGGTGTTTTGCCCCAGTACTTTGACGATTGCTCCGGTTATCTCCTCCTTCGTTGTCGTTTCGTCCATCATGCTGATGTCCATAACTACCTCTTGTGTTCTGCAGCATATTTCAGCGGTGTCACCTAACACGATGCTCATGGCCGACGTCAACTGAGCCGCCTTTTCCTGGCTTCCTTTATCCAGAACCAGAAGAACCTCCCCCTATAGCGTTTTTCGTACTCTCGCGATGGCGGAGCCCACATCTTTAAGAGTCTCGTTTATTTTGACCTTGTTGAGAACTTGCGCATAGGTTGTCGCACCTGTAGGTTTGATGATTATTGCGCTTGGCCTCATTCTCCTTTTAAGGGGCTTCTGGCGCTGTTCTGTCTCTAAGTCTGCGGATTTCTTTTCCTTTTTCTTCTCTCTCGACTTCTTCTGTTCCCAAGGCGGATCAACGTTCAGTCGGACTTGTCCAATTTGGTCGGTTGCATCGGGAGTCTTAGGAACGGATGCGTCCGCCTTCCGTCTTTTAGCTCTTTTTGCCCTGCGGCTTGAGTCCTGTGGCGGAGTGACCTCCTTCCTCTTCTTGAGCGCATCTAGTGCGATTGGTGACGTCTCAGCATCTACCGTCTGCTTCGGGGCAGATGACACTGGGAGTTTCTCCTCCATGCCCTTCAGCCTGCGGAAAGTATTTTTAATAGCGTTGGCCATCGTCTTGACTCGTGAATAAATGTTGGATTTGGAAGCCATGAACTCGATCAACTCATTGATCTGAGCTTCCATTCGTCCAAACTCCACTTTCCTTGCAACCGAGTGCTCTTCACTTGTAGCATTACCCGCATTGGGGGCCAAGTTGGCAACCTCCAAGGGGCTGCAGTCGCTGGATGATGACGCGCGGTGGCCTGCTTGCCCACCCCCGAGCGCCAGTACTGGGGATCCGTACCCCTGCACCGTATACGTTTTTCCTTTAGTTGTACCCTCCAGAGTGATTTGTTGTCGAGGTATCGCCCCGTGGCTGTTTGGTCCGCGGGAGGTATTTTAATTGCCCCCTACCCTCTATATCTAGAGAGCCTTCCCCTATCCGCTGCCTGGGGACGCGCCACGTAGGGGTTTCAGCCTCCCCCTGTGGTGCGTATATGTGTGCGGGTGCGTGCGCGTGTGCGTGCGTGCGTGTGCGTGTGCGTGCGTGCGTGCGTGCGCGTGTGCGTGCGCGTGTGCGTGCGCGTGTGCGTGCGCGTGTGCGTGCGCGTGTGCGTGCGCGTGTGCGTGCGTGCGTGCGCGTGTGCGTGCGCGTGTGCGTGCGTGCGTGCGCGTGCGCGTGTGCGTGCGCGTGTGCGTGCGCGTGTGCGTGCGCGTGTGCGTGCGTGCGTGCGCGTGTGCGTGCGCGTGTGCGTGCGTGCGTGCGCGTGTGCGTGCGCGTGTGCGTGCGTGCGTGCGCGTGTGCGTGCGCGTGTGCGTGCGTGCGTGCGCGTGTGCGTGCGTGCGCGTGTGCGTGCGTGCGCGTGTGCGTGCGTGCGCGTGTGCGTGCGTGCGCGTGTGCGTGCGTGCGCGTGTGCGTGCGTGCGCGTGTGCGTGCGTGCGCGTGTGCGTGCGTGCGTGCGTGCGTGCGCGTGTGCGTGCGTGCGTGCGTGCGTGCGCGTGTGCGTGCGTGCATGTGCGTGTGTGTGTTACCTCGGCGGGGGGGGGTCAATGCACGGGATTATTCAAGAACGGGGGTAAAATGGGTATTGTCCCAGCAACGGGGACAGTACCCCGGGTCACTCTTCATCCCACAATTTATCCCGGTAACGGGTCGCGACGACGGCAGGGCTCGAAGTGACGAAAATGTTGTCGTCTTCGTCGTCGATCTTTTCGGGAGTTTTCGGGGATCCTCGGGCTTCGTTAGCTTGAAAAAATTACGATTCGACTTACGATGCGAATCAACCAGGGTCATAAATCTTGATGCCGACGCGTTGAGGTCGACACTGTGGATTTCGCAAACTCCTACACCTGTAATTAATGTGATGTGGGTAGTTAGTTGCAAATATTCATGAAATAAAAAAGCAGTTGACTTTATTCTCAAATATTTACAGAATTGAGATGTTAACACGAAGTTTACACTTGTGTTAAAAGAAGATATTATTGATAATGTTAAAGGTTATTTCAAGAGAAACATTGAGTAAAATTCACAAGAATAAGAGAAGTCCTCCGGTTGGATTCTCGATGTGTACTCTGTGAAATTCCGATGTTTACTGATCATTCTAACTTAACTAAAAATGCTAGAAGCCTTTCGTGATCGGTGGTGAGAGCTCCTTCTAGGAAGAGGAATGTAATCTGCCTGAGATCTTCCGTTTAGCCAATGTAATAATTCATTTCATTAGTGCAAATAATCTTTAAGAATAATCGGTGGATTTTACTCGTCACCCATCACGAACGGAATCGTAAGGGTAGGAAATAATTGGGAGGTCCCTTTCGAACATTTGGCTTGGTTTTTGGGAAATACGCGTGACGCACTTTTCACTGCAATAAAAAGTGTCTGCGTTTGACTCGAGTAACCGGCGGGCGTCGAGTTAATCCTTTTATTGGGGGTACATTCGTGCGCTGCCTTATTGGCACTTTTGCGAAGTCACGTACGTCGAAAACGTTGCTATTATCTGGATGTATACAATAATCACGAAAAGAGTCTTAAAATAATATGAAGGTACCATCTGCAAGCCAAATGTTCTATCACGCTGTTGGGAAAACCCTTGCACGGCTTCTCGTCTTTTTATTGTTTGGGTTAGCGAGAAATACTCTAGCTTGACGGCAAGTCTTGGAATATCGTACATCTTACAAATTGTAACTAAACCTAAATTTCAAAGATACGCGAAAATATAACTATTATTTTTGGTTAATATCAAATAACTCGTTCCGTGTGCGACGGAACAGACTCTCCCCTTGAGAGGGTACCGATCAAGATTACAGACTAATTATTTTTTTCTGTGTGGTGTCATACTATGTGTTTATACTCTATCGTTTAACAGTCTCTAATATGATTTGTCACTACCATTATCACTTTCGATGGCCAATGGCAGTGGAGCAAGTTTGTGCACATTCCTATCGAGAATGCTTCTAGATGTTTTGACACGCGTACGATGCTATCTGCCTCAGGTTTTGTCTCGATGACTCTCCCCATGAGTCATCGAAGCGGTGGCAGGTTGTACTCCTTGAGTAATACCAGTGAGCTCTCCTGGATGCTGTGTGAATCTCGATACCATTTGTGGCGAATGTTGAGCTCGTTTAGATATTCCTTGTGCCATCTAGACCAAAAATCCTGTCTCATTTTCTGGATATGCTGCCAGAATGATAGTCGATTTGATGGACTGTTGCTTAAATTCACTTCGGGTATGCTCGTTAATAAATTGCCAATCAAATAATGCCCAGGAGAGTACAAAGGGGGTTGTCTGGATCTGACGAGATCCGCTGCTCCTCCTCCTTCGCGATCAATCCATAACTCTACCGTGGCGAATATGAATTATTTGTCCCCACACCAGTATGTTTCTTCTAATTCTAACGATGCCGGTGCATCCGCTAATTCTCCGCCAAATGTGCTCAGTTTTCCATTTCCGCTACCTCTATTACCGCAAACAGTCGACACATATAATTTAAACGAATAATGAGTATGCTGAGTGCAGATCCCTCAACGACAGAATACCCTTTTGATGTGTTTGAGGATCTAGTAAAAGGTATCACTGACGAGCCTAGTCATAATTTTGATGTTGGGCGATTCCAAAAACGCCCCTAACTTCTCGTAAGCATCTTCGGTATTCCTATCGCGGCATTACTAGACTCTGGTCGCCAAGTCACTTGCGTCTTCGATAAATATTACGATTATCTAAGAAGGAACTTGTCAAAAATTGGAGAAACATTAATATCTCGCGAATTTATGTTTTTTTTTTTCAGTTATTTACTCAAGTAGCTATTGAGACAAAATCTTTTCTTCTCCTTTGTTTTATTTAATATTTTAATTGATTCAATTAATCTCGACAAATATTTTTAATTATCGAAGAAAGATTTCACCCAGCGCGGCCTGGGTCAGTGGCTGCTGGGGCTCAAAAGTTATATTACGAGTGTTTGGTGGGCGCCAATTGCACTGAGAAAAATTTACGACTCTGCCGACCGAATATCTGACTACTAGAGCTATTTTCAAGTCTGTCGACACAGCAGTGTAACTGCCAAGTTCCAACAGCTGAACCCTTCCGCTTTACGTCGTCCGCTTGCTGAAGCGAAACGGTATAGCTGTAGGAACTGAACGATGGCTAACTTCCAGCGATCGAAAAAATGTTGAGGTTACGAAAGATAGCCAGCGTCGCGATCGAGCTACGCGAGTCTTGCCGGTCGTCGCCACCCACGTTTCTAGTGTGAGCGCATCGCTCTTCCAATTGAGCGTGTAGCTCCTGCACCCGCGCGTATTGCTCCCACAGCTATACTGGGATTCTTACAGCACCCGACTATCAAAATTTCTCCAGTAACTAAAGCATACGGTACTGTGTACTCTCTCGCATAGATATCGTAACGAATACAATGCCAGCAAGACGATATTGCTGCTAGAGCAATACGCATTGGTTATGTAAGTAAATTCATGGTTATAAAAAGAAATATGGACGTAGCAATACTTTGTTTTATTTCTGTCGCCATACATTTTTCTCGGTGTGGTTTTGAAGACCAATAACTTTATATAAATGGTTTGAAATACTTCAATTAAAGGAATAAAGCGTGGGGCGAGTTCAATTTGGGGACCCAAGAAAATTGGAGAAGTAAAGAGTGTGATGTAACCGAAAATTTACTTACAATTCTGTTGACAATGCGTATACAATATTAATTGAATTATCCTCCGTCACAATATTTCGGGACGCATTCCCTTCGATTGAATAATAGTTGAAATGCCTTCTCGTGGATCGAATTATAAATTTGGCCTATCTCTTAGGTCCAGTTTTGTTGAGATCCTTGCACACAGCACCTCACCAATAAAAGATTGCCCACCTCGATTATTCTCCTTCCGATAAAAAACTTTCGTACTTCCTTCTATTTAATCTTTCCTCGAACTTCCCTTTCTCTGTCTCTTTCTTTCTCTCTATACTTTCTACTATTTTCCTAATACGGTGTGCCGTCGTTCGTCTCCAGCCAACAAGAGACGATTTTCGGCGTGCGCCGAAATCGTCACGTAACTTCGTAAGGCCGGCGAAATCGTCACGTAACTTCGTAAGGCCGGCGAGGGGCCTGAGACGGGAAGGAGTCGGCTCCCTTCAGGTGACAAAAAATAGCAGTCGTCGTCTCTCCTATCGATAGGCGGGCGGCCTGTTGCTATCCTGCTGTCGATCGTGAACCCATAGTCGCATCCCTCGGCCGGCGATGACGAAAGAGTTTGCGGGTAGGTGGCGGGTACTTGAAAAGCTCGGAAAATGTGCTAGTTAAGTGTCTGATTGTCAGCTAATTACGCCCTGGTCTGCTCGAACCGGTTATTGTGCTGCCGGGCTTGTTGGCTGGATCCATTTTTGACTGGATTACTAAGTTTACAAGGAGGAAGCTGCAGCGACACCGCTGCGGGATGCCGCGTTACGACTCCCTCTTCCTTAAGGGGAGGTTCCTCTATAATTGACCGACAAATTTCCCTAAGTTCAGGAATTAATTGTGGATGAACAACAAAACGTAATAACGTGGTTTTTTTTAAACCTTCATTTATGCTTCAATTGTAATGAATTTCTTTTTTAATGACGTCCAAGATGGCCGCTGATACATGAAGTGCCCTCCGGTTCCATGCAAAACTGCTTGCATTCCTCATTCGTCGATTTTCAATCTAGAATCATGAAACAAGTTTCATTTTAAAACTGAATAAGTACAGAACAGAATGAACTTAAGAAATCGAAAAAATATAGAAAAATGACAAAATGGTGGACATGTGAGTGAAGAAAAAACATCCAAAAAACGAACTTTCAAGTTCACATGTCCGCCATTTTTAGCATGTCGTTTTCCCCCTTTAAGGTAAATAGTGGATATTCAAAGTATCAATTTTGAATTTTTACTGAAAATATACATTTCGAATTTACAAATGGGGATGAATTGCGAGGATAGAGAATCTATGCAAGAAATAAAGTATTCTTGCGTTATAGTCACATAAACCCCTTAAGAATGCCCTTCATCAATCTGAAAGGGTAAATCATTTCATCTTTCGTCGCTATCTTTCATGTTCGGCAAGTTTCATTGAAGTTACTTGGCGAATTATTATTGAATCCGAAAAGCGATCGAATCAAGTAGACAGTTTACCCCCTTAATTACCGGTAATACGTCAGTTTTCATTTACTGGTTATTCATTTTCACTAATGAGAATATTTCAAACCAATATTCACTTGAAAATTGCGCGAAATGAGGTTCTATATAGAAATTCATACATTGATATGAAGGGGGTAGTTTACCCTCTTAAACATGGTTTCCCGTAAAAATGCAAAAATACGTAAGCTTTTATTTTACTAGCCCTCTCAAATGATACTAGTTTCATGAAATTCCATCGGTAAATATTTTAAATAGGGTGAAAAAAAGATAATTTAGGGGTAGTTCACCCCAACAAAAGAGAATTTATTTTTTTTTTTCAAGTAAACTTTTCATTACTCGTGATAAGAAACATTTTAGTTTTCGTTTCATTGAAATCGGTCCATCCCTCCTAGGTGAAACTGTATTATCACCTCTCTAAATGCCGAACTTTGGGGGTTGATTTCACCCCCTAAAATCGATTTTCCGCAGATCAAAAAAAATATGCGTCTCGTAGTTTTTCAAGGGCTACAACATAGTTGAGTTTCATTGAAATCGGAGAGGGACACTTAAGTGACGTTCCTTGTGAGTCCGATTGTCCCATGATTCCCAATTTTTCGGTGGAGGTCGTTGCGGCCTGCTCGGGTGACAGAGGGGCAGATGCCCTCTCCTCCGACGATCTCGCCCTCGACGCCGGTCCTATTTCTGAAATTTTTTATTCTTTGGCGGAGGAATCCGTGGACTGCTCGGAGCGGCAGATATTCGTGTCTCCGAGGGTCCATCCCTCGTCGCCGGTGTTCCGATACCTATGTTCTCTTCGTCGGCCCAGGCCGGTATAGAGGGGTTTTTTCCCAATTTCCCAAAATTTTAGTTCTTCGGCGGAGGGATCCGCGGACTGCTCCGGAGGGGCTGGTGCCCCTACTTCCGAGGGTTCATCCTTCGACGCCGGTGTTCCGATACCCGACTTTTCTATTTCCGAATTTCCCAAATCTTTGGCGGAGACTATAGCGGATGGCTCGGGTAACGGAGGGGCAGATGCCCCCTCCTCCGAGGATCTAGCTCTCGACGCCGGTTCTATTTCCGAAAGTTTCTCGACAAGTAAGTTGGATGCAGGGGACTCAGGAGTGGCTTGCGCTCTCTCGACCGAGTCTTTCTCCCTAAACGCTTGTTCGAGCAACGCCATGGGGCTGATCAACGTCTCGACTGGCTCCTCCGAAATTTTTAACGTATGCTCGACGGCCAGGGTGTCCGTTGGTAGTCCCTGGACCACGGTTAGCGAGCTATTGCTACCGGGCGACTCGTTTCTCACCGAAACTGAGTCATACTTCATCGTCGACAAGGGTTTTCCTATACCAGACTCCTCACGACTCCCCCCCCCCCCCTCCCGGGGAGAGGGTCCCCCCTTCCTTACAAAAGGCCCAGGGGGTCGTGATGCCAATGTCCCTCTCGTTGATAGTGCTGAGGGCGAGTTCTGTGACAATGGTGTCGAAGCGTGGACCTCGGCGAGTTTCTGGGACGTTTGAGCAGGCGCGGGGGATTTTACCCCACACTCTGTCGCAGGTGGACGGGGATCACTCACGATCACCCGCTTCTCCGCTTTTCCGATCACTGTAGGGGGACTCCTGGTTATTTTTCCGAGGAGCCCCCTTGCCTGTTTTCCGAACAATTTGGACAGGTCGTCACGGTATGATACGGAGTGTGGCATTTGAAGCACCTCAGTTGCTTGGGGTGAGGGCAAGCCAACGCTCCATGTCCTTTCTGAGCACAGTTCCAGCACTCCAAATCTGGCCGGTTGGTCTTCGCCTCCTTACGTGCCTGGTAAGTCTGGGACGGTGATGGTGTAGCCCCTGACGTTCCCACAGGTGGGCTTGGACTCACCGGGGCAGTAATCATCACCTCCGGCTTCTCGAGGGGTGGTGCTCTCGAACTTGGCGACTTTCTATTTCGATTTCGCTTCCGATCGATCTTCTTCTCCTTCTTGGCTTCGCTTTCGTCGGGTTCAGCGACGGCATATACTTCGGTGGATTTGGGAAATAGCTCGCGATGTGGTTGTGGCTCTTTGTTCCCGTAGTCCGATTTCTTTGGGTCACCTCTGGCCCATTTGCCTTCCTCCCGTAGCAGCGCCTTAGCAAAGAAGTCGTACGTCGTGAAGTCTTCTCGATCCAAAAGAGGAAGTAGTCCTTCCTCAAACCTTCAAACGCTCCATCGAATTACTTTCTCTCCGATATAGCCTTGGGGAGTTGATCGTACAGGTCCCTCAAGGCTACTGTGTAGTGGCCGCCATTCTCGTCGGGTTTCTGGTCACGATCCCGGATGCGTTGCTCCAAGTTCCTCTGACGCGTCCTCCACGAACCAGGATTGAAAGTGTCGTTAGAATCCCGACCACGACTGCCAGGCGAGTCTGTTCTGCCGACACCAGCTGAGGGCTACGCCCTTCAGCACTTCCGGGAACAGGATGAGTCGATCCTCTCTAGCGATCTTCCTGGCGTCGCATTTATCCTTGCAGTTGATGAGAAGTCCTCGGTGCTCTCCTGTTTACTTCCTCCGAAAGTAATTCCCTATTTCTTCGCGAGTTCCACGCTAGGGAGAGATCTTTCCGACATGGTGCTGTAACCTGAGTGATTGGAAGACCGGGAGCTTCGTCGGTGAGAGGAATAATCCCTTTCCCTTCGGTGCGAGAACCGCCGGTCCTTCGATGAATCCTCAGTCTCCGAATCCCTATGATGCCTCTGACGTGGCCTTGAGTCCTCATGCCGATTTTCCGCTTGTCTCGTATAGTTAGAGCGATCGTCCGAGCGGGAACGGTCTCTCCGGTGTAAATATCTTCGGGACGATGTCCTTCGCCGCGACCCGCGGTTCTCCACTAGAGTTGGTTTGACTTCACCGATTGTGCCGATCTCTTCTGGCATGGCCTGCCCGCCGTGCGTGCTCCTCTTCATCCGAGCTGTGTTGGTGATGGCGGTGACCATGTTCATGGCGACAGCCTCTTGACGAGTGGGGTGACGAGTTGGAACTGTCTGACGATTCGGAAGGGTAGCGGTGGCGAGATTGATCACGCCTGTGAGGCTGACGGCGGTCTCCCGTATCCACCATATGCTGCTGCATGCGCCTGTGATGAAGCCGCATGCTGGTCGCGCGGGGCCGGTCATATTCCTCTTCTTCGTTCTTTCCGCTGGTCCCTCTCGAGCGGTGGGATATCCTCCTCGTCCTCTCTCGTCTTCTATCGGGCATATAACTCCGCGAGCTCTCGGTGTCGGACTTCCTCCTCCTTCCTCGGACCTGACTGGCAGAATCGGGCGCGTTGGGCGCGGGCAAGTGGGGAGCCAAAATCTGAACTAGCTACTGCATGACTCGGCTCAGATCTAAATTTTCCAACCCGGAAACGTCGGCGATGACGACTGGTGTTAGAGCTTCCACCCTGGATCCTTGTGAAGCGGCTTTGGCCGCCCCTTGTACACGTTTTGGCATGGGTGGGAGGGGCCCTCCTACTCCCGCCGAGAGGTACCTCTTGCTGGTTCCAGCCTGGGATTTGAGTGTTTTGGGTCCATTTCTGGCCCTGCTACCTCGCCCTGTGGGCATACGCTTGTTTACTATCCACCAGCCAGCGATGATTCCAACCAAGACAACGGGTGATGGAAAAGTCCTTTGACTGCCACTGGCGCATAGTGGCGAGAGCAGTTTGGCTGCGGTCGGGGACCGCCACGACAGCTTTCACACGAGTGTTTCAGCAACCGTGCCGGCCCCAGGCCGCACTCACGGGGAACCACGGGAAGGCCTACTCGCTGTGTCCCGCCTGGTCATTAGCCCAGACTCTGTTGAGTTACTGTATTTATTTGATTCTACGTTTTTGTATTTTATGTTGTACTAACTAAGTGTTATATGGTGTAAATTGTTGTGCGTGCTGTGTTTGAGAGGTAGTTCTGTTGTTTCTTGTGTAGTTTGTTGTTTTATATGGTTTGTGTCTTGATGTGTTTCCCTATCTTATTCACCTGATTAACCCGAGAAGTTTACAAGCCCCGTCCATCCACCGGATTCCGAGGCCCAGTTTGGTGAGAATTTTGGGAGTTTTCGCATTTTGCTACTTCTCCAACTCTACTCTTTATTTGATTTAATATATTAATTTAATTTTATATAATTTAGTTTCCTGCTCTATCCCTATTTATTTACTGTTTATCTATTCTATTCCCTTAGCCTGTCCTCTCAGGAGTTTTTTCGCTTCCCTAATCCAGATAGTATCCTTGCAGTATTCCGAAAACACTGCGAAGGCCTCCTTAGTTTCGACCATAGCGGATGGCGCCCTTGGCCAATTCCTATTACCGTTTAATTTCCCTCAGAGCTACTCTTTGGGGTTCAAAAGATTCGCATTCAAGAAGGAAGTGTTCGTCTGTCTCCTGTACCCCGCAGGTCGTACAGTTCTCCCCGTCCTCGGTGATCTTCCTCGATGCCAGAAAAGCACGGAAGACCCCGGGACCTGTGATCACTTGAACGATCTTTCGGTTTTGTTGAAGCCATTTCGCTTTAATTCGTTCCTGAACGTCCCTCAAGAAACAAATGGTGTTGTATCCTGTTTGCGAGGATCGCCATTGCCTATTCCACATTCTCACAGATTCGCTCTTTATTCTTTCAATTGCTATCTCATCGTCGTATTCTATAGTATTCCCGTTTATTACTGTGTCGCGTCCTATCCTGATATCGTATCGTGCGCGGCGTTCTTCTAAAAGGAAACGGATTGGTGTAACGCCAGCTACAACGCACAGCGATTCTCCCGACGCCGTTCTCCAGGCGGACGTAGTTGCGAGGAGCGCCGCGCGCTGTGTGGCGCAGAGTACTTTCATGTCCTTCTCCGTGCACAAGTCTGCCCATCCCGCCGATGCATATGTTACCGTCGGGAGAAACACACCCTAGTACACGTAGCTCGAAATATACACAGAGCTCGAAATCTTAAACCCCATCCACTTCCCGCGAGTCTCCTAAGCTTCCTGAATATTTTATTCATTTTTGATCGCAGATACTCACAGTGTGTATTCACCTTGAGTTTCTGGTCAAATCTTACCCCCAAGTACCTAACGTTATCTTTGAACGCGATGATGGCATTTCCTATCCTTATTCTTGGGGGTCTCCTAGACAAATCGGGCGTTTTCGCGGATCTGGCCCTGCGATCGGGTCGGTTGCCTTCTCCCATTTTACCTTTTGCTTTACTCTTTAGTATTATTGCTTCAGTCTTGCGGTCCGACAGCTGAAGTTTTGCCGATGTGCACCAATCTACTATTGCGTCCACAATACCCTGCACTTTCTGTTCTAAGTCCCTTCGCGAGTCTCCGGTTATAAGAACCAGGAGATCATCGGCATAAGCCACAAAGTTATCCGGAGCTATATCCTCTAGTATTCTAAGGAGTTCGTCGAACATAAGGTTCCAGCATACTGGTCCAAGGACAGAGCCATGGAGATAGCTCCTCGTTGCTTGCTTGGAAACCTCCTCCTTTCCTAACACTATCTTAACCTTTCTATCCTCGAAGTAACTTTTCATCATTTTGAAGACTTTCCTAGGGCATTCCCTTTTCCTACGGCCATCCACGTACCTACGACTAAAGACGACCACACGTTGTCAAAAGCTCCCGAGATGTCGAAGAGCAACACCACAGCGTAGGCGTTTTCACAGCGGCCGACCATGCGGCGCATCTCAACGATCGCATCCTCCGCCGACTTTTCGGCAGTAAATCTGAACTGTCGGTCAGAGATTTGTCCCGGTGCCATTGCTGTGCATAAAAGTCGCGCCTTGATGAGTTTTCCGAAGATTTTTCCTTTTACGGGGAGAAGACATATAGGCTTATAAAATTTCGGGTCCTTCTCGTCCTTGTCCTTACCTTTCAGAAGAATTCTGAGGGAACCCTCCTTTCAGGTGGAGGGAAAGACGCCCCATTGAAGGCACCCGTTGAAGGGCCGGACCAGTCGATTGGGAATAATGGCCAAGACTTGTTTTAGAACCTCGACCTCTATGAGGTCGAGACCCGGTGCCTTGCCATTTTTGAGAGTGCAAAAGCCTTAGCCAAATCGCTATTTGTGAATACAGGAGCGTCAGGAGTATCGGGTGCATCGCGTGCGCCGTTTCTCACTTCCCTCTGCTCAGGGGTGTCATCCTCTACGATGTCGTCGGGGATGTGCGTCTGCAAAAAAGAGCTGGCGGTTTTCCTCATGTCCATTGTGAAGCCTTCCTCACACCTGATCGTGCTAACCACTTTCTCAACTCGGAGTTTGTCCGCTTGGAGCTTGTATACGATGCCCCAAGGCTCCTTGTTCCCGTTCGATGTGACGAAGCTTCTCCATCTAGCGCGCTTTGCCACTTTCACACCTCTGCTGTAATACCTCAAAGATTATTGGTATTCCAGTTTTAGACGAGGGCGATCGAGGCTATCACGCGATTCGTTTTTCTACATACACTGTTTTTAGTACGGGGCCCTCTTCAGTTTCGTCAAGTTTGTTTACCACGGATTGGACATTCTAAATCGCTTTTTCCTGAACATTGAGCCTTCGCACGCCTCAGTTATGACGCTCGTGAAAGTCTCTGCAATTCTATCTACATCTTCTCTAGCCTCCAGCTCAAGGACCTCCAGACGGGACCGCGATCGGTCCATTAGGATCGCATTGAAACGGATTTCCTGGTGTTGAACCGAGTGGGTCCGAAACTCTGTTCATTTCCCGCATGTTTTGGCACCCTCAAGTTGATGACAATAGCGCTGTGATCGCTGCTGCACCAACTCTTCTGTACTCTCCATTCCCGAATGAATCGAACCATGGAAGCCGACCCCAGTTACGTCGATGTACGACGAGCCCCTCGTGGTCCAATAAGTCGGAGGCTGTCTCTTCGCACCTTCCGATGCGTCGTGCATCTGTGGAGTTCCACGCGCATTACATGCGCGATTTTTGGATATTCGAGGTTCGGCCTTCAAAAGTGCCTAACGCAAAAAGCCCGCCCCTCACACATAGTGTGCAAGGGTCGGGCCATCGTGGTTTTTGTTCGAGGAGCTCCGATGCTTCGCACCTTCCGATGCTACGTGCATCTGTGGAGTTCCACGCGCATTACATGCGCGATTCTTGGAATATCGAGGTTCGGCCTTTAAAGTGCCTAACTTAACTTGCCCTGACTTCCCGCACCAGTGTGCAAGAGGCCAGGGCTGTCACGATTGGATGTTCAAGAACCTCTGATGCTTCGCGCATTTTGTAGATTCACGCGCATTTGTCGCACGTTTTGGGATGTTCAAGTTAAGGCCATCAAAAGTGCCTAACGTAACTTGCCCTGAGCTCCCGCACCAGAGTGCAAGAGGCCAGGGCTGTCACGATTTGATGTTCAAGAACCCGTGACACCGCTGTGCCTGAGATCCACGCGCGGTTTGCACGATTTTGGTGGTTTTTACGTTTACCGCGAAAAACTCGTTTTACTTTCATCAATTCAATACCGTCAATTCCGTTTTTCTCTAGTGCATACTAATGGGAGGGCATGCACCTAAACAATGTGAACTGGGAGTGGTTCCCGCATCTAGGTCGCTAGATGAGTGCCCCCCCGAGCTCTATCCAACAACCCTGACTATCAACTTCATGCCATCGCTACCCAGTTCCACCGTACCCAGACACAGCGTCAGAGAAGCCTCGAGCATCCATGTGCGCGCGAGGGAGCACTTAACAATTAAGCTAAAGCAGCGCACACGGAACGAACGACAACTTCTCCGAACACAGGTCTGAAGTACCTTTTGGCCAGAACCGAGTAGCAACGACATTTTCTCAAAACGTAACACCGAGAAATGTGCACGTTAGACATTCAAGTAGCATTCGTGATGAGGAAGACTCAATCCCGGACGGGTTCGCTGCGAGCTCTATAGTTGTTGGCAGCTTGCCCGTGCCGGAGAAAGTCTTCCTCGAATACTGATTCACCTTACGCTTTAGCTAGGACAATCACACACAGTGACCATACTACCCAGCGGAGGTCTACGTAAGGCTAGAGTGAAAATGCAGTTCTAATTCTCACTCCTTTTGAGCGTCCGGGCACTCTCACGGCGGACACTATCTGTCCACCAAACAGACATAGCTTCTGCGTGCCTTTTGCTTGTAGGCTTTGCCCGTAGGTTTTTGCCCGTAGGCTTTTGCCAGTAGGCTTTTGCCCGTAGGCTTTTGGCCGTAGGCTTTTGCTCGTAGGCTTTGTTATTGACCCCGTCTTAGTCATTTCACATTTTTATCTGCATCACTATTAAGATGACGAGGCATTTGGCTACCATGGACGTATTTGACGTTTGTGTCCACCATAGAGAGTCCCATAGCTACTACCGCTTCCAGTCTGGGACGTAGGCGGGTCAGCTTCGCTGACCTGCTGTTTGCTCTTCTCCGTCGATTTCTTCGCCTGTGTACAGGACGTCAAGGTTGGCACAGGCAAACCGACCCTCCTTAGCCCACTGCGCTGATGTTCGTTGACGCTCCTGCTTCGTTTCCGCAGAGAGCTGGATTCGCGTATTGGTGGTGGATCCTTCCACCACGCATTTCCAAAAATTCCAGAGGTATTCACCGGGACTGCTGCAAGAAAGGCCTGACCCTCTGGCGTGAGAGTGCCGAGCGGGGGCGTCTTCTCGGCCCCCGGTTGTGGAACGTGACCTACGGGGGTGGACTCCCCGGTAAGCAGAGCGGCCGCGTCTCTGGGCCTCCGTAGTACAGGGATGCTGTTATTTGGGCGCCGTTACGAGCCGCGGGCATTTCAGCGCGCCTCCATAACGGTGTTCCAGTTGGGTCGAACTCGTTCACATAATTCTGGTGACGTCCCCGTAGTAGGCAGCCCTGCTGCCTGTAACCAGCGTTCCAGGTGCTCGCGCGTATAGCATTCAGCTCCGGTGTCCATTATGTCTCTCGATTAATACGTTCTCCACTTAACTAAAAAACTAATCACGCGATAGCGGCACTTCTTTACCTAAATTCTATTCCTAAATTTCCCTAATCGATAGCGCCGTAGCGGGCGCTTCCAAAACCAAATTTCCGAACGACTTGTTGCCTTCGTACGAACGGTGGGTGGCCTACTCCACCCAACTACTAATGCAACTTCGCAGTGACCAAATTATCCTAGTCTTATTAACGACCGCTTGCTGTAGAGTTCCCCGGCGTAACCACGGTGGCATAGACTTCGTACGCGCAGCGATATTTAAGATGGCCACGCAGACTGAAGGTCTCACGGTGGTTAAGTCCAGTGACGGCTCCTCGCTCCTTCCCAAACGGATGTTCGCAAATTGAGGGATAGTACCCTGTGGTACAACAGAATGCGGGGGTCACGCTTTTGGGGGCTCTCGGCAGAAGATATTCAATAAACAATACAACTAATACAACAACAAAATCAATGCCGACAGCTTGTTATGGCTGGGCCTATATTTGTAGCTCGAGGAGAAACCAAGTCTCAAACCAAAAATCGTTGCCCGAAATGTGGACTTCCCAAAAAAAATTACGAGTCTTCAAAACGGGTTTACGTTCCCAAGAATTGTAATTTCGGAGCAATAATTTATAAAATTAAACCAAAAGTTCCATTCTTCAATGAATGTCCCACAATAATAATTTTTAAAAATTACCCGAAAGCTTTAAACTATTGCAACAGGTGAATTCCAAAAAAACAGAATTATTTGCCGAATTACCAACTAAGTTCAAGTTCCCAAGATATCAATTCCAACCAGATAATTTGCAAAATTTCAAGGTAAGTTTAAATTGTCGAAACCAGTATTGGGCTATCCCAATAAACCAGGTGTGATTGGGGTAAACAAGGTCACTAACACAAACAACGGTGATTCTTCAAAATCGAATATCGTCAATATCGAAATTTCCAATTATTCCGTAGTCCTATTCAATTGAGGGACATTTTCATCGTCGAAAAACTAATTTTCCAAAAAAAAATAATAATTAAAAGTTACTATAATAATCTTTTCGACGTTCAACACTATCTAACTTTCCAAAAAAAAATTATTCTACAGTGCCAAAAACAACTCCGATTTCTAAATCAATCGTAAATTCCAAAAATAATCTTACATTTCAAACTGTTCAGGAATTAGCAAAATAAAATCAGCCGTTGCGCGGCCTCGGGTTTGGTTTCGTGCGCGGCCGCTGACGCTGGCGGCGCCACTTTCCGGGCACTGCGGTTGCGAGCGCTACGCGCCGGCGCGAGCCGCTTCTTCATCGAATTGCCGTAACGACTCTTCCTTCTCGATCCACCAGCGAAGTGAGCAACACGTGTTTTTGGGATCCTTCTCGGCCTTTGTCGAAATTCTCGGGTTACATTACAATTTTGGTACAATTTCTATTCTTCAATTCACGGGCTATTCACGGGATCGGTTTCAGAGTCGGGTCAGGGCTTTTCGAGCTCCCTGGCTTCACGGGAAAAACGGGAAATATCGGGAAAAACATTCAACGCGTGATCGCTATCATTTCGTTTTTCGGGTCGTGCGGCATTTTCGGGACCAACGGGCGGGACTTCTTGGCATCGAATCTTAATTAATTCCGGGACAACACTCACTGTAATCAATAATCCTTAATTTTTTTGTGTTATTGTTGAAAATAAACATTTGTTATTTTTTTGTAATTAAATCACGTGCACCCTCTTTGTAAAAACCACCTACACCAGACTCCTTACAAAACATTTTGGTCCTTCGAGCCGGATCTGGTGGCAAAGTGTCGTGCAGTGAGTGCTTACAGCAGTGAGTGTACGGGACTGGGACTTCGGGTTAGCGGGTATTCGTGCGGCGGCCATTAGTGAAGCCGGCCGGCTCAGCACGTCACGGGTGATCGAGCGTCATCGATCAAGAGCGGAGCTCGCGTCTCGGGCGGCCATCTTGGACTCGACCACTGCCACGGCGTCTTTCTCCTGCGCATAACATCACGGCAGAGGATTGGTGAGTCTTTCTCGGGTGAATCTTGGTGGCGCGGGACGGGACCACTCAAGACTACGCGAGTGCGCATTGGACATTTCTCGGGACTTCGGGAATTTTCGCGAGGACTTCGGTTACATTCGGGTACATTTCGGTTCCTTCTTACAACACTCGGTGCGGTATTGTGTGACAAGCGGACATTTTCGGGATCACTCGGACATTTTTGGTCACTTTTCTAATTTTTCTCCTCCACTCACGGGTTTCGGGTTTCCATTATTCATTGAGTGAATATTCAGTGCCGTTGAATATTGTTCGGGCATTTGCGGACTTTTCGGGAATTTTTTCGGGACATTTTTTGAATTTAATTCTAACGGACTTTGCTTTTTTGAGCCATGGCTGACGACGACACCAAGCCTACACCTATGGAGGGAGAAGGCGACATCAAGGCATTATCTGTGCCTTCTTCCGCTCCTACCTTGGGTGTATCGTCGGGCACCGGGAAATCACGTTCCAGGTCGGGATCACGGGATCCATCACCTGCTGCGCCAGCCGCTCACGGGACGGGTTCATTGGCGCTCAAGGTCGTCACTCAAAATTCACGGGTCAATATTCTTCAGGCACTATACAAGCGGGTTACGGATACTGATTCATCAGGATTCTCGAGTTCGGAGCTCGACGCCATTCGACTTCAGGCCAACGATCTTTGGGCTAAGTTCGCTGAGGTCCATGACGTCATCACTGAAGCCTGCACTTCAGACTTTGTGAACAGCCCATACGTGGTGGAGAACACGTATTCTCGGGCATTCAGTCTCCACTGCGACCTCAACAGCAGGATCGCGCGGCTCCGGGACGAGATTCAACCACCACGGAATTCAACGGAAACGGGTTCATCGGGGCAGTCTGCTGGCGGGAGCCGACTGCAGCTGCCAAAAATCGCACTGCCTACTTTCACGGGAGCTTACTCAGAGTGGTGTTCTTTTCGGGATCTATTCACTGCATTGGTTCGGGAAAACTCAGCAATCACCGACGTGGAGAGGATGCATTATCTTCGTTCAGCAACTTCCGGGGAAGCGGCCAAATTAATTGCCAGTTTGGCCATCGAGGCGGACTCGTTCTCAACGGCTTGGGAGACTCTCCTTGAGAGATACGAGAACAAACGGATTCTTGTATCCTCTCATTTGGAGAGCCTGTTCAACACGGCTACCATCGCTCCACGCTCGGCACGGGATCTCCATTCACTACTTCACACCATTACGGAGGCGTGCAACTCACTACGGGCATTGGGTGCACCCATCGATAGTTGGGATTGGGTGCTCGTCTTCGTCATCTCCAGGCGCTTGGATACTCCGACGCGGGAAGCTTGGGAGATCAAGGCAGGACAGTCTCGGGAGCCTCCAACATTCTCTGAGCTTCGGGCCTTTCTCGCAAATCGGGCGCGGGCACTAGAGGGCGCTGAGGTGGGCAGAAACCATTCAGCCACGCAATCGGGATCGGATCAACGGGCACCAAATTCGCGGATCACGGGCACACGGGTTCACTCAGTCACCACCGCAACCATTCCGAGAGCCTGTGCATACTGCCAGGAAAATCATTACATCGGGACTTGCCCCCGATTTCGGCAACTATCAAACGAAGCACGTCGGGAGCAGGTCGGGAAACTTCGGCTCTGTTTCAACTGTTTGGGACATCACAACGTCGGGACTTGTCAGGTCACTACTCGCTGCAAGGAGTGTGACCGCAAGCATCACACCATGATTCATACGGGCTGGTCGAAATACGGGGATAACGCTTCATCGGGACCGGCGACTCAAGGGACTTCATCGGGGACATCGGGACCATCTTCAAACTCTTCATCCGCTTCATGAGATTCGGTGGCATTAACCGGCGCGACTACGGGTGCTAGCAGGCCACTGGTCTTGTTAGCAACGGGGCAGGCTGATCTTTCAACACCACACGGAACATTTCATCGGGTGCGGATGCTGATCGACATGGGGTCCGAGCTGTCCTTCATCTCGGGTTCTCTTGTTCAGCAGCTCAGACTCCGTCGGGAGGCATCCGCAATTCCTATCATCGGGATCGGCGGGACCTCTTCAGGCCATACACGCGGGACAGTCACCTGCACACTTCACTCAATTCACTCCAACCATTCATTGTCAATAAAAACTTTCATTTTGCCTAAGTTAATGCCTATTCTTCCTTCATTTTCCTTTTCACATGCATACTGGAGTCATCTACAAGGGCTCAATCTAGCAGACCCTGATTTCACTTCCCCAAGAGCGGTTGACTTCATACTGGGAGCGGATGTTTACGGGCAAATCATTCGGTCGGGCATAAGACGGGGGGCGGCGGAAGCTCCTGTTGCACAGGACACCTTGTTCGGGTGGGTCGTCGTCGGGCCGACTTCTGTCAATCTTTCCTCACCGGGGCTCGTTCATCACGCCGTCGTTGATCACGGATTTCAGGAGTTGCAGGAACTCCTCAAGAAATTCTGGGTACAAGAGGAGACCCCTTCCGATTCAACAACACCACTGACGGCTGATGAACAGGATTGCGAGTCTCACTTCATTTCCACGCATTCACGTGATTCCACGGGTCGATATGTCGTTCGGCTTCCGTTCAAATCGGGATTGGTTCAATTGGGTGGGTCCTATCATACTGCAGTAGCCTGCCTTCGGCGTCTACAACGAAAATTCACTCGGGATACGGCATATCAAAAATTGTACACGGGTTTTCTGGACGAATACAAGACTCTTCAACACATGGTTCAAACTTCACCTACTTCAATTCATCGGGATCGGGCCTATTATCTTCCTCACCACGGGGTGTTGAAAGAAAACAGTACCACGACTAAATTACGAGTCGTCTTCAACGGGTCAAGTAAAACGGATTCGGGAATTTCTCTCAACGATCTCTTGCACACGGGTGCAAAGCTGCAACGAGATATTTCGGACGTTCTTCTTTGGGTACGGCGGCATCGGTTCATTTTTGCTACGGATATTGCCAAGATGTTTCGGCAAATTCGGGTTCATCGGGCGGATTGGGATCACCAACGGATTCTTTGGGTGGACAATCACGGGAATACAGTGCCGTATCAGCTGACCACTGTCACCTACGGTACTCGGCCAGCACCATTCCTCGCTGTACGGGTCCTCCTTCAGCTGGTGAAGGATGAAGGCGAGAGATATCCTAAAGCGGTCCCCCCTCTTACAATGGGGAGATATGTGGACGATATCTACGGGGGTGCTGATGATCTTCAGGAACTTACGATTCAGGCGCAACAATTAATCGGCATTTGTACGGCGGGCGGGTTTCCTCTCGCGAAGTGGCAGAGCAACGTTCAAGCTCTGCTCCTCAACCTCGGGGTGACCTCCAGTTCGGAGACTTCGCGTTCTTTCGAAGACTGCGAGACCAAGATTCTCGGACTTTCTTGGTTTCCAGATACAGACGGATTCAAATTCACGACAACTCCTTCTTCGGACGGGAACGGGATAACCAAACGGGTACTTCTCTCGGAAATTGCTCAACTATACGATCCATTGGGTTTTCTTTCACCGGTAGTCATACGGGCCAAAATTCTCCTTCAACGACTATGGTTGGAGAAGCTGTCTTGGGATGACCCTGTTTCCACAGACGTCTCTCGACAATGGGCGGAATTTCGTCGGGAACTAGCTCAACTCCACACCATCACGGTTCCGCGATGGCTCCACATCACGGCCAATACCACGGTGGAAATTCACGGGTTTTCGGATGCCTCACAACTGGCAATGGGAGCTGTCGTCTACGTTCGGGTTACGGGACCTGGAGACACGGTAAAAGTCTCCATGGTATGTTCAAAAACGAAGGTTGCGCCAATCAAGCGGCTTACAATTCCACGGCTCGAGCTTGCAGCAGCGGTACTGCTGGCTAAGCTCACTCGGTACGTTCAAACTACACTGGAACTCGGGAATTCATCGGTCACTCTATGGACAGATTCATCGGTTGCACTTACTTGGGTAACAAATCATCCTTCACGTTGGAAGGAGTTTGTTCGGAATCGGGTTTCATTGATTCACGAGCTCTTACCACAGGCTCAATGGAGATTCACACCGGGACGGGACAATCCAGCAGATTGTGCATCACGGGGGCTAACCATCATTCAGCTCGAGCGATTTCAACAATGGTGGGACGGGCCACACTGGTTAGCAAAAAATTCATTCCATTGGCCAATTCATTTCATCGGGACGGCGGGTTCAGCGGCGCTCGAAGAGCGACCAGGTCTCACATTCTCGGTCTCAACAAACTCTTCGTCGGTCTTCAATCTCATTCATCGGTATTCGTCATTCACTCGGTTGTTGAGAATTACTTCACTACTCTTCAAGGCGCTTACAAACCTGAAGGGAAAGCGGGACGGGCGGAACGGGGAATTCATCACAGCGGGAGACCTGGAACATTCAAGGCTTTATTGGGTAAGAGCCATACAGGGAGCCTACTTTTCATCGGAGATCAAAATACTTTCATCGGGTCAACTACTTCCAAAATCGCATCCTTTCACGCGATTAACGGGGTTCATAGATTTCAACGGGATTCTACGGGTAGGAGGACGACTGAAACACTCAGCCTTACAACCTGAGAGTAAACATTCAGCTATCCTCCCGCGGGTTTCTCCATTAACGGAACTACTCATCGCAGATGCTCATCAACGGACACTACACGGGGGTACACAAATCACATTAGCACATCTGCGACGACAATACTGGATCATCGGAGGACGGGCTCCGGTGCGGTCTTTCATCCTGCGTTGCGTACGGTGCGCACGCTTACGGGGAATCAAGGCACAACAACTGATGGGACAGTTGCCTCTAAATCGGGTTACACCTTCACGGGCCTTCTTATTCACGGGAGTCGATTATGCCGGGCCAATTTCACTCAAAAGTTGGCGGGGTCGCGGGAATCGAAGTCACAAGGGGTGGCTCTGCATTTTCGTCTGCTTTTCAACTTCGGCACTTCACATTGAGGCGGTCACTGACTATACAACGGAAACCTTCATTGCTGCATTCCGACGTTTCACCGGGAGACGGGGCATCTGCCACACGCTCTACAGCGACTGTGGCACCAATTTTCAAGGCGCGGACGCAGAACTGAAGAAATTATTCAAAGCCGGGACTCAAGAGTCAAATCAAATTGCCACGTTGCTGGCTAATGACGGGACTTCATGGACTTTCAATCCACCGGGCGCTCCACACATGGGCGGGAAATGGGAAGCAGCGGTCAAGTCAGTGAAGCATCACCTCCGACGGACGATCGGCGAGACAAGCCTCACATACGAAGAATTTACGACTCTTCTTATACAAATTGAGGCTGTCCTCAACTCTCGTCCGTTGGAACCTCTGTCGGATGATCCGGATGATCTATCCGTTCTCACACCCGGGCATTTTCTCATCGGGGAAGCACTCACCACGGTTCCAGAACCATCACTTCGGGAAACAAACACTGCCCGCTTATCACGCTGGCAATTCATCCAGGAACGGCTTCAACATTTTTGGGATCATTGGGCTTCAGGATATCTTCAACAGCAGCAAGCGATTTCAAAGTGGCATCATCCTTCACACCACATTCGGGTCGGGTCAATGGTCTTGCTGACCAACGAGAATTCGCCTCCTGCAAAATGGGCACTCGCAAGAGTGATTCAACTTCATCCGGGACAGGACGGGCTCACACGGGTAGTCACCATCAAAACGGCGACCTCCACCTTCAAGCGACCAATTGCAAAGTTGGCGCTTCTTCCGATTCATCACCCGGATTCTTCAATCGCCAGCACTGCTGTCGATGGGGGGCGGAATGTTCAGGAATTAGCAAAATAAAATCAGCCGTTGCGCGGCCTCGGGTTTGGTTTCGTGCGCGGCCGCTGACGCTGGCGGCGCCACTTTCCGGGCACTGCGGTTGCGAGCGCTACGCGCCGGCGCGAGCCGCTTCTTCATCGAATTGCCGTAACGACTCTTCCTTCTCGATCCACCAGCGAAGTGAGCAATACGTGTTTTTGGGATCCTTCTCGGCCTTTGTCGAAATTCTCGGGTTACATTACAATTTTGGTACAATTTCTATTCTTCAATTCACGGGCTATTCACGGGATCGGTTTCAGAGTCGGGTCAGGGCTTTTCGAGCTCCCTGGCTTCACGGGAAAAACGGGAAATATCGGGAAAAACATTCAACGCGTGATCGCTATCATTTCGTTTTTCGGGTCGTGCGGCATTTTCGGGACCAACGGGCGGGACTTCTTGGCATCGAATCTTAATTAATTCCGGGACAACACTCACTGTAATCAATAATCCTTAATTTTTTTGTGTTATTGTTGAAAATAAACATTTGTTATTTTTTTGTAATTAAATCACGTGCACCCTCTTTGTAAAAACCACCTACACCAGACTCCTTACAAAACACAAACATAAATTCAACTTTCCAAAACAGATTAAAATTTCCAAAAAGAGTTTCAATTTCAATGACAATTCCAATTCCAAAAACAATTTTTTTCCTCTCCCAGCTTGAAGACACCTTTTAAGTTTCTAAATCGTGTCAATTTCCAAAAGGCTTCCGATTTTCCAAAAACAGTTTGCCCTTCCAAAAAAAAGTAGGTTGAATTTCAAACTTCGTTAAATTTTCGAGAATAATTCTTCTTCCCAAAGCAATGTCAATTTTCCAACCTAGGTTTGATTTTAGAGACAAGCCCGTAATTTTCCGAAAGTGACTTTAATGTTCAAAAATAATTTAAATTCCCGACAATAGTTGAAGTTTCAAAAAGAATAAATAAATAATGTCGAGTCTCAAGAATAATGTTACTTTTCCAAAAATAAGTTTCATCGACAAAAAAGGGTGATTTCCGAAAATAATTTTAAGTTCCAAAAGATTTTAATCGTGGAAAAAAACTTTAATTTACAAAAAAAAATTAATTTTCGAAAAGAGCTTGTATGTATGTATGTATGTATGTATGTATTGTTTATTTAACCGAGCGCTCAGTCCATTGCGGACCATTGTGCTCGTTCCCATCTGGGGAGGGTATCCCTTTACGTGAGAGGTTCGATTAGGCCTGCCTTCTTGGCAAAGCGCAAGAGGGCGACCACTCCGACCTTCTCCAGATCTAGTGAGGCGAGAGCAGGTTCTCCGAGTATGTCCTTACGGGTCTCGGCCAGCGCCCTGCATCTCGCGATCACGTGGAGGGGTGTTTCATCCTCCTCCTTGCACCTCCAACACCGTGGTTCCGCATTCAGCCCCAGCCGATTGAGATGCTTACCTGTGTGCCAATGTCCCGTGACAAGGCCAATCACAGCCCTTAGCTGATGTCTGTCCAGGCCTACAAGAGTAGAGCCTAGCGAGCTCGAGGGGCCCTTGAAGATGGCCCTCGAGTGTCCCATGCCACCTGTCTGTAGCCAGAGATCCGTGAAACGTCCCTCTGTCCATTGGTTTGACAGGGGCCTAATATGGTCCATGGCTATTGGGATTGGGCGGATAACCGCCGGATCGGTTACGGACGCACCGATCTTGGCCAGGTTATGCGCCTCCTCATTCCCTAGGATGCCCGAGTGTCCCGGCACCCAGAGGACTTTGACGCTGTTGTGGCAGGCTATCTGCGACAACAGCGCATTGCAGTCGAGCACCAGTCGGGACTTCTTCATAACGTGATGGAGAGACCCGATCGCTGCCCAGCTGTCACTGCATATGTAGATGTGCTTGCCGCTGTATCCTTTGTCCAGAATGAGTCTGGCACAGGTACAGATGGCGTACACCTCCGCTTGAAAAATCGTGGCGGTTTGCCCTAGTCCCAAGGACACCCTTGTCTTGGGCCCACCACTCCAGATTCCTATTCCAACTCCAGTTCCTCTTTTGGACCCGTCCGTGTACCAGACGAGTCCTCTAGGGGTCAGGAGTTCCGCTTGATACTCTTTCCATTCCTGCCTGCTAGGAAAGAGGATCTGGTAGTTGTGGTCGAAGTTGTAGCAACGATTACAGCAATCCCCTTCCAGCGTACGGATCTCCTCCAGGTCCCCGTGTCGCTGTAGCAGGGATGCATGGCCCGTTGCCGATCTTCTCCACTTACCATTAAAATGTAAGCGTAACGCTGCTTTCCTAGCGTTAGCTTCTGCGATGATGTGAGGGGGCGCCATGTTTAGAAGGGCCCTCATCGCTAGGGTCGGGGTGGTTCTCATCGCCCCGGTAATTCCCAGCCCAATGAGTCTGTAGACTCTGTCTATTGTCTTCCTGTTGGTGGCCCTCTCTAGGGCGGGCCACCATACAATGGAAGCATAGGTGATTTGAGGGACTAGGATGGCCGTGTATAACCACTTAACCATATCTGGCCTTAATCCCCAAGTCTGTCCGAACATACGCCTGCAGGCCCAGAAAGTGGCAGTAGCTTTCGTGGCCTGTTTGGCTATGTGGCTTTTCCAGCTGAGCTTACTGTCCAGGGTGACGCCAAGATAGCGTACCTCCGTAGAGTACTGAAACTCAGCTCCAAATATGTGAGGGGGCTTCGGTCTGAAACCCCTTTTCCGCGTAAAGAGTACCATCTCCGTCTTGTCGGGGTTTACCCTTAACGACTTAGAGGTGCACCATTCTTGCATGAGGTGGAGGGCGCGTTGCATCCTCCACGTCATCTCCGCTGAGTGGGTGCCTTTGGTCATTATCATGACATCGTCGGCATATCCCACCACGCTTACGCCGAGCCCATTGAGTGCCGCAAGTAGCCCGTCCACGACCATGATCCACAGGAGAGGGGAAGTGACCCCCCCCCTGTGGACACCCTCGCCTGACGTGTGCCCTCACGGTTGACCCCTTGAGTCCTGCCGTAACCGTTCTCGTTCTAAGCATAAAGTGAATCCATTCGATGATCGACTCATCTACCTTGAATTCCCTTGCTGCCTCGCAGATGGCGTCGAAGGAAGTGTTGTCAAACGCCCCTTCGACGTCCAGAAACACACACAGGGCTGATTCCCTTCTGCTGAGCGTCCTCTCAATATCATTAACGATACTGTGGAGGGCGGTTTCAACAGCACGGCCTGCCTGGTATGCATGTTGTGAGGGCTGCACTGGCCTTTCTACCAGCGCTCCCTCCCTGATAAATCTGTCCACCAGTCTTTCCATCGTTTTCAGTAGAAAGGATGTCAGGCTGATGGGTCTGAAGGACTTGGCTAGGTCGTAGCTGTTTTTGCCCGGTTTCGGGATAAAAACTACCCTGACCTCACGCCATGCTTTCAGCACGTACCTTAGTGTCGAAAAGAGCTTAAGTTTCTAAAAAAAATTTAATTTCCTAAAAAAATTTCAATTTCCAAAAAAAAATGTTTATTTTTCGAAAATAAGTTAAATTACAAAATATGTAAAGCTATACCCTATTAAAAAGGCGACTACGCATATCCTTCTGAAAAAATTAGGTAAAAAATATATCCTCCAGCTCGGCAGACCATCTGCGATTTTAGTCGATAACGGTACCGAATTCACGTCACATTAGTGGAAGATCGGTTTGGAGAGACACCAAAATCAAAACCTATTTTTGCTCCATTCGACACCCTCAAAGTAATCCCACAGAGAGGGTAATGAGAGAGCTTGGCCGTTTATTCCGTACCCTTAGCTCGGATGCACACAATAGTTAGGCTATATACGTGCCACGCATTGAGTAACTCCTTAACATTATGACTCACACGAGCACCAAATTTACTCCTCACAAGTTATAATTTGGGAGAAACCCTAAGATAAACTCGAAAAATTAGTCTTCTTTTTGGCAAACAACGACTTATCCCATGAACAAAAAATGGTTCTTGCAAATAACCGCCTTAGATTGAACTTCGAAAAACGCCGCCAGGCACAAAAATGAGTTTCGCCAGTCGTGTTAAAAGTGGGTGATTTGGTCTTACTACGAGTACCGTACCCCCCGAAAGTCCATGAACAGCTCACTAGCAAATTTTGTCACCTTTTCTATGGGCCTTATGGCATTGGCCAATCGTTTGGAAGCAATACCTATCAGCTCGTTGACCAAAACGATTCCACCTTAATTAAAGGAGTTTATTACCGAGTTAGCTTGCGGAAATATCACGAAGCCGTCTAGCGTATGCCTATGTCATTAGTTACACCTTTAGTCTTGTTTCAGCTCGTCAACTATCTTTTTAATGTATTGTATGAATAATGCGTGGGATATGACCGACGATAATTTGCTTCATCTGGAAGCAGGTATATTCCAATTCAACAAATTGAAGGGGATATATGAATGGTGAGTGGATTTTTAATCATCATTTATATCTGAAAAGAAAATTAATGAAAAACCACTTATTATTTATACCCGAGAAGATATTGAATGAAACGCACTCATCATTATAACGAAAAATAAATACTGAGTGAAAAACCATTTTCTATTTAAATCGTGTATTTAAACAGTTTTTCATTCGAATGTGCCCATCCCTTTTCGGAAAGTAGCACCGCCCTTCAGTGAGATCTGTTTTTCCGTACCAAAGACTGGTTTCTGCTGCCAGAGTCATACGATTCCATCGATACTAATTTCTCCGAGAGCCGATGAATAGCCGATAATTCAGCCATAGTTTTCATCTAAAAAATCGCATATGGATATCCTAGCTTCTTCAACATCATGAAATTGAGCCCCCTAAATAGCAAATATCATGTGGATTATTTTCAGTGGTGTCAATGAATTTTAATATTCCTCATTTTCAATCAATTGTTATACATCGGATAAGGGTATAAATCAATCAATGTATCAACTATAAAATTGTTCGGCCTATGTACTGTCATTGGATGGGACTTGAGATTGGATTTGACGTGTATTAGTGAGGAGGTTTAAATATTATATCAGGTTCTATGTTAGGAAGTATTGTAAAGAATCAATGATTTGATCTAATTGAGACCAATTGTCGTTTGAATAATGAAAAATTCAGATGACCGAGCAACAATTGTTGTTAGGGAAAAAGGAGGAAATGAAAAGCAAATATGAGAAAATGTATAATTGATATTAAATTTTGAATTGACATTCTTAATATGTTATTGTTAGTGTATGGGGTATGGAATACCAACTCGACCGGGATTTGATTCTCGACCTCTTGAATTTCATTCCCGTTTATTGATGTTATTGTTCTATCTCTAAACAGCAACCACCGTGACTGCACAATACATATGTCCCCAGGAGATAATCGAAACACAGCAAGGGGAAATCTAACAAATATTTTACATACAATTCAAAACATACAGAAACATAAATTTAATCCATTAACGACCAAGCATATACATTTTATTGTCCCAGAGTTTTCGAGGTCTGAAAAATTTGTATTTTTGGTCGTTAATGGGTTGAGACACAAGTACACTTCTACACACACACGCAGAAATAATAATGAAATAAGTATACAAAAGTCACATTACAGTTCTGCTGGAGAAAAGAGATTACACAGAAGAAATTCAAAATTGGCGTAAAGATAACACAACTTATCAAATAGTACCAACAGATCTAACAAACACCTTACAGAAAACAGTCACACAACTTTTAACCGAATGGAAAATAAAAAACATAATAAAAATCAACATACAGGGTGTAAAAAAAGTCTGGAAACGGTCAAGTATCTCGCAAAGTTTACATCGGATGAAAAAACAAAAAAACACGTACATTATAGAAGGGAGTCTCGAAAATAATTGTCAAGACTGAAAACAGCTAAAACATGTATATCTCGCTTTAATTAAATATATGATGGGACAAAACAGAGTGCGTAGAATAGGAGGTTCGTAGCCTCCAATATTTCCCAAAAGATATTTACAAAAATGAAGTTCCCTAAAGAGAAACCCGTGCTCATTAGCACAACTGCTTCTATATCAAATAAATTACAATAAGAAGTAATTATAACCTCGTGTCTGATTGAAAGAGTTCTCGTTCTCTCTCTCGCACGTTACGGGACGGTTAAGGCCTGTCTCGTGATTTTCCAATAATGCGATATTTCCAAACAAAACAATTACCAAAATACAATAATCATAATCATAAACCAATTCGGTGAAATATAATATTTCATTCCTATCGATTGGCCGTAGCCAGACCCCGCGAGATGGTAATCGTCTCGCCTCGTGGCGGTTGGAGATCTGCATTTATTTTACAATTCCCAAAAAAACAACTACTATTTTCGCAAACTCGATTATGTTGCGGCACCTCTACCGTACAATATAGAATGCACTGACCCACCTCGATATTTGCGAAGTTCCGTGTAAGATACTTTCACAAAGTTGATCTTTCTTCGCTTCCGATTCCGATTCATCTCCAATCAAATTTCCGAGACAATACAATTTTTGGAGTACTACTGTTCGCACGCATGTCCAGCCAACGAGTGACAAGTCGCGGAGCGGAGGGATGTGCATCCCGTCGCGTGACGATCGATTGCGATCGATTTATCGCGATGTCGAGCGCTCCAGTCGTAACGCGGGAGTTCTAAACTCCCGTTTGCCGCAGCAGCTCTTCCACTGCGCTGCTCGTGATTTGTTCTTCCAATGACTGTGCGCTGGTTTTCCTCCGTCCGTGTTTCTGCTTGCTCGAAAATACAACAATATCGATTTAAGGTACTGATACAGTACCTCCCTCGTCAAACGGAACGAACGTGCATCGCCAGTGGGAGCGGTGACCATGACATTAAAGTATTTTCCAAAAAAAATCAATTAATACTTTCTATAAATTTGCGTAGGTCTGGTCGATTTGGCGTGACGCCGCAGCTTGCACCATCTTATGGCTCTATTCTGCTTTGCAGACGTGTCCCGGCTTGCTAGCTAAATCATTTTTATGTCGCGGATGACGTCGAGGGAGGCAGATGCAATCGACACCGCGTAACGCGAAATGCCCCGTTACAATATACAGGGTGTCTCGTAATTGGTGGACAGGGTTAACAGTTCTAAGCGTATTATGATATCCCGAGTATGAATCTACGTTGCGTTTTGTTGTACGATGAGTAGTTTCGACGATACTACGACAGCCAATCAGAGCACACCTTTAACGGAGGTATCGTGGCGCGGATAAGAATAGGAAACTTCGATATACTTCGCTTCACTGTGGTTAGACAACCGACAGTCAGTAGTATCTTCGTTCGGTGAATGAACCGAAGCGAACGTCAAACGACCGACGGTTAGGCTGCTAACTATTCGTATAACACATAAAATTATGGTATTTTTTTCAGGATAAATTTGTCTAACACCGCGAAGAACTCGAAAACTATTGGATTTCCGCATTCGGATTTTCGATCGAGAACCGTCAATGGCTTTCTTATCACACACATTCCGTAAAAATTTGGAATTCCATGAAGAATGTTAATTAATAAGAAAGCCATTGATAGTAAAATATAGCCGCCTGTATCGGCACAGGTTATTCGCAGTTTACCTGTGCCCTCATGCAAATGCGATACAGTAGTGCATTAGGACAGAGTGGCTGCAGGTAACACTCTGGCGGGAACGCAATAAAAAGTGAAGGGAATAGGGGAACCCAATAAATGGAAGAGGTTAAGGGGCAGTGGGGGAAACGTGAAAATTTGAAGAAGGTAAATGAAGGAATTTAAAAAAAGACTGATATCTTATTGGGTTTCGTGCGCTTCAGGCGCTCCTATCGCCGTTGTTATGACAACGGTTGCTAGGCTCGATTCTTGTGCACGGCAGCGGAAGCGAGATCTTTCCATAATATAGAGATATATAATTTATTAACGAAGATCACAAGCTCTACATCGGTATGTCGACACACTTCGGGATGTAATTTAACATCGAAAATAAACGGCACACATATTAGACTTCGTGAATTTAAAAACTCAATATTATTTTTATGTTTCCTTATACGCAATTTTATTTATACAGTTTTTAAAAAAATTTCACATGTTGATGTAAACATTTAAAAAAATTAATCCTAAAGAGGCCTTGATCAGACCGAAACGTTAATCCACTTTCGATCACCATTATCCTGAATTCTATATCAGATATTAATATTTTTAAGTTCAAGCCCAAAGACTGAACTTCGCTTCTATTGTCTCCAAATTTTTTTCATAATAGATGTAGAGTACTTTTGTCGATTTTTTTTAATTCGTTAAAGATGGAGGCGAGGTCTGGCCCACTTTGGGCGCATGCTTATAAATATTAATATCTGATACAGGTTTTATAAGCATTTCTTCTGATTATTCAAAGCTAGCCTTCAGTATTTTCGTTATAAATAATTATAAGTATTAAAATTGTTAGAACAATTATCTAATAAAAATTGTGGTTGCTGTTAGAGCAAAAGATACAGATAGAACATCATCATAATATACCAAAGATGATATCTAAGAGATCGAGGGTTAGATCCAGATCAAGTTGGCATGAAATGCCTCATGTAAAATATGCTTCGTTAGCAGATTCTATTAATTTTTTATTTACTTCGACATAGATCGAACTATTTCTTCTGTCTTATGACTGATGCTGTTTCTTTTGTGCTGCTCAATCACGCAATAATTTGAGAAAAAGCAATTGCGTTAGACATAACGTTGATGCAATCGATAAAAGCTAATGTTCGTGATCTTCGGACGTTAGGGTTTCCAATTTTATGAGCTAGAACTTATGATGTCATGACGTCGTCAATCTGAAAAAAAAATTTATATTTCTATTTCAATGAATTGTGACGTTGTGTTTTTCGGTGCACCTTCAGGTATTCCATGCGGCTGATGAAATCGCAAGTTAGGTTAGTTATTAGTTAGGTTACGTTAATCTTAAGACCGTCGAAATTTCTATATTTTACAGCTTGTGCCGTGATTTTGAAGTCAATTTTCATAATTGTATTCGTTTATTTTTTACTCTCAAACTGAATTACATTCAGTTATTGTAAACGATCCCTCTCTGGCTGCTGGTGAGGAACGATGGAGAATACAACTACATCCCCGCTCGGTGTCGAACCATGCTATTCATCTACCAGGACAAGCACGTTCTCCCTGAGGAGTTATTTTTATTTATTGTTTTATTTTTTTCATCATTGGGGCGCGGCCCTCGAAAGAGCCGCAGGTTATCAGGCTGCCATTGTGCCATTCTCTCGGCCTTTAGTAGATTCCGCCTCCGATGGCCTACATGTCTAAAACTCGTCTGGAACTCCTCCAAAGCCCCCGCACCTGGCCGACCGGCCTCTCATACCGCAGTGCCGCAAGAGCAGAGTACCGGCACAGGATGTGTTCAGAGGTCTCCACCTCCTCCCCACATAAGCCGCAGATTGGGTCCGTGGTTCACCTCAGCTTCCATCTGTGGTAGTTTAAAAGACAGTGCTCCGACAATATCTGCACTGCCGTCCTGAGCCTGCTCCTGTCCATCCCTAACAGTTCCACCGCCCTCCTGCTTTGAATCTTAAGGCCCATAAGAACCTTGGACTGTCGACATCCAGCGGTGTCTCTCCAGTAGGTGGAATGTTGTGATTTCACCCACTGTCTGATTTTTCTTTCCCATGCAACGCTGAAGCGACAGCCCGTCGAGTTCCGTTGCCAATCCTCGTCGAGCCAGCTCGTCTGCTTCGTTGTTGTTGTCCCGTCTTGGAACCGTCTGTGTACCAGACGTCCCCGTTCTTTGGAAGCAGCTCTTTAAGGTTGCTCCATTTCTTGTTCTTCGGTATCCGTACTGTGTACCGTGTATCGAAGAAGTACCTAATGTTCAACTTCTCCTGCTCCAGACCAAGGGTGGGCAGATTCCTCAATTCCCGTGGTAACAGAGTATGCTTGGAACAGGGTATACTAGGTCCAGTTGCCCAATTACGCTATCGGCGTTGTGCGCACCGCTTTGGCTTCAGTATGGCCGTGTTTAGCCAATGTACTATCTTCGGTCTCAGCCCCCAAGTCGTACCGAAGGCTCTCCGGCACATTCAAAAAGTTGAATAGAACACTCTGCACTTCTCCTCAAGATGCCACTTTAACTCACCTTATTGTCGAGTTGCCCCCAGATACTTCGCCAATGTAGTAAATGGGATTTCCTCTCCTCAGAAGCGAGGCATGGGGCGGCCTCGATCTTGTATCTACTAGTGAAGATCACTACCTAGGTCTTGTCAGGATTTACTGACAAGACCGTCCTCTCGCTCCAGAGTTTCACGATGCCCAGAGCCCCCTGTGTAAGATCTACCAGGGGACCGAAAAACGCTCCCTTTATAAGGCTGAGAATGTCATCCGCGTACCCTTGTATTCCGTATCCATTGTCGTTGAGCTCTCTGAGCAGCCCGTCGACCAGGAGGCACCACAATAGTGGCGAGAGCACGCCTCCTCGCGGGCATCCTCTGGCTACCCTTCCTTGGATAATGGTGTTCCCCTGGACTACCATGAGAACCCTCTGACTCAGCATTCCTCGGATCCAATCGACGATTGTCCCTGGAATCTCGTGCCCTGCAGTCTTCTCGCACACTGACGTGCACGAGGTGTTGTTAAATGCCCCCCCGATGTCCAGAGACGTACCGACTGCTATGTTGCCCTTCTCAATCTGCCGACTCGCCTCTATGCCTCTATGCGGACGGCGACATGAAATGCTGACTCGAGCGAGCTTCCCCTACAATACGCGTATTGACTACCGTGCAGTGGAGAAGATACTAATACCTCCTCCCGTATGTATCTGTCTACTAATCTCTCCAACGTCTTCAGCATTAACGACGTCAGTCTGATCGGTCTAAAGATCTTCGCTCGGGTGTATCCACCTTTTCCGGGTTTTGGGATGAAGACCACCCTTGCCGTGCGCTATGCTATGGGTGTGTACACCACGGCAATGCATACCCTCATCACCTTTGTCACAGGTGCGATGATTACTTCCATGTCCTTTTGCATTAGAGCCGCGAATATGCTATGCGCGCCCGCAGATTTATTGGGTTCGAAACTGTCGATTGCCCATTTGAACTTAGTCGGGAATATGACCTTCGCAGCTATGCTCCAGTCGCCTCCCCACTCCCGTCTGTGCCCTGGATGTTCCCATGGCAAGCTACCCTCCTTGAAGCCTGGAAAGTTGGCTTCCGCTAGATATCTAAGGCTTTCTTCCTCATTTGAGGTGTACTTTACTAACGCTAGTTCGATAAGACCCAGTTTAACTGACGAGTCCCTCGCTAGAATCTTACGGAGCGTCGGCGTATCTGAGGGCCCCTCTGTCTCTTTCCAGAATTCTACGAAGCCGTTCCGCCTGGCCTGTTCGACGGCCCCCTTGAAGACCCTTTGGGCGTGCTTGAATGCCTCCCAGTCCGCAGGTGCTCGCACCTTGCTAGCCCTGTTAGAATGCTTGCGTGTCATGGTCCTGAGCTCCTGGAGCCGCTTGTACCACTACGCGCTCGTCCTTTCTGACCTCCTACCTTTTTCCTGGGGCAGTTGTTTTCGTAGGATCCTATCATTGTTTCCTGCAATTGTCCCACTGCGAATTGTAGCTCTTCCTCTGTCCCATATTAAATTGGAAAGTCAAAGAGTCTGCTGCATAGTTCTTCCTTGTAGAGGTCCCAGGAGGTGGTCTTGGGGTTTCCCACCCACTTCTGCTCAGGCTTGCTCGCGGTCATTCTGAAGGTGATCTGGTTGTGTGTCCGATAGGGCGGGACACTTTTAACACCATCCAGTCCACAATATCGCTGTATGGATCCCTTGAATCTAGCGTTAGGTCGAGTACCTCCTGCCGAACTCTCGTTACCAAGGTCGGAGTGTTACCCTGATTTAGTATCTCGAAATCAGTCGTCACCAGATATTCGAGCAGCGCTCGTCCTCTGGCATTGATGTCGCTGCTTCTCCATATCCCGTGATATGCATTGGCGTGGCATTCAATTAGCAGTGGCATAGAAAACCTCCTGCAGTAATCCACTAGTTTCATCACGTCCTGAGGCGGGGGTGATTCCACTGAGTCGTACGGACAATACGCGGGTGCAATTATGATCCGCTTCTTCCGATTGTCTTCGTCCCTCACCTCGAGTGTCACCACCGCCAGATCTTTGGAACAGAAATCTGGTCTCAATATAACCGGTATTCCTTTCACTAACCCGAGGTTCTTGGATTAGGGAAACCCGCTCTGCACCTCTGGCACCTCTGGTACCTGGCTAGAACCGCCAAGGCACCTCTGCTTCGGTACAAGATAATCTGTGTGAAGGTCACTCCTAGCTTCGCTATTGGACTAGCTTGCGGTACCTTCATCGTCCTCCTACCCCTTCGGAGCCCGGGTCACCTTTACCCGTGCCCAGATAGGCCTTCCCTCCCATGGGCTCAAGAACCTTGGCTGACGCCTCGTAAATTCTGAGAACCAGGGTTCTGCCCTCATGGGCGTCCACCTGGCTCTGTTCCCGGACCCTCCGCCTGCTCGTGTTGAGGCCTGGATTGAGCCGCCCCAGCAGCATGAGCGCGGTTTGCGTTTCCCCCAGGTGTCCACACCACCGCTCTCTGCAGGTGAACAAGTCTCTTCATCTCTGCACCGCGTTATTATGAGACGATTACTCAAGAAGGTTTTCTTAAAATGCGGCAGTAGATCCCCATTTCGAGTCTCCACCATCGTCTTCGTAATCGCCTACCTGTAGCTAGTGAGCTTTTCTTTATCCATTTAGATTACCGAATAGCCCACCATTGCCACCGTCCTCATAAGAGGAGCGTCAGCCGCCTGCGAATACATAAGGTCCCTTTGTACAAGGTCCCTAGATCTCTTTGGCTGCCTGTTCCCCGCCGGCAGGGTATCCTTCAAGTCCTTGCTCCTCTTCTGACCCCCTGAACCCGTTCTCCCCGCTGTGTACCCTTCTTGGCTATCACCTCAGCTTGGGAGCCTCCCTCTCCCCCCTCCGTCCCTGTTGTAATATTTGAAATATTATTCATTTAGTTACCACGAGTAGCTAGAGAAGTAAAGGTCCGCCCCCACAGAGCCTCGCATCAGGAGGTAAGGCGTAAATATTCTGGGATGCCGTCTGGTTTCCCAGAGAAACCGTTCGCGACACCTCTCCCAGGTGACATACATCCTTCGGCACGGTAGCCCACACCTTGGCTTGGGATGGCTGTTTCAGGTCCCCTACTTGTTCGCAGTAGGACCCTGAATAGTGGGAGCGCCACTTTCCCTACGCTGGTTTTGAGGAGTTATGGAACTATGGGTTTTCAGGTGTCAGGTATCATCTTCATGTGGAGGGTATGTCAATTGTCGATTGGAGTTCCCGGCGAGATGCCCCTTGTCGGCTGGGAACTAGTTGTGGCGATTTGCTCTATTAAATTTAGAACAAACTACTTCAAGTTATAGGGAGGGATCTTCCGCTTGGTCAAAGTTTGTAATGTTCTTAAGCAGCCCCTGAACTCACCGAGAAACACGCGTTGCCGGCATGCCACCAACATCGGACATTGGGGTCCACGAAACGCTATAGTACCACTGCTCAAAGTCTATTCCTTGGGGTTACACGGCCAAGATGTGGCACCTTCAAAATCTTGGATTTGCAGGAGAGCAGCGTAATCCGGTTCAGCGGTCGTTACCGCACCGCAGGCTAAGAAATTTTTTTAGACGGTGCGTTGCAAGTCACCAGGCGAAAAATTTAAGAAATGCAATTCGGCTATTATATGACCCAAAACGAATATTTTACATATTTTTCGCTGCCGATGTAAAGAAACTCGACATTGCTCTTGTAATCGTAGTTAAGAGCAAGCATGGCAAAAAACCGTTCCGAGACACGGGACGAGGAGCGAGAGTAAATCGCTTTGCATCTGAATTTTTCGACACGTCGATCAATAGTGGGCATCATTTATTCGCGATTCTCAGGACGGAAGGATCTCTCTTCGCGATTCTGTAATCGGCATCGAAAGTTGCGAAAAGTTTTTCAAAAAATTAGAAAATCCAGAAATTTCTTCGTCTCCTTCGTGCCGGAAAGAGGATTTAAAAGAATACTAACAAAAGCCAGTGAGGACCATGAATACCCATATCGCGGAATTTATATTGTTGGATCCAGAGCTGTGCGTTTTAAATATATATCATGTTTTGTGTGAGGAATTCGAGTGAGGCCCTGGAGGAAAGCTCGTATTGCGAAGGGTCGAGTTCTTGTAGTTTTGTCTAGTTTAAAATGGGGTAGTTTTCCTTTTTTTTTTAAATCGATTTTACGCTGTATCGAATTTATTGTCGGTCAACCGCTTTTTAATTCAGAAATATGAGGAGAACAGTATATTTCCGCAATTTATATAATTCTTTCGATAATGTACATTGTTTTAGTCGTAAAAAGAGTTTATAAAAAATTATCATTATTTCTTCGGTAGTAGCCCCCTTCAGTAATTAATTAAATATAGTGTTCCCGGTATTTATTGTGGTTGGTGACCGATTTCATTATTGCAAAATTATTGAGTCATTATTGCTGGTTGTGCGTTCAGTTACTGATGTTAGAATTGAGTTATCGATAAATTACATCGTTGTTGCTCATCCCGTAAGTTAGTCAGCGTGAATTAGTTAGTTAATGCTGTTTCGTCGTTCATAGGAAAAACAATAGAGAAATTTAGAGTCGATTTTCCGGAAATTTGAGTTCTGAATTGCCTCGTCGTTTTAGAAGATTATTTCCATGCTGAATAAATCTACTGTAAAATAAAAGACTTTGCCAACCTTTGTAGGTGAACGAGAACGATTTAGGAATTATTTATTGCTTCTTCATAGAGAAAGCTTTGTTTTTATGAAAACATTTTTTTTCCGAAATGTTCATGTCAGCATAATCAGAATCATCTAAAACGTCGAGAAGAATGGTTTTAAAAATGTGTGTGTGTGTGTTCCAGGAACCGAAAATTCATTCGTTCATAACTCGCGAATGACACAGTCCATGGAGCTCAAATTTGGCATGCAAGTAGAGTAGTAACTCCTCTTCAATTGCCGTAATTTTTAAGAAAATATATCTATGTATACTGATTATATACAATTTTTTATTTAAAAAAATGTCATGTACTCTTTAACTTTTGTAAAAGTACGCCGACATGGCTGTATAGTTCTTTATAACTAGAGATACGTTAAATGCTGTTAGGTATTGAATTTCTACAAAATCGGCAAAGCGGTTCGGATTTTATAAAATTTTGAATTTTTATATAAAATAAAATTTTTGCTATAAATCACGGCGAATCTCAGCAAATAAACTGAAATGTTCTACAAACGAAAAATAACATACAGCCCTGCTGTGTACCAAATTTGGTGGTGATCAGTAAAGTCGTTCAAATTTGACACCATTTCGAATATTTGAAATAATAGCGGATTTCGCTATAACCTCTGCAACAATTAATAAAATGAAACAGAAATGAGATGTGCCGGTGATTTAGTTATTCATTCAAAACAAGTATGAAAAGTAGAACCTTGCCCATTGCTTCCTCATTAAATTTTGCTCTTCACAAAGCTTGTTCTATGAGGAAGCCGAAATCAGTTATATTATCTCCTCGTAGAGGTTGCTTTGTAAAGAGCAAAATTTAATGAGGAAACAATGTGCAAGGTTCTACTTTGCATCCTTTCTATACACTACATCTATAACCTAAAAACTATAAACTTTCAATGATAAAATCAGTGATTTAGAGCCTTTTATCATACTGTCACGTGGGTTTTTCAGCCCCGTCCCAAAAAGGAGAAAAATTTTCAGCTCGTACACAGATCGACACGACCAAGCAGCAATCTCTTCCTCGAGTTAAGTCCCTGCACGGCGATCAGACACGAGAACCATTTTAGAATGACGATTATTTTATTTTATTTCTTTTTATTTGATTTTCACGAAATATTCTCCCCACGAGCGACGGTTGCCGCTAATATAGACGCATCGAAAGCAGCAAACATCGCACTACGAAAGACTCGCTTTACAACGTACTACAGCGAGAATCATGGCTTGCTACCTCCCGTGGTAACTTATTAACTTTCGCTCCGCGCTCATCTCGGCATGGGCATCTCCAAAGGCTACAGCATCCCCTGCATCATGAACCATTGTTCTCGTCTCCATCACGGATCTCGTGGCTTTACCGCGTCGCAACTTCTCTGTGTCGTTGAACTATGGTTCGAAAACGCTCGTCCTCATATTATCGCGAGGTGCGAGAATAATTCAAAATTCAGAAAGAGCTAGAAGGCGAGAATTCGGTTATGTTCGAGGGTGAGGGAGCGCGATTAGAAAGCGCGAGAGCGTCGGAGTCTCGAGGACTCAAGCGTAGGATTTCGAGGAGAGAGAAATTGGCCTCATGTCAATCTGTGCGTATCGTTCGAACGAGAATATCAACATCCACCTCACGCGACGTTGCATCTCGGGGCGAGTTAATCTTGCGAGACTGCCGCTACTGCAAATAATCCGGTAAGACTGTCGTTCGTGTTCGGTTTGAGACTAGAGTGTATGATAGGGCAAACTCGACGCAATATCGTGAGAACGGCAGTTTTCGGATACGATCCATGAAATCTCAATACGAGAAAACTTTCCACTATTTGAAATGGGGAACTTAAATCATTTATAACAATTGCTATTTCTGCCTTTCTTTCTTGCTTTTTGGTCGTATTTCGTTTTGGTGTCTGATCGCCTCGCATGATATATTTTAAATAATGAAGGGGAGTTATTCGAAAAATATCTACGTTGGCGTCCAGAGGGGCGCGGGGTAGCTACCGTTTAAAGAGGAAAAAGTATCGGTCGCTTAGTCGACTTTCGAGGGAACTCGAAAAGCTAAATTTGAGAATTGAAATGAAAATCCGATTATAAGAGACAATGTGAAATGTAATGGATGAATTTAGAACAAGGTGTGAGTGAATGTTGATTCATATTGAGCCTGTATGAATATCTTGAAAAGCTAAATTTGAGAATTGAAATGAAAATCCGATTATAAGAGACAATGTGAAATGTAATGAATGAATTTAGAACAAGGTGTGAGTGAATGTTGATTCATATTGAGCCTGTATGAATATCTCGAAAAGCTAAATTTGAGAATTGAAATGAAAATCCGATTATAAGAGACAATGTGAAATGTAATGGATGAATTTAGAACAAGGTGTGAGTGAATGTTGATTCATATTGAGCCTGTATGAATATCTGAAGAGAGCGATTGAATATCTCGACATTCTCGGAATGAAACAAAATAATAAAGTCCGCTTCTCTTAACGTAATAACGGTGCTGAGTTCTCGTTTTCGCCTCGAAGTAACCCACTCCCCTCTACCGGTACGCTTACACTGAGCGACGCCGAGCCACCCCGTTTCAAGGTCGTCGTTTTATAAAATTATCACCCGAGATTTTGTTCTCGAGTGGTTGGCGCCCTGACGGATCGACACGAAATGGGTTTGTGACCGTTTCCGGAATATAAGACCTAGGACGAGTGGACGAAGTGAAGAAAATTAGGTCACAATACATTGCGCGAAGTCGTATGTTTCTATTCGTAATTACAAGAGACATAACATCCCTCACATTGTACAACTACAGTCTTTCTTAGGAAATAGCTGTAGTTTTAGCGCAATTCACTAACTTAAGAAGTTAAGTTATTTGAAGCAGTAAGCAATACAAAAATAAAGTATGAGAATTAAACAAATCAATGTATGCATCTTCTTGTTTTGCAGAAAGGCGATGTAATCGACGTGGTCCAAATGAATCGGAGCGGGCTGTGGAAAGGCGTAGTGCACGACAGAATAGGCCACTTCAAGTTCATAAACGTCGAGATACTTAACGAGAGAGTTCCGAGACGGGGCGAACCCGAGCGAACGAAGTGGGGACAAAGATATAGACAGAAGCCGGGATCGGTTCAAGAGCTCTTGCAAAGGATGAATCTTCAGGTGAGAGAACTGAGAAACGATATCTCGTAGGCGGACCTTGACCTCCAAGTTTTGCCATCACCTTATTCCTGAAACCTTATACATGAGCTAATTCCATTACTTGCAATGTACATTCAAATTCACCACTTCGACGCTCTGTTTTCTCGTTATTTTTTAAGTCTTACGTTGCCCCGCTCTTTATTACCCTCCTCGATTTTAACTGGGGTACAGAGTTGAACTTGTCCTTGAGGCATATGCATTATTTGAATCTTACATTGGCTTCTAAGAGCCGGTAACGAGTGGTAAAGAAAGTTTTTTTTTTTTTTTTTTTAAAAAAGAAAGTTGCAAAATTGTCGATAGCCGAATATGTCATAATTATCCTAGGATAATATTAAACATGTTCGGTCGACGAAACTCAAATTGGCATTCTATAAAACACGAAATCGGACAATATCAATCATTTTGCATATAATTAACCGAATAGTTTGTAATCCCGTATAGCAGTTATTTCGGGTGCGGAATTTTCGGATGCGTCAGAATAGTAGCATGACCCAGAATATATAAGTTACTAGTAATTTATAGATTATTCGGAATTTCCGTGGGATATCAGGTCCGAGTTCCTGACCTATACAAAGAGAGTAGAGTAGAGTAGAGTAGAGTAGAGTCATTTTTATTGGTCCTGGGATTAACACCGCCTAAGGACCAGAGCAATACAAAATAGCCGAGATACAATATAAAAAAGCGTGCCAAAAAACAGAGTACAGAGTATAATGCTAAATGAGGCGAAACAAAATTAAAAAAAGAAAAATTAAAAGCGGTAGATTATATAGCAGAAAGAGAGAAAGCAGGGAGTGGGTATCAAAATGGCAGATCCGCAGCTTCCCAGACGTAGGAGGCTCAATTGAAGTCGGATATTCCGTCATCCTGGCAGTCGTCGAAGTCGTCTTCAAGAAGTGAAGTGTTACGGGCATCGAAACACCCAGCGCACTCTGTAGCATCACCGTCAATCCGAGGACGGGCATCAACACCGGCAGCAAGATCGCCGATAGCAGCATCCAGGAGGTGAGGCGAGAATGAAGCGGCCGGTCGGCACGACCCACCCGTGGCAGAACGACCACGAGGGGTACTACGGCCTACCACGCCACTCACACTGGAAACAGCAGTAGAAACAATTACAAGAGCCGGTCGATCCGAAAGATGTGACGACGCTGGGAGAACTGCGCCACGACTCTTCACACCTGACGAACTCGCTGTGACCTCCGGCAGCGAAGAAGCAGCAGGGACAACAGCCGGCGAAATAATCCCGGTGACAGGCCCCTGTGAGGCCCCAGGGATATCTGGAAAAGCGACGGCACCGATACCAGTTACCAGCCGATCAGTGATTATACGGGGCGCCCCATCGCGAAACACAATCCGGAGCCCCTTCTTTCCAGCGAGCGAACGAGCGGCCAACTCCGAACGCAACCGCCGGTAAGCAGCATTTTTTGCGGGGGTGCGGTCGCCACGAACCACAACCCCCGCAAAATCAGCACTTTGTTGAAGGAAGCGTGAGGCTCGAAAAAAAGACAAAACTGCATCCGGTGAAGGCAGAACGACCTTAAGAGGCCGAGGGCCAAACGGGCCAGCCGCAGCAGCGGCGCGAGCAGCACAACCAAGTCGGACCGCGAGGATGTCCGTAGCCGGAACCAGAGGGCACACGACCTCCAGTAAACGCCGCACAATCTTCTTATCTTCAGCTGAAGAGGCCCCCTCGCGAAGTCCAAAGACAATGAAATTTTTATGGCGCTTCTCACGCTCAAGTAGCTCTGAGGCAATGGCGTCGACATCAGAGAGAGAGAGAGAGAGAGAGGCAATAAGATTAATTATAAAGTTAATATTTGTATATCACTGAAAAATAATTACCTTCATGATGCGTTGTAAACAAAACAAACCTTATTGGTACGCAAAAAGATAACAAGTTCACATTAATACTGTTATTTTAAGCCTCTTATTGCATACTTTTCCTCTAGTTGTGCTTAAATTTTCTATATTTATTATGATTATTTTAATCATTATTAGCCTACACCAATCAATATGTACATGAATCTATGTAAAATCAATCTTTCGTTATGAAAACAGTCATGAGCTAAACATAATCAGAATATTTAATTACGGCGAACAGTCATGGCTCAAGCCTAGCCTGGCTCAAAAGCCAGCCAGATACCAAAATTCCACCAAGATCCTGGTTTGAACCGAGAACACTCGAAATTCTGGCCTGGTACGTTACGCCACCGTCGCTCCGGCTAAGATGATCCGCAATCACTAATTCAACTTAAATTTTGACTGTAATATGTGACGTGTGTTTTGTGTGACTGCCGACGTGTATGAACATTGAGTTTTGTCGTATTCGACGATTGGGGTCAATTTTTGAATGTTATTTTTGCGAAGCATATCTCCGGTCTGGGATCGCTATGTTCAAAGCACGCAACACTAAAACAGATTTAAATTTTACTTATTCGAATCTTTTACAAATATGGGCCATGACGGCTTAAGTTTTAATAAATTTAATCAATACATCAAGCAGTCATAATTAGTTTGAGATAGAATCTGTCAATTAAGGCTACGTGATAAATGAATTGAATTTATTAGGCAGCTAAAGTCGATATTTGTAAATGATTTTAATAAGTGAGATTCAAATCATCTCCAGTTTTGCCTACTTCGATTCTAGCGATAACTGTCGTAGACACGAGATGGATATCGCAAACATTTCATCATTGAAAAATTGACCGCAAACGTTAAAAAAGACAAAAATTCATGTTAATGGATGGTCACAGCGTATAGCACACTACAGTTAAACTTTGACGCTAAATCAAAGATTATGAATCGATTGTGCCAGGGCCGTGATAACATAGCTGACAATGCACCAGGCTCCAATTTTGGGTGTTCCCGGATCAAACTCTGATCGTAATAGAATTTTTTTACAATTTTTTTGAGATAAAAATCATCGATTGTGTGTGGAGTCGTGGCGGGTTAGTGAAATTTGAATTTGCTTCAGTTCTGCTCGCCTTAAATCTAGCGATCACTGCCTTCGACTAGAGGTGCATTTCGCAAAAATTTTACCATTTACAAATTCCCCGCAAACGTCTCATACAACAAAAGTTAAGGTTAATATACGATCGCAGCCTATAAGACACTACAGATCCAAATTTATCAATAAATCTAATACAATGATCATAAAATAAATTATTCCTAAATAAAATTTATTTCCAATATTGCAATATGTTATAAGTGTAAAATAAAAATAATTGGCAAATATACACAAATTTCATCTTCTTGGTAAATACACAATGATAAATTACACGATCATTGCACATGTAATCAAAATATTAACAATTTTTTGGTAATGTACTTTAACATTGAATCACAATCTTTTGACGAATATGATATTAATCATGGCGAAAGAAATACAATAAATGAAAATTTAAGATAGGAGGTCGGCTACAGAATGCAGCTATGGAAAAAGAGTGACTCGGTAAAGACTTTGTCGAACTGCACGAAACGTTAATTCACGAGCGATCTATCAAAATTGGCAGAGGTGCGTCGTCTTACTGGCTAATAAAATAATGTGGAAGTTGTTTATAAAGCTACAATCGTAAGAAAACAGTGATGTAGGAGGACAATTTCAGGACAGTATCTGGAAAATTCGACGTGCGGAAAAAATAAACTCAGGCAGAATCTCTCCGAACAAAACCTCCGCGGATAAAATTGAGGAATTAAGGAAAAAATGAAGGAATTGTGAAAAACATTCCGTTGAACAAATTCTTTTGCAGCCAACATTTTTCTTGGATAATATCTCTCGAGATCGCCGAAGTTTCCGTCGCCTACGATTGAACATGTATTCCGTATGATGAAATTTACGTGAAATTGCCCGATTTTTGAATTATTCTAGGGTTTCGTTAACACGATAATAGAAATAACATGACACGCTCCAGTGACTCATGTCTGGGTGTCGTTGCAATAACGAGGCCTATTAAACAATTTGGAAAATTGGATGGATGATGTTCTTATGCATATTAGACGGAAAATGAAGGATACAAAAGAATAGAGGGATACTGCTCGAGTCGGAGATTACTCCAAATTGATGGTTAATTTTATTTGTGGTAGTCAGCTTTTATACTAATTATCGCACTACCAGAAAGATACGGTAATCCGTTCAATCGTGGGTCAATTTTAAACTTGTGCGATCGGTACCCGAGATGTGTTATCGCGAGCCGTTGAGGTTGAGTATCAACGGTCGTGAGGAACGTTAGTAGTGATTGTCGCGTGGGCGGTAAGGCGTTCCATTACAATATGTTTTAAGGGTTGCTGACTCCGAATCTGAACGCATAATTTCGAAATTCAAAATGGTAGATCCAATACGGCGGACCAAAGCGCAAAAAGTCACCTAATTGGGATGAAATTCAATACTCAGGCGTTTTCGGGGTCGCGAGTTACGATTCTGAGTTCGAAATTCCGAAGTTCAAAATGGCGGATATAATATGGAGAATCAAAATGTGAAACATTACATGATCGGGATGAAAATAGGTACTTGGAGGTTGTTGAGATTGCTGATTATGAAAATTACAATAACACGAAAAATTAAAAAATTAAAACTGAGGTAACATCAGCCACATCCTTGTTTGCGTCTCCGGGTTCGGCTGAGAGCAGTCCTTTAGACTTTCAAATGTCACATGAAAAATTTTCGTTATCAGTATATGTTGTGATCAGTTTGCGTCATACAGTATATTCAATATCGTTTATTTGTGAGATTAAGATTCAGGATAAGCAACATGGACAATCATCATATAGTTATTCCTATAATAATTGTCGATTTAGTTCGGTCATTCTGAATTTTATATATTGGTAACAGACTCGGCAACCCCGGAATCACTTTCTTTGCGTTTTTACGCATACACTTTGATTTATGTCGACATTGGCAATCATTTTACGAATTTGGTCTGCTATATTGAAACCGCCTTATTGGATTTCGAAATTCTCCAATTGGAGTAATCGATTTGGTATTAGCAGCCCTCAGAACGTATATGAACCAATTGTTATCAAAATCAATGTTGATTAGACGATTTTGATCCGCGATATTGGATCCGCCATTTCGACTTCCAGAATTTCGAGCTCGGATTCATAATCGGCGACATCGAAAACTACGGAGTATCGAATTTAGTCTCATTTAAGTAACGTTTTGCGTTTTGGTCCATGATATTGGGTCCACTATTCTGACTGTCGAAATTGTCAACTCGGATGCAGAAAAAAATACATATATTGAAACGTTTTCGAATTCCGCGTCTCGGGACCTAAGAAGCGGTAAGCGCGTATATTTCGAATTTCGTTGGTTTTTTGTTTTTGATCCCGGATGGAAAAGGATTGTGTACTGGACCGGAGAGGAGATTAACTGGAGAGAAGGAATAGACCTCAGATATCCATTTAAGCAACAAGGCAGGATTTTTATTTCATCATCGGTTCAAGGTTGTAGGATGAGGTATAGAGGGCGAGTCTACTATGACGAGATAATTCTTATAGGAGATTATCGATTGGAGTTCATGTGGGACGAACCCGAAATATTTGAAGCAAATGACTCTAAAATTCACGTAAAAGAACTGACGTCGTCGCGTGGAACGTCTACCCATGTGGGGTTTTAGAGCCGGGCCGACGTTGGCACGACTACGATCGCCTGAGTTATAAAGTCGGCCCGACTCTGTTCGCCAACGTTGGTGCAGTATCGAATTAACGCTGGGATGATAACATCGGACCAACGTTACGTCTAAGCGTTGGGCCGCAGCTAGGTATCAATGTTGGCCATACGTCAATAGCAACAGCGGCTTTACGTCGACTGCGGTATCGGCCCTACGTCGACTACGGTATCGGCTCTACGTCGACAGCGCTATCGGCCCTACGTCGACTGCGGTATCGGTCCTACATCGATTGTGGTATCGGCTCTACGTCGACAGCGCTATCGGCTCTACGTCGACTGCGCTATCGGCCCTACGTCGACTGTGCTATCGGCCCTACGTCGCTTGCCGTATCAAATCTATGATATTTTGCCACTGTCGGTTTGGCGTCGATTTTACGTCGGGATTATAATATCGGTCCGACGTATATGTATAAATCTCTAAAAACGGGTCTATTTATATAAACAAAGGGAATTAGATACATGGACATTTATTTAGAACTTATGTTATTAACACAATTAAAGTTTACATGTTTACAAACGAATATCTGAGATAAAAAAGAAACATTAGCAATAAAAATAAGAATCAACAACAAATTAACGAATGATAAAGTAACAAATAAAATGAAAAGAACAGAAACGTAAACCGATACTTTCGGCATAGTGTAATCTACGATCTTTGGTTGCTGTAGCCGTAGGAACTTTACCATATAATGTTATATATATGTTATTTGTGCTTCATTGTCTTTCCCCGTTACTTCCTTTGTTTTCGGCCACCACCTCGATCACCGGCTCCAATAAACCAGCGGCTCATTCTGGACGTAAGAGTTTTCGTGGATACAGAATATTTCTCGGTCAAAACAGCTGTTGCGCAACAAAAAAACGAAATCAGTAACAGTATTCACCATTGATGCTTTTTCAAGAAACATTGTGTCACGTACCATCCAAACATTTGAACGTTTGAGTTTCGACGAAACTTTTCTTCTTCGTTCCCCGGATTTCTCGTCCACACGCGCTATATTGTAATTGTACATCTTTGCCGAGCAGATTCGTTAAAATGCTGGACATTGCAGGTGGAAACTCTTTGTTTCCGATCGTGGACTTTGTCATGATACATTCCTGTGAAAAACATGTCAAACATATTCATTATAGATCTAAGGACCTAAGAAACGCATGGAAAACATAGAATATACATAATACATTATTATTATATATTATACATGGCTATTTCGATTTATCGTTTAATACATATTTTATATCAAGTTTACCAAAGATTTCCGCTTCTCTCCATCTGCAGCTACTACTGCATCAAATAATTCAAAATCTTCCACCGTTGTGAAAGGAAGTGCAAATCCCAAAGCCTCAATGTGCTGAGAAATATCTGTGCTCAGTGAGGGAACGCCATTCAGTATCACCGTGTTTTTCACTTCGTCTGCTCGTGCCTGGATGTCGTATAAAATACTTCGTTTTGCTCCGTCGATCTCGCGGAGTGTTCTTTTTTCTGAGAGCTGAATTTGATGAATTACCGTTGCTAACATTTTGTCTGTAAAATCAAAAACATATCAAAAACATATCTCTTTGAATTTCTGTAATGTATAATAATTGTTGTCAAGTAATTTCTATCGAAAATAAAAATAAAAACCTACCCAAATCTATGGTGCCAAGCGAGTGGCCCAGCGCACCGGGGGGCAAAAAAAAAATAACAAAAATGTTAGTTCACCAGAATCGATCAATTATTAATTTTTTATGGCGATATCTTCATTTCGAGATAACGTTACCATGGAGTTATAAGCATACCTGCAACTGTTACTGGTCTCTCAGTGTTGTCGTTGTCATATCTGTCGTCTCCACTTTCCCCCCGTTTAACAGTTTTTTCAGTTAGTTCAGCGGGAGCGTGAGAATCGACCTGTCTATTATTGATTCTACCAAGCTCTTGTACGGTCGCTTTGTCTATAAAAAAAATATCATACACATATTTGCATAGCGACTCTAGGGAACCAAATTACTGATAAATATTTTATTTTGAATTCTTATCATTATATAATCTTAATCAGATTTTTTTTTCAATTTGTTTGTTAATACACCAAAATTACTACATTTTTTAAAACATAAGATAGTCCTTGAAATAGATGTCGGACAAAAGTGAGTTTCAGAGAGAATTGAGAGGCGATTCCGAAAACGTTGCGTATTAATAATTTCAGAATGTTATTAAGAAATCAGTTTTAAAAAAACAAATGTTCACTATATTACCCGGCAACATAACGTTTTTTTTTCCTCAAATGAAAATGATTTGTTCATTGTTCTGCCTACCTATAAATTTGTTTACAGTTTTGAATTCAGTTTAAAAATCGTATTTAAAAATGTTGAAAAATAAAATCACCCATTGCACCTAAGGAATGTCCATACAATTGAGCGAGTAGATTCGCAAATAAAGCTTCTTAAATATTTAAAAATATAATTTTTTAACAGAATTCAAAATTCTGAAAAATTCCTACGTTTTCAAAAAAAAATTCTCTGTAAGAAAAGTTAGATTACCAGATAATTTGTAGAATAACATTTTGGCATTATTATTATGCAAAATTGATTTTGTCAACATCTTTCGTATGATTCACTTTCTCAGATTTTTTTTTTTTTTTGAGCAATACCTAAAATTCTGTATCTTTCATTTCACTGTACTACTTTCATTTGAAAAAATTTGATTAAATTTACTTGTAGCAGCAAAGTCGTTGGGAATCATTGGAGGCAGATTTTGCAACTGAAATTGGCTTTCCCTTGCATTGAAAATTTTCAAATAATTTTGCTGCTTCTCTGTTTCCACTGGTGCTGGAATATCTTCACTGGTGCTGAGAACAACATCATCAGTAAAAAACTTCTTCAGAAGGCGTAGTCCTTTCTCATAGTTCACTAAACAGAAGAATTTATTGTTCGAGGACTTATTAACTATGATTGTGATAAAGATAGACATTATTATATATATTAAATTAGGCATGAAATGCTTCTTTGTACCTGCTTCTTTTAAGATATCGATTTTGCTTCCTGTCCACAATCGATCTCTGCACTTTGAGATCTTAGTCCAATGATCAACCTTTGGCCAGTCTTTTTTTGGCGGATAGTAGCAAATCCACTGATCGTCGATGCGTTCTAGCCACTCACGAGGGACCACCTCAATGGATTTTCCATTGACCGTTTTCTCGTCAACGAACTCAACGACGACGTGGGTTACGTGATCTTTGAATAAACTTGAAAGCCCAAAGTAATAGTGAATCACATGACATTTACTCTGTGAATTTGAGGTTAATACCAGTGTTCTCGGCACCCAGCACGTACAGTACATAAAAATGAATTCTCCTTACCTGTGTGATTGAGACTCCATGTCGTCAGACGTCGAGCTGTCCATTATTACCGGAAATATTGACTATCCGTAAATAAATCAAGATATAGAACACGTACGTTATGCACTGGCTGGTTGATGCACGCGAAAGGACGCTTCGCCGGCCGGTGATTTACCGCGCGTCTGCACGCCGCGTCGATTCAACGGAGGAAGCGCCCTCTCGCGCGAGCGCCTCCAATCAACGCGTGGAAATTCAGGTTGACGCAAAATAAAATCATGTGATTTCTAAGTATGCGTCGGGAAATTTCTATTTTATTTAAACACCACGATAACACTTCGATGTCTGGCTTTTAATGAAGAAGAGTGACTGCATATCGTTTTTTATCAACTTTAAAAAATATGCATTTTTTGTTGAAGTCAGACCCGAGACGTTCTTCCAACGTGTTCACTCGTTTTCCTAATTTGAATATTCCAAAAGCCGACGATCTCTGCGGATATTTGAACGCGTCGCCTTCAATATTTATCATATGACCTTCGATGAAAAGGTTCCGTGCTTGAATTCCAGTTTTCTTCGTAATAGATAACTTCGTTATTCTAATAATACTACCATCTTTCAAAAGAGCGACATTATTCGGCCGGGATGAGCTAAGGACGACTCCTTTAATCTCAATCTTCTGAATCGTTGTTCGAAGTTCTTCGCTATTTTTCGCTAATTTAAAGCTGCCAATCATACTGCGAGGCTGCATAATATAATCTGGTAATGCGTCTGCTTCGGCTAGACGATTTACAACCTGTACCACTGGATTCTTCGGACAACGGACCATTTTTTTAATTTTTCCCAATTCGTTTTCAAACGGAAAGGCCGAGAAGTTACTCAACGGCGCTTGCATGTAAGTTACATCATCCGCAATATGGATCAAATTATGAAAATTCATCGTTTGACACTCAGGACCATAGTACGTTGGCATTAAACGAAAAAAGGTCCTCAATAATTCTTTTGCATAAGACGTATACATAGTAGCATTTTCTGCGCTATTCAGTATCCTGCACGCTACAAACAGTAGTAAAAAATGCTTATATCGTTCTGGTGACAAGATGTCCTGTAGTACGATACCACCACAATAAAACAGAAAAAAACGAAACTGTGTAGCTTTCCAATTAATCCAATCTTCAAGATCTAATTCTTTACGTTGGAACTCACAAGGTACCAGAGATGTTATTGCTTCCATTATCTCTCTTAGAAGTATTCGCTTTGATCGCTGAACACGAGCTACGCTTTTACCTTTGTTTTTGTTGTTGTCACCAAACCACTTCTCGAAAAGAGAGCGCATTACACCAATGCACAATAAGTGCATGTAATCGAGTACAACACCGCTTATGATATCGAACTTTGGTAACTGTAGTAACGGCGAGGATTCGTTTTGATGATGATGAGTTTCTTGATTCTGATTTTTAAACGATTCGTGAGTGCGAAGAGCAGCGTCCATTTCGGGATAAATTCGTTTGTTTTTTCCTATTGTGAGTCCTCTTGTTTCACATCGCTCACAACCATAAAATGCATTGTGAGCTTTGACCGATTTGATGAACGCTCTTGCAGGTGTGTCACACACAAATGCGAGTATTTCAAAGGCGTATTGCACCGATCCTATAACAATCCCATTATTTATCAATTGCACAGCCTCCTGTACAAAATCATGCAAAAAATCTACAATCGAGGCTGGCTTCGAATCTCCATAATATAGAGCAACAATGGCAGGAATACAGCGATAATTTTCATCAAAAACTTGAATCAATATCGGCCAAAATTGTTTTCTGGAACTGTTAAATACGGGTATTCCGTCTGTGTTGACAAGAATTTTGATGATATCCGATTTATAAATTCGGGGATCCACTCTTTTCTTAAGTGCTTCTTCGATTCCTATGAAGATAAAGCTACCTTCGACACCTCGTTTTGAGAGCATAGGTTGCTTCGGCCGTGCGTGGGCGGTTTCTAATAGGGTTTCCGCTGTACGTGGGAGGTCCACATGACCTTCACTTCTCAAAACGACTAATAGCTCAGAAATGCACTTATTAGTCAACGTAGCATTATTCATTAGCGCCCAATGTCGTAACTTATCACCGATAGTTTGCGGTGTACAAATTCTTACTGCCTCAACTTCCACGCTAGCGAATTGACCTTTTCCGCAATCTGTCGTCGACTCTAAGCTAGAACTTTCCCTTGAAAATTCTTGAGTTTCTGGAAGACTTGTTAGCAATGCCAGACCCTCATTTTGCTTGACATTTATCCGAACACTCTGATGCAAACTAGCTGCAATCGTATCTGTAGCTTCCGATTTACAGCTGTCAGAGGTTAGGTGATGCTCAAGAGTCTCGATTTCGCCTTCCATATTATTGAGACGACGATATTTTTTCACGCGGCTATATGACGTTTTTGTGGTATTCGCCATTATTTAACTGGATCGCGCGAACGGCCAAACGATCTCTAATAATTTTTGCACTCACTGAAAAGACTTCAACACCGACCTGTCGCGTACATTGTGACCCAACGCTACTATGAAAAAACAATGGTGACAATGTAGCGCGTCGCGGAAACAGAGTCGGCTGCTTCATAGAACTGAACGCCGTGCCAACATACGAGCTGATGTTGAGCCGATGCTCAAACAGTACTACCACACCGTCGAGTACCATCGTCTATTGTCGACCTGCTGCCGACTTACGGCCGATCATTGGTTGTGCTCTTGGTCTCCAAGCGCTGGCCAACTCCGCTCCGGCGGTGACTAGCCAGCGTTGGCTAAATTACGGTAGCCAGAGTTGCACGAGCTGCAGACTCTATCGTTAATGCGACGTTCGAACCAAAGTTGGGATAACGCTGGGCAAGAGTCACGCCCCGATCGTCGGTTGATGATCGGCTGCCAGCTCCGACGAAGCGTCGGCTGGACTTTGGGTCTGCAAGCGGTGGCCAACTACACACGAGCGGCGATTGGCCGGTGTTGGCGGAATTGTGGTAACTAGCGTTGCGCCAGCGGCAGAGCCTAACGCTGGGCAGATGATCGAACTAGAGTATGGACAACGTTGGGCTATAGTCGTGTTCCGATCGTTGGCTCTTGATTCGACGCCGCCTGCCAGCGAAGCATATTTCGAACGTTTCGCCGACTCTGGGTCATCATCGAGCTCCGATTGTTGGCTACCGACGAGTTGCCTCAAATCAGCCAATCGTCGGCCGTACTCGTAACGTTGGCTAACCCCACATGGGTACGCTCATAGGCAAAGGAATTTAATCGTCGCGTACTAGCTCTGGCAGCACACGAAAGATAGGAACAATAGTTCAATTCTAAGCGGATTAGTGCCCTAATAACACAAAAATAAGGTTGACTCGATTGTTCACGTGAGTGGACTGACGTCGTCGCGTGGAGCGTTTACGCTCATGGGCAACGAATTTAATAGACATAGTGAACATACCCAGTTTCATCATAGGAATGTAGACAGAGCTTGGAATTGTTTTTGTATAGGTCCACACGCTCGTTAGGTGTTCTGTAGCGATCTTGTATTTCACCTCTTAGAGAAAAGCGAGAGATTTTAAATACCAATTAAGAGATTTGAGAATATTCCTCAAATAGTTGTTTGCTTTATAAATCTCGCGCAATGAGATTACTTGGTGTCACGAGTTGGGCTACCTCCAGTTCTTTAATAGAAGCGACACGAAGTAATTTGATTGATGATTCTTAGGACAATTCGAGTATTCTAGAGAAAATTTAAATCAAATCGATCCCTTTAAAGCTTTTCTCGAGACAGACAAAAGGTCAGATAATTAACGTCGCGCTCGGCAGTTTCTATAGCCCTAATCTCGTTAGACCGAAAAATTTCGCCTTCGAGTTAACGTTCAATTATATTTGAAAATTATACACACGTGAGTGTGTCGTATAGTATAGCTGAAATCTGCATGACGCGGACAGGGATTGGTGCGATACCAGGGCCTGCGCGCATAACGGGTGTTGGAGTATGTTTACTTTTTTTCTCTATAGGCGCCGAGCGAGACTCAGACTCTATAGCGAAACGTCGCGCGGACCGAAATATAATCTGCTCGAGTTGATCGAGGATTATTTCCAGGAACGCTCGCGAAGATGAGGAAAAGGAAGGATGGATATACCGGGGACGTCGCAATGACGTGGCCGGTATTTCATATAGCGGAGTAGCAGAGAGACTGTAAGGGTCGTTGCGATAACGAGGCTTACAGGAGTTGTGGAGACTTGCGGTTTTTTGGTAATACTAAAGAAAAATAGGGGTCAATGCAATATTGAGGCCTATTTTAATTTTACAATGGGAGATCGGGGTGTTAGGGGTCGATGCAATATCGAGGCCTACAGGAGTGTCTTTAGGCGGATTCAGGTAGGACGAAATAACGAACAGAAAAGATAGAGATAGATAAGAAGGATACTGCAAGGGTTAGCGCAATGCTACGGCTTACAGGAGTTGGGCGTGCTCACGGGAAAAACCAATTGAGTAGGGCGATACCACGGCAATTGGGTGAGATGGGCTGGCTCAAGAAGATTTTAACAAGAGTCAGAGCAATTCTGCGGCTTGTTAAAATCAGGAATATTTAGAATTTAAAGGGTACTTTCAGGTGTGAAAGATAGTGGTAAAGTGAACCACGACTACTGCGAGTGGCTGGCTTTTATATGAGTTGCCTCCCTACCAGAGAGACACGGTTGTCCGTTTGATCGCCGATTTATTTTGAATTCGTGTGAGGTGTCCTCGAAATGTGTTGTCGCGAACCGTCGGTTTAAAGTATCGACGGTCGCGAGGAACGTTATTTGAGAGTTTCTCGGGGGGGGGGTATGGCGTTCCGTTACAATATATATACCAAGTTTCATGTAAATCGGATAAAAACTGTTGGAAATAATGAATTTTTATTTTTTAAATTTAATTTTATTGTTGTTTGTTTGTCAACTTTAACAAATTCGTTAAAAAATTCAAATAACAAATTGTATTCTTGAATTCTCCAACATGTTACTAAAGTAAATACACAACAAAAAAAAACATGACAATCGAGAAAGATCATAGTGAAATATGTGAAAAATGATAATAATCTAGGTGGAATGTTAAACAGCCCGCTGTGCATCAAAGGGTTAACTTCATTCGCAATAGGATTCGATAAGACGACTAGAACTTAATTTTGTATCTCAGGGATACGGTTTGTAAATGTTAAGACCGGTCTTATCTTTCTATAGAATGTACGAGACCGGTTATCTCGCCACAAGCTAAGTGGTTGTAAATTTCCAAATAATAATCTGAGGGCTTCATATAGTTTATGACGTATGTAGATCTGTCATTCTCTTGTAATTCGCGTGCTGCATTAAAAATAATTTTCTTTGCGATTATTAACCGACGAGAAAAATGTTTTTGCTCACTTGTTACTGTATGATGGAACTCTATGTTTTCATGTGAAGGTGCCATTTCACTGGTATTTGCGAAGTCCGATGTTCATCCAGCGTTGATTTATAGTCCTCGTACAGTCCTGGTGTCGTTTGATGACCCCAAGTTCTCAGCAAGTTGAGTCGGCTATCCCAAACTTAGCATCAACTGTGATGTCGAAGGTATAATTTATTATTAATCCATGCACTTGAAGTAACCAAGTCGGTTACAGAACAAGCTGATGGGAATAAAAAGACTCGTTAAACACTTTGTCGAACTGCACGAAACATTCCTTAACGAGGGATCTTAGTTACATTAAAATGGGTAGAGGTTCGTCGATTTACTTGCTAACGAAATAACGCAAGAGGTGTCTATAAAACTACAATCGTGGAAAAATGGTGATGGTGCGGGAGAGTTTTGGGAGAGTGTCTTCAAAATTCTAATGAGGGTAGGCATACATGTGTCGGAATTACAAGAATGCAGTCAGCGGCTTGATGGCAATGTAATTCTGGGAAAGAGGCAATAGAAAGGACTTTCAAGAAAGAAATTTTCGGAAGTCACGCATAGGATGGGTGAGAATGCATTGGAATGCAGGAAGTAATAGCTGAATTATGCGAAAGGTCGGGAACATGGGGTTAAATGTAGAGCCTAGAATACGTAAAAAGCGAAGAGCTACGGATAAAAAATATAAGATGGATACGATCTCGTAGGGGATCAATTAACTATTTTTAGTTCGTTACGGTCGAGTCAGACCGCCAGTGGAATTACCTCCCTTGAATCCATATTTATTTATTTAGTGTGGCTCCGAACTCCTCATTTATAGAAATACGAATTCTGTCAGATGGTTTCAAGTTTATCGTAAGAATTTAATTTGATCCCGACTTGTTTGAAGTTTCGGCATTTTACGTGGAAACTCGATAATGTTAATACAATATAGCAACTTTCTTTGTGAATTTCTGTTCAACGAAATTTATAATTAAATGATCAGAAAATGATACTTCAAAACAACTTGTGTCGAGTTTTGTAAATCAATGATGTAGTAGTTTTCGAGATCCTACCAACGATTACAAACCTTCATGCATCTCTCTTTCAAACGGTGAATTTATTTCTCTGGGTCATTACCTGCGATATTTATTGTCAGTCGTTCTCCTGTTGCCTTCCCGCATATTTCCCATGAATATACTTAACTACGGTGTATAATGAGTCTGCTTATGAAATATGCGCTTATGTCAATTGTAGGAGCATATACCGGTATTCGTTCTGAATGGGTATGAGGATCTGGAACTCTTCAGGGAGCTCGAACCAGCGGACCTCGATTTTCTTCGTATTCATCAGCCGGAGCATCGAGCCAAAATTCTCACGGCCGTACAACTTCTACACGAATTGCAGTGTGAGTACACACTCTTAGCAGGGACGAGTCATTCAAAGAAGTATTTTAAAAAATTAAAAAGACACCGCTGCCACTCAGCGAAAAAAAAAATTAGTTGAAAAGTTCTACTTTGAAATTTTTTAATCTATGAATGGCGCTTCGTTATAAATCAAAATCATTTATCACTTTTGGCTTCTTTAAGAAGCTTTGTTTTGTCATTCATTAGTTTGGTTTGTGAATCGACTCAATCGATCGCTCAATCGGTCAATCGAACAAATTCACGCCACATATAATCTACCACCTTTTTAAAAAAACTTTTTGTTATGTGGCGTTGAATTGCAAAGTAAGAACCTATATTTGGTCCAAATTTCACCTCGATATGCCAATATTTACGGACTTTGGAGCAAAAACAAATTTTTTTTGGAAAAATGTTAAATGACATAAAATTTGAACGGCCCGATGGATTGACACCAAATTCAATACCAAACGTTTTTCAATGATTAACAATGTTTGCTGTGAATTTAAGATTGATATCTCAACAAATTTAAAAGTTAGAGAGCGTACAGAGGATTTCGAAAAAATTTCAAATCGCATAAAATTTAAATCACTGTACCGTCTTTCCCCACATTTAAAACCGATCTTTGGACCACGATAGTTCAACTTTTAGCCAGAAATCTCAAAAAATATGAGAATTAGCGAGCATACAGAGAATTTCGGAAAAATTCAAAATGCTGTAAAAAACAAACGACTGTATAGATTTTATTATAAATTGATCCAATTAAGGGAATTCAACCGTGCAACATGTGGTAAAAATTTTAGTTTGATATCTTAAACGGTTTTTGAGTTGTAAAGGAATAATGATCTGTACACACACACACACACACACACACACACACACACACACACACACACACACATACGGACAGACATTTTTTCTAAATGTATTGTCTCGATGTTTTGGAACATTCTGAACACACTCACATGAAAAAATTATAACATTTTTTTTTTAGTATCACAAAGCTTCCTGAGGAAGCAAAACCTGATTTTTTCTAGTATTCAAAATGGTGTAAAATCTGAACGACTATATCGGTCATCACCAATTTTTGTACGTTGCAGCAGAGCAAAATTATTTTTTTATCAAAATTCGAAATTCTATAAAATCCGAACCGCTTTCCCGGTTTTGTCGGAATTCAATACCAAACAGCATCTAACGTGTCTTTAGTTATGAAGAACTATTTAGCCTAATCGTCAAATTTTTACGCAAGTTAGAGAGTATACGACATTTTTCCAAAAAATTAACAAATCTTTATAATCAGTATACATAGATATGTCTTCTTAAAAATTATAGTAATTAAACTACACTACTTGCATCCTACATTTTAGGCGTGCCATTCGATTCGCGAGTTATGGACGATTTAATTTTTGGTTCCGGGAACACACATACATACACGTATACACACATACATTTTCAAAATCATTTTTCTCGACGTTTTCGGTGATTTTGAGCATGTTGACATAAAAATCTCGAAAATAAATCTTCATGAACATAATGCTTGCTCTATCAGGAAGCAAAATGATTCTCTCCCTTCGAAATGACTCCGAAGGTTTCTTGTAAATCTACGAACTGATTGTTTTCCACTCTGCCCCTGATCAAGAGAATACTTCTATAAAGATTGGCCTTTGCTAGGTCTCATTTACTTTGCAATTATACCGAGCACTATTCAGAACGAGAATTATTTGTAAGGCCAGACTTCGAACGGTTAAAGTTATTATGACATTTTATTTATTTATAATTCTGCTTTAAGTACCCTTAAAAAAATTCTCCACTCGAATAAAGTGCCGTGTAACAGGGAAGAGAATGAGATATAGACGAAAACCCTGAATCTGATTTCGCGCCCTAAATAAATCGTTCAAATAAATTTATCCTGGAGGGAGAAGAGGGAATTATTTTTAAAATATTACTCCGGTGAGGAAAATAATAGTCCTTATAATTGAAATTTACACTTTTTTCACTGAATTGTGCCATTTAATCGACGATCTACAATTTCATCAAAACGTACCGCATATTTTGAACAACGCCTCACATTATGATGTCATTTAATAGCGATGAGTAAATAAATTTCGTATTCGTATTTCCAAACAGCTGGAAGCGAGGGCGACCTGGCCTCGAGTTCAGAAGGCGATGAGATTAGCCGACTGGCACTGACATCCGGCCAGACTTCCGGTCACTGTTCGCCCTTCAGCAGACGGCAGTTCCCAAGAGATTCAGGCTGCTACGACGCTCACAAAAATTCAACGAGACGAACCCTGAGCCCCGAACATAGTGCGAAATTGTTACGGGAAAACAATCTTGATTCAACGATGCCAGTGAAGTGCTCAACTAGCATCGAGAGTACAACTCTCGGTGAGATCAAAGACGATTTTCATCGAAACATACCGATAACAGGAGGTGGTGTTACGAGGGACTGTCAGACCATTGACAAATTGTCACAACAAGTGCGAGGGAATGCACCGGGAAACGTTAGATTTATTGCGAAGCGAGGCAACTTTGGAGAGACTGTGGTTATCGGGGACGAAGCGGTGGCCCCCAAACTTCTGCCTATTGGCTCTAAGTATGGGCTCGGCGGCTGTGGCGACCTTGGAATAGGCCTTGACAGTACCGGAGTTTCCACGCCGGCTGGTCTTGGGCAGCGTGGATATCTCAGCGAAAAATCTAGTGATTCCGGGGTCAGTTCTTCTAGTCTCAGCTCGGCACCTCCACCGAAAGACAAAGCCCTCAGTGGTACCATCGGTCACATCGCCCAGGCAACCGCGACAACGGCCAATGTTACCGTCGCTTCTGGTGATTCACCGACGAAAAACTTTAGTAATATTACTCGCGGGTCTCCAACTTTGCAAACTTCAGCGTGCAAAAATACCAATGAAGCCAACACCTACCAGTAATTCTCGGTGGAACGATGACTAGGTTTATTTATACAGTGATAAGGCTCTGTTATTATTGTACTCATCCTGAGGAGAAACGCAAAGATTGCTTAATAACCGATGAGCGCGACGCGGTACTAGTCCCAGCGAGCACGAGAGAGCGACATCTCTTATGAAAATTTCGCGAGAATACGACGTAAGATAGGTAAGAGATATGTGATACAGCAGATGAGCGTACGAGCTACATAGGACGAAAGTAGTTAAAGAAACTCGAACTCGAAAGTCGACCCGAAGACCGCCGATTTACAAGTTTTAGTATAGGGAACAGGGTTCAAATCGGACGAGTTAGTTACCCACAAAATGGAGCGCAGAAATTGAAGAAATGGATACACTATTCGCCTTAAATATCTCGTTACTGATGTCATAAGAAACAATCAATCTTAACCCAATTGGTGGGGGGGACAAGGGTGTTCCCCTCGATTAATAATTTTTACCTATCGCGACTTAACTTTTTTCTGTTCTCTAATATATCATTTGAAAACTGGCAATGCCAGATGAGAACTGGAACTCGAAATCATTATTCCACTTGAATTTCCTAACGAGTGCACGATTGAGATTTTACAAAATTGACATATCTATCGTTACTCAGGGTGAAAAGCAGACCTGTATGGAAAATAAAAATAAACACCGAAAATGATGTTTCTTCGAGAAAGCGAGTCGAGCCGTTTGTCCATATATTTTTACAGCTCGAGAAAATTGGCATGAAGGTTTTGTGAGAATTATTAAGAACGTACAGCTAACGAAATATTTCAAGAGCGCCAAATAAAAGAAAATTCTTGTATAAGTTGCATTGCATTGAAAAAATATTATTACAATCATTCGATTGAAATTTGATTAACGGGGTATATTTCTTCCAATAAGAGACATTATTTTCTTGACCATTTCAATTCGATTATTTTAAGAATCTTTCGTGTAGAGATATTCAATCAAAAATATTATTCGATTCGAATGTGAGTTCTGCAAGACAAAAAAAAGAGAGCAACCGAAACGCGGTGTCAAGGATATTGATTTGAAATAATTGTATTGCCGATATGTTGTTATAGAATTTCTCCTAAAGTAGTTTAGGAAAATTTGAGACTAATTCGATGTTTATGTCCTTAATATCATAATGATGTTGAAAGTATTTGCAGATACCGTTCTGTTTTCTAAATACCGAAATACCATCGTCTTGAAATATTTGGTTTGAAATGAATACACAATACATTCTTGAACTTTGCACAATGTTTATTAAGTCTAATGCACACCGAGAAAAATTCAAACTATCTGACAGCAAATTTGTCTACGACAGCACGCAATAAATGAATTGAGGCCACCAACGATATGGTATCCGTGCACATATGACAAGACTTTATCAGCCAAACGTTCTTGGCAATAAGTACTTAGGTAGAAAATAAAATACGATGTAATTGTATATTATGAATGAATAAGTAATGCTTGGTGGCGAATGAGAAAAAACTCTGTTTCACCGAGTATGTTCGACAATCTTTGGCATCGTGCCTAACGCTTGTTCAAGCATCACTTCACTCGCGTTCGTCGCTCGATGGCCTAATGTAAATATGTAAGTTAATACTCACGTTAAGAAAGAAGAAAACGTTGAAAGTTATAATTAAAGGATATGGTAGTGGTTGTAAATACGTAAATGGCCCTATAGAGCTAAGAATGTTTTCTATTGGACTTAACTTTGCCAAAACTAAAGACTACCATACTACCCTACGTAAATATATAAGAGTTTTTAAAAATTCAATCGAAGGGTATGGAAGAAACAAGAGTGGTTAAAATGACACACATGACATTTAAAAAAATCCAATCGATCGGTATGGAAGAATCAAGGGTGGTTAAAATGACAAATATGAAAGAAGATAACCTCGTAGATAGGTAACTACATGACTATATGAGTGAGTACAAGAATGTTGGATTTTATGTACATCTCTGTAAAAAAAAGTAGATATCGATAGTGAAAGTGACCCCGGTGGACGAACAAAAATACAAACAATATTCACCATCGAATTTCTGGTGGAGTGCACTTTTGCTCGCGTACATGCGCTAGAATGACACGAACTTGATGAAAGTCGTGTTTTCATCTCATTCTTAAAAAATTAAGTAAATAGATAAATAAAAATATATTTCCATTAATTAACGTTGCATGTTCACTTTTTCCATCATTATCTACGTCCGTAGACAGACAGTAGCGCGAAACATGCTTTTCAAAGTTAAAAAACGAGTATGCGATGTTGCGTGGATAAAATGGGACGTCGAAACGGTGAGAGAAAACAAGAGTAATTAAAAATTCGCCGTTGCTACAAAATAGATTATCCGTTCCATCAACATTTAGATTAAGTGTTTAGCGATCGAGGTAACATGTTAATTAGTTACGAGTTTATGGGAGGATCCATTCAAAAAAAGAATAGACAGGATAGTAATTTTATTAGCTCGGAAAAACACAATTGCGCATTCGATGTAAAATTGAGTTGATTCTGAGTAGACCCAAGCGAACGCCATAACCGTCGTTACGTCGTTTATCATGTTTGACAGAATTTTTTTTCAATATGGAAGAACATCGTGTTTACGTCGAGAATCTTTTCAATAAGAAATAAACCGATTCGCTGAACACGAATGAACGAAGATGCTATGAAGAATGAAAAGCCTCTTGAAGAATTTTTGATCGACTTATTGTTTAAATCAAGAAGAAATGAGAGAAATAACGACATTGATGCTCACGATGTACGTGCAGCGAAGTTCACATACTGAAAACAATTACAGCGGTCTAGTCCACTATCATCGCACGTTTCACGAAATTATTGTAAATAAAGGAAAATAAAAAACACACATACATACACATACACACACACAAACATTTCAAGCAACTCTCATCCAGCGTCCAAAATGCTGAAACATTTTGTAAAAATCATTTTCCATTTATTCATTCATTGCGGCACTAATGGTCACAATAATCATAATTTCTCATTTTTTGTATTGTTTCGACGATAAATGTTAATTTATTCCCTGTGAACCGATAGAAATAAACGACGAGAGAATCAAAGAATTATGCTGTCTATGTGAGTACTTTTTAATACCTCAACCCCATATTATTTTTATAATTCATTTAACTGTAATCAATTTGATTTATTTCCTGAGTATTCCACATAATTGGTCGTCATGAGTATTTGTATAAAAAACGAAACTGCAATACCCGGAATACTAGCCCGTTGTCTTTTTAAGGATACCATGTAACGCATCAGTTAGCACAAAGTTTTAATTGTATCATTTGTATTTCAAAGCAATAAAGGCTCTTAGTACATCGACTTTAGGATATCACCATAATCGAGAGACGCGATAGTATCTTGAGACAAGTACATTACCGCTCGTTTTTAGGAAACGACGAAACGCTACCGCAATATCTCTTTCTCGAAAAAACTGAAAAAATATCAAGTCGCGAGATACTAATATTTTTCCAATTTTTCACTCAATTTCATCTTGGGAATGATTCATTGTATTGAGGTCTCTGAATAATCAAAATTTGCGGAATGTCATGATCTGCAAGAAAAAAAAAATTAACTGAAATCCAACTGAAATTCTAAACCCAAATTTTACAACATAATTATCGAAAATAATTTTTTTTTTTTCGGCGGCGCCACGGTTCAATTTAAGCCGTAATTTTTTGTCGAATTCTGTATGTGACTTAAAACTTTTTTCAATTTATATATTGAACAGTCAATAAGCCATACATTATTGAATCCTCATAAGAAGCCCGTTAGCGCAGCGGCAGAGCTCCTGACTGGTAAGCATGAGGTCGTTAGTTCGATCCGAGGTGAATTGTTCTTTATTTTTAATATTAAAAAATTTATGCTGTACCCGAACGATAAAAAAAATAAACATTAATTTTTATTTTATTTGATACATTTTTTTAATGTTCAGGAAACAATAGCATAAGAGACATATGAGTCTCACCCCAGCTAACTATTACCGCCAAGGAACTGCCCATCCGTCTGAGTAGCATGTGCACTATGGCGACCCCCACTCCTACCCCCGCTTTATTTTACCACTTCGCGAACTGAAGTGGGTGTGAAAGAGGGGGGTAGGAGTGGGGAGAAGTGCGTTGTGTTGCCATAGCGCATAGCCTTCTTTACATTTATTGTGTAACGTGGTGTTTTTTCTGCACACCCCGTTACTGATGCTGTCGAAAATCGTAGGTTAAGATCTGGCACACCGTCCGCTGTCGAGCTCTCTCCAGGGCAACGAATTAGAATTAAGTTAGTTTAAGAAACAATTTTGTGTCGTATTTGTGTGCTTGTGTGTTAGTTATAAGGAAGATTTTGTAAGGTCCGACCTCACTGGGTTCTCAACGTCTCGACCATCGTTGGAATGAGCCTGAGGGGTCTGCGTCTTCGTTCGCTGGCGACCTGCTGTCCTGTGTTCCCAGGGACAGCATTAGCTCCGCAGGACGTGAGGAACCTGCGGGGTGGTATTAGTCCTCACCTTCACGAGGAGTGGACGCCGAGTGGAAGTTGGATTGTTCGGCGAGATCGTCCACCTCGTCAACGAATCCACAAATTTGAGGCAGAGGGCAGCGGACGGCTGGAAGCTTACCACCGTCGCCCCCGCCCTGCCCGCTTAGAGCTACGGACCTCCACCATTTAACCGCCAACTTGAGGAAAGATGAGGTACCCGATGCTTCGTGAGAAATCTCCTAAATGCCCCGGAGCAGCCTGGATTCTCTCTAGGTCCAAGGACGCTATGATGCCCCCGTACCAGATCCATCCCGCGGCGCTCTCGAGCCGTGAGGCGGCACCTCCACCATCTGAGATGCCCACGGGATCTGCGGAAGAGCAGCGTTGGCCGGTACACGGTTTTCACCGCACCGCAGGCTGAGGCGGGGCCACGTAAGGTTGTCGGAAGATTCGTAAATTCCCGAAGAGCGAAAAGCCTCATGAAGGAGGAGGGATCACACCAAAATCTTTATAGTGATCCGTTATCAGTTGCACATAAGGAGCTGAGAAAATTTATTCCGCTGTCGGGTGTGGAGAACTCCACAACATTTTATTTAGTTAGAGTCAGCGTAACGAAGAGCAGAAATGAGCGACGACTTTTGATGAGGAAGGGAGACGATCGGCACGCATCGTTAAATTTCGGCAATCGAGGGCCGAAAGTGGGGATTAGTTGTCCGAGTTGTCGCAAGACAAAGGACCATCGAGGACTCTCTTCGCGATTACCTGTGATCGACAACAGACGTGTCGTGGTGCTTTCCGAAATTCAGAGGATCGGGGTCAGCTACCAGACTTCCTGGAGAGGATTGGGAAGAGTATCGAGGAACAGAACCAGTGAGGGCCGTGAGTACCCGTATCCTGGGATTTATTCCGTCGTTTGCGGAACTGCGATTGAAAAAGTACAATTTATAGGATTTAATAAAATTTACGTTATTACCGAGTGAGATACTCGCGTAGTTTAAGGCCCTGGAAGAGAGGCAGGAGTCGCGAAGGTGCTACTTGTCTCGTTTTGTCTTGTGTGCTGTCTAGAATTTGTGTTGAATATTTATTGATGAGAATTACGTTAGAGATTTCCCGAGGTTGCCGTGCTGTCGTACCGGACTCAGTCTCCTTGGAGCATACCGGTGTTTTAGTATTGCCGTCCTAAGCCGGATTTCGGGAAACTAAAGTTACGAAAAGAATTGAGTTTTCGTACGAACTATCTTAAGTTGAGAGTTGAGCGGCGAGACAAGTATTAGTCAGATCGTTATTCGCGCTGTCGCATTATGAGATTATTCCTACGAGAGCTACGCGACTGTAATTTTAAGTCCCAGCCGATTCTTTAGAGAAGAGAGCGATCGTGAGTCTTGCCGTAGGATTAGTTAGCGTTTGTCCGTTTTATTTACTTATTTATTTTCCGATAAAGAGTCGAGCCGATCTGTGCACTGTCGACCTTAGTGGCGACTATTACGAAAAATTATTATCGAAAAATTCTCTAGTTGTGTTTTAGTTGTTTTCATTAATAATAATTATCCTGCGATTCATTTACGTTGTCGAGAAGTAAGTGGAATCTCTCAAGAGTGTGAGAGCCCGAATTTAATTGTCGGTTTATCGCTGTCATTGTGCCGGAATAGCGTCCCTTATTGCTTGCGACATATTATTTTTTTTGTTACTACGAGAATTCGAAACTTTCACTTGTCAATATTATAATTCTTTATTTTTCTGTTTTCAAAATTCACCTTTTATTATTCACCATTTCCAATAGTAAATAAAACTTCTAATTTGTTAATTGAATGATTGTGTTCTGACCATTAATGTGTGCGTGTCGGCCCCGCCCCTCTACCGTAAGTTCCTGAGCTAGCGGCTAATGACCGTCGTTTTTCCTGCGCTGTCGAATTTAGCTAGTGGCCGAGTCAAATCGGTGAAATTTCGTTAGGGCCGTCTCGTGGCGGCTGGCGCCCGGGGAGACAGTCGCGGAAAACAGGACGAAGGTGCCGGAGAATTATTTTCTCGGTTACAATTGATAATATACACAATTTTACATTATTATAATTTCTACAGTAGTGATTTAATTATAACAATAAGGTGGTGGCGCGTGATGAGATTCCAGATTTAAGAAACTCGTAGGCCGTTGGTGGTGTATTCCATATACCCGAACATCTCAATGTTCTGCAACTTCTGTATTCGTTTCTTGTGTATTTCGAAAGCGATATGATTAAGATATAAAATTCCGCTCGAGCACAACAATCTTATTGACTTTCATCATTATCTATATCTTCTATCATCATGTCATCATTAAAATAAATAAGCACGAGTAGGTCGTTCACCCCCTGAAGATAAATAATGGAAATTCAAAGTATCAATTTTGAATTTTTACTGAAAATATACATTTTGGATTTACAAATGCGGATGAATTGCGAGGATAGAGAATCTATGCAACAAATAAAGTATTCTTGTGTTATAGTCAGATTAACCCCTTAATAATGCTCTTCGTCAATCTGAAAGGGTAAATCATTTCATCTTTCGTCGCCATCCTTCATGTTGGGCAAGTTTCATTGAAGTTATTTGGCGAATTGTTAATAGATCCGAAAAGCGATCGAATTGAGTAGACGGCTTACCCCCGTAATTACCGGTAATACGTCAATTTTCATTTACTGGTTATTCCTTTTTACTAACGAGGTTTGTACAGAAATTCATACATTGATATGAAGGGGGTAGTTTACCCTCTTAAACATGATTTCCCGCAAAAATGCAAAAACACGTAAACTTTTATTATACTAGCCCTCTCAAATGTTACCAGTTTCATGAAATTCCATCGGTAAGTATTTTAAATAGGGTGAAAAGAAGATAATTTAGGGGTAGTTCACTCCCACAAGAGAGAATTTTTTTTTTTCAGGTGAACTTTTCATTACTCGTGATGAGAAACATTTTATTTTTTGTTTCATTGAAATCGGTCAATCCCTTCTAGGTGAAACTATATTATCACCTCTCTAAATGCCGAACTTTGGGGGTTGATTTCACCCCCTAAAGCCGTTTTTCCGCAGATAAAAAAATGTGCGTGTCTAAAAAAATGTATGTGTCTCGTAGTTTTTCAAGGGCTACAACATAGTTGAGTTTCATTGAAATCGGAGAGGGACACTTAAGTGACGTTCCTTGTTAGTATTACACCTCGTTTGATACACGCACTTTCGATAATTCAGGCTTGTAAAAAATGACGTCAATGTCCTCGTTGTGAAGATCACGTAAGATGTACACCACGGGTGAGCCTGTCGAGGATACACGATGTACTTTAAATAGCTCGCTACTCCATCCGCACTCGTAACCTTTTGCAAAGGCTGCTTTCGCTTTACTGATGCGCACAATATCATTTACATGGTATTTAGGCGGTCTATTATGATCTGGTTTCTTGTAGCGTTGTAATAGGATAGATCGAGCTTCTGCTGGTGTAGCGTATGTCACTGCTGCTGGTGCTATCTTTATACTGCTATGCAGGGCATGGTTATAAGCCGAAACAATATTCTTCAAAACATCTATATAGCGCTTTCCCCTTGAATAAGTGAAATAACGCCACATTCTTTCTTTCAGAGTTCTGTTGAAACGTTCTACACCAGCTGCGTTTATATCGAAATTTCGCGCCGCACCAAAACGTATATTTTTCTTTTTCAGGAATATCTGGAAGGCTGCGCCTATAAACTCTTTGCCTTCATCCGACTGTAGATAAATAGTGGATCTACCATTACTTCTTTTAGGGTTCAGTTTACGCGCAACTGCTCTAGCTACCGACATAGCTGTTTTATCCATGAGAGGTTCAACCCATGCATATTTACTGAGAACGTCTATGATAACAAGCAGATAAACATAATCGTCATTGTAAGTCTTGATTAAACGAAGATCCACGAGATCAGCCTCCCAGACGTTGTCAATATTGCGGATATTATAGAAACGTCGGGGAAAATGGTGTTTCAGGTCTATGGTTTGTGTATGCGTCTGGCGACTCAAGCCACTGTACTGTTTAGTGTATATGTTTCATGGGAGGGATCAAAGTACACTTTTTCTAATGTCTTCATTATTATAGTTTGAGGTTAGCCCAAGTTAGACGTCTTCATTCATTATTACAACCAAAGCCGCTTTGTACTCTGCGATTGTCATCACTGCCACTGAAGAACGTTGAATGTGCGCTTATATCACTTAGTACGTCGTCGTTACCGCCGTCTTTGTCGTCATCGCCATTACCGGCGATACCTCTTGTACTGGTCGTGGTTGGACTCATTTGCAAAGTCGAATTAGCGCTCGATTCCTGCCACAACTCATCGTTAGCGATAAATTCACGAGGTGTTTGAATCGCTCTTACGAATCGCGCAAATGTTTTGCGACCTGCTGGTCGTGCCACCTTTCCTGACCGCATGGCATCATTCACAAGATCAACAATATTTGCATCCTTGATAGTTTTGCCACTAATGGAAACAACATTTGTTGAATCCCAAGAAAAATTGGTCGTAGAAGTTCCCTGTAAGCGGCGCAATAGAAGTTTAGCCTTGTTCCGAAATTTAGCCGGCACGCTCTCAAGGATAATAGAATCGTTCAAGTTTGTCGAATGCTCACTGTTAATATTATTCTGAAGTATGGTTTCTGATTTTTCCCGAAGTGCAATATGCTGCTGGGATCTCTCACTATCGATAAAATGAAGATATCTCTGTAAAACCACTAAATACGCTGCCCATTTTTCTCGCTCATCCGTGTAGAGATTAGAATTTGAAATTTCTTTCATCTCCGTATCCAATCTATTTAAGATAGAGGTAATAGAACGCTCCATATGCGTTTCTGGCTCAGTATCATGAAGCCTAGGATGCCATTGACTTTTAGCGTTATATTTTAACAGTTTCTCCTCAGGGACGAGCACCTTTTTCTTTATATGCTCCATTACCCCTGACCACCAATCAGGCATGATATCACTGTTCTCAATATGGGCGCTAGTAAGAGAGGCAAGAACCCGCCGTTTCGAACAACAAACCGCTCCTTAGTTTTCCAGCAGCCTTTTTTCGCTGCCAATCGACACAGAACGGGCCCGTGATGATGTAACTTTTTTCGCTGTTCAGCTTTCATGGGCACATTATCACGAAGAACATTCAACGCACGTTCACACATACACCTTATCATACGTACATCGGCTTTCCGTAAAAAAGCTGCTCGTTGCTCCTTGTTGAGGTACTGAAGAGCATGCAATATAGCGATATGGTTCTTGCAGAGCGGTGATCCATTGCGCTCCATTACAAACACGGAACTGATAATTTATCCAGAGAGGGTAATACTTTTATCACTTTTTTCGGGGCACGTACACGAAGTGGTGTATGTCATCGGGAAAAATACAAGTGTGAAATCTGGAATTGTTGGGTGTTGATTGTTTCAAGTCCAGTAATAAGTAGCCGTGGGGATTAGATGTTGCATCATAATAAGCCTGGAAAAAAACGTAGATTTTCTGGGTACACTTGGCGCGCAAGATGTTGTATCTGAGCTCGATTACGAGGATTTTTAAACACAACTATATAATTAGCGTTTAACGTAATATTACGCTGCCCGTGTCCTTGATGAAACAAGTTTTGAATTATGTAAATAACGCTTAAATATTTGTGATGACCGTCTTTGGTGAAAAAACCGACAACACTGTTATTTGACGCCTTGCGCATTAAATCGTCGATAATTATAAGTTTAGCGTGAGGGTCATTTGCAAAATCGGCGCTTTGCGGTAACCCTTCACGAAATTCTACTGAGGAACCGTACTCCAAATATGCTGATTGCCACTCCAAATAATAAAAAATAATCCTATCAAAGGGCTCACTGTTCATAAGAGCTATGAACTTTAGGAACTTTTTAACAAAATAAGTTTTACCGCGCCCCGTAGTGCCACACACTAGGGAGGTCCACGGATGTTTCCAGCGTGTATCAATTTCAATGAATGATTATGCTTCTAAGATACAAATCGAAATAAAGAAAGGGTCATGTGTATACACACAATACATCTGTTTGCAATTTTATAAAAAAGTTTTTATATTTTTATCCAGATACATTTTTTAAAACATTTTTTATAAGCTAATTCACATAACCATAAGCTAACGATCTTTAGTCGCCATCACGTCTTCGTTTTACGCTTACAGGCATGAATGACTTGGTTTCTGAGCGTGTGACAACTTGGTGAAACGGTGTACGGCGAATTGAGTCGTATCGTAGCACAACAGGATCCTCTCTCTCACCCACCATAAAGCAGCGTATCGACCCATAATTTATTAAAGGCATATTTGCAGAATTGAGGGTTATACCTTATGACGAGGTGCTAGTGAACGCTCGCAGTAACGCGCTAGGGCCAGAGTGCTCGAGCACCGAGAGCGCCCGAAACCGCGTGGCGACAGAATCGCTCCTCGGCGTCAAACTCGAATCATGAACGTTTGACTGCCGTGAGTATTGTATTCCACAGGATTCTGGGAATTAGAGCGACAGCCCGGGAAGACGCTCGAGGACGGATAGAGAAAAGGAGGGCGGAAGAACGCGACGATCGATGAAGTCGATCGATGTCAGGCCGTGACCCCCACCCCGGACGTCCGAGGCACGCGCAACCCGGCAGAGCGTGCGAGAACCAGTTAGTCGAAGTCTAGTCTTTGTCGAAAGAGAGTATTGAGCAGGAACTGAGAAGAATAAGCGCAAAATAATAGGCTGTCGCCGAGCACCTAGAGTCTTAACGGTAGCTGTGCGCAGACGCCTACGCGCGAGTACTGTATTGGACTGTAAATCTAGCAAGAAGCGAAATCCTTCACCGCGCGCGTAGAAGTAGCCACGAGAGTCTCGTAGGAATAAATACGATAGACCCGTGCACGCGCTTCCGCCGTGGAAGCTTAGTAGGGCCAGTTAGTAAGCTAGGAGAGAAGAACAATGAGTACGCGAGGACCAGCGGATCCGAGGGGTCAGCAGCGTTGCGAGAGGGAAGCGATCCACGGGAAAGAATATAGGCGCACGTGGTGCACTATTAAATACTAATCCCGTGTAACGTAGTATTGTCCTTCGTCGCGACCGGCTTCACGGATATAGATTTGTGTGTTCTCGGAAGGAACACTTAATAGGATCGCGGTATTGTCGGACTCAAGTCGTTCATTGAATGATTTTTGTATTTGTTAATCAGAGAACCTTGTTTGTCAATTAGATAATAAATTACTTGTTAGCGTTTTGTAAAGTAAAGAAGGCCGAGTTCGAAAAATTGATTTCGCGTATAGTCCCCGAACTGCACCCCTTCCAGCTAGCCGGAACCGAATAAGAAGTGACCTTGGCGAGAAGTAAGTGACCCTGGCTGTCGGGTCTAAAATAGATAGCCTGACGCCCAGCACACGGCAGCGAAGCAGGTAAGAACGGGAGATATCGCGTCGAAAGAAGAAAAATTTACAAGTGGGCGTCGTCATATAATATTTGGTCGTAGCTCCCAGTGCGAGTCTATCCGAAATACTCGTGCGAGGGGCTCCTCACAACCTTTACCCTCACAAATTTCAGTTTCTACGCTGTTACGCGTAAGTACTATAAAAGCGTATAACTTTGGCCCGCCCGAAACAAACGATTTTATATGACTGCCTTCGGCGTATTCGCTTAACTCGTTCGTTAGATCACCTAAGAGCTGACCCGTCGAGGGTTCATACACTGCAGGGTCTTTTCTGGTTGTTTAAATAACAGAATCTGTATCACAGTACAAAGCCCGTCGTCTTAAGTGTTCGAGGTAGCTGTAAATTTTAAGCGAGCCTGAGCTGTTGTATACGCCGCTATTACTACGTTCGCGATACAAGACGATATCACGGCCTCCTCAGTTTTTGTGTGATTCACATATACCAAACTGTTATTGACAGGTAACATACCGGTGATCTCATATTCGGGATTGCTTAAATTTTCCATAAGTTTTTTGCATGTTAATACTATCGTTGTCTGTGGTAAATTCTCTGTCTGTCCAAATTTACCCCAAAACAATTTAAGACACAGTTTTGCTACAGAACGCAAGCCCGGATTCTTTGTTATATTACTATGATTGAGCTTAATATATTTCCCATTCTCAAAAGAGGCTATATAACGATCTTGGGCCAGACTGACATTTAAATAATTTTCAGGCCAACCGCTGGATTCTTTTTTTGTACCGCGACTAGATTGATCTACCTCATACTGCCAGATCTCAGAAACCTCTATTACTCTGAAGTCTCACTGAATGGCTTTTTGGATCTCGTCGACAACCCATGTACCGTGAAAAACATGTTCTTTAATATTGTTTTGTAAGGAGTCTGGTGTAGGTGGTTTTACAAAGAGGGTGCACGTGAATTATGTACAAAAAAAGAACGAATGTTCATTTTTCAACAATAACACAAAAAAATAAGAGTTATTAATTACAATGAGTGTTGCCCCGGAAATAATTAAAGAATTGATGCAACGAATTCCCGCTCGCAATAGTTTCACCGCCCGTTGGTCCCGAAATGCCGCACGACCCGAAATGCGAAGTGTGTGCCCGAGGTATTAGCGACCACACGTCGAATATTTTCCCGTTATTTCCCGGTTTTTTCGTAAAGCCAGGGAGCTCGAAAAGCCCTGATCCGATTCCGTAACCGATCCCGAGAATATCGCGTGAATTGAAGGAGAGAAACTGAACAGAAATTAGTAATGTAACCCGAGAATTTCGACAAAGGCCGAGAAGAGTACGAAAACACGTGTTGCGCACCTCGCTCGCGGATCGAGAAGAAGGAGTCGATAAGGCAGATCGATGAAGAAGCGGCTCGCGCAGGCGCGTAGCGCTCGCAACCGCAATGCCCGGAAAGTGGCGCCGCCAGCGTCAGCGACCGCGCACGAAACCAAACCCGAGGCCGCGCAACGGCTGATTCTAATTCGCTAATTCCTGAACAAATATTTTCATGAGAATAAAGAATTTTGACACCCGTACACACAGCGATTGTCTCAGAAACGCCGGGAATTTACGATCGTTCGATTTCGCTAAGCTTCGACGTATCAATCACTTCAAAACTGCGATAGTAATTTTATCGTATTGGAACTGTGTAGTTCCTTGGAATAGTGGGTTCTCATACCCGTACACCCAGCAAATGTCTCCGAAACGCCGGAAATCCTCGATCTTTTGATTTTGCTAAGCTTCGACGTATCAATCGCTGCAGAACTGCCATACATTTTTATCGTATTATGAGTGTGTAGTTAAATACAATAAAGGATTTTGAGACACGTACACTAAGGGGCGTTTATGGTGTCCCTCGGTGGAACTAGTGGATAAGGGTGGCGAGGTAGGCAGACGGCGTGAGGTAGAGGTAATGGGAGAAGAGAGGTAGTAGCCTTCCCCACCAGCCGAAGTCTCTCGCCTTAGGTCCGCTCGGTATAAGTCGTCCGAGCAAGAAGACCCATAAGAGCTTCTCGCTCGCACTCACCATGCCTGCGACTGGAGGCATCTCGCTTCCACTCCCAACCACGTGCCGAGTGGAAGGGATAGCCTTCCCCTCCGACTCGGGACACCATCAATGTCACGAGCCGTCGACGTCCCGTATAGGTCTGTCTCAACTTTTTCAACCTGTCTTTCCCATAAGGCTATCTCATTCGCGGCTAGAGGAGTCCGCTCGAGACCCTCGCAGGGCCTGTTCTCTAGAGCAATTGCAGGATCTCGCTTCCACCCGCAATTGCTATCGCTGCAAGTCAAATTGGGAGGCCCAAAAAGAATTGAATAAACTTAACATCTGTGTTACAGAAATAATCGACGATGCGAATTCTCACAAGACGCTATTCATTTTATCTTGCTTTTAAATTCGTTATTAATAATCCTATATTATTAATTGAACAAAAAATAATCATGAAGAGTATATGCAGATATAAATTTTTGTTTATTTTTTGCCATACAAAATACCAGAATAAATAAAATTAATTCGGTCGGGGTTGAGATGTCCAGACCTCAGTAGTCTGTCCAGTAACCGTCACGTTCGATTACTTGAGCCAATCGATTCGGAATCGAATTCGTTCTTTCCCGCGCGGGTTGCCACCTGCGTGTCACCTGGACCCAAACATTTTCAATAATGTTAAGATCGGGAGATTTTGCAGGCCACTCAACCAGATTGATTTCCGGATGATTGGAGAACCAATCCCGGCGAAAACTGACGAAATTTTCCGGAATTCGCTAAGACAAAAACGACGCGAAAAATTCCCCATAATAAAACGCTCTAAAAAATCGGGGGGAAAATCTGGGTCAATAATCCGCGGTGTCGCCGGATTAAGGGCTTATCGACCAGTAACAATCGTGACTTCGGCGCCGATGCTCACTGCGACGAGAAACAAGTGCAGACTGTCAAAAGACACTTAGAAAGACAAATGCGTAAACGTCCTACACGCCTCTAGAAAATTCAATCCTTCAAGAGTTATTCGACATTTTTTATGTCGATTTTAATTATTTTAATGTCGAATAACTCTTGAAGGAGTGAATTTTCTGAAAAATTTTAAGACACCTTTTTTGTAGAGCATTAAATTTACCACAAAAATAATCATTTGATTTTCGAAAATATAAATTTGTCTGGTAGTTACAAAAATAAAAAATTCATACAAAAATTTGAAAAAACAAATCAATGATTTTTTGTTCAATTAATAATATAGGATTATTAATAACGAATTTAAAAGCAAGATAAAATGAATAGCGTCTTGTGAGAATTCGCATCGTCGATTATTTCTGTAACACAGATGTTAAGTTTATTCAATTCTTTTTGGGCCTCCCAATTTGACTTGCAGCGATAGCAATTGCGGGTGGAAGCGAGATCCTGCAATTGCTCTAGAGAACAGGCCCTGCGAGGGTCTCGAGCGGACTCCTCTAGCCGCGAGTGAGATGATAGCTTTATGGGAAAGACATGTTGAAAAAGTTGAGACAGACCTATACGGGACGTCGACGGCTCGTGACATTGATGGTGTCCCGAGTCGGAGGGGAAGGCTACCCCTTCCACTCGGCTGTGGTTGGGAGTGGAAGCGAGATGCCTCCAGTCGCAGGCATGGTGAGTGCGAGCGAGAAGCTCTTATGGGTCTTCTTGCTCGGACGACTTATACCGAGCGGACCTAAGGCGAGAGACTTCGGCTGGTGGGGAAGGCTACTACCTCTCTTCTCCCACTACCTCTACCTCACGCCGTCTGCCTACCTCGCCACCCTTATCCACTAGTTCCACCGAGGGACACCATAAACGCCCCGTACTGTACATTTGAAAGTTTTTAGGGAGACCCAGTCATCTCAAAAAAGTCATAAGAAAAAAATAGTGTGAATCATACACATTTGAAAAAAGTCTTACATTGAAACTTCATCAAATATCTAAAGAACATTATAATTCTGCAATCTTGTAACGATATACAGCTCATCAGAATGGTATGAGGTAAAAAGTTAAAATTTACCCTTTCCTAGCTTTCAAACCAAATCAGTGAACAAATTTCAGTGTTTGATGTGTTCTTGTATGTGTAGAAGAGTGCATTCTGGATGATATATAGGAATTTTTATTTCACGTCTTCATGATAAAACTATTATTCACAATATGTAAATAAATCTTACTCTATTAAAAACTCACTAAACAATTGGTTACAGTTAATTAATTTTTCACTGCATCCATAATTGCTACATTCAATACACAATAAACTTTTTGACAGATAAAATATCACATTGAACACTCGAATTTGTTCACCGGTTTGGTTTGAAAGCTGCAAGTAAAAATGTTTATATTTTACCTCATACCATTTTTGCGCAATGTCTGTCTTTACGTAATTATAGAATTATAATGCTTGTTATGTACTTATTGAGGTTTGCATGCGAAATCTTTTAAAAGAAGTTTATCATTTAGAGGTTTTTTTTTTTCTTATAGCTTTGTTTAGGTGACCGGGTCCCCTTAAACGCAATTTTTCGAGCATTGTGTATAAATGCTCAAATGCGCGAATTATGCGATAAAAAATTAGAAAGTAAAAAATTAAGCACGGTTAATTCATTGGGGTGAATAACTAAAACAATTATCAATTGTATCGACGACGCTTGTGGTAAAAGGTGGTCTGATCGGTGTATACACATACGTTTCGACATTCAGTCCGTCATCTAAAAATGCTCTAAGACTATAAAATAGACAAGAGAAAGCAAAATAAGCGATGTGCAGGATAAATAAACATTAAACCCGGATGAATCAATTCAGCTATAATAAAAAAGTAATTATTCATCCAATGTATTCAAGATGACTTCCTCCAAGGATAATTCCGGAACACCTTCGAAGGCAGAAGTAGGATATGCTGTGTGCCAATTTGCCGATGACAATGATGCGAATAAATATCATGTTTTATGTACCGATGAAATATACTACAAAGATGAAAAAGAGAAACAGTATGTACCATGCAAGAAAGCAGGTATACAGTATACAAAATTTGAAACGCTGAGAAGAAAAGTACTAGAAGATAATGAAGACGGAGGAAAAACCAACGTTTACTATCGAATAACACTGGTGAGTTTTAAGTGAGTATGAAGTCAATAAACGTTCAACAACTAAATTGAGACATATTATATACGCAAATAAAAAATAAATTAATCGTTTTAAATGTTACAGATACGGAGATTGAAGCTAAACACTTCATCAAGAATATCGGCAAATCAATTGGTCGAAAGGGCCGATTGCGTAAACCGACGACGCGAAACACAAATACGCTAGACCTAGTAAGGAGTGTCAAAAGGACCTGGAAGACAAAACGTTGTGTCAACAAGAACCTAAAAGCGACGACAGCGTTAACTGAAATAGTAAGCGGTAAAGATAAATGTTTCGACTATCTACAACAAGTCGATTGTTTGTCCCTGTAATCTGTACACCCGGAAAAAAAATTTTGTACCAATAAACCTTACACTTGCAACCTCTTGAAAATCATATCTAATCGATTGTTTAGGTATGGGTACTGTATATAGTCTAAAAACGGTCGCCAATGACCCAGGTATTGACGCGACCCTAACTAAATAGAAATAAATAAAATAATAAGAAAAATAGTACGGTTAAATTGTTGTAATTGGTTGCAGAAAAGGCTAAAAGCGGCGAGAATAAGAGCGAAAATCACGCAGGAGACACGTATCGGCGGATGGATAAAAAAAAATCAATCGACTGCAGCGTAATGTCCCAGCTACAAAGCACATCCAAATTCCTCACTCTCCTTCGACCATTTTCAATAATCTCAAGCGTCTAGCAATAAATATAGAAAATAACCAAACTTTCCCTTGTCAACCGAAACCCTCAGCTGCAATCATTAACCCAAACAGAGCTTAAGATCACGAAGCGAGGAACGACCAAACTTCAAAATAGTTATCGTCTCAAATATACGAGCGACCCTTGTCTTTGTGCTCTTTTCGTTAGTCCTCACTCCAGAACATCCCTTACGAATGGGATAAAATTCGCTTAAGACTTAATAATATAGTTAGTTCTTTTCGAGACTTCACGACGACCACAACAACTCTGAATCCCAGAGTCCGAACCGAGTCGCGAGTTATTTATACTTTAACATTTTAAATAAAAACCAAAGTTATTTTGCTCCATACGTGCCTACGTGACCCCCTCCCATTACAGCAGATTCTTCAAATCCCACAACTAAGGACGTGAATCAATTGATAGTTGGTGTCTCGACAGTTGCCGCAGATACACACGAAGACAAAGAATCCGATGTAATGCTGCAAAGCAACATCAACGCCGTTAATGTGGAAGTACGTTTGGAAAGCAGTGGTAAAAGCAATAAGATAAATTCCACGAACAAGTCAGTGGATATGGAAGAAGAACAAAGCCAAAACGTGCCAATACAAGCGATCGGCCTTGAACAATTTTCAAACTGTTGTACCGATAATCAGGAACCACCTGAAACTACGCTGAAATTTTTATTGCTGGACAAAAAAAGTCAATGCAATGTAGAAGAGATAAGTATAACAAAGGTTCGTTGTATGCGGTGGCAAAAAGTGCAACTGAAATTGCAATAAGCAACGGTGAATCAGATACGTTTCAACTCATACAAGGTTTAGAAGGCGAGATCAAGTACGGTGATTGCGTAAAGTTGGAAGGCAAATATTGTACCTCATCGATGAGTACTTTGGATACTGAGGTATGTACTGGATTGGAATGCATAACCGACATATGCAGGTGATGATTATTGAAGTATTGTCTAAAACTAAAACGCACTGTTAGCCGCAGCGTGAAAAAACTTTGGTATTATAATGTTATCGATCGACAGGAAATTGGGAACATTGAGATACTCCCCAGGAACTTGAATGATAATTTGCAAATGCCATCAATATCTTCGGCGAACAGCACATCAGATGTCGAAAAGAGCAGTATTGAATTGAATTCTATGCTAGGCGATGTTGATGACATCGTGAAACCAGGGATGATGGATAAAGGGTTGAATGTATGTCTTAATAAATACAAATAAGAAATTTATAATGCAAACAGACGGTGCAATGTATTCAATAAAAAACTTTTATTGTTTCTAACCTCTCTTTTAAAGGAATCTATGAAGACGAAACCTAAGATAACGAACGATGTACGAATTACTGTACCCTACAAGATAACAAAGTTATTTGTACCGAAATGAGGAATGTACCAGCATCGTCAGAAACAAGACAGCGGTCGATCGAACAACAGAAAAAAACACTAGCACCATCGAGGCTAGTACAATTATCGCAAATTAATGTGTCGGAAGTATATCAACCGCCGTCGTTTGAGTCGTTAGAAATACAATCACAATAAAAAATGACCTGCGATTACCCCGTAAATATAAAAATCATCTAATTGTTATAAATACATTCGCGGATAATTATCATTAGTGAATAATAATATTGTTATTTACTTTTTCTGCTCAGGATACAACGCCAAGGAGAGCAAATGTTGGAGTAACCAAGAAAAACTTGACATCCACAACGCAAAAAAAAATTGAGAATGGCAGCTTTCCAAGTAACACTGTAAGGTAAACGTACCAATGGCGGGACAGGTCCCAATTGAGGAACTCTATATGAATATTTGTATATATCAAGAATTCAATTAAGAAAATATAAAAAATAACTCTTACAAATACTCTTATGTGTCCACCGATACGCACATTTCACGTCCCGAGATCGGGACAAGTAGAAAAATACCCGTCCCAGCATTGGTATATTCTACATTTTTCAGCGTTTTAATTAATAACTGTTTTTCACACAATCAAAAATATTTTTATTTTATGTTTTTCGGAAACTAGAAACTCTAAGCTTACGATTTTTTACCACCATTTTCTAAAATAATAAATATATGGATGCGAAAATTGGTATACAAAACAGACATTGCCTTAAATGTCCCGCCATTGGTACGTTTACCTTAAATATCGTGTACTTTTGCGATATGTAAAATAAAATGATCACACAGTAAAATATGTCAATGGTATACACTTGATGTGTGATATGAACAAATAAAATTTGCAGGATTATTATGAGTACCGATCAGAATCGTCGATAAGCGCCAGTGAAAATAACTACATTGTCAACATGGACGAGTCATTCGAGCGATGTAAAACGAAATCAGCAGAAGAGAAAAAGTATAAGGTGAAACGAGATAGAATACTCAAAATTACCTGCATGATTGTATACACAAATATGCGCCGGATTTATTAATGATTATTGACGATAAATTGTAGGTGACAAATTATATGATGTCATCGCCGGTAATACCACAGAAAGAATTACAACAAAAAGAATCTATAAAACTTGATTCGTCCCCAGAAAGTGCTGAATGTACTAACGATTTTTCCAACAAGAGATCCTCATCGGCGAGTGAGAAGGAGAAAATCTCAAATAAGAATGTTGTTCTGGAGGAAGATAGTGCACAGTCGATGGAGGCGACGAACGGAAAAGAAAATCCGTTACTGACTACGAATCAACAATTGGCGCGGAATCAAAGGAATTTCGAAAAAAGTTTCATGATACATTTGGATAAACTGAATTGCAAACAGGACAAGATACTTCGCGTCCTGGAGGGACGACCAAATGGAAACGATGAAAACGTTGACAACAATTTGGCAAATCGCGAGCCCGATAATAGAACTGTTGACGGAAATTATTCCCCCATCGGCACCGTCATAATTGAGTATAGTGACGAAAAGGTAATTGTAGCAAACAATAACACGGTTAAGCATGTGCACACATACATTGTTACAGAATATAATGAAGTATGATTGTATAGAATGTATAATTGTATAATGATGTGAAACTATCATACAAAAGGTCGAAATACTGGATGTGAAGATAGATGCTATCACGTTAGGAAAATCAGCAACATCCAATAACGCAAGAAAACGCGTAAATGCACTAGTTAACGGGATGTGGAGTGAAGAAGAACGCTTAAAATTAAGAGTACGCAAAACAAAGGACGAACGATTCACAGTGATTGATAAAAAAGATCTCACAAAAATAAGAGGTACATTGAAACCATTACAATAATATGATTGAAAAATGTATATATAAGTTACTGCATTATCTATTATCATTCATAAACAGCAATCGCACGCTATTTAAACAAATTTCGCGATATCCACGACTTCAATAAATTACTACAACAGTCGAAAATCAACGAGTATGTCTCGGCTAAATTGAAAGCCGAAAAAAACAGGAAGTCCGAGGGTTTCCAAGTGAAGAAAAAAATGCGTCAACAACAAAAACAAAACACCGAGACGGCGGGTACTCCGATCGAGAACAATGAATTGACTACGGATCAAGAAATAGAATTAAATGTGCCGACGTGTAGTACATCGAAACCAATAAATACCGTAAGATGTATTAAAAGAACAGTACCCAACATGGATGTCGTTGACGATCCGAAACAGAAATCGAGGAAATTTATTTCGGACGATACACCAATCAAAACCCGCGTGACGACACTACTGCAAGGAGAAATAGCTATAAGAATATAAGCATTTAAAATCCCCGTCTAAAAATTATATACTAATCAATGTTCTAATTGTAGCATGTACTGGAAAAGTTGCATACTCTTACGCGCGCCTAATACAATTACTGGGGAAACCACTACGTATTGATGAATGTATTGACGAGGACACCACAGAAGCAGAAAATAGTAACAGGAGCAAATTGTTCAGTTGGCTGCATTTAAAAAGAGAAATAAACATCACCGTTGAGAAACTGTGCAAAATCTTGACTAAAGATGCATTTGTTCTTTTCAGAGGTAACTTTGGTGTCGAAAAACTGCGAATAAGTAAAATTTTCTTGACTCCGAATGTAGATGAAAACGGAATAAAATTTGATATGCACGTATATTTGGTTAAAGGAAAATGCAGCCTTCTTGATCTTCCATGCGAGATGGCTTTGGTATTCATAATGTGTGAAGCAGTGAAAAGTATCCAGGACGAAAACAACACGTTTTTACATGATGACTTCAAATTTACGGATGGTCCACTAAAAAATTTTACATTGCTTACGTACATTTTTTACAAGTACACAAGTGAATCGAAATTTTACTGTCAGAAAATTAAATCACAGCGCAGAAGGTATACAGCATCAACTTTAATTATCAATATAATTTAATTGTGACTGTAATACTTTTATATTAAACACAAAAATTATAGTTTGTACCATTCCAAGATATTTAAACTAAAATTGGAGGTGAATGTATTGGAGAATGTCACGTGGGATTATGACAAATTAATAGAGATGTCGCAAATCTATCCGTATTGCGGTATGTATATCTATAAAACAACAAATTTAACGGATTGACATTGCACTTTCGACAGAACGTTCCTTTTTACCGTTCTCATTATTTTTGTAGAAATTTCAAACAACGTGGTCAAGAAATATCACATTAAAGAAATCAAAGACTCTGAATGCTGTATCCGCGGTACTCAGGAGATTCAGAAAGAAATTTCATTGAGTGGAAGTCAAATAATTCTGAAAAATTGGAATAAGTTCATCGCAAATTAAAGTGATGAGTATTACTTGAACAAATTTTATATACTGCAATTGAACTCGACAAGATTATAAAATGAGTGCGTAATACAAGAGGCAGAAAAAGAGAACGAGTAAAATATTTTCTCGTTCAGGATAAGCACAGTTCCGTATACGGAGCTACCCGTCATATATTTATTTATTTTACTTGGTCATGCATATACGAGCTATTTTGGGAACCCTTTTATTTTCGTCTATTTTTTAAACGTATATATTTGCTTTATGTGAATAACTTGCGATTTATTCAAATGTTGTCATTTTTGTACCGATGTGAAGAAAAAAAAGTAAATAGCGTCTTTCAAAGGTAATATCAAATAGTACACTTGACGGCACCGTAAAAACAATTTCGTCGTTTTGCGTTATTGAATCCCTCTCCTTCATTAAGAGATATTTCGTGCATGGAGTAGTTCGGTATGTTTAAAGCAATGATGAGCCTATATGCGTAATCTTATTGTATTATAATATTCTACGATTTTATCATTTTGAAATTTAAGTGAACAAACATTAATTTTGGATAATTGAATAAGAAATTACGTAAAATAGGAAGGTCAATTTCGTCTCTTTTACGCTTAAGTATTATAGAAAAAAAATGAACTGCCAGTTCTCAAGAAAAAATGGCCGATCAAGATTAAGGAATTTTCATTGCTAGGAGTCATCTTTTTGTGAGAGCAGTGGTTAATTCTTTTCAACTACATACCCAAGGGGTAAGGAGACAAATCATTTAATCTTGTATTTTGTGACTCGTTATGTTCTTATATAATATAAGACATTCTTTATTGAATTAAAAAATTTGTGAATAGCCTGAAAAACAACGGTCCCCTGAAAAAGCAACTGTCACTATGACGGTCAACTAATGTAGTTCGAACGTTATTTTGACGGTTGCTTTGTCAGGTGGCCATTACTTTTTGGATAAAATAAGTACGGCAAATCCCATGTTTCGTTATTTGCTGTATCCCATCGGCAATCTCTGACCCGAACCTCACCTACACGCTGGACGGCCGTTGATTCTCGTCCGCATTCAAGTATTCGTAACTTTACAGGTGCGCATAGTCCTCGTCTATCGACCATTTATTACACGAGAGCGCTCGGCCTTGCAATGTTACGTGATGCCAGAAATCGGGGTATCGAAAGGTCCAGAAGGTGAGAATGTCCGAGTCTAGAGGACTCTAGTGGCTCCTAAGGAAAAAGGAAATAATTCGTGCCAATTTATGCATACCAATTATGTGAGAATATTGATCTTACCAATTGCGATACAGAATCTTTATCGGATCAAATCTCGATTTGTCAGTTTCAGGGTACAGGTTGAATAGATCAAGAGTGGGGCAATATCGCCGTGACGATACGTTTTCGTGAGCGATTCAATTAATTCTCTTACGGGAAACAAGTCAATGTAATAACTATCTTATTCATACCTGAGTTCGTTATATATACCATTATTTATTTCGTATCCAATCATCATGCTTGTTAAGTTCGAATTAACAATTAAAATTGTTTAATAACTTCATGTGATAGTTCGTGAGACTAGCTACTGTTTGGTTACAAGAAAAGCAACGGCTTTCGCAAAGACCAAAAGGTCATATTTGAATCACAATACCCAAAACTCATGTGAGCCAGCATTTTTTGACATCTTACTCTCGCTCTCCATTTTCATATCTTTAAGTAGTAAGTTTATGGAACATCGTATGAACGTATCTTTCGAACTTTGAGCATATCGTACTAAGGCTGATTGACACCGTAGTATCTGGCTTCGCCTTCGCACAAATTAGTCGAGCCAAATTCTGCTGTGGTTCAACTGACGCCCAAACGATTGAAACGCGGAAGGTTTTAGATTGTCTCAGGTATGAAATTATTGTGGAGTTGGAAAGTTGCAATCACAACTTATAGATGAAAAGTTTGCTAAGACTAAATAATAAACCACTTTTTATAAATTTGAATATATTTATCTTGGATTTTTTAAGTTTCATTGCTTTGAAAGTACATAATGATAATTTGCAGCTGGTAGTAGATCGATCCTTTTATCTCCTCAGTATCTTTAGTTGGTAAGAGTGATGAGTGCCTCAACAACATCCCCTCTGTGCTCCCGTAACGTTCTTTCAGCGAGGTTTCTATTTATTTCCATCTCCTTTATCTGAACAAAAATAATAATATGATGAAGCAGGACATTCATTAGACGCACTACAAAATGGAAAACTTACAATAAGGTCGACATCTTCCTTCTTAATTGAAACTTTGAGGAGTTCTTTCTCTTTCGCTTTCTTTTCTGCTGCTTCTTTGTTACGACGATCACCAATAATACTCAGTGCCTGTGTAGAAAATAATAACTTTCATTAATAAAGGAAAATTATTCAAACTTATAATTGTTTGGAAACCCGATGTGTTGATAATGGAACTGAATACACTATATATTATCTATTAGAATACCGTAGATCAATCAGTCAACATAAATCACATGCAATGATGATATTTGGGATACCGGTGTATAACGGTTCCTCCCAAGCCCTTAATGTTTTGAGACCAATAAGAGAATTATAGCTGCAATCTGAGTTTCAATTAATATTACATCATAGAGATCATACCGAGCTCTTTAGATCTAATTTGTTCAAGACAAAGAATTTTCCGGTCTGAGGAGATTGTTTTATATTTGAAGCCAAGGTTTGAAAAGAAAATGAAAATGTCTATGAAATTGTTATACTCGAAACGCCACTTTGCAAAACGGTGCACATTCTCCACGGAATAGTTTTCAACCGATCGTCTCCAATTCTTAACGAAAAACTGTCGAAAAAAACAGCTAAAATCGGTACTTTTTCTTCAAACCGCCGCCATTTTGGCAATTTTGAAAAAAAATTTAAAAAGCCTCCATAGCGCAGTGACCGATCGCATACTAGTTAATAATCCATTGGATTTGTTTATTTCAGATAAAATTTGCAAACCCTACAACGTCCACCATCAAGGCCGTTTTCAAAAGAACGGTATTTTCAACAAGAAAGTATAATATATATATTAACAATAAAAATCGTTTTACTAGAAATCGTTTTGTTTCATTCATGAATGTAAATATATGTATAAAAAATTTCGGATCGATCGGCCTACAGGAACAGTAAAAAAAATCGTGAAAATCAGCTATTTTTCGGGCCGTCACACTGGAAAGATCCTTTAAGTGTATTTCAGCTCTGGTGAAAATATTTCCGAAAATTGTTCTGAAATTTCTCTGAATTTCTCTCGATCTTCAAAGTCAAAGATTTTTCTAAATCTAAATAATCATAATTGTTCAGGAAAACCCTGATGTTCTAGAAAAGTTTTTCTAAAAAACTATAAACATTGTTCATATTCGACATCTATTTCACTTCTATATTCAGAAATCATTTTTGGAAAAAGTCCGATTTTCGCTGAAATTCTACTACAAAATTCTGTGCATAGCTGATATTTTTGAGTTACTCTGAAAGTCTATGATTTTTTCCACTGATTTCTCTCGATAAGTATAAACTTCGGCGCACTTTCTCTGGCTGTTCAATCTCGAAATTCACAGATATGCAAAAAATCTTTGTTGTTTTTTGTCAAAAATTGTATTGCCGTTTGTTGTCACGAATAATAGAATGATTAGGTCTTAGAGAGAACTCGTAAGTTGTAGAATTTCCTCAATATACCTAATGTGAGGAAATCTGAGTTTTTTAGAGAACAATCGTATTTTCTCTAGAAAAGTGTGCTGGTTCGTGTGAGTAACATAATAAGTACATATTGGACGAAACGCCTCAGTTCTCCGAAATTCTCTACATCGACCTTATCCGAGAAAATCGGTGTTTCTTAGTAATTGAGTCGTATTTTCCAGAAATAACTTTACTGTTCAGCCGTGAAACAGAATGCGTAGACCTTAAAGGCAACTTGTAACTTTTCTGAAATTTTCTGAACCCACCTCATCCGAGAAAGTCGGCGTTTTCATAAAATAAATCGTATTTAAAAAAAAAACTCTACTCTTCGACCGAGAAACAAAATGAGTAGATTGATTTTAGAGACAATTAGTATTTTCTCGTAACGTACTTTATCAGAAAAAAATCAGAATTTTTCAGTATTCTTCGCAAAAAACTCTGAGGATACTGACATCAAAAACAAACAAAAAAAATTCATGAAACCAAAGCTGTTTGTACGAGGAAGCAAAAAGCACATAATCTAACAGAAAAATATCGGAAAGTCACGGAAATGGAACGGTTAGTGTTTTTGAGGCAAACTGTCAGATAAATATTTTCGCCAACTGGTTATTAATTCATCTCTGTAGAACATTGAAAAAAGCTTGGTCAAAGTTTACTTGAATTGCAACGATAACATCGATTTTTCAAATTTTCCAAATTTTATCAAAACTGAACCACTTCATGAATTTCACTTGTATTTTATACCGGCCATCATTTTCCATTGTTTTATTTGACAATAGATATTTAAGGTAATTAGCTAAAAAAATAGGGCAGCTGGAGAACATACAGAAATCGTTTGAAACTTTCATATCTTATCAATTCTGAAAAAATGTTTCAAGTTCGTCGAAAAATTATACGTAGAAAGGGGCTGTTGCTTCTTTACCAGTGTATCAAATTCCAGCTCGATTTTAAAGCCGTTATCGAGCGGTCTGAATTTTGCAAACCTGCCGGAGACACAGGGAGGGAGTTAGACACACATTCACACATACATCCGGACATTTTTTCTAAACTACTTGTCTCGACTTTTCGAGTGATTTTGAGTGTTCTGACATGAAGAAGAAGCAATGATTGTCTACTTTTCCTAAGACCACACGCTCTCGACTCGATTATTTTTTAGGATAAAAAAGTGCACTCTTCAACTTGCGTTGTTTCTTGCATAATATATTCAGATACAAATCTACAAATTGATTTATAGTAACTTGTCGATAATCTCGAGGCATCCCATAGAGCATATACGTATTCTCAGAAGAAACACTGATAAAATTACTTATGTTTTAAAGCATATTTGGTCAAATTCATGTCTGTTAAAAATTTAATTTGGTTAAAATTGACTCATATATTTGACCCAATAAATTAGGAGTTGAGAACTCAGTAATTCATGAAAAGAGAGAAAAAGAAATATTGCGGCTGAAGTGAGTTCTAAGATACTGTCCATATTCTTTTACACGATACAAAAGTTTTTATAGTAACTCACAAATTTTGTCCATGTGCCAAATTTCTTTGCTAACTAAAGATATGAATTCCGGAATTCTCAGCTTATAATTTATTATTATACTATATGTATAAATTGGTACTAAATTTCTGTCTCTAATATTTACGGTAGCTGTGTTTCTTGTTTCGACAATACTTACATACCTGGACCACCTCATGATGAATAATGAATTGCTACAGAAGAAAATTTAGTTTCATATGAAAAGATTTTCATAGATTATGAAAATAACACAGTGAACACTTGAATAATCAACCACACTTCAGAACCTACGATATTTGATTCACTATTTAGCGTAGTGATAAGAATTTCTGCATTTGCAATTCGTTCAGGTTTAGAAACTCATTGAACTTTTAGGTGTCTGTTCCATCACGCTGGAATACATAAGTAGCATGACGTCATGGATATTATATATCCTAATGATAGCTTTTATAGAATTATTATAACTCTGAATAAACGTAATGTACCAGTTAGGAATACGTAAAATATTATAATATGAAGGTAAGTACCAACAATGATTCCAATGCATAATAGGAAGCATACTTTTGTGTACACAAAGCACCATTTTCTGAAATGTCTTTATGTTTATGGAAATGCACCTGCTACTAATTATTTGTTAAACAAGGAAATTGACCGTTGGTCATAGTAATAATAATAATAATCATGGTCAAATAATAATTAGAAAAGGAGGCTAAGTAAAACCTTACACATTGGCTCATTTTTTCAAAATGTCTGTTATCCTATGCCTAGAAATTTGTATTTCAAACTTCTGTTACAAAGTTATGGTTATATATGTGCCAGTAAACTTTTCTTTACTGATAACTCACTGAACAATCGGTTATAGCAAATCAAATTTTCCCTGCAGTCAGAATCGCTACATTCAAGCTAAAATGTGCTGCTTGATAGATAAAATAAAACATCAAACACTAAAATTTGTTCGCTGATTTGGTCTGAAAGCTGTGATAATTTAAGAATTTTATTTTTCAGATTATCTTTCGGGTACACACTCTATAGAAAATTCCAAAATCATGATGCTATACGTACTCGACAACAAAAGATAATTAATAAGAATAAATAACATTAGGAGTACAATTAAAGGCAGGTAAAAGTTGAAGTAAAATATTGTCTAGAAATCAATTACAACAAAGGACATTGTGCGTGGAATAATGAAAGTAATTCTAGATGCCCTTCAGATTTGGTATTTTATCATAAGCCAATGATACTCAAAATCAAAGAATAAATTCCATACAACAGAAAATAGAAAGTTTTGAAGCCCATTGATAAAAAATTCTATATTATTATCACATAAAGGAAAGATACATAATATCTGTAATGACAATTATTTATATTTCTAAATCTTTTCCATTCTTGGAAAGTATTGATAATATTTTCTTTTCTTTTCAAAAAAACTTTAACTGATTATGACATTAGCATTGATGTACAACGCACAAAGAATTTCTTTTTTGTTGATAATACCATAATCGTGATACATTGTTTTGCTAGAACAAGAAAAAATAACCACAAGTAAGTAAGCAAAGTTGAGGTTAACTGTACTTAACCAAACTGGATGATTGCAGTTTACTTTTAGGTAAAGACAATTAATAATAGTGAACTCGCATAAATAAATTATCATATTTTCAATGCAATTCAGACTTACAAAAATAACGTTACTTGAACATGTTCAACAAAAAACAAGTGCGATCTTGTACAATGCAAAATGCATTCTACACGCGTGTGCAAATGTACTTACACTAGAGAAACCATCGGATGATGTTATTTCTTTTTCTTCAGCATAATCGGTTACTTTTTCCAAATCGGCCGCACCACTGTCATATTTAGCAGCTTTCTTTTGTGATTTTTCGTGCTGTACTTCGTCAGAATCACCGTTTACATCCTCGTCCGCCATTTTTGGCTATTGTTCATAGATATCGCTTGCACGTTGAAGCGTGCATGGAAGGTCTGTCTACTCCATCTATTTGTTTTCACGGCCACGTGAATTTTGATCATTTTGCGCATGCGCCAGTCCTGACGAGTGTCGTCTACTCATCTCTGGTTGCTCGTGACTTAACGCCACGGTCTTACATACAGGCCTGGAAACTACCCCGTGAACTTAGCCGACAAACTATGACTTTTTCAATTTTTTTTTGCAGATCGTTTGTTGGTCGTTTGTTGGTGATTGTTGGATTAATTAAAACGTTTGTCGGATAATAATTTGTCTTAATTATCAAAAATAAAAATTTACGTTAAGTTGGTCGATTTTTTTTTTTTTTTTCCACTTCTCAGCAAATCCAAAGTGGCAAATCGACGCGGAATAGTTTGTCGGTCATGAATAACCCAATTATTGTATTTGTCGGATCGTTTTTCGACCGAAATAGCGAGAAAACATATTTGGGTCATTTTTACGCGCCGGTCATATGACCGTCGAAACTTAGCCGTGAAGAAGTCTGAATTGCCAAAGAGCATTGTTCAATCGACACAGAATTGTTTGTCGGTCACAAAAAATCCAATTATAGCGTTTGTCGGTTTGTGATTCCAATTAAATCCTTAAATGACCATTGATAAGCACACCGACGGAAGAGGGTACAAGTATGGATAGCGGCGTGTGCCTCTACGTCACTTCCGGTCATCTGGTTGGCAAACATAAAGGTTATGTGGGAGAATTCTCAAGTGATAAGTCCTGGGACGTTTTCGAAGAACAATTTTTCTATCAAGACCTATGTTCCATCCCCGAATGAGATTGAAAATTGTGCGATTCCAAGCGATAATGACCGTGTTCGAATAATCCAAAGCTGGGCAGTATTCAAAATACATCATGTATTTTAAGTATTGGAAATACATAGCTTAAATACTAATATTTCTGAGGTATTTTAAGTACTTTATGAAATCCAAAATACTTTGTTTTATCGTATAGTTCCGGAACATTTCTTAAATGTTTACCAAGTTCACGTTAAATTTGAAATTTAACATGTACTTTTAACAAGCGAAATATATTATTGACCACTTTTATTAATATGTCTCACTTTCTCCCTTTGTTCGACAATGAGTCACTTCGATTATTAAACTAAAGGTTTTCACCTGAAAGGATTTAACATATTTTTTTCAGTGAAATTATTTATCTGAATTCAAACAGTCTTCACGGTAATAAAATTAATAAACTGGACCTCCACTTTGAATTTTTTCGCAGGGATGTAGAAAATTTAAACATTGGAAAGTGAATTATTAAATTTTTACTTGACTGACTCACGACGTCTTAACAATTTGCAAATGAACGATGTTAACTTCCCTTTATTTAATACAATGTTACCTTTGCTTACTCATAGTATTTTTTTTCAACTCACTTCTTCATAAAATTTATTTAGAGGTGTGATAATTAAACTCAATAATCAAAGGGATTCATAGATGGAAGCTCCTTTTATGATGAAGAAAAAAAAAGTTTGATCATTCGCGATTATAGCCAATTCACTGGCGGGATTTCATTGGGATTCATTGTATCCAAGATACAATGTCCTTCTCTCAATAATGATTTAATTAAGGAAAAACTTGAAATGATAATAAAACTACTTTATACTGATATGTACACCGTTTTACGTCTTTAATAATTGAAAGCAAAATATTTTTAGCAAAAAAAACCATTATTGTAGGCCGAAGACCACATAACCTACATGCTTGTCAAACAGATGACCGGAAGTGACGTATGGCACGCGCCGCTATCCATTCCTGTACCCCCTACCGTCGGAATGCTTATCAATTGTCCTTTCAAAATTTAAATCGAATTATAAACCGACAAACGCTGAAATTGGATTTTTTGTGACCAACAAACAATTCTGTGTCGATTGGACAATGCCCTTTGACCATCTATCTCTGCTTTGACAATTCAGACTTCTTCACGGCTAAGTTTTCACGGTCATATGACCGGCGCGTAAAAATGACCCAAATATGTTTTCTCGCTATTTCGGTCGAAAAAAGATCCGACAAATACAATAATTAGATTATTCATGATCGACAAACTATTCCGCGTCGATTTGCCACCTTGGATTTGCTGAGAAGTGAAAAAAAAAAAAAATCGGCCAACTTAACGTAAATTTTTATTTTTGATAATTAAGACAAATTATTATCCGACAAACGTTTTAATTAATCCAATAATCACCAACAAACGACCAACAAACGATGTTAAAAAAAAATTGAAAAAGTCAAAGTTTGTCGGCTAAGTTCACGGAGGTAAACTTTTTCTCATACCTTTAGATAATATTTTCGCGCGAAAAACTTCGGTGAGATCAGTTTTTTGAGCACGATAATTTATCTTCGAAATTCGCTGTGTCCATTGCATATTTAATTTTTCCGATGTCGAGATGTTTGACTAATGTATCTGTCATTGACGAGCGGACGGCAGCTTTTTCCATCTATTTCTGTGTTAATATTGCACTTTTGAAATGATTAAATGATAGATAAATGTCCGGTTATTACTGGGCCTGAAATTTTTAACGTAATTCTACGTAATTAAACTTAGCGCAGTAGCGAAGTATTATTAAATTCGGAAGACTATTCGCTTTACGCTCGGAATACCTTAAATATAGTTTGAATGATAACATCATAGAATTTAGGTGAATCTGAACCAGTATATTTCAAAGACCCGGGCGGCGTCGCCACCTGCGAATGAATTTATCATAACCCTCTATCAGGGATGTCCTAACCTAAATAACCTCAATTTGTATTATTAGCAATTTTTTTAAATGTATAGTTGTTGATTGTGCAATCACATTTAAGTAACTCGCACTCGAAGCACAATTATGTCCGAAAACGCTAGCCCGATTAAATATTTTCTGAGCGGAGGTTTTGGTGGTATTTGTACTGTGGTTACTGGTCATCCACTGGACACTATAAAGGTAAAGTGTTTTTTTACCATTGCATCTTTTAAAATATATATATCATTTACTACCAAAGTTAATAACGGTGCACCTATTGGTTATCACGAAATTATGTGAAGCATTCAAAGGTGCAAGGAAGATTAAATTAATAGCTCTCACAGCAGGGTGGGATAGAAACTCGGAATATGCATTTTATAATTATAAAGCGAGCCAAATTTCTTACGCGTGCCTAGTTGTTGCAAGTGAAGCAGTCCTATAGGTTTTGCATGACTGTAAGAGAAGAGACATTTAACTTTTTCGTACAAAAATTGTTTTATAATAGAGGGGTTATATAAATATTATTACTGCTGGTAGAAACGTTGTAAATTCCCATTAGTTCAAGAAATATAGTTCACATTGCTTTCTTTTTTGTAATGTTTTGCATTTTTGCCTAAATGTTGGAATGAACGGTGAAAAAAATAGAAGAGCTAGGTGCTGTAATAATTTCAACATGCATCAGTTACGTATTCCCATTTTGTTAAAGTGAAATTGTATTGAAAACTTATAGTTTTTGGAGGTATTCAAAGATATGCATAGTATTATAATTACCGCATTTTGTTATTATGCAATCATCATTGTAAAGCCAAATATATTGTCATAATTACTTCTATAAATGTTCAATGTTCATAAGTCTCTACATATCTATGAATTATAATTTTATTAAATTATAACTTCATGAAATGACAACTGTGTTAGAACTCAAGTTTTGACCCATACCCCACCAATTTACATTTTTACCATTTCAAACAGTCGCTTTTATTACTCTTATATTATAACTGTGCCATAATACAAGTCTTCAAAAACATTATATTGCATCTTAATTTCACCGTATTTTAATGTCTGGAGAGGTATTGGCTCTGTGTGTTCAAAATATCGTTGCCACTTGCTTGAAGCTTCGCATGGACAAGAGCATTGGAGATATATGTATATATATGATAGATATATAGGGTGAGGCACATAAATTGTTATGTAGCAATAGCTCTCAAACTATTGATCATATCCAAAAATGTTTCAGACAAAAGTTCCAGAGTTCGAAAAGGTTCTTGTACTGGACTACCCTATTTTTTGGTATCGACAAAGGCGCTGAAGCTATGACAAGGTCAACTTCATTTCTTTTTGTCATTTATCAAAAAAACGGTAATAATGTGATCGAAAAAAAAATACATGGTTCTATTTTAAAAATTGGAGCTGACTTCGATGTAGCTTCAGCTCCTTCACAGATAAAAAGAATCGGGTGGTCCAGTATAACAGCCTTCTCGAACACTCAAACTTTTGTCTGAAACATTTTGGGATACGATCTATTGTTTATGTGCTATTGCTCTGGAACACTATGTGCCTCACCCGGTAGATATATGGCCAATGATTTTGTCTGTGTTAGTGTTCTGTATACACAAAGCCAATATCATGGTAGGATTGTAATTTCCTAGATTTTATTAAATTACATCAAGTAGACATAGAAGGTATCAGTTATATAACATTTGGGATAAAAAAATCTAAGATTTATATGTTCGTATGTTCTGATAACAACTATATTTTGTTGTGATATGAAATGATGTTTTACTCTACTTAGTAAAATATGTGTCATTTACATCCCAGTTTCAGATTTTTTGTCAAATATATAGAAGCTTGACAAAAATTGAATAGTGATACAGTGAAATCCCATGTATCTAAAATGGCAAAAGTGTGGTCTCTTTCGGGAAGTTAAATATTACAATAAAAATTTTATATTTTGAGAGGATTATTATTTATTTATTTGGAAATGATGTGGCGGGTGTCAATATCGAAATTCGTTTGGACTGCGAATAAAAACCGTAATGTGATCTATTGTTATTATATACATTTCTGGTAATTATGTACTATAGTATGAGTGGTTGGAAGCAGGCTTGTTGAGACAAACATTTAAATTCGATTTTTCGGAATCCACAAAACATTCCAAATCGAATCAACTCCAATTTAACAGAAATCCGTGCTCAGACATAATTTCTCGGTTAACTTCTCACGGTCATATGACCGTCTCGTATAAAAATAACCGAATCGCGTTTTTACTTTGTTTTCATGAAATTTTTCAGCTCAGCAAAGTAGAACCTTGCACATTGTTTCCTCATTAACTTGTGCTCTTTAGAAAACTTCCTCTATAAGGAAGCCAACATCAGTTACAATACTTCCTCGTACAGGTTACTATGTAAAGAGCAAAATTTAATGAGGAAGCAATATGCAAGGTTCTACTTTGCATCCTTTGTTAAATTAAAAAAAACGGTCCGAGAATGGTTCCGATTGATCAATTTAGAACCTACAAACGATTTCGAATCGGTTGAGCACCAATTGACTTCGAATGGGCGAAAAAAAAATCCTGCCAAATTAACTCAAAATTTTGTTTCTGACTGTTTGGAAAACGGCTTATCCGACAAAGTCTAAAATCACCTACAAATGACCAACAATTGCTTAAGATTTTAGAAAATTTGAAAAGTCAAAATTCCTCGGCTAACTTCGCACAGCTACAAAGGAATCCTAGAATGTGTTATGGGGCGTCGGAACGAGTAAATAAATCGTAAGGCGAATTCTTATACCTGGCGTTATATGACGAAGTAGAGGAATTGACTTTTGAACTAAGAATAAAGCATCTTAGATCTAAGATACAAATCGTATGAAAAGCTCTAACCCATACAGTATTGAGTCGACTGCAAGACGTCTTTAAGACATTTTTCGAATTTCGAGAACGTCTTGAACTACAATTAAAAAACGTTGCGGAGACATCTACAAGACATCTTATGTTCGCGTTTTCCATGTCTTGAAGTCGTCATCTGAAACCAAGAGTAGGTAGGTCTTACGGAAGATTAATATTAGATATAGGCGGAGCAGGAAATTTGAAACTGCGAACTCTTTCAAAACGTGGATGCAAAGTAGAACCTTGCACATTACTTCCTCATTAAAGTTTGCTCCTTGCAAAGCAACCTCTACGAGGAAGTATTGTGATTGATTTTGGCTTCCTCATGGAGGAAGCTTTGTAAACAAGAAAATTTAATGAGGAAGCAATGAGCAAGGTTCTACTTTGCATCCTTTTTTTATATTTGCCATTATTCAACCAACGTATGGCCAATAAATGATTGCAAATCATTGACACAGTAGTGTCCACCAAATTTCGTCCATCATTAGGCCATCACTCTGATGCCAATGATTAACATAACATTAATATTGCGCATCGCGGCATCACTCGCAACGGGCCAGCAAAAAACATATTTCCTTACCTAGGCTTTAAGGGGAGGTTCCTCTATAATTGACCGACAAATTACACTAAGTTAAGGAATTAATTGTCGATGAACAACAAGACGTAATAAGCTGGTTTTTTAAAAATCTTTATTTATGCTTCAATTGTAATTAAAAAATTTTTTTTCTTCAAAATGGCGTCCAAGATGGCGGCTGATACATGAAGTGCCCTCCGGTTCCATGCAAAACTGCTTGAATTCCTCACTCGTCGATTTGCAATCTAGAATCATGAAACAAGTTTTATTTTGAATCTGAATAAGTACAGAATAGAATGAACCTAAGAAATCGAAAAAATATTGAAAAATGACAAAATGGTGGACATGTGAGTGAAAAAAAGACATTCAAAAAACGAACTTTCAAGTTCAACTGCGATGTGCGTGCGTGCGTGCGTGTGTTGAATTTCGACAAAATCGATAAAGCGGTTCAGATTTTATAGAATTTTGAATTTTTGTATAAAATAAAAATTTTGCTATAAATCACGTCGGATCTTGGCAACTTAACTGAAACATTCTACAAACGAAAAATAACATACAGCCATACTGTGTACCAAATTTGGTGGTGATCGGTAAAGTCGTTCAAATTTTACACCATTTTGGATATTTGAAAAAATAGCGATTTTCGCTATAACCTCCGCAAAAGTCAATATAGTAAAACAAAAGTTTGAGCCTAATAAAAATGAGATGTGCCGGAGATTTATTCATTTATTCAAAACAAGGATGTAAAGTAGAACCTTGCACATTGCTTCCTCATTTAATTCTGCTCTTCACAAAGCTTCCTCCATGAGGAAGCCAAAATCAGTTACAATACTTGCTCGTAGAGGCTGCTATGTAAAGAGTAAAATTAAATGAGGAAGCAATGTGCAAGGTTCTACTTTGCATCCTTTTTAGAAGATCATAACGAACTTTCCTTTCGTACTTTATGGTAAACGAAAATCAACAAAGTTCTCAAATAAATTATCATTACGATAGAGGATGTAAGTTGAAAAATTTAATTTCAGAAAAAAATAGTGTATTCTACAAAAGATCTGAATTACAGTAAATAAATCAACCCTCAAAATACTGTAAGCAAACACTCTGGATGTGTAAAAAAATTATGCCTGAAAACTGATGCAGTTGGTAGTGCACAAAATTCATTTATGTCTGTGAAGCTTTTCCCTGAACAGCGAACTGCGCTTTTTCATGTATTCTTTGAGTGTATGGTCTAATTTTTGCTCAAAAATGTTGATGTTTCATTACGAAACTCCTCTTCATTTGCGCTTGTTGAAACGTTTCAAAATGAGTTCATAAAAACTGTAAATTATTATTGCTAAAGAATATCTTCTAAAAAATTTATACGCTGATTATTATTAAAGCGAAATGAAAGTTTACAAGCTATCTGTTAACTAGTACATACAGTGTATAACAATGTGCAAAATTAAGTAAAAAAGTAACGAAGAAAAAGCTTAATTATTACAGGTCATATCAGAACTATCCTTGCTTATGTCAATCAACTGACTAACGGCAATTCGTATTTGATAAGCAGAGGCTTCGAACATCTGCAGAAGCCCGTGCATTACTTGAAGTGATAATAAGGTGCTGAAATTTGCAATTTATCTATTACGTAGACAAAATGTGTCTTGAAAATCGTAAGGCATTCATTAGCTATGTTTGGTCCGCTAGTCTGTAATCCTCTTAGTAAGGGCGTATGCTATGTTCATGCGTTTCTCTTCTCCGTTTCCTCTTGCTGGCCCGACTGCTTGACCTGAGAACCGTTCAGAGTGAGAAGCGTTCGATTGATGCGCAAACGCAATTGAGGTGTTCAGTTATCCGTGTCCTCATTGTATATACCTCAGAAAAATTAACCTCGCGCTTACTGATTGATGAGCCAACCGGTGCACAGCTAAGCGTTTACCCATCCAAATTATGACCACAAATAATGTTGCTCAACTTGGTAGATTACCAAAGCCGCGTACTGTATGCACAACCACCGGTATCGGTGAAATCCCTACATGTAGTTCTTTAACTTGCCAGATTAAAAAAGTACAGCAATAACCTTTTGAGTTTCTCATTTGATCAACACGTAGATCATTGAAGTATTCGTTTGGATGGAGATCATTATTTTTGTACACAATGAGCGGTGCTGAATATTTTAACGGAACGTCTCGCGACTGTACCGCTACAATAAGGAATAATTAGTCTTCAACAAGGAATAATTAGTTGAAGACTAATTATTCCTTAGTAAAACAATAAAACTCACTCAAAAATCATTCCGAGAACAAGATATTAAAATATTCTCTCAACGTACAGAATATTTTCTGTAGTTGAGACAATATTTCGAGTTGGCACTTGTTTACGTGACGAAAGTACCAAGGAGCGAGACAGCAAAACAACACCCATACCATGGCGAGCAGCCACATAGCACCGCCTACACGCACAAGAGACGAGCTAGTGGATGTGTGCCACCGTATATCCAGCGCGTACTACTACACGCGCACACGTTACCTTGAGCGACAACCACAGACGACGTGCAGAATAGTAGGAGTGAGCGCACACCACTTAAAGCTCAACGATACGCCGATGCTGCTCGCTCTCCCGTAGACAAAGCATGCTCTCTCTCTCTAAAAGAACTAATTGCTCAATAATTCATAAAATATAAAAGCTAACTAACACCACCTACAACCAAAAATTAGAAAAGAGCATGGAGCATCGTTCATCCAAACAGATCCAACCAGAACAATAAAACAAAGGAAATATTCAACTATTAACAATTTTTGATAAATTGTTGAATAATTCCTTAACAAATCACAGAATGTCATCAATCATACCGGAAACACCATGGAGGGCACCTACTTCCAATAAATAAACAATTTGTTCCGATGACAAATTGTTATTTAAACAAATGATCGTTTTGAACCTACAACGGCATAGGCCATAGCCCGGGAATACGAAATTCAACCTCCTAGGAACCTCCATGGAGTCTCGAGCAACCGAAAACGTGGCCGGCGCGCGTGACGCAATCGACCTCACGCGATAGTCACGTGACCGCCACCAACGCCGATTCCACCCGCGCGGAGGGCCCCGAAACCGTATCGTTTCACCGCCCCGTCCATCCAACGGCGATCGGGTATATAAGCGACCACCGCTGACGGCTCGGCACTCTTCTTTTCGACAACTCTCAAAGTTCGAGTCACGTACTGCTGCTTCTCAGCAACAGTCAAATTGTCATTTGTATTTGTAAATCAGTGTAACGTAGAGTCCAGAAAGCAGTTTACTCGAACGGCTCGGTCCCCTGACATTGCGTTCTTGCTATCGAGTCGGAGAGTAAACTTAGGATATTCGGCGTGTTACTGTCTCCCTCGCACAGCGCGTAGGCCGGCATAATACGTTCGCATTAGGGCCACTTTTTCGTATTTGGGTCCCCACACACAGCGTTGTGGCTATCCTCTGCGAAAAGTGAACAATTAAAATAGGAATTATTGTACCCCGAGCACTGCGCATCGGCTTGCATTAATTCCCACAGATCTTTTCGGTGTAAAGAGTTCTCAGTTGGCAGATAATACGAACACAAGTGTGGGTGCTTCTCACTCACACTTGAATCCCTGCGCGAATCGTGCTTAACACGAGCCTCGCAAATTTTGGTTTGGTCGTATAAAATCTGCGAACTCGGATCTCATAGGTACTTCCGACCTTGAGCCATCCTTCACACCCAAACACGGAGTGTAAACGCCTCATCGTTGGCGGATAACACGCACACAAGTATGGGTGCTTCTCACCTATACTTGAATCCCTGCGCGAATCGTGCTTAACACGAGTCTCGCAAAGTTTGGTTTGGGCGTGTGATTTGCGAACCCTGAGCATCCCGGTGCCTTACGCTAAAAAGACACCCGGTACGCACATTCGTCAGTACAGTCGACGCAATTAGTCCGCGCTCTTCTAAGAGCGCTGATTGGGAGCGTGGGCCGAGTATCTGGCGATCACCAAAATCAAGCATACAAGGGGGCTAAGAAGGAGTACCGGACACCGGAGCACATCTGTGTTTAGATAAACAATAGCTCAGGGATCGCGACACAAATAGACGACTATCGAGTAGGCCAACTCACGCGGACTGTACCGACAGACGAGACGAGCCGTCCGTTAGCGTTTAGCTGTGCCACAGCGATAGATCTCATAGCTCATTTAACAATGATCGAGCTCCGCGCAGATAAACTAATTCGCGAGTTCATTATTAATCATAAATTGTATAATCAAGTATCCGATGATTACAACAACAGGACACGGAAGAATCTCATGATTTTTCAATGTGTTTCTGTGTATGAGGATAAATCATTAGTAACAATAGAGAGAGTGGCGCGAAACACTCGAATTATTGTTATTGGGCTACAAAGCGTACAGTCGCGGGACAGCGTAGTCGTGTCCGACCACCGGGACACAAAATTCATCTCCATTAATAGCATTATCGATCAATTCATCACCATCTTTGCGAGTTGGGTGTAAAGCCCCGCACGGAAGCACCTCCGACCGTGCGAATATAACGTCATTTAAATAATAATTCATGTCAAAGCCTGTTTACGTAGTTTTAAGTGCGTCCCGATAGACGCAATCTTTTGCAACCCCTCTCTTTTTGTAAATTGAGTGTAGAGCTCCATACGGAAGTACTTCCGACCGTATGAATTTAGAATCCGTCAAAGAAATCATAACTCAGGTCATAGCCTGTTTACGCGTTGCAATAGACGCAATCCTTTACAACCCCTTTCTTTTTGTGAGTTGAGTGTAGAGCTCCACACGGAAGTACCTCCGACCGTGTGAATTTAGAATCCGTAAAATGAAAATTGTCCAGGAATATTCCTGTTTAACGATTCCAGGTTAGGACAAGCGCAAGTAGTGGGTAACCCCATTGTATCCTGGTTCCCCTCGTACAATCCCCTACTTCCTCGCCCGAACCGCCTTCACAAAAATTCTCCTCTGAGAGCCTATGATGATGAAGGCAAACTCTCGTCGATAGACACATGAGAGAACAATAATTAACCTAATCTGAGGCATCAACAAAACACCACAAAACCCTCCAACCTCCGATTTCCCAGTAGATCATTCGAGTCCTGCACACGAATCCTGAAGGCCACCACCTGCGCGTGTGGCATCAAATAATAATAAATACATCGCGATTTCGTATTAAAATAATGCAAAGGTCCGGTTTCCAAGGAACCCTCACCATTTCTTAGGCACAACGAACACCCAATTCTCGGTTAAAATTAAATCAATTAATTCATTAAAACGTCCGAAAAACAACGAAGCGTTTCATTGGCGCCCGAATAGGGACTAAAATAAATCGCGAAACGTTTCATTAACGCCCGAGCAGGGATTCAAAATCGCGAAACGTTTCATTGGCGCCCGAACAGGGACTGAAATAAATCGCGAAACGTTTCATTAACGCCCGAGCAAGGATTCAAAATCGCGAAACGTTTCAATATAGTAGCATTTGAAAGCTCGAATAATCACGTTCAATTCCTTACATGGCAAAATACTTTAAGTGAGGTAGTGTTCGAAATATTCAATTTTCTGTAAACAGATGTTTTTTTACTATTCCAAAAACCGTTACATGAGAAAAATTGCTATTTACCTTTGTAAGAACTGGGGAAATATGTATATCATCCGTCAAAGACATCCAAAAACGGTTGTTGGTACATTTCTGCCTAATTTTTCATTATTATTACTCTTTGCTATTGTCTTGACACTAAAATGCTAACTGAAATGTCTAATAAGTATTTTGTTCTGCCATAGACGACCGGAAATTCTTGTTTGCAATATAATGTTGAGTCTTGGAAAAAGGAAACATCGTTAAAATTTTTCCAAGAGATAGCAGTGTAAAGAATTTACAGTATCAACCAATTTGTAAACAATTTTTCAAAATGGAGAGTATGATAATTCTCAATTCTACCTCTTACAAAAATCCACACGGAATTTTCCTTCACACGAAACTCAATGTTATGGTATACGCTGGAATTTTCAAATGTATATAATAGTACGAAAGTTTTTACTTCACAAGGTTACTTTACTTTCACAAGGATCCATGTTGGGATATGAATTTACATGTTTTTTGTATAACGAAGAAAGAGAAGTAGTTCTGTTTTTAGGCCATTTTATGACCGCAAGATAAGTTATTTTCCCATTGTGCATACTTGTAGGAGAGTCCATTTAAAAGTAGGGCTGTACGGTTGGGCCGGCCAAATCGATCAAAAATTTACCGATAAAATTGAAAATATGGGTATCAAAAGAAATGGTGCATAATATCAGAAACTGTTAAAAAAATGACAAATGAATATAATAATAACGATTTTGGAAATCTTAATAGAGTAGTATGCCCGGTAACGTCAGAACAATTTCATAGCAATGTAATTGACCGTTACAAGTAATGAATCCGAAGCCGATGAAACGGCTCCCACTGTGATAGGAGTCCCCATTTCGACTAGCAACCACGAGCCGCATCTGCGCTAAGCCTATGGCTACCAACGACAGAGTGCGTAAACATGCCATTTGACGGAGCGATACAGAGACCCAGCACACAACAACTGCAATATCAACTACCAGTACCCTCGCACCATTCCCGTTGTTTGCCACAACTTGATGGGACATGATTCCCACTTTATCATCTGGGAAATCACCACTTCTTTTGATGGTCGCGTTGACGTCCTGCCGCAGACGAAGAATGGATACATTTCCTCCACAAAGTACATGGACAGCAGTGATATCAGTTTCCGCTATACTGAGTCTTTTTGATTCATGGCGTCATCGCTCGAAAAATTGGCTTCCTACTTGATGAAATAGAAAGGTGTATTCCTAATGAGTACGCTGATTCATTGACAACACCAGACCAGACTCATTTTCCAACGAAAACAGACTTCCACAATACGCTTGACGACTGTGGCATTTCGGACGAGGACTATGACTATACTAGGAGAGGGAAGCACTTAGTACCAGTAATTTGGAGACATACTCGGACCTGTATCTCAAAACCGATGTCGTACTCTTGACCGATGTATTCGAAAACTTTCGAGACAACTGCAGCAAAGCCTACGGTCTGGATTCCGCCCATTATTACAGGACTCTAGGATTCACATGGGACGCCATACTCAAATACATAAGGAGCGAGCTGGAGTTTCTCACAGACTTTGATATGCACATATCCATTGAGCGAGGAGTGAGAGGCGGAGTCAGCCAGTGTTGCAACCATTGTGCTTGAGCTAACAACAGGTACATGAGTGACTATGATTCGAATAGAGACACGATACCTTATGTATGATGATGCAAATAATCTCTACGGCTGGGCAATGAAGGAATCGCTGCCATATGATGGTTTCAAGTGGGTGGAAAAACGATCAACTTTAGCACTCTTCCAGGTGACTCGCCCGAAGGCTGCATTCTCGAAGTGGACCTCGAGCATCCTGAGACTCAACACGATACCGACTCTAAATATATTCTCACAATAGTTTATAAACGTCACCTAGTATATTTTCCGATAACGAAGAACTAACAGACTGGAGGCACTCTGAATGTAAGGGCCGCGTCGGGTAGTCACATTTTCTACCATAACTTTGGATATATCGGTAATTTTTGCAATCGACTTTCACAGAAATATGCCTAAAACTATGGAAAACGAAGAACTGTTTAATAAAATCAATTTCTGGAAAATCCTGGATGTACGTGAAGCCTAAAACAGAAGGAAAAAAAAGATTGGAACAGAAAAAAAATTACAAGTAACAGTGCACTGTGATACTAGTGCGAGAAAACATTAGGAAGCGGCGCACGATCCAAGTCCAATGCTACGACGACGAGGTGAAGCTGAGTGTTGTTCGTAGCGCGTGAGGCGATTGCACCGTTTCCTAACCTCCACGGGACAGCTTATTTGTCGCACAAGTATCACATACTATTTTTTGTAACGAATGTCAACGTACTGTCGCATATTTTCGTGCCTGCTAAGCATTGCATAAAATCATCTTGTAGTATAACCGGCTTTCCTTTTATTAAAGGAGGGGGAAGGGGTTAGTGAAAAATAATAATAAATGCCGAAAATACTAAGGCAAATAGAATAATAACAAAAGTGTATTTAACTAGTAAAAATTACAAAAGGTTTGGGCGCCAGCTACGTTGCGTGTAGCAACGAAATATTACCGGTCACTTGACCCGGTAATCTGACAAATCAAAGAAAAAGAAAATAACTGCAGAAATGGGGGCGCGGCTGAAGGGTAGAGGGATGACGGGTCTCAGGGGGTGAATTCCCGAACTCGTCGGCTTCTTAATTATTACCTTGGTCAGGTAAAACGGTGGGGGGAGGGGGTGAAGCACAGGAATATTTGATAATGGGGATAAAAATGAGAAATAGCGCAAAAGGAAAATTAAATACCAAATGTACGCGCGATAGTCGCGATAAACCACCACACTACCTCGCACGCAAAAACAATATTAGCTATGATAATAACGGTGCTCAGAAACACCAATCTCCACGTGGTGGCAGCCGGTCTTCTTGATACCAAAAAATAATAAGAAAATAACTCGAAAAATACGGGGCTCAGGGGGGCAAAACGGGGACTCAAAATATTACAAAAATTACTCACGCACAATTTCTCACACAGACACTCAAAAGCAGCTCCGGGGACAATACCCCCGGTCACTATCACAATCTACCTCCCTAACGAGCCGCGACGACGGCGGGGCTCGAAGTGAGGAAAAATGTCCTCCGTCTTCTTCCTTGATCTTTTCGGAAGTTTCGGCATTGACTGATGGATTGAGTGTAGCTGGTCAGTGGCGCTGGACTTGGCTGTGGCGGAACGGCGTAGCGCAGTTGAGCGGTGAACTCGCCGTGGGCGATTTGGATTGCCGCTGCCAATTGTTAGAGCGAGTACATGCACGCAGTTGGCCGATCAACTCCGACATGTCCCCACGAGTGGTGGCTCCTCGTGTAACGTGGCGTGTACTCCTCAGTTGGCTGGCGTGGCAGATCTTCTGTCCTTCTCTCTCTCTCTACAGCCCACACTCTCATCACGTTACTTTGCTTAGGTGGCCGTAGTGTTTCTTCCCGTGGTTGTCCTTGAGGGCTTCGTTGGTCTTGTCGGTCGTACAACTAATCATTCATACTCAGAAAGGAATGGTGGGGGGGGGGGGGGGGGGGGGGGGGGGGGGGTAAAAAGGGATGAATCCTACACACAATATCGCTTCCTATCAAGTATGAAAATAACGCTTAAAAGTAATAAAAAGCGGTGTGTGATAGTCTTCGAGCCAGTCGAGAGTGGAAAATATTGTAACGATCTACCGTGTTACAGTAGATAGTTTCACACATGCCAATGTTTGCGTGAAATTATCTACAGAATTCTAGATAACTCTAGATAATTCACGCATGCTTTGCAGACACGAAATGTGCGACATTACGTGCATGAGTTACCAAAAAGTAATTTAGGATAAGATTAATTCATGAAAATTTTTTAGAGTAATGTCGTGAACTTGGTATTTTTTTCTAATTACCTCAGCTTATCCGGCAGGGTTGACCCGCGAAGGATGAGTTTTCTGACGCCTGGTTCATTGATTATTAATAATATTATTAATAACCGTGTTTCAAGGTAGATGTGAGAAAAAAATATTAATAAAAGAATAATATATTAATAATCAAAAGCATGATTTGTATTAATATTTTTTCTCATCTACCTTGAAACGCGCTCAATTTCTTGTCGAATGTTTCAAAAACCTTAAGTTATGCGAGGAATGTCTTTCGTAAGTATGCTAAAATGGGGACATTCAGTTGCTTATTTGTTGTTGAAATATGTATTTTCAATCGGTGTTTCTTATTTTTATAGTGATCATTACAATTTTAATACTTAACGTTAGTTTTTCTTTTATTTGAAAAATATTTTTGTAGGGTTGAAATTATATTCTGTACGTAACATAGAAAATCTGATCCAAAACGTAGCTTGCGAGATATATTGAACTAAAGTTTTCCTTTCGACTATCGAAGATTCTGATCCAATTATTTTCAAGTATTCGACGTCGAGAAGTTACTAGGTCTTTCGATAAAACTATCTTCGAGGTCCCCATGAAATTTCGTCGGAAATAACTATGCATGTCAAGAATTACATTTTTTAACTAGTCAAACGAAACATCAACTGGATATAAAATGAGTGTCTTACAGCATTTGGTTTTAATGGGTAATCCCCCATTACCGATAATAAAAAAATGTGAGAACATAAAAATCAACTTACCATACATAGCTGGAGCTGCGTAATATACTTCTCGTATATTTATAAACCTTGAAATTGCGGTACTCTTTTATTGCCGAACGTATCCTCATTTGGTGTCCGCAACCACCTGAGGCAAGGAATAGTTTTGAACTGAGAGGCCTTGGGCAGGTATCTAGGGGATGGTAGAAGCCTCAACTTAGCTGTAGAAGCCTAATTGGCTCTAATTCCCGAGACATTAACTTATGTGGTAGAAGACTTTATGCTGATCTTCCATCCTATCCATAATACTGTTTTGTACACCTTGAACACAAAGAGATTAAAGATACATGTAGAGAATTTTCAATTCATTTTATTTTCCCTAACAAAACATCAAAGTCGGCTTTACGCAAATATTTTTTTAACAGGTTCGATTACAAACCGTTGCAAAACCTGGCGCAAATGAGCTTCCTCTTTATACTGGCACCTGGGATTGTGCAAAAAAAACGGTGGCTAAGGAAGGAATTCGGGGTCTGTACAAAGGTTCGTATCGTATCGTTCACTTACGAAATACACTTGTGGATTTATTAGATGTTTTATTGATGAAGATTCCAAGTCACTCAAGACATTGAAAAACATATATATGTATAGGAGTTTAACAAACAGGTTTTGAGATTGCAGTGAAATTGTGTTCAACAGAAGATATTTATGTATTTATTTACTACATAAGTAATATTTTTTTTCGGCAATTACTATTCGATTTTGCGACGAAACTTTTGTGTGCTTTAGTTCTGTTATGTTTAGCCTTTACAACGTATTTTCGCGCGATCTCCAACCCTATTTCTTTACACCTAAGTTTTGTGTCGTCATGGCCCGAATTATAAAGTATTGTCGCATTGGCAATGGATGCTTGTATGAGCCTCATTAGGATCATCCAAGTCCATCCGTTGGTTCTGATGCATAGCGTTAAATTGCTGAAATGTGCATCATGAATATCAATGCCACTCGTCTATTCATTATGCACAGAGAACGCTGCGGAAAAGAGTAAATTCACTTTGCCCCTTTCTTTTCTGGAAAAGCGTATCACCGTCGCTATTGGAGTAATACTGAACATCGCTGAAACCAATGATACTTGTTTCGAATCCATCACTGCAATAAAACTCGTGCCACTATTCTTTTCATGCTTCAAAGAAAATGTGTCCCTTTATAGGTTTTTCCCAAATAATTCGTTAGATTCACAACTTTATTCTCCTATGCAACCTCCAAGTTCTATGAATGAGTACTCAAACCTTAAAACCAATCAATCAAATTTTTCTAACTCGAATGTCGCTTCAGGGATTTAATATAAAGTCATTAAAACTGATCATGCAATCCACTTTATACGAATTGACTATATTACTCAACCGAAATTTGTGATTATAAAAGTCCGAGCCTGAGCGAGGCTCGCTTTACTATTCCAGAATTAATTCAAGAGGTGACCTATGTAAACTTAGCACCCGATTTTTAGAAATCTTATATTTTTTTATTCGTCTTATAGAGTTTTGTTTGTAGCTGATTGTAGTAATAATATTTTCGTTTGTAGTTGAGCTGAAAAAAAGTTCTAAGATGTTAAAAAATGACTATCCACCGAACTTGGCGGAACTGAAATTTAGCATGGCACATCGGTAGAAAATCATTTGTAGTTCATTGTAGTACCAAAATTTCCATCTTTAGTCGAAAGGAAAAACAGTTGTACGTAATTAAATTTTTTTTTTCGGTTCCTTCATGATTTTCGACGTAATATTAACGAAAGAGACACTACGACAAACAACTACACTGAGAAAAATTTACGGCTCTGCCGACCGAATATCTGACTGCTAGAGCTATTATGAAGTCTGTTGGCACAGCAGTGTAACTGTCCAGTTCCAACAGCTGAACTCTTCCGCTTTACGTCGTTCGTTTGCAGAAGCGAAACGGTATAGCTGTAGGAACTGAACGATGGCTAACTTACAGCGATCAAAAAAATGTTGAGGTTACGAAGGATAGCCAGCGTCACGATCGAGCTGCGCGAGTCTTGCCGGTCGTCGCCACCCACGTTTCTAGCGTACGCGCATCGCTCTTCCAATTGAGCGTGTAGCTCCTGCACCGTATTGCTCCCACAACTATACTGGGATTCTTACAGCACCCGACTAACTAAATTTCTCCAGTAACTAAAGCATACGGTTCTGAGTACTCTCTCGCATAGATATAGTTACGAATACAATGCCAGCAAAACGATATTGTTGCTAGAGCAATACGCATTGGTTATGTAAGTAAATTCATGGTTATAAAAAGAAATATGGACGCAGCAATACTCTGTTTTGTTGCTGTCGCCATACATTTTTCTCAGTGTATGAATGCGTTTGGAGCCCATCCATGCAGTAGTTCGACGCCGCGTAGCTACTCAACGAACGAGAAACAAAACAATTGGTACTACAAACAACTGCAAATGACTAACTAGTCAATGTTAGCTGTACATCAATGCCATGGGGACATCCCGGGTCCACAATTGTTTGTAGTCGTTTGTAATAGCTTCAATTCGTTTGTAGTTCGTTCAAAACAGGTGTCGAGGATCCAGAATCATTTGTAGTCATTTGTAGTAGCTTCGACTCGTTTGTAGTTCGTCGAAAACGGGTGTGGAGGGTCCAGAATTGTTTGTAGTGGCTTGCAGTAGTTTCTATTCGTTTTTAGTTGTTTGTAGTAGTGCCGATTCGTTTATAGTTCGGTGAGAACAGGTATGGAGTGTCCAGAATCGTTTGTACTTGGTTGAAGCTTCGTTTCGTTTGTAGTTGTTTGATTGTAGGTGTTAGTTTAGAAGAAAAGTTTAAGTTCACAGTGAATGTATAGTCGAATTACTGCTAAGTTTAGAATGATTAGAGATATTGTCAAGATCAGTATATTTTCGGGATTTATAGCGAAGGATTATAAGTTTCCACAATGTTTATTTAATAAAGTTATTGAAGAATAATTAAATAAGTGAAGTTAGTTAGAAAGATACCCATTCGTAAGCGACCGCATATAAGCTAAATGTTAATAGCCGTAAAAGATTAATTAAATAGAAATTCAAAGTGTGAGTTTACAACTTAAAAGCATCTCATTTATAAGAAAAGTGAGCGAATGAACAGTAGAAATTGTGCGAGCGCAAAAGTGCGTAATTTTCGACCGAGTGAAAGAGACCTGTGGTAGCGAGCGTGCATCGACCTACGAAGGCCCTACACGTACGCATACACCACCAAGCGGACGTTGTCTAAAACCCGTTCCGGGAACCCACAGAAAAGAAATCGTCGGAAAAACGTGAAATTTTCTATCCTCGACAATTTAACAATTATATTAGCACAGCGGCCCACACGAAATGGGTCCCGCAAATTTCATGAAACGGGATTTTAAAAAATTTTTCAAATACCAGTTATTACATTTCCAAAACTAACTATATTCTTTTCCGTCATAAGAGTTTATAATTAATCTCCTTCCTCCTCCGAAGTTCCGAATACTTTAAATTTAATGTAATTGGCTAAATACCATTACAGAGTCTAAAATCGTATGCAGAAAGCTGACTCAAAAATAATTAAATAATTTTACAAATTAGAAAAAACTATCCGATGCCATCGGAAATGTCCATTGGATTCATGTACTTATTGGTATATTTTAACTGTAGCACGTGCTTTTTCGCAATTTTTGGAAATCACTCAATAATTTTTGTAGATTAACAATTCTTACGTCAGGGTTTTAAAAAAATCTTACACACAAGTGTAGAATAAGTGTAAAAACTCATTGAATATTTAGGCTTTCCTTGTGCTTGAAATACAAAATGAAAACCGAAGGTGTTGATAGATGAGTATCTAAGGCGGACCAACAGTCGCAGGTTTGAATCCAATGAACGAGAAAAAATATGCATTTTCTTTTCGTGATCAAATATGTACAGAATGGTCGAATAGATGAAATATGAACTAAATCCGTCAATTTAAACTCAAAAATAATTTTTATCCCGAAATTTACATCGCTGTTTTTGAGGCGAAGTAAATAATAAAACTACCGATGCCAGGAGAAGAAAAAACGATCAGTCGTATTGCAGTGAATGGCAATAAAGAACACACTCAGGCAGTTTATGTAAGGAACAGTTGCCAGGTAAAAGATGGTGAAAAAGATCGCGACTCCAGGCAGTACCTCGGTTCTACAGACCCCAACTCAACACAGCACCATCTCGACACCGGCAACTGAACACAAACTAGACTCGACCGACACCAATTCGACACACTGAAATTCGTCCGCGTTCCAACTCGACACAACGAAAATATCCCACCGCACTACTCGACACGTCCCAGATTGACATACGTTCGGCGATTATTGTGTCGAGTTGAGTCATGGGACAACTTTGCTGTGTCAAGTTGAGCCGCGGTACAATCTTGCCGTGTCGAATTGAGCCAAGGTCCAGTGGTGCTGAGTCGAATTGGTGACTGGTCGAATTTTGTCGTGTCGAGTTGAGCAATGGTACAGTTTGGCCATGTCGAATTGCGGCATGATTCAGTTGCGCGCGGTCAAGTAGTGCGGTGGGATATTTTCGTTGTATCGAGTTGGAACGCGGACAAATTTCAGTGTGCCGAACTGGTGTCGGGCGAGTCTAGGTCGTGTTCAGTTACTTGTGTCCAGATGGTGCTGTGTTGATTTGGGTTCTGTTGAACCGAGGTACTGCCGCGACTCCATACTCCAATAATATCACACAAGCGCCTAGCATGTCCACATGCATATGCTTTCCTGATTAAATTCTATTTGAATCCTACAAATCTTTTTAATTAAGATAGCCATTGTTAATAAGCAATTCATCTAATCAAGAAACGTAAAAACGCACTATTTCGTATTATTATTAATTATATTTTTATAGCGGGGGTATGGGCAGACGAATGTGATTTTTGGATGTTTTGGCACATTTTGACAAATTTGACAATGTAATGGAACAAAAAATACCCCTTACACAGCTTCTTGATATAATGGAGCGAAAGAATGCAATATATTGTAAGAAATTGTATTATATGAAGTGATTCACACTCATTTGTTTTTGCAGGTATGGCAGCCCCGCTTTGTGGGGTTGCACCCATTTTTGCAATGAGCTTTTTCGGATTTGGACTCGGCAAGAGGTTACAACAAAAAACACCCAATGAGCAATTAACACCACTGCAATTGTTCTATGCGGGAGCATTCAGCGGGGCCTTTTCTGCAATTATTATGGCGCCTGGAGAAAGGATTAAGTGCTTGTTGCAAATTCAGCACGCAGATGTGAAGCCCCGGTACAATGGCCCCGTTGATTGTATTAAACAATTGTATAGACATGGAGGAATAAGAAGTATTTATAAAGGAACTTATGCAACTCTGCTGAGAGGTAAGAGATAACTTTGCACTTAATGTTTCTCTCATGGAGTCCTCCTTGGTAGAGTCCAGTAGAGATTTGCACGAGCTCGCTTAAATCCACTCGAGGTATACTCTCAAAAAATGTCCTCTTGTATACAGGGTGGGGCACTAACTGTTGCCACCTTGAATATTTCTGTAATTATCGGCGTCATAAAAAAATGTTCTAAACAAAAGTTATACGGTACGAGAGAGGCCATCAAATGCGACCATTTTTGTCAATTTCCGTGGAGGCGCTGACGAACAGTGAAGGTCACCTCCATTTTTTTAAATAGAATGATACATTTTTTTTCCGACTATCTTGTAAAGCACCTCAAACCTATAAAAAAACATCTGAGGGTCAAGGTCATTAAAAGTCATTTAAGGTCATTTAAGGTCAAAAAGAGACATAAACTTTATTTTTATGTGAAATGAACTTTATTTACAGTAGGTGTTTGAAGTGATTGCCATTGGAATCAATACAATATTGTAATCTCCTTACCAAGGATTCTGTTGAATTTTTTATCACTTCCCCACTTATCGTATCACATGCTCGAAGAATTCTCTCACGCATGTCATCCGGGCTAGTTGGACGTTGTTTGTAAACTACATCTTTCAAGTATCCCCATAAGAAAAAATCAAGAGGCGTCAAATCTGGCGAGCGAGACGGCCACGATACAGCTCCTCCGCGTCCAATCCAACGATTTGGAAACCTGTGTTGCAGCTCAGTTCTAGCCATCAGCGAAAAATGTGCCGGACACCCATCGTGTTGATACCACATTCTGTTTCTTGTTTCCAAGGGTATTTCTTCCAATAACGGACCTAACGTTTCTTGAAGGAATGTGGTGTATTTTCTACCATTGAGATTGCCTTCGATGAAATAGGGGCCTACGATTTTATCCCCAATAATCCCACACCATACATTAACGGACCACGGTCTTTGGTGTGCAACTTGCCGCAGCCAATGTGGATTTTCTTGCATGTTATGCAAGTTAACATTGCCATGATTCGTGAATGTTGCTTCATCAGTAAATAAAATGTGATTCGATAAGTGCCGAAGTAATAAAAAAATTCTACACAATCCGTGGTAAGGAAATTGCTGTAATACTGTATTGAATCCAATAGCAGTCACTTCGAACATCTGTACTGTAAATAAAGTTCATTTCACATAAAAATAAAGTTTATGTCTCTTTTTGACCTTAAATGACCTTAAATGACTTTTAATGACCTTGACCCTCAGATGTTTTTTTATAAGTTTGAGGTGCTCTATAAGATAGTCGGAAAAAAAATGTATCATTCTATTTAAAAAAATGGAGGTGACCTTCACTGTTCGTCAGCGCCTCCACGGAAATTGAAAAAAATGGTCGCATTTGATGACCCCTCTCGTACCGTATAACTTTTGTTTAGAACATTTTTTTATGACGCATGCGTGCGTGCGTGCGTGCGTGTGTGTGTGTTTTTTTTTTTTTTAAGGACGGGGGAAATGCGCTTAGGCACAACCAACTCAGACTCTCATGCCCAGGTTGGCGCGTGTGGGACTCGTCCGTAGACCATACCCACTAAAACCCTACGTCCAACTTCTCCGCCACCTGCGGAATCGCTGTCAGGCATTACTTCGGTAAATGGGGGGGGGGCATTCATAATGCAACTCCAGCTTGCTGAGTTGAAGGCGTTCTTCACATCCAAGGTCACCACTACGCAGTACTGCTTTGCTCCTCTATTCCACCGTCTGCCCGCGATGGCTATCCTCGCAGTGTCCACGACTCTGGAGATGGCGTCGATGGTAGACCGTGCCCTTCGGAAACCGAACTGGCTGTCCGATAGACCGTGGACTTCCTCGATGTATGTCTCCAGCCGGTTGCAGATGATACGCTCCAGAATCTTGCCTGTTGTGTCCAGTAGGCATATCGGACGGTAGGAAGATGGGTCGGCAGGGGACCGGCCGCCCTTCGGCAGAAGAACCAGTCTCTACTGCTTCCAACGACGTGGGAAACATCCAGCCCGTAGACAGTTGTCGAACACCTGGACATAGATGTCCGGTCGTGCCTCGATGGATGTTCGAAGCGCTGCATTAGGTACCCCGTCTGGTCCCGGGGCCTTGCTGTCCTTTACTCTCTGCAATGCAAATATCAACTCCTCGTCGCTGATCCGTGGGATGTCCTCCGTGTAAGCAGGAACATCCAGTGTAGTCTCTAGGACTGCCGGGAAAAGCGTCTCCACTATTTGCCGCAGCAAGGATGGATTGGTTGGGCTGGCAGCAGCGGAGGTGTTCAACCTAGCCATCACCGTCCTGTAGGGCCTTCCCCATGGATCAGCGTCGACCTCATCGCACAGCTCGCGCCAGCAGCGGCGTTTGCTCGCTCTGATGGCCTTCCGCAGAGCACGTCTGTCGGTCTGGTGCTGCTCCTGCAAAATGGCGTAGTTCTCCCGTCCTCTCGCACGCTGGAAGAGTCTACGACTTCTGTGGCATCTTCTCCGGAGCTCGGCGATCCCATCGGTCCACCAGTAAACTGGGGTGCGGTGGTATCTCGCCGACGTCCTCGGCATCGATGCGTCACATGCGAGGGCCACATGTGTCATCAACTCCTCCGCCTGATCGTCTGGCGAACCCTCGTGGATGCTCACGTCTTCCAGCATCACAGAGAGTGATTCCCTGTGGAGCATCTTGGAGCTCCATTTACGGCTCTGGTTTACCACGACTTCCCTTGTTACCCCTGCCTCCGCCACGGTGAAAAGGATGGCTTCGTGGTCGCTGTGCGTGTACATGTCAGAAACTTCCCATACCAGACCTGCTCTCACTACACACTCGCTCGTAAATGTCAGGTCGACAATCGAGCCAGTGCCGGCCCTGCCGAAAGTGGGAATACTCCCAGTGTTGGCCAGAACCATGTCTAATGACAGCAGACTGTCGAGGACAACTTGTCCTCTATGGTTGGTTTTTCGACTTCCCCATTCGATGGCCCAGGCGTTAAAGTCACCCGCAATCACCGTTGGTCTTCGTCCTCTGCACTCTTCCGAAAGGCGGTCCAGGAGCGCCTCGAGCTCGGCCACAGAATCGTTGGGGGGGGGGGCGTATACACTATAGATGTATATTCCACCCACCTTGACCCAGGTGAAACCTAGCTGCTGAACACTCATTTTTTCCTCGATGTGAAGTCCACCGAGCACCCATATGGCCGCTCTTCCTGACACGTCGGAGACCCACGCTTGGCTGTCCTCGTTCTTGTACTGCTCGCACAAGATAGCCACGTTGGTTTCCACTTCTTGCAGTGTTTGCCGCAGCAGATCCTGCGCTGCCTCGCAGTGGTTGAGGTTCAGTTGCAGGAACCTCATGGCCTGCTCTTCGAAGCCGCCCTTTGATACATCGGGCACCTGCTGCTGCCCGATGTATGACCAGGCTTTCCTGCACATAGAACGCAGCTTGGCTCCCTCCCACACGACTTCGCCACGTGTCCTTTCTCTCCGCACCTGCGACAGTTCTCAGATCTGTCCGGCCCCTTGCACGTGCTGGCTCGGTGCCCAAAGTTCCAACACTTGTAGCACTGTAGTGGTGTTGTTTTGAGTCGGATGTGGCTGACGACCCAGCCAATTCGGATTCTGCCCACCTCTGCGGCTTTCCTTGCCAGGGCTGTCGGCAAGCTCACCAGCGCCACTTGGTTACCCCTGTACCCAGGTCGCAAAGACTCACTGCGGACTCCTCCAGGTGCTCAGGCCCTCCACCTGCTGCCTCAATGCGCTGCAGATCTCGCTTCTGGTGGTGAGCTCGTCGAGATCCTTCAGCTCCACGCAACGCTCCTCTCTCAGCGTGCTGACCCTCGCTGTTTCGCCCAGCTTTCTCGCGATAGCCTTTCGGAACTCTTCAGCTTTCGCGCTCGCTGTCCGGTCCAACTCCAATAGGAGGTCCCCAGCTCCTGTCTTCCGGATGTGCTTGACACAGTCACCCACATCTTTCAGCTCCGGGTCTCCTTTCATCATGCGCAGGATGTCTGTGTAAAATGCGCCTTCCTTGGCTTTCACGAGGAGGGCATCAGGACGGGCAGGTCTCCTCCGCCGGCGCTTCGGCTTCGAGTCTCGAGCGGCCGCCTTGCCACCAGGATTCTTCTGCGGCTTCTTCCTTGCCACCGATATCCACGCGTTGGCGGGGGCATTCCTGGCCACTGGTGTGGCGCATGGGGTGGAGAAGGTCTCCGGTACTGCCCTGTCAGGGGCCAATCTCTTATTCCGCCCCAATTGTGCAGAATCTTTTGGCGGCGAATCCAATGGTTTCCGTTTAGCGGATGACCGCTCCTGCCGCACGGCTAGGCCCGGCGAGGTCTGGGACCCGCCTTCTCTCACCACAGTGGGTGGGGCCGCTGTCCTGCCTAATGTTGTATCGATCTTCTCGATCCTCTTGAAGAGCGTTCGCAAGGTTGTCAAGGAAGACTTGATCTCCTTGTGCACGTTCATCTTGGACTTTGCGTACTCATACACGTCGTACTGCGCGTCGAGTTTGTCGCCAAACTGCTGCCAAAGCTCGTTTCTCTTTACTTTCTCGCTTGTAGTATTAGATGCTACAATGGCCAAGTTCGCCACCACTGTAGCACTGCGGTCGCCTGATGACGACGCCCCGGGGCCGGCTTGCTCACCCCTGATGGACGCCGGTACTGGGGATTCGACCCCCTGCACCGTAAGGTTTGTCGTTTGTTGACTCTCCATATGTGGTTTATTATTCGGGGTTCCTTCCCCTAGTCTGTTAGGTCCGCGCGAGGTATTTTATTTCCCTCCTGCCCTCTATATCACTGTGGGACTCCCACTGGTGTGTGTGTGCGTGTATGTGTGTGTGTGTACTTTCCAGGACCCGAAAATTCAATCGTTCATAACTTGCGAATGGCACGATTGATCGAGCTCGAATTTGGCACGCAAGTAGAGTAGTTATGCCTCTTAAATTGCTGTGATTTTTAAGGAAATATATATATTTATACCGATTATACAGAATTTTTTTTCTTTTTTGAAAAATGTCGTATAGTCTAACTTTAGTAAAAGTTTACCGATACGGCTAAATAGTTTTTCATAACTAGAGATACGTCAAATGCTGTTTGGTATTGAATTTCAACAAAAACTGATTATGTGTGTGTGAAATTTCATTATTAAAGTGTTTAATTCTCTCTCTATATCGGTGAAGTTTTATTCGCGGTTATTCGCGAGACTCTCCCCTCTATTCCCCCACGCCTCGTTCTTTCGCTCTTACCCGAGCATCTTAGTGATCGTATATCGTCCTCTTGGCCCTTCAGGCTTGAATAGAAGAGCGTACCGCCCTAGTGCATCTCTTCTGTGTTTCAGGGTGTCGAATTTGTCAAACGAATCTCTGGGATAATTTTCCCGAATTTTCGCGAAATAAAGAATCGTGTCACAATTTATATTACAATGGATTCATTATTTCGTAAAATGTTTGAGATTGTTTCTCTACTTACTCACATATTTGACACTCATATAATATACAATTCATATTCATAATGAAACCCCATACATTTTTAATGGCAGAGTTGAGGCCTCTAGTGGGAGGGTTAAGTATAAAAATTAATTTTAATATTAAAAAAATTAAACATAATTAAATTACATTAATCCGCCGGTAGAATTGTTTAACAGATATGCATTGCTAAAAGTAGAAGTCGATTGAGCGACCTGTAAGGTCAATTTGCCAGCGTTTATCTTTTGCTCAGTTGATTGTGTGGTTATCATCTCAAGTTTAAGCTTTGGCCTGCAGGAAAAAAAATTGAAATACAAAAAAAAATCAAAAGAAAAAGTGATTTAGTGTGAACTCGTTATTTGTTGACAAATTAGCCCGACTTACCTACCAGGGTTGACCCACCAAATATCTGAGTTTCCTGACTCCTCGTTCGCTTGATAATGATTTATGAATGATGTAAATGTAAAAGCATGGCGTTTATTAACATTCTTTCTCACATTTAGTTTGAAACGCTGTCAATTTCATGTTGAAAGGGTCAAGAAAGTTATGCAACGAACGTCTTCCGTAAATATTCTGATCATGCAGAATTTGTATATTGAGAACATCAAAATATTTTTGGTTTGTTGGCTGGTAACCAACAATACTTTCAATGCTCATTTTCTTGGACATCTGGCTCTTTTTCATGGTTTTTCCTTTGCCAATTTCGACCGATCGTTTTCTAAGTCATGAAATTTTTCAGGGAAGTTGTTAATTTAATGTATTATGTATTATATATGCATACTCCCTGATATACTTCAACCATCATTGTTATATTAAATTTCAATATTTTCATCAACGGAGTCAACTTTTTAACATAGCCAACTTGAAGCTATGGGACCGAAAAAGACATGAATAAAGATTAAATTCTATTGTAATGACTGTAACTTTGGTAACACCTTTATTGGAAATACGGTTTTTCTTATGAACAAGAGAGTGGATAATGTCAAAATCATAAAATTTTAAAATGTATGTTGATGTAATCGACGCGGAGTATTAAATGAGCTCATCATGATTTACATGAGCTGACAGTGTAAAAAAATGTTCGACATAAGCACTTTTTATTCAACATTAAAGGGACCGACATTACTCGATGACCGTAATTTCTCTAAGTGAAAACTCGGGCATTTTAATGTGTTTTGTTTTAATATAAAACACAAGCTATTTATTGATTTCACGTCTTGGTATTCAGAATTGATATTTGAGTAATGTATTTCAATATAATTTATTTGTTACAGATATGCCAGCTAGTGGTATGTATTTTATGACATATGAGTATCTACAGCGAGTGATGACGGAAGACGGGAAAAAGCTTGGTCTAGTGTCTACAATTGTAGCCGGTGGCTCTGCAGGCATTGCCAATTGGATAGTCGGAATGCCACCAGACGTACTGAAAAGCAGACTTCAAACAGGTATGAACTTTCAGTTTTCAAAAGTGTTTTACACTTCTTAAAGAAAATTCACGTCACTGCGTGATTGATTATAGAGAACAAACAATCGTGTTGTAGATGCGAATGCTGGTCACGGGTTTTATTAAGTCAGTGGTCAACAGATCTATACATGACCGATCATAACATGCAAGAAAAAAACATAATCTGAAACCCTTCATTTTTGTACAAGTTTCTTACGAATAGGTGATTCTAATTGAAAAAATCGATGGCTCATATTTAGCATCCATATGTTTCACTTACACGTCTCAAGTGCTATAATTGCACAGTATGCGAAAATTTCGTCCTCAAGGGGACTAGACAGCGAAAATTGGACGATCATGGTGTATATTTCAAGTGGATTAGTGCGGAAACGGCACAAACCTTATACATTTTTTGAAAGGTTTTTATCAGAACTTTAGTTATAAAATTTGTAAGTCATCGCTGAAAAAATATAAATAATTAACGTAGATATTGGCGGATAAATATGACCGTGTGTCTCGTTCACTGCTTTTTTGCCACTACTGTAAGTGCCAATTATAGATTTCTGCAATTCCTTAATGTCATTTTCTTTCGAAACATGGCGATTAGATTGAAAAAAACATTCCAGAAGTTTGTAATAATAATAATACATCGACCTTTAACATAGACATCGGTTCATTTCGTAGAAAAAGCCGACAACTTTATTTAATTTTTATAATTAATTCGATATCTCTATTCGTTTTTGTGTGAGCGTCAGAAGAGTCGTTGAAAACGTTATTTTTTCGCGCTTCTCAGTTTTATTTCTCTTTCGGCCTGAATTGTACGAATCGTACGGTTTGTCTTGCGCGAGGATGTTTGGATAAGATTGTGATAAGAGAATTTGAAATAAAAAACGAACGATTATAATTTTTTGATAGTTAGGCCTTTTAAGAGGAGCAAATGCGCTTTTATTAAACCAAAAATAATGTGTCGTGTTTCATTCATGTGAATATCTATACCATCCCTTGGGGCTATCCATAAATGACATCACCACGGATTTAATGTTTTTGGGACGTAAGTTGCTTGTGGTCGTTTATTGGTAACCTCAACCGTAAAACGAAGGACCGAAAATACAATAAGACCATTCGTTCTGCGGTTATCTGCTGTAACTTTTTTGCACAAAATGACGTCGGTCGCTTTGCGGTCGTCTATTGGAGGTACGACTTGCTAGATTAAGCTTAAAACAATACATGACATTTTCCAGGGGAGAGAAATTAAAGTGATTAGCGAGTTCAAATGCCTGGGGTATTGGTTTTTAACGAGAAATACGAGAGGGAAACATTTGAGGTATATGATGGGAAAAGCCACGAAAGCTGCAAATTCGGTTTGCGGCTCTTCGTCATGTAAACACGCGTCGAGTCGAAGTATCGTCTCAATTGCCGTTACATATTTTGTGTGCTTGAGAGAATATTTCGAGTTTTATTTTCACGTGTTGACTTCAATGCTTTCTATCTGATATTCGCATAGAATAATTATAAAAAATAAAATTATTATTTTGTAGTGGTACAGTCGCGAGATGTTCCGTTACAATGTATCAATACATGAAATTTTGTTTGCGAGTATTTATGAGAATTGTTCCAGTTTTTAAAAACATGACCTTCAATATTTTTGTTATAAATAATCATAAGTATATAAATTGTTTTTAAAAAAAGCCTGATAAAAATTGTAGGTGCTTTTAAGGATAGAACTATAACACAAAAAACTCGGGAATGAAATCCACGAGGTCCAGTTGGTATGAAATGCCTCATTTATATTATTGTTGAATATTGTCAATATCTGTTAATATTACTGAATTCTGTGTGCATATCTATTGTTTTTCAAAGAATATTTTTAACGCCCTCTGGTAATCGAAGGTTAATAATCTTACGCATAAATAATTTCTGTTTCATTTGAAAATGTTTTGGGCCTATGATAAATGTTAATGTATATATTTATTAATATATCTAGTGTTAACGTTTGACTTTCTTTCGTATTGTTTATTACTTTTCGTTTTGTGTGTCAGGTTTGTGTAGCGTTGGCTTCCGGACGCAGGGGGTTGTATGTGGGGGAAATCGGGTGATAGGAGACTCACTTGATCGTACACCTTACTTTTAGAAAACGGTTAAACTATTTGGTTTATTGATATTTAAAGAGTTCAATAAAATAATATCACTTAATGGTAAAGAAAAGACTAATGCCCGTAGGCTCACTTTGATTATTCGCTCGATTCACACGTTTCGCTCTACACGTGGTTGTTATGTTCGCTCTCGCTCGTTTTCGCTCTTTTCACTCTCTCGTTCGTTATCGCTCACAATCTCGGTCGTTATCGCTCAATCGTTCGTTCTAGACTCTGTATTAGTTCGCTCGCTCGTTCTAGAATATTCGGAGGTGCGCCGCGTCGCTTCCGTAGCTACTCGCGGGCCAATAGAAACCTGCCAAGCAGTGGCCTTGGCATCTCGTAAGGCGGTAAATTCAAATGTAGTTTAAAATCGTTAACACTAATAAGGAATAAATATCATTGTAGAATGATGAAGAGTGGTTAGATGTATCTGTATTAATGTACTCGTCTGAAAATATCTTGAATTTAATCGAACGCGGAAACATCTGCATCAAAACACCCGTACCGAAACCACTCGTATATAAGAAAACTCTGCACCAAATACTACCAACGCCGAAATGGTGACGCCTAATCATACTACCCTCCAATTTGAACTGTTGCAAATGCAGCACCAGTTAATTTTCAAGATCTTTAGGTGTCCTAATCCTCTCAATCATTAAACTAAATTTGAATGTAGGAATTGTACTTTCTGTTGCAGCACCTGAAGGAACTTACAGTGGCATCAGACAAGTATTAGCGAACTTAATAAAAGAGGAAGGACCGCGGGCACTGTATAAAGGAGTTGTGCCAGTTATGCTGCGCGCTTTTCCGGCTAACGCGGCTTGTTTTCTAGGTTTTGAAGTAGCTATGAAGGCAATTAATTGGGTTTCTCCGGACATGTAACATTAACTCTGGAAGTACGAAGTTGGATTTGGAAATTCAACAGCCAATCATTCATGGTCCTATTGATTTCAATATAATGATTGATATATGTATTTTTATACAAGAGTAATAAAATAATATTAGTAAGTAAGGACTTACTACTCGCTGACAACGAGTACACCTTTTCAGTTGGTCAGGGTTGATTTTCAGACATACGGAGACATAAATTGTGGTTCTTTATTTTATCAACCCTTCAAAATATTATAATATTTTATATAATAATGATCAATAACATATTGGTAATACACTTAGCGCCACATGCAGTATTTACCACTAATTATTTATAATATATAGCTAACTGTATATATACCAATCACTCAGCACTGATGCTACGGTCACACGATATGCATCGTGGAAACTCTTATATTGTATAAGAGACAGCCACGGCGATTGGAAAGACTGTCGGGCGAGCTAACTCTATACGCACAGTTCTGATTACTATATACTGCATGCGAAACAGCGACAGAGCCAGCCTATGATACGTACGTTGCTCTTAAACATATATTGAAAGACATATGTACGTATTACAAACTGCCATAATAGTAAAAAGTTCCCGAAGTATAGCAATTGCTATTAAATAGTGAAATTTAGTATTTTTCATTACCGTTAGATAGCGAACGAATATCATCTTTCTCATAAGCGAAAAGATTAACGCCTCCGCATATGACGAGGAGAAGTGTCACCGAAATTGTCTTCGAAGGGCCACGACTTGGCAGTAATGCTGCCTGGAGGTTGTATTTCTGGTCGACTTGTCCTATGTTTACCTATGACGTGCCGACTTTAAACTAGCGGGTCGCAGTGTCACTACAACATCCAGAAAAATGAAATAAATAAAAAATATGTGATCGAAATCTTGTAAATATTTTACACTGATATTACAGACACACTAACTTACAAGACATTAGTAATGTTTTAATTGAAGGAATTCTTACAAATAATTCTGATTCCAGTATCATATTGGAAATAATTATAAAGAAATCACGCATTATTTCCATATAAAAAGGAAATCCTTTCATACGTATATACGTATGAGTAATAGTTTGATCGTTAACATTACTATACGAATAATAACTGTAGTCCGCCAACCTAATCCGAACGATTCTTATACAGATTCAAAAACATTCTATACGTATAAAAGCAAGGACAACAAACCTTGTTGTCCTGTTGTCATGTGTCACCAGTTTACTACAATTATACGAACTAAGAACAGAAACCCTCGTATCTGCTGGCAGAATTTCCTTTCCGTGTAAATGCGCTTTATTAGTCTTAGATGTAGTGTGGACGGTCTATGAATATTTTTACAAACTGTTGTGTTTTTTTTTAAACAGCCATATATATTTTTTCTCGTGGATACAACTCAATTTTAACCCCAGATTCTGAAAAAGCATACTCGAATGTACTAGGGAATATATTTTTCATTTAAAAATTCTCATTGTTTAAATATGAGAGTTTGATTTGGAATGATAGAAAAATAGTATATTACTCTACAAGAGGGTGTCAATTTCTTTTTGCTCATTGTAGTAGAGCGCATGCGCGTTTCTACCAACGCATAAATGTTAGGCTTTCTTCACAGTCGATGCCGAAAGTACACACTTTCGACCGGGTATTAAGAAAATTACCATTCTTGGTCATTAATGGTCGTTAATCCGCGCGAACTTAAACTTCTATAGATATAAACCGAACTTACTTCATTCCTTCACGCAGTTACGCCGTATAACCTGTGACATATACAATCGTGAGGAACCAATCTGCTTCCAATAATCCCTTTTTCTCGCAACCCATCGAAATCTCTCCGCATTTATCCTTTGAAGTGGCCCTAAAAAATTCAAATAACCTTGATGTAACGTAAGTCGGTTTGTGTAAACATATTACCCCAAATAACTGCAGAACGACCCATCTAATTTCGTTTTTGGTCGCTAATTGTAAATTACTAATTGTAAATGAGCAGAAGAACACGATGTTCACGCGCTCCTAAAATATCGTTTTAGGAGAGAGAAAAAAAATCGACCACGACTACTCGGCTCGATGTAAAATATTTAACACACTCATTCCTCATAAGATAAGTTACGAAAAGATAATTATGAGGGATGTATCTATTATCAATAACAACGAACTAAGTGGCCGCAGGATGTAAAGTTGTTGACTGGTAATTGATAGTCCACGAGCGCACGTATATCATCTTGTTCCAGCCATTTAAAATGAGTAATTTACAAGTACCGACCAAAAATGAAATGTGATCGATCGTTTTTCGGTTATCTTTCAGGGCTATTTTTCGGGTATCATTAGTACACAAAACGACCTACGTTGTTTTGCGGTCGTTGAGGAGTAAATTGCAGTGACACGACTTGCTGGGAAGCTGTGGCAATTTGGCAAGTCACTCTGCATTGTCGACAGAACAATTGCAAGATGATTGTTGTGCTTTCTGATAGTCTTTCTGTCCTCTCAGATACCTCAACCCGACCCATTCTTTCTCAGTCGCATAATTATATTATCCCCGAAATAAGGCTTCAGATTAAATTGATCTTGGATGCCAAAAGCTGCATTGAGGTCATATGCACTCTGACCCATTATGATATTCATGGAAACTCACTGGTAAACTTTTTGGCTGCGCGCAAAATTCGCTTAAAAACATATGATACCTAGGTAATTTCCTGCTTTTGAAACTGCAAATCACAGATATTATAAAAGAACGAATATGGTTTTTGAAAATATGTTGGATGAATTTTTCTCCATGCAGATGCTGAGATATTCGGGCATAAAATCGAGTCATTTAACCATTTCCGGTTTAACATGGGTTGCATAGGGCGACGAGTGAGATGTACTATTCATGATGAATTTAAATATAGTTTTAGACTACTTTTTCGGTCAAAACTTTTTTCTACAATATTGCAATAGTATTTATGAAATGGAGAAAACAATTGATGACTGCCCACGTCTTTCAGAAGATATAACGAGTTAAAGGTGTCAATGTGTGCCCGTTTTTGACTGACGATGACTCGAGTCACGTAGACTTGACAACTAAGCTGCTGCTAAATTGGTCGACGCAGGCCGCAAAATTCAAATGTCTGTAAGGTAAACGTACACTGAGAAAAATTTACGGCTCTGCCGACCGAATATCTGACTGCTAGAGCTATTTTCAAGTCTGTCGGCATAGCAGTGTAACTGCCCAGTTCTAACAGCTGAACCCTTCCGCTTTACGTCGTCCGCTTGCAGAAGCGAAACGGTATAGCTGTAAGGAACTGAACGATGGCTAACTTCCAGCGATCGAAAAAATGTTGAGGTTACGAAGGATAGCCAGCGTCACGATCGAGCTGCGCGAATCTTGCCGGTCGTCGCCACCCACGTTTCTAGCGTACGCACATCGCTCTTCCAATTGAGCGTGTAGCTCCTGCACCGGCGCGTATTGCTCTCACAGCTGTCTGGGATTCTTACAGCACCCGACTAACAAAATCTCTCCAGTAACTAAAGCATACGGTTCTGAGTACTCTCTCGCATAGATATAGTAACGAATACAATGCCAGCAAAACGATATCGCTGCTAGAGCAATACGCATTGGTTATGTAAGTAAATTCATGGTTATAAAAAGAAATATGGACGCAGCAATACTTTGTTTTGTTGCTGTCGCCATACATTTTTGTCAGTGTACCAACGGCGGAACGTTTAAGGCGGTGTTTGTTTTCAATGCCAATTTTCGCATGCATCGATTAATTATTTTAGCAAATAGTGGTAAACAATCGTAATGATAGAGTTTCTAGTTTCCTAAAACTATACAATAAAAATATTTTTGATTGTGTGAAAAACAGTTATTGATAAAAACCAGTGCTGGGACGGGTATTTTTGCTTTTAAGATGTTGTATATAATATTTGACAATGCAATCTTAAACACCTTAGGAATTTCCAAATTTGAAATACCTATGGAAAATCTCGAACGAACTTTGATGTTCGAGTATCACATTAATGATTATTTGGCACTTTCTAGCTAATTGGTTTAGGAGTTTGCTGAAAACGCTCGAACACAATATATCGGCAAATATTCTTATTATGTAAATTTCCAATTTACAATCAAAAACATGATATTTTTTCACGTATGTTAATTATAGAAATCAGATACAATTGTAAGAGTTATGTTTGATTCATTATGCTATCATCAATTGGAACTTGCTATCGTTTTATGCTTAAGAACATGTATATGATGCGTGCCGGAGATTTCGAACACGGACATGTTTCTAGTAGATAGTTGCATCATGAGCCATGCATCGCGCTGATGTCACTAAGCTCTCACAACATTTTTTTTTTCTGTTGGCGATTGTATTTTACGTTATATCTTCGTTCCTTTTTCATTAATCAGTTCGCGATACCATGCAAATGTTTATTAATGAAATTTATTTACTAACTAAACCGACAGCAGTGGGCGCGCGGTCGGTGTATGGCTTCGGCGGTCTCCTAAGTTAAGCAGCTTCTCTCGCGGGCAGTACTTGGATGGGTGGCCGCTTTGCTATGCACCGACTTGCGCGTTAACTGCTAAGCGGGAGGCAATTTTTCTGACTTTCGGATGTATTCTGATACAGCAGAAAATTAGTAACAATATAGCCGCCTCGACGTAGATTTTCCGTAGTTTCCCTGTGCCCTCGTGCAAATGCGATACAGTGGTGCATTACGAAAGAGTGGCTACGGGTAACACTCTGGGGGGATCTCAATAAAAATTGAAGGGGATGAAGGGGAGTGGGGAAACATAAAACCTGAAGTAGGTAAACAAAGGAAGACAAATTTAAAAAAAAACTATTTACTAACTGGGATTATAATATTAATTGATATATAAATGAATAAATTGAATCTTTTACATGAATACATAACAGAATTTGTTATTCATACATCCTTGTAAATTCTTTACAAACGATGCAAATGAATTTGCGCATCGTTTTCCGCGCAGGTATGGTGAAATATATAATTTTATACTCAATACGATTGTTCAGGAATTAGCGAATTAGAATCAGCCGTTGCGCGGCCTCGGGTTTGGTTTCGTGCGCGGCCGCTGACGCTGGCGGCGCCACTTTCCGGGCACTGCGGTTGCGAGCGCTACGCGCCTGCGCGAGCCGCTTCTTCATCGATTTGCCGTAACGACTCCTTCTTCTCGATCTGCGAGCGAAGTGTGCAACACGTGTTTTCGTACTCTTCTCGGCCTTTGTCGAAATTCTCGGGCTACATTACTAATTTCTGTTCAGTTTCTCTCCTTCAATTCACGCGATATTCTCGGGATCGGGTACGGAAGCGGGTCAGGGCTTTTCGAGCTCCCTGGCTTCACAAAAAAACCGGGAAATACCGGGAAAATATTCGACGTGTGGTCGCTAACACCTCGGGCACACACTTCGTATTTCGGGTCGTGCAGCATTTCGGGACCAACGGCCGGTGAAACTATTGCGAGCGGGAATTCGTTGCATCAATTCTTTAATTATTTCCGGGACAACACTCACTGTAATTAATAACTCTTATTTTTTGTGTTATTGTTGAAAAATAAACATTCGTCCTTTTTTTTGTACGTAATTCACGTGCACCCTCTTTGTAAATCCACCTACACCAGACTCCTTACAAAACAACGATGAAAAATCTATACTAACGATATTCTGCGTCATTCAGAAATCTTTGATTTTTCGTATTCAATAGTTTGCGCTAGTAAAAATATGGGTCAAATCACCAACAATTGAAAACAAAACAAATAATAAAACGAATTTATATAATTAATTGCATGTTTTGCAGCATTGCAAGGTTTCTTGCTATGTCACTTGTACATTATAGTGATTTTAGTTAGCCTTTCAATGCACTTTGATAGTAGTGCTAGCTTAGTTGTGCAATGAATCGATAGAATTCCATAAATTCTATCACGTTTAACAAATATTTATCTGACATAATATCATATTCCCTGTACACTTAAGCATTTTTTTTGTCCAACCTCAGTGTTGTTTATCCCTAGATGTCTTATTGACATATCTTATAAACAGGTATTGTTCTGGTATTCAACTGTCACCATTAGTGTCTGGATCGAGTCAAGAGCAGAGGATCAATTCACGATCTCTTTAGCCTCCAACTCCGCTGTACTTTATCCACTTCGATTTTCTTTGAAGGAACCCTTCGGTCACTCCATCTAGAAGCGGAGATATTTTAAGCATCAAAGAAAAGAGTAGCACAAGTCCTCACCGTGGGACAAGCCATCAAGCCATCAAGCATTTAAAAAAAACGCTATGGCGATACTCCTGTCCAGCGTAGCAAGCCGCGACGTACTCCGCTTCCGTCGTTGAAAGCGTTACCACACTCTGTCGTTGCGATTTCCACGTAATCGTCGATGATCCGAGTTTCACCACGTAGCCGGTTGTGGATCTCCTTGTATCTACGTCGCCGGCGTAGTCAGAATCACTGTACGTGAAGATTTTCTCGTCGCTCCCATTGTCGAAGAATAGGCCGTGTTGCGTCGTTCCCTTGATATATTTTAGAATGCGCTTCACGCTGTTCCAGTGCGCTCTTGTGGGTTTTTCAAGAAATTGGCTGGCTTTGTTCACCGCGTACGTTATATCCGGTCTAGTTGCCACGGATAGGTACATGAGGCTGCCAACAGCCTGTCGGTACGGCACATCTGCCGCTTCCTTGCTGTTCAAGTTCTCTGGATCATTCGACTCGTGCTGCTTGTCCACCGGTATTGCCACCGAATTCGCGCTCTCCATCCTGAAGTGCTCGAGTACTCGGTTCGCGTAGGATTCTTGGTGCAGGAAAATTGCTCCGCCCTCTTGTCGCTCGATCTGCAGGCCGAGAAACATGCTCGCTGCATCCGTGGCGATTTCGAACTCCTTTTGAAGTTCCTGCAACAAAGAAGCAATTTTCTCCTTGTCTGCCGAGACGATGAGCCCGTCGTCGATGTAGATCCCGAGTATTAGTCGCGACTCGCCGTTTCCGGATGTAAACATGCACGGGTCGGCGTCCGTTGCCTACAGCTCGAACTTCTTTATTGAATTCGTGAAGCGCTGATTCCAGCAGCGCGATGACTGCTTCAGTCCGTATAAACTCCGCTTCAACTCGCAAACGCGATTGGTCCCGTCGCTGTAGCCCGTAGGTTATCTCATCATGATGGTGTCTTCGAGCTTGCCGTACAAGAATGCAGTTTTTATATCAAACCGTTGTAGCTGCATTTTCTAACACGCTGCGACGGCGAGGTAGGCTCTGATTGAGTCAAACCTCACCACGGGGCTGAATGTTTCGTCATAGTCAACACCATGTTGCTGAGAGAAACCTCTTGACACGAGCCGAGCTTTGTAGCGGCACTTGTGGCCGTCGGCGATTCTCTTCACTTTGAATATCAATCTGTTGTCGATAATTTTCCTGTACTTCGGCGGATCAGTGAGAGTCCACGTTTGATTCTTTGCGAACGAATTAATTTCTTCGTCCATCGCCTGTTGCCACACAACCGGGTCGACACAACTCACTGCTTCTTCGTAAATGCGAGGCTCCTCGTTACGACATGCTGAGCTGACGTTTACTTGGGCGTATCTCAGAGGGAGGCTGATCGCGGCTCTGTCTCGAAGATTGTACCGTCTTTCGAGCTGCTCTGAAGCCGCGTTGCGGAGCTCGTCCTCGTCGCGCGCGTCTTCGAATTCTTCCATTTGTTCGGCTTCCTCTTCCTGGTTGATCAGCTCTTCGACGCCGACTGGATCTTCTGCGACAATAGGATTTTCGGCGACGACCGGAATATTATTTCCCCCCGGAATTTCGAGAAGTGTATAATTGTCGCCCGCGGCGCGTTCTTCGGTAACTTCTCGGCCCGAGAATTTTACATCCCTGCAAACTCGAACTTTATTTTGAGTGGACACGCGCGTCCATCGAATGCTAGAACATTTATATCGCCTATCCCCGTCGCGGAGATGTACTTTCCGTCGCCGATGCGGACCGGAATCTCGTTGCTAAGAGTCTCGAAATTCGTGAACCATCTTCGCTGCGTCGACATATGCTCGGTGGTCCGGAGTTGAGATACCGAACTTTCTCGTGTTCGCATTTCTCTGTCGTGGATGCAAACATCTCGACGATCAGTCCCTCGCCCTTCGATTTGGCGTTTGACTCGTCTTTTTCTTTCTTCTTAGCGTCGGGGCATTCACGAGCCCAGTGTCCCGGTTTCTGACACGTGTGACATTTGCGGTCGGCCAGACCTTTTCTTGCGACCCTTGCCTTTGCTCGACTTCTGGGGTCGTTCCGCAACGGGAGCGCTACCCTCCGCCTTCTCTCCAACGTCGTGTCGGAGCTCCTCGACAACGAGTCTATTCGTCAATTTTTCGAGGGTCCTCTCTGCTAGTGCCGCCGACTCCCACGTGCTCACGAAGTGTGCGTAACTCTGCGGTAAGGTCCTAAGAATCTTCGTCATTATCATATTATCCGAGACTTTCTCACCCATGACGTCGAGCTTGTACCCATATTTTTGAGGTTCACGATGTGCGACGAGATGCTGTCCTTCGGATCCATGGTAGTACTGTACCATTGCGTCTGAAGCATGTGGATGCTCGCTTCCGACTTTTGTTCGTACACCGATTGCAATTTGCTCCACATTTCCGCCGTCGTTAATCAATTTATGATGTGCAGCAGCGCCTTGGGTCCAACCGCTGTGCCCATGATCTTCTGTCCGATTCGATCGGCGTTTTCCCACGTCGCAAGTCTCTCTTGATAAGCCGCGGATGCTTCGGCGTTGGCCCCGGCGACCGCCACGGGTTTTGCTTTCTCACCGTTCACGACGTTCCACGCGCCGCTGGCATTAAGTGTCACGCGGATTTGGAATTTCCATGATGCCCAATTTTCGGCACCCTTGAGGTGTGTGATCTTCACCGTGTCGTTTTCCATTTTTCGTTTTTCCTCACTTTTGCACGAGGCGGGAGGTTATGTTCAGACGCGTTTGTCGTTCACTCACTTCGCTATGACCTTAGACCTCAATTCACGAAAATATTCACAACCCGAATTAGCTGGGCCCATAACCTATTGAGGGAAATGGGATTAATTCGGTTTTCACTCAGGATTATTGCGAATAGATACGATTGACTTTATTGTTTACAGAGTAGTTGTTGCGTTGTTATTTAGACCAAGATAAAGATGCCGAGAGAAAAAGGAAACGGAAGTATAGTGTTAGGCCTTGGCAGGAACATAAGAAAATAAAAACGAGAATCTAGGAACATTTTTGTACCGCGCCTTTCAAACTGAGTCAATAGTTTCTGTCCTGCTGACGATCAGCACACTCTCTGTCTCTTATTCAACTAGTTTTGAGCCATCTAACCTCATTCAGTGCTGGAACTGATCTTACGTCTCATGGAGGCTAGAGGTAAGGAGTGGAAACGCAATGCTAACGAATCGTTCGCGAAATGTGTAAAATCTCAGGGGGGTTGGGAACCACTGAATGTCAACGCGGATCGAGATGAAGTTAGCGCCGCTAGAAATCAATGAAACGCAGCCTAAAAGGGGCGTGCCATCCGCGGAGAGTCTCCAAAGCCAGGGCATCTTTTTAATTGGTCGAGATATTTCGAGGCCTATCTGCGGGTAATTTGAACGCTCGAGAGAGCTGAGATTACGTTTGCGTCTACCGCGCGGCTATTAGAACCACGCTATTTCGTTTCAGTCATCGTACGGTCATTAGCGTACCATTTTAGAGCCTTGTTTGAGCTGAAAAGACTTAATTTGAAACTCTCAAGCCGCTCGAAAATACGTAAGGCAGATTATGGATTGACACATACGCCAGACGATTCTTTTCCTTTTTTTTCATTTATGCGATGCAAAAATGTGTCTTCTTACCATTCGTTGGTGGGATGATACATTTTTTTTTTGTAAATTTGGTGGATAGGTAAAGTATATTCAGGTTTCGAGTTTATCACCCCAGAAGCGCACGGTGGTCGTGTGGATACCGTTGTGGCTTCTCAAGCGGAGGACTTGGGTTCGCACCTTCACATTGACTTTTTTTTTCTGGCATTTTTTTTTTTTTTTTCAAGACCCGACCTTGCATTGCTTGCACTGCGGTGCAAGGTTTTTCATGTCTGTAAATGAAATATGTATGTTCTCACTATTCATTGGTGGGATGATACATTTATTTTTCTTTTGTAAATTCGGTAGATAGATAAAGCATTTTGAGGTTTCGAGCGTACGAACTTAGAAGCGCACGGTGGTCGTGTGGATACCGTCGTGGCTTCTCAAACGGACGACTTGGGTTCGCGTCCTCACATTTACTTTTTTTTTTAATTTTTTTTTTAGACCCGACCTTGCAACCAACCGCGGTGCAAGCAATGCAAGGTCGGGTCTTAAAAAAAAAAAATTCCAGAAAAAAAAAGTCAATGTGAGGCCGCGAACCCAAGTCCTCCGCTTGAGAAGCCACAACGGTATCCACACGACCACCGTGCGCTTCTGGGGTGATATACTCGAAACCTGAATATACTTTACCAATCCACCAAATTTACAAAAAAAAATGTATCATCCCACCAACGAATGGTAAGAAGACTCATTTTTGCATGGCATAAATAAAATAAAATAAAACGGCAAAAAACTTGATACGCCAACGACCGTATGATGACTGAAACGAAAAAACGAAAAAGCGTGGTTCTAACAGCCGCACGATAGACGCAAACGTAATCTGAGCTCTCTCGAGCATTCAAATTACTCTCCGCGGATGGCACGTCGGGCGCTGAAAATCAAAAGTGGAAACAGGAAAATCGCCGCATTGGGAATCTCTCTGTTCATCTTTGTATTGAGCGGGAACAACAAACCGCAGGGCTGCGTTCAGAAACTTCAGTCCCCGCCAACGTCAGTTCGGTCCGCACCGACTTGTCGCTCACTTTACTTCGGTCCGCGCCGATTTGTCGCCCACTTCACTTCGGTCCGCGTCGAAAAGATTTTCCACGATTCCGCGAGTGTTTGAGAACCGCATTTCCCATAGTCGTTTCTACTCCTTACCTCTAGCCTCCATGTTACGTCTCTTCAAAGATTCTCCAAGATGTTTTGCGGTATTATCAGTAAAGGCCACGATAACTGCTTCTCGCAGTGGTATGAACTTCAAATATTTTTCCACCTGGCTATGTTAAAGACGTTTTTGACGCCAAGGGCAACAACTAGACAATACTTTTTTTCTTTCCTTTCCGCCTTGTGCCCGAGATTGCTGCTTTTGCTATCTTGACTACAGGATTTATTCCGTCTAACGTCGATTTCGATTTCCTAAAGCCGTATTGTTCATCTGACACAGAGTTTCCAATGTCAACCTCTATTTAGTAGTGAATTATCCTCGCTGAGCTCTTCCCTTCCGTGTTCAACGTGCATAACGAACAATATGGCGATGGGTGGCCAAACGGTTTTTTCCCCTTTGGTAACAGAACACGTCTTTGTCACTTCCATAGATCAGGAAACGTTTCTTGCCTGAGGCATGCAATGTATACCTTGGTTAACAGCCCAGGAGCTTTATTGACCTCTGCTTTAAGAGTGCTGTTTGGAATGTCATCGAGTCCTTCTTCTCGTGTAACACGCAAGATAACTTCATGCGTTTCCGGTTCAACTTTATATCAAAGCTCCCTTTGATGAAGGAAAAAGGCTGACACCATCTCTCTGAGCTGATCTGGTCGTATAGGTTCCTGTCTTGACTATCCCTTCAAGCAAGTCATCAGCCTTGTAAGGACTGCCGGAGGGGTCGCTCTCAACTGAGCTGAGTGAATCGAAGCAGCTTTGCCTCTTACTCAGCTCGATCCGTGCCTCCTTATGCTTCTCCTCCAGTACTGCGTACTTTTCTCTTGCTCTTAGCCCGTTTAAATAGTCTCCTGATTCGATTACCCTCCTGTCGTAGCCCGACAATCGCATCACTGCACCAGTATACCGAGGCGTGAGGGTTTCCGTCTCGTCTTCTTAGCATTGTAACATCGCAGGCTCCTACTCTACTTGTTTCACTGTTTCTTCAGCTCTTGTTTTTGTGGTCTCGTCTTTGATTTTACTACAGTTCAATGTCTCGCAAAAACGTCCGCATCGAATGCGTATGATTTTCAGCGGCGCCATTTCCGGGCCATTCCCAGGTGATGGTACGATGAATGCTGTGGATGTTCGGCACCTGACCGCGTGTATCCCGCCTAAGGAGTCGCCTAACCACTGACGCGTATGAGGTCTATCATCAACGTTGCTTCTTCCGCTTCTATCCGTAACTTGCCATCGTTCAGCAGAACATCGTTTAGCAAGGAAAAAGCTTCCAGCGTTTATAGCCCAGGCATTGAAGTTTCCAGCAATCACATGTGGAGTTCAACCCTTCGCGACATTAACCAGTATATCCAGTACTCCGTCGGAGTTCTTCAACGTCAGGTTCGGTCAGATATAGCAGCGATACAATTGAACGCCGTTTATTAAGGCCCTCACGAAGCCATCTTCTTGTCTCATCATGGCTTCCTGAATGGGGAAAAAACTGAAGACACAGATCCGTTGAATCAACTATTAACGTTTGTTGATAAAGGTTTTTGTATGGTTCCGAGATGGACGCTACGTCAACCTTTTCCTCCCACAGAGTCTGTAAGAGCTAATTTTGTGATGCGTCACAGTGAGTAAGGTTTACTGCAGTATTCTCATTGGTGTTTTCGAGTGAGCTTATGGTAGGGGTTCGCGTAAACTGGACATTTGTTGAATCCAATGTTTTTCTTTTTCGTGCATGTGCGCGTCCGGGTGTAGGTCTTTGTGTATCTGCAAAGTTTCAATTAGCTATAACTCAAACGATTGAGTTCAACCGGTGCAGCTAATAGTTGGCACACGAAGAAAGCATTCGTAAAACTGGTGATATGTTGCTAAATGATTTTTCATAATTTCTTGTACTTTTCACGTTGTTTCACTATATGTACAAAAGAATACGCGACAACGAATTCGAATTTTATAGGTGAAATCAGTACCATTTTACAATAATTACTACATAATTTCGTCATAATCTGCAGTGTCATTGAAATTTCTCAGAATATTGAATAAGAAAAAATGATAATACTGCATTAACTTTAACAAAATATAAAAGGGCCAAAACCAAGTTATATACACGAAATAAGTACTATTCAGCAACGATAGGTACCCATTTTTTGAATAATGCTATGTGTTTCAGATTTTTTTTTAATTAAATTTTTATAAGAAAAAAATCTGCAATTTTTTACCTTGCAGCTTCTTTTATTGTATTTGTAGGAGGCAGCAAATCGATACATTCAAAGCAGTTGATCGGTTCGGAATACTTTAAAAAAGAGAAGTAGCTAGATATTTGAGGGACAGTTATCGAAATGATTATTCGGTGGGGTTGGAGAATTACAAAATTTACAAAGTAATTATTTTCAACCATGAATAACCGTTTGGGGCAAAATCATCCTGGTTGTTTTTACAGTTATTTAATACGGTTTTTAGCCAAAATCAAAAGGTTGCTGAACCGGCTGGGTCACGGATGGTAGGGAGATGAGTTAATGTAGGTTAGTGAAGCTTGTATTCCATTCAAGAATGTTTTTCTTAATATGTGGAAAGTTGCGTGGGACGTAACGCGATTTATAACATTTTAAGCCGCGCGGTCGAAAAATTCTCGCGAAGATTATTCTGCAAAATTTCGAACTTTCTGTCCGTGCAGTTTACTTAGTTCATCTAGTTTCAATTCGGAAGTCCACCCATGAGGATTTTACCTTGGATCCCTCTTGCCATTTTTCTGATAATTCCCTACTCGGACTTCACTAAGCTAATCTAACTTTTAATGCTTCGGCAGTCAACTTAGCTACACAGTAGCGTATTCATTATGGGAACGGTGAGACTTTGCAAGGAATCGGGAGGCAAGGTACATTCTTCTGATTTCCCGGTAAACACGCGAAAGTAACTTAATTAACAGTAGGTAGATATCGAGTTCTTAAAATAACTGACTTCCCGGTGACTAATTGATGCATTAGTCGATGCACGACCAAGCGGTTGCCCATTTGAGTTGTGATCACAAATGATGCTGCGTAACTCGGTGGACTGCCCGAGCCGCATACCGTCTGCGCAACCATTGGTGTCCGCAATTTTTATAACTAATTCAGTAACGCCATCTCAAATACTTTACGCCAATAAAAAATATTATTACAAAGTCATGTGTTGCGAATACGCCAGTAATATTTTCTTTTATTTATGTATAAATATATATAAATCCTTAACTCTGTTGATAAAAATAATCGTTATATGATTCTTCTTTTTCCAATCATACATAACGTTCAGAATTCCACAGATCCCGATCGATTCGACAGAACCATCATAGTTTGGATTTCAAACTGCTCATCAGTTTTTCCAGCTTCATAGCTTTTTGCAAACTACCGTCGATTTTTAATTTTCCAGTCATAAATGCACTTGCAGGCTTCACCTTGCCTGCAAAAATAATAAGAGTTAATTAGTGAATTATGCTTTTAAGTAGAAAAGTGCGCGATTTTTTACAGAGTGTCAGGTTTGAGGGGAAGCAACCTCCGCACGGGACGAAAAACGGTCCGCCTCGGAATAGCCTACTTTTTTCTGACTTCATTGAAATGATCGCACTCGCATGCATTACAAGCGCGACTTTGCGTATTTTACTTAAATGATGATAAAAAATAGGATCGGTGTAGAGTTGTTGTAAGTGGAGGACAGACGAGAATATATTTATATATATAATCTACACACGCGAAGATTTGATGCAAAGTTGCAAATCGACAACCGAAGAATGCCGCGCGGACAAAGGATGGAATTTGAGGGTCGAGCCCAAGTAGGGTCTTCGGTCCCTACGCATAACCACTAATATATATTGATTTCGATCGGCGCGAGAATCATCTCAGCTCCGTCACGTGCTGCAACTGCTGCGTACTGCAACTTACACTCGTTACGAAATGTTTTATTCCACTAGCATCGTAGTCGTACATTGTGTGACAAGTGCGCGAAGTAATCACCTACGCGTACGCGTTCTACATACTATTTTTCGAAATATAAGCGTGTGAATTCGATTTGGTTAGAGCGTTGACAACGATGAAGCTCGTTAAACAAGTGACTGCACAACCCGAAGGAATACGTCATTCCACCATTTGCGACACTGGCTAGATGTACTCGCGCAGGGTTCAGAGTGTGCGAATAAATTCTCCCGTAACATACGAGAATCGACCATTTTGCGCAGGTTACGCAGGCACGAGACGACGAACTTCGCATGTCCGTATTTCAAAAAGTACTATTTTATATCACACATCGCACAAATATACATTAAAGCTTTGCAATACTTGAGATTAAATTAGTTAAACGGTTAGTGGGAAACCAAAGGTCAATTGAAAAAGGGAAAACAATGAATGTATATTGGCATTAACTTAATTATTATGAGATTTGACCCCACTTTTCGTCGACAAAAATGCGATTCACTCTACGCTCAGTGTTTTCCACTGTTTCCATCAGAAACTCCGATACTCAGCCCGAGAGTTATGGGGCAATGCTGCGTATACACATCCGTCATTGGTTACAAATCAGCGTTTTTACTTCACCGTCGCAGGCAAGGAATAAGGTCATTTCAGCTTGGTTGGAAAAAATAGCCTATTATGCGGCAACGGAGGAGTACGCGATTTTCACCGAGGAATCAAACGACGTAAAAATTGCGTCCCTTGCGTATAGCAGATTATTTTTTTTCCGACTTCGTTGAAATGAATACATTCGTAAGTGTGCATACATGGTGGACACTTTAAGTTTAAATCCCGTTTGTGCTCGCGCCACACTGAGAAAAATTTATGGCGACAGCAACAAAACAAAGTATTGCTGCGTCCATATTTCTTTTTATAACCATGAATTTACTTACATAACCAATGCGTTTTGCTCTAGCAGCAATATTGTTTTGCTGCCATTGTATTCGTTACTATATCTATGCGAGAGAGTACGCAGAACCGTATGCTTTAGTTACTGGAGAGATTTTGTTAGTTGGGTGCTGTAAGAATCCCAGTATAGCTGTGGGAGCAATACGCGCCGGTGCAGGAGCTACACGCTCAATTGGAAGAGCGATGCGCGTGCGCTAGAAACGTGGGTGGCGACGACCGGCAAGACTCGCGCAGCTCGATCGTGACGCTGGCTATCCTTCGTAACCTCAACATTTTTTCGATCGCTGGAAGTTAGCCATCGTTCAGTTCCTACAGCTATACCGTTTCGCTTCTGCAAGCGGACGACGTAAAGCGGAAGGGTTCAGTTGTTGGAGCTGAGCAGTTACATTGAGCTATGTGAACTTAGCACCCGATTTTTAAAAATCGTATATTTTTTTACTTCATCTTATAGAGTTTTGTTTGTAGTTGATTGTAGTAACAATATTTTCGTTTGTAGTGTAGCCAAAAAAAAGTTCTGAGCGGTCAAAAAATGACCATCCACCGAACTTGGCGGAACTGAAATTTGGCATGACTCGTCGGTAGAGAATCGTTTGTAGTTGATTGTAGTACCAAAATTTTCGTTTGTAGTTTAGCCAAAAAAAAGTTCTGAGCCGTCAAACAATGACCATTCACCGAACTTGGCGGAACTGAAATTTGGCATGACTCGTCGGTAGAGAATCGTTTGTAGTTAATTGTAGTACCAAAATTTTCGTTTGTAGTTTAGCCAAAAAAAAATTCTGAGCCGTCAAACAATGACCATCCACCGAACTTGGCGGAACTGAAATTTGGCATGACTCGTCGGTAGAGAATCGTTTGTAGTTGATTGTAGTAGCTTCGATTCGTTTGTAGTTCGTTGAAAACAGGTGTGGAGGGTCCAGAATTGTTTGTAGTTGTCTGTAGTAGTTTCTATTCGTTTGTAGTTCGTCCAAAACAGGTGTGGGGGATACAGAAGCGTTTGTAGTTGTTTGTAGTAGCTCCGTTTCGTTTGTAGTTCGCCAAAAACAGGTGTGGAGGGTCCAGAATTGTTTGTAGTTGTTTGTAGTAGATTCGTTTCGTTTGTAGTTCGTCGAAAACAGGTGTGGAGGGTCCAGAATTGTTTGTAGTTGTTTGTAGTAGATTTGTTTCGTTTGTAGTTCGTCGAAAACAGGTGTGGAGGGTCCAGAATTGTTTGTAGTTGTTTGTAGTAGATTCGTTTCGTTTGTAGTTCGTCGAAAACAGGTGTGGAGGGTCCGCCAAGTTCGGCGGATGGTCATTGTTTGACGGCTCAGAACTTTTTTTTGGCTAAACTACAAACGAAAATTTTGGTACTACAATCAACTACAAACGATTCTCTACCGACGAGTCATGCCAAATTTCATTTCCGCCAAGTTCTGTGAATGGTCATTGTTTGACGGCTCAGAACTTTTTTTTTGGCTAAACTACAAACGAAAATTTTGGTACTACAATCAACTACAAACGATTCTCTACCGACGAGTCATGCCAAATTTCAGCTCCGCCAAGTTCGGTGGATGGTCATTTTTTGACGGCTCAGAACTTTTTTTTGGCTAAACTACAAACGAAAATATTGCTACTACAATCAACTACAAACAAAACTCTATAAGATGAAGTAAAAAAATATACGATTTTTAAAAGTCGGGTGCTAAGTTCACATAGCTGTTACATTGCTGTGCCGATAGACTTGAAAATAGCTCTAGCAGTCAGATTACGGTTGGCAGAGTCGTAAATTTTTCTCAGTGCAGGAACTCCTCCCGAGACCTACGAGATCTGTACTGCGCATGCAAATTCGTCATTGGTTAAAAATCGACCACTTCGCTCCTTTATTATACCCAAGGAATGGAGTCATTTCAGCGAAATCGGAAAAAAATATTTATTTCTAGATGAAGCACAGAAAAATAAAATAATTACCTGAGAACATTTCGAAGAAATGTTTTGAATCCATGGTAAGAGTTGCATCAGGCATTTGATTCAATGTACCCTTTCCAGTGGCACCATTTCCATTTTTCAGATCAAGGTACCATGTGCCCGCTTCTGCACCTACAATTAAGAAATATTTCTCTTAGAATCCGATCCTTTCTACGATATATGAGAAATCTTCTATGGGTTCGGCTACTGATTTCGGGAATGCGTCTATATTTCTATAAACAAGGCAAATTTCATACCTCCTCTAAATTACTTTGTAAAAAATTTAGATACCACAAGTACCAATTTTTCGTTCGTTGCAGTTCTTAATTTGTCATATATTAGAAGGAAGATCAGTCCTAATCTTTTAAAACACAATTTTAAGTAAGAGATAGACAGGTTTTGCCGTTGGAATGCACTGTTGACGATCAATAACAATATATCGTCCCAATTTGCAACTCAGATAGATTCAACTATCAAGTAAGTTGAAGAAAACGCCATCAAGTAATATGAATTCCGATCTATCGCGGATCGGCCGACGAATAGAATCGTTGTTGCAATTTGTGTGACAGAGAGGAAACACCGTGCCCTACTGAGAAAGTCCTATAGAAACTAATAGAAAAGAGAATGCATGGAAAACTAAGGTAAATTGCTGTTCTCGCAATAGCAGGTATGATTTGATAGGTTTTTCGAGTTTTTGAAAACAGAGTTCTAGCAAATTGTAAACGTATCTATACTATGAAATATTAAGCTTTGATTACCATTAGACTCTCTCTCGATGAACTTGAGAGGTAGAATTCTATCGATATTTTCCTGCCTAACCAATACGATGACATGCTGAAAAAACTAATACATTTTTGTCAGGTATTTCATCGTTTCTCTTCAAAATTCCAGCCGGAATATATAACATCTTGTGAGAGAATGATACTCGATTTATATCTTTACCTACCTGTATGTATACGTTAACGTAAAAGATTAATTACAGATTGTGCCACAGATTTTATAATAAAATACTGCTGGTAGCGGTATCTGTGTGAATCATTTTCAGTAGAAAACTGAATCGATTTCGATAAGGGATGTAAGGTAAACGTACCAATGGCGGGACAGGTCCCAATTGAGGGACTCTATATGAATATTTGTATATATCAAGAATTCAATAAAGAAAATATAAAAAATAACTCTTACAATTAGATCCGTTTTATATAATTAACGTATACGAAAAAATTTCATATTTTTTATCGTAAATAGGAAATTCACATAATAAGAATATTTGCAGATATATTGTATTCGAGTGTTTTCAGCAAATCCCTAAACCAATTAGCTAAGAAGAGCCGAATAATCATTAATATAATACCCCGGACATTAGAGTTCGTTCGAGACTTTCCATATGTATTTCAAATTCAGAAATTCTTAAAGTTTAAGATTATACTGTCAAATATTATGTACAACATCTTACAATTCGTAATTTTTTTGTCACGCTATTGGAGCTGACCGAATATACGTTGGCACCACTGTCCAACGTATGTCCCGCGACTAGGACAAATAAACAATCTCGCTGCGATCCAGAGCTGGGACACAATCGCAGGATTGACATTTTAACGTGTTTGCCGGGTTAGGCAAGATCAGTGGTGATAACGATAGCGCAGTTATAAGGATTTCTGGATTCCTTATAAATCCACAGCCGTAAGTACATATACTATTATTAATAACAACTTATGAAATATCGACACGGATGGTATACTATTCACATATTCATTCGTTGAGCACTTGAAAGAGGTTATCTTGCCATTTCCTCACCTAGTTGCTTGCTTTCACTACAATACAGATTTATGTACAAACCGTATGATAAAACACAATTTAAAAAAACATGAATAGCAAAATAAATAACAAAATACATACATGTTTATATTAAATAATCTTTGTAAATCTTTTAGCGTGGAAACTATGTCAGCAAAGGCCCCAAAGTAATACAGCCAAACCGATGTCGATTCAAATATATATGTATTTCATAAACCCATAAGTTTTATTTATTGCATCATAGGTGTAAGTATTTATACCGTAGATTTGTTTTGCAATTCTTAGCAAGCAGATGCATTAAAATTTGTATGTATCCACCGATACGCACACTTCACGTCCAGAGATCGGGACGTGTAGAAAAATACCCGTCCCAGCACTGGTACTGTAACGTGGTGTTTTTTCTGCACACTCCGTTACTGCTGCTGTCGAAAATCGTAGGTTAAGATCTGGCACACCGTCCGCTGTCGAGCTCTCTCCAGGGCAACGAATTAGAAATAAGTTAGCTTAAGAACCAATTTTGTGTCGTATTCGTGTGCTTGTGTGTTAGATATAAGAAAAATTTTGTAAGGTCCGACCTCACTGGTTTCTCAACGTCTCGACCATCGTTGGAATGAGCCTGAGGGGTCTGCGTCTTCGTTCGCTGGCGACCTGCTGCCTGTGTTCCCAGGGACAGCATTAGCCCCGCAGGACGTGAGGAACCTGCGGGATGGTATTAGTCCTCACCTTCACGAGGAGTGGACGCCGAGTGGAGGTTGGATTGTTCGGCGAGATCGTCCACCTCGTCAACAAATTCACAAATTTGAGGCAGAGGACAGCGGACGGCTGGAAGCTTACCACCGTCGCCACCGCTCCGCCCGCTTAGAGCTACGGACCTCCACCATTTAACCGCCAACTTGAGGAAAGATGAGGTACCCGATGCATGGTGGGAAATATCCTAAATGCCCCGGAGCAGCCCCTGGACTCTCTCTAGGTCCAAGGACGCTATGATGCCCCCGTAGTAGATCCATCCCGCGGCGCTCACGAGCCGTGAGGCGGCACCTCCACCATCTGAGATGCCCACGGGATCTGCGGAAGAGCAGCGTTGGTCGGTACACGGTTTTCACCGCACCGCAGACTGAGGCGGGGCCACTTGAGGTTGTCCGAAAATTCTGAAATTCCCGATGAGCGAAAAGCCTCATGAATGAGGAAAGATCACACTAAAATTCTTCTAGTGATCCGTTATCAGTTGCATATAATGAGCTGAGAAAATTTATTCCGCTGTCGGGTGTGGAGAACTCCACAACATTTTGTTTAGTTAGAGTCAGCGTAACGAAGAGCAGAAATGAGCGACGATTTCTGATGAGGAAGGGAGACGATCGGCACACATCGTTAAATTTCGGCAATCGAGGGCCGAAAGTGGGGATTAGTTGTCCTAGTTGTCGCAAGACAAAGGACCATCGAGCTCTCTCTTCGCGATTACCTGTGATCGACAACGGACGTGTCGTGGTGCTTTCCGAAATTTAGAAGATCGGGGTCAGCTACCAGACTTCCTGGAGAGGATTGAGAAGAGTGTCGAGGATCAGAACCAGTGAGGGCCGTGAGTACCCGTATCCCGGGATTTATTCTGTCGTTTGCGGAACTGTGATTGAAAAATTACGATTTATAGGATTTGATAAAATTTAAGTTATTACCGAGTGAGATACTCGCGTAGTTTAAGGCCCTGGAAGAGAGGCAGGAGTCGCGAAGGTGCTACTTGTCTCGTTTTGTCTTGTGTGCCGTCTAGAACTCGTGTTGATTATTTAATGTTTGTATGATGTAATGTAAACTGAGTGAGTTAGTGAGTTATTGAGTTGTTGAGTCAGATTTAGTGATGAGAATTAAGTTAGAGATTTCCCGAGGTTGCCGTGCTGTCGTACCGGACTCAGTCTCCTTGGAGCATACCGGTGTTTTAGTATTACCGTCCTAAGCCGGATTTCGGGAAAATAATGTTCCGAAAAGATTTGAGTTTTCGGAAGAACTACCGTAAGTTGAGAGTTGAGCGGGCGAGACAAGTATTAGTCGGATCGTTATTCGCGCTGTCGCATTAGGAGATTATTCCTACGAGAACTACGCAACTGTAATATCAAGTTCCAGCCGATTCTTTAGAGAAGAGAACGATCGTGAGTCTTGCCGTAGAATTAGTTAGTGTTTGTCCGTTTCTGTTTACTTATTTATTTTTCGATAAAGAGTCGAGCCGATCTGTGCGCTGTCGACCTTAGTGGCGACGATTACGAAAAATTATTCTCGCAAAATTCTCTAGTTGTATTTTATTTGATTTCATTAATAATAATTATCCTGCGATTAATTTACGTTGTTGAGAAGTGAGTGGAATCTCTCAAGAGTGTGAGAGCCCGAATTTAATTGTCGGTTTATCGCTGTCATTGTTGTCGGAATAGCGTTCCTTATTGCTTGCGACGTATTATTTTTATTGGTACTACGAGAATTCGAAACTTTCACCTGGCGTCTCAGTAAATTACTCACGGAACTACAATTCGCCCACTTTCTTTAATTATAAATTACACCCACCTAGCTTCAATATTATAATTCTTTGTTTTTTCCGTTTCAAAATTCATCTTTTATTATTCACCATGTCCAATAGTAAATAAAACTTCTAATTTGTTAATTGAGGGATTGTGTTCTCTCCCTTATTGTGTGCGTGTCGGCCCCGCCCCTCTACCGTAAGATCCTGAGCTAGCGGCTAATGACCGTCGTTTTTCCTGCGCTGTCGAATTTAGCTAGTCGCCGAGTCAAATCGGTAAAATTTCGTTAGGGCCGTCTCGTGGCGGCTGGCGCCCGGGGAGACAGTCGCGGAAAACAGGACGAAGGTGCCGGAGAATTTTTTTCTCGGTTACAGTACATTCTACATTTTTCAGCGTTTTAATTAATAACTGTTTTTCACACAATCAAAAATATTTCTATTGTATGCTTTTCGGAAACTAGAAACTCCAAGCTTACGATTTTTTACCACCATTTGCTAAAATAATAAATATATGGATGCGAAAATTTGTATAAAAAACAGACATTGCCTTAAACGTCCCGCCATTGGTACGTTTACCTTACATGAGCAATCTCAACTGAAGTCGGCCGAGGAATGACCTCGGATTTTTTCAATTCAATGACAATTTTGTTCACTCAAAATTTATGTAAAAAGAAAAGACCCATATTTGTTTTGTTCGACCAAAGAATTTTTTTGTAATCATCGGTCTTCGGTTCTATTTGTCGTAGGAAGATGAACCAGAGCACATTTAAAAGTCAGAAAAATGAGAGTCCACAAAATAATTTTCAAATAATTGTAAACTTGCAAATTATTATTTTATTTCATTTGAGTTTCAATTTCGAGGTACACCCGCGGGTTTTTACCTTATACCCCTCCGATCACGCTCTACCTGCACGTTTCAAAGCTAAAGTCACTTCCAATCTGTCCGCAGCCGACTACACTGTACCGCATTCGCTATGAGCACGGGCGAACTGCAAAAACCCCTATCGGTACAGACGACTATATATTCGTCTGCCTTTCTGGTGTATACACGAAAGTAGCTTACTTAAGTATATACGAAAAGTACTTAAGTCCATACACGACAGTCGCTTACTTAAATATATACGCTGAGGTCTTAGAAAAACTGACCTCCCGCTCACTGATTGATGAGCCTGCCGGTACACGACAGAGCGTTCGACCATTCAAGTTACAGGCGCAAATAATGCTGCTTAACTCGGGAAACCGCCAAAGCCGTACACCGACCGCACAACCACCAGTGTAGCGATTCTCGCTATTGGGTTCAATTCCACTTTCGCGATCTTGAATTTCGCATCCCAAAATGTGTTAGCCAATTTGGACTCAAACTAAGTTTTATGGTAATGCATATGTAAACCATATTTAAACTCGATATTTTGTAATTTTCCCAAGCCGCCTCATCGTGGCGATCTCGTGAGCATCCTAGTTAGTTGGAGTATCACTTCTTGGCTGCAAAAGCCGAGAAATAGATCGCCAACAGTGACAGGTACATCCTCGAATCCATCCTGGGTACAGGAGCTGCTCCGGAGCATTTAAAGTTTTCCCACTAAGCAAAATATTCGAACATTAATATTCCAGCCGTCCGCGATTTTCTGCTTAAATTTTGGATCGCTCCAACGACGACCTCGTCGGGAAATCTCGAATCTCCTTTCGGTATCCCCTCCTCGTGAAACCGAGCACCTGAACTACATCCGCCGTGGTGTCCTCAGTTCCTCGGGCTCAGTGCTCATCCTGAGGAGACGTCAGCACCAACATGCAGTTTATTAATTTTTCTAAACTCCCATGGTGGTCGCGTTCTTGAAGCGATCAACCAGAAGATGAAATTTACAAAATTACTAAGAGCTTAGTCTGCAAATAAAATAATCAATAACAAAAATACTAATCTTTATATTAACGCTAATCTTTGTCTAGGCGCGCGTTCGACAGCGGACGGAATGTAGTTTCTAGTCTTGAGGCAGCAGAAACGTGGTGTGCACACCAAAACACCATGTTACACTGTTTTTTTTGAAAAATTAACGTCGTTCATTCCCTTAAAACTTGATGTAGCATGCACTCATTTGCTACGCACACGAATAAAATCTGGAATAATGCGCCCAAAGTAATGCAAGGTATTAGTACTATTCGATTGAATAGTAAAAAATATTGTAGAGGTTCAGGTAAAAATTATCTGCAATAACGACGAATGACTCATATAGAAAAGTGAAATTTTTTGAATACTTAGTTACGCATAATTCTGACTTTACCTTTAACATTGAATTGAAATACTGCTCCTGTTTTTTTCACAAGTTCCGGTGATAAATTCTTGTGTATAGCAGTAAACACTTCGGCCACATTCCCATCGCCAAAGCCTCCCGAAGTTTTATCCTTTCCTTCATCTGGTCGAATTTCCGTAGTCGATGATGAACTGATAGCTTGCGATTCAGGAATATCGTCCAAGAAAAAGTCAAGCATCAGATTGTCTTTGTTATCTAAGTCGGAAAAAAAATACATTAAGGTCATTGGGCTAACTCATTCATTAAAGTCTTAGTGAGATACACCGAAACATTATTCGAAATACTTCTTAAGACGTGGTTGAATTAAAAATCTTATCAATGATAAAAGGACGGAATATAACGGAATATAAAAATACCTCTTATTTCAGCCGATAATATTAATTAATAACATTGACGTTTTATCATATGCGACTCTTTTGGCCAGTGGTAATAGCGGAAGTTTGCAAAGTAACGCTAAGTTAACGATTGTCAATCAACTTTGCCAAGCCCATGGTGGCATAATTGGTAACCCGGGTGGTAGCAGATTTTTTCACAATATGATTCAATTATACATTTGTCGTCTGTGACGGATCGATCAATAATCCTTCGTGGAACCGATACGACTAGTCGTTTAGAATTAGCAGTCATACTGAAGTTGCTTAAAAATCCAATGACATATCCGTAATTATAGAGAGACTGAGACTAAACGAAAAACCGACGGATCACTTTTTGCAGTGCCTCGATTCTCGGGAGACTTTTACTTGACGCTCATGAACGACCTGCGGGCGACTATAAAATAACATTAATAATGTAATAGATCGAGTTGAAGTCGCATTGAAGTCGCAATTTTTATAAATTATAATAAAAGTAACTTCTGTGCAACAGTTGAGCGACCGTTACTCTAGTTGCACAAAAGTGACCCTAAATGGGCCCTATTCGGAGGATTACAGACAGTTCTGAAATAAGACTAAAACTTGCAAAAAGTGCATGACGTTATTCAATGTCTACTCAATGATGTCTCAGTTCCACAAGGGATTCACAATAGCAGATGTAAACAGCAATATAATATAATTTAATGAAGCTAATACTCTCATGTTCAGACACTCTTAGTAACTTTTTAAAATGTCCCGTGTCCGTTCTTCATTATCGAAATGTGTTGAAAAAAAAGAAGCTACTAACGTATTCGCAACACGTGACTTTCCCATCAGCTGGGGGACCAAAAATTAATAAAATTTAATTTTGTTTTTCTTTCTGTTCGTATTTCAGATATAGTACGAGAAGCAGTGAAGCTTTTGAATTAGATTTCGATACCAAAGCTACATTTTAATTGAAGGCACACATCCCAATTTACAACGTTTCACAGATTTCTACTAAACTCACTTCGGACGATACAGAGAGACAGGCTGAAATGAATTAATGTGTTTTTTTAAAATTCAGGACAATACATGTATTTCAATAAAATCCCAGGGGTCGATTTTTGAAACTTGCAATACTTTCACTTTTTACCTACACTGTATGTGATGGAAAAGTAATAGTCCGGTTTTCATGCTTTTGTTGATCGATTATATGACTAGAATGCATACTTACCAGGATTGCATGCATATTGAGTGAAATCAGATATGCCCTCGCTCTTGAGAAGTTCTTCGTCTACGAAGAAATTTCCGGTGACAGATTTGCTGTCCTTGCAAATCAATGAATACACAGCATCTGCCATAATATCAGGTTTCCTGCTGACATTTGCGCTGTCTGGACCAGTCAACATTTCAATCGCAGCAGTGTGGATTGCTAGAAGAATGTTATTATACATGAGTTATGTTGCGTGAGTTGATTCTATCTGTGTCTGCCTGTCGAGGTTATCCAGGTTTCTCAGGTAAATAGAATTAGTTAATGCTTGGAAGAACCAAGAGGGGTCCTCAGAGGTGTGACACATTTTCTTCCCTACGAGCTCACAGAAAAAAAAAACTAATTTCAACACCTTGTACGTAAGAGACTACCCCCCAAAAAAACACTATATATAAAAATTCAGACAAGTACATTTACCTTAGTGGTATCCTATACCCCCTCAAAAAGGTAGTTTATTAATAACCTTTAGTAAATGTGCTTGTCTATATTTTTTGACATAGTGCTTTTTTGAGGGATCTGTCTACTTTTTGCTAAATTTAAATTGATATAGCAAACCTTTTTTACACAGGAGAAGATATATCATAGGAAGCATGTTGTTTTTAAGTTAGAATCACTATAGAGTTTAGGCCTTATATATGTCGAGAAATATCAAAAAATCGATTTTTTCAGATTATTATTCCTTATAGTCTTAGGTGTATTTCTGTGTAAGTTCATTGCAAAAATTTCCCATAGATCAAAAGTTATTGTAGAAAATGTGACTGCCCGTCGAGAGGGTCTGACTTTGCACTTGAAACTTTAAACGTGTTTTTTCGGAACTACTTTTTGAGACACGGTCTGCATGATAACTCGTACAGTTTTTTAAATGTTTTTTAATGCTTTTTTATTAAATATTCGGAATTGTTCCGGCTGTCGAGCCGGATTTTTGATATTGTAATTAGAACATTTTGTAAAAACAATTAAAGTGTGATATTTTTTACACAAAGTTAACATTTTTTTGAAACTACCGTAAATTTTTTAATTTCTCGAGTTTCAAAAATCCAGCTCGACAGACTATAAGTACGACCTTGTTTTACAAGAATTTCTTTACATTTTTGCAGATCTGTCAACATTTGAAGCAGAAATGGTGCCGACGGTGAAGCAACTTTTTGTTTACACTGCTTCATAAAAAATGTGAGTTTTTATGTTGTAATTTTTGGGAAAAAAATTGATTACAAGGTTGTCATAGTAATTAACAATGTGTAAGAATTTTTATTATCAATTTATAATTCTATCCTTCCTAAAAACAGTGTTTCTTACAATAGTGAGAATCCTATTAATTCTGACAAATTCCAAAACGGTATGAATTTCTAGAAGTTGCAGATCCTTCTTTTATGTAGAATTACTATTTGAATAATAAAAGTCTGTCGAGAAATGATGAAACTGAAAATGAATGTGTTCAAGAAAGATAGTATACAGCATTGAGATAAAATTCAGCATGTAAGGGGTCGGAAATTTTTAAAATCCTCCATAACTTTACTGTCAATCACTAAAGAAAAGCCTTTCGCTTTTAGTTCGTTTACGACTTGAGTGGCCAGCTTCACAAGTTTCGTCGATGTAGTCGCGCTGTGAGGGCGAGAAAACCCGTAACGTTTTTTCGTCGATGTCGTATACAACTTTCCTTTCTTTAAAATCTCTCTGATGACATATTTCATTTTAATAGTTTCTCCGACGGTATGTTATATTTGCACAGTATCTTCGGTAGAAAAATTATGAACCATTGAAATTTCATATTGAATCATTTAGATGATTCGCTCCTTTTAAATATCCCTACATTATTTTGGTTTGAGAGTTTTTAATATGAAACATCACAAGATTATATTTGTTTCAATCGGGGAGCTTCGCCCTTCTTCGCACACTACTTAATTGCACTTCACGTGCATTTGCAGTAGTATCCATGAGCAGTGCAATTGAGACACGAATGTCACATACTATTTTTTAAAAATACTCGAAAAAGACTAGTATAATTATAAGAATGAAGTATAATCAGAAGATTGCATTCGCTGCACTTGTATCGCAAAATACTATTTCTCCTTCGCTGAAATGGACTATTGAATGAAGTGACTTCATGACTTAATAAATGAAAAATCAGGTGGGGGCAAAATAGCGAATAGTGAATTTCATAATGATGGCTACTGTAGATTCAGACTTTATTATCTTGGAACTCGCTATTTGAGCCATTCGCTATTTTGACCCTCACCCTTAAAATCGACAGCGTCCTTATTTATATAGATTAAGAAAAATGTTAATTGCAGCCAATTTTGGCAACTCCAATCGCTTGGAAGCAAGGCCGTATGTGGACCACCTTGCACAAGCCGAATGGACCGCCCCTTGAAAAAGGAAAAGGAGAAAGGGGCAATGGATCAAACAAAACTGAGAAATTTCTGTTATCCGATTTCTTCAGAACTGATAAACATTTTGTAAAAAAAAATCAATAACCACGATGCCAAAAACATTTATTATCCCTAAAAAGCCACTAATCAGAGTAAAAAATCATGCGAATAAACGTCTATTGAACGATGACGTGTATTATTTTAAAACAATATATTTTCAGTTATCCGTATTAATTTTAAAACGTTTAATTTTCGTTAATATAAGTTTACAAAAAATATTTGCAATGAAATGAGCGTCCTAGCCCAAGATCGCAGAAGGAGAGGAAAAATGCATGCGTAGAGTACCATTTCTTTAATAATTTAACTTTGAGCTAGGATAAATATTCGTTGTTTAATCGAGTCAACTAAAATTCATTAAATACTACAAACAAAATTTCTGTAAAGTACGTTTCATAAAAATTTGAATACGGCATATTTGAGGAATATATCAATAGATTCTACCCCCATTGAATAGAAAATCTTTAAAACGTGGCGACTGGTATTAACTGATAACTGTGAGTGCTAATTTCCTGACATTTGCTAACGGCCCGAATGCGCATGCCTAAATATGGCCCTGCTTGCAACAACATTCAGGAATTTTATTTTTACTCTGTACAAACTCAATATTCAAGGTTTACTAAGTAATAAAATTATCAATTTATTTTGCAACACTCTATAGCATAGCGATAAGAAGTAAAAAGCATATGAGCAATCTTTTGCATGCAGCATTTGATCGTACCTGTTCGTGGCCACACAGCATTAACGGCAATGCCGTCTCCTTGGAATTCTCCTGCCATTCCATGAACACACATGGACATTCCATATTTAGCAATAGTATAAGCCACATGATTTTTGAACCATCGTGGATTCATGTTGAGAGGCGGACTTATATTGACAATGTGGGGATTTGCACTTTTCTTCAAGTAAGGTATGCACTCCTTTGATCTGAAATGAAAGAAAGGGTAATAAAAAGTGATCAAAAGCGAATGTTATTATATACACAAGCCTTGAGTGGTTTAACAAAGTAAAGAATAAACCATTTTCTTATATATTATGACGTGATTTTTTTACAAAATTACGGTGACAAGGTCTAATGTTACCGGGTTAGCTATGCCTAACGATTTTGAGGTTCCTCTCCTCGAATTTTACCGTTTTGGCTAAGGAAAGTTGTTGGCGATTTTTTAGTTGTTGTTGGCCAGGGAAGACGGGAGATCGGTGCACTCAAATCTGTCGCGAGGACGAGAGCTCAACGAATCGAGCAGCCCGGCAGATGAGAGTCACCGATATGAGTTTTTGGCGGTTAGTTGCAGACCGGTGCAAATCCGGCGCCGTACGGTGCATTGCGTTGGAGAACGGGTGGAGTTATGTTAGGTTTGGCCTAGGATGGGGTATCCTAGAGCAATTGTCTTTTTGTTTTGAAGTAAAGGCCCGTTTTCACGCAAAGAGCTAAGGGAGGCGACCGTACAGATCTCTGCTATGTTACCGGCACAAGTTGCGTTCCCGCTACCGCTACAAACTAATTCGAAGGAGAGGGCAGTAGTTCTCGGGTAAGGGATTTTGAGATATTAGAATAATAATAATGAATCGTTCTCGGTGATTACTTGAAATAATCAGTCTTCCTCGGGACACCGCCGAAGTGCTTCGAGTTCGGTAAGCGCTCCCGTGTTGACAGTTTTTCTGTCGCTCGCGCGCGCGTCTTCGCGTAGTTCCCGTGCTCCGGCAAACACCGTATAGTGAATACGTTGAGTGACCGTAGTGCGAGTTTTATTCCCCGTGATAAAACTTGCGTTTTTCGTGGTTTCCCGTTGCAGTGGAGATACTGGACGTGATCTATAGTTCTCGTGATCCCTAGATCTCCCTCCATGGGATGGATTGGTAGGAAACCACCCCGGTGAGTGGTGATCGCTACATAATGTATTTATTTCTTTTTCTTCTGGCCATGTTCTCCCGTCATGACTGGGGCGCTATTGCTGCGCTTCGTTACTTCTCGCGCATTCTCGAATGCGAATTAGTTATCGTTGCTCGCTTTCGATTTTTGTCCGCGGGACATTAGTTTTCGCAAGTTATACTTGATCCCGATTTTCGCTATTTATTGCGCCTTACCGCGACCCTCTCTACCAAACCTAGCAGACTCAGCGGCTATGCATTTCCGCCACCGTTCGCTCCCGCGAGTGCACCCAGTTGCGTTTGTTTATTTTACGCGACCCCAAAAATTAACTAAGCTACCGTTGCGTTTGGTTTTGATCCCGATCGCGAGTTTTACCCCGAACTTTCGATTTGGAGTTTGGGGATTGAGCCGCCGATTCGATCCCTCGGGCATACCGGTTCGTTAATACCGGTGGAACAAAAATTAACTGGCGGCCCCCGGGTTTGCGGATGCGCGAGCGAGGGTGAACGGCCGAAGGTGACGGTTCCCGATTTTTCTTTTTTTTTTTTGTTTTATGCTTTCGACCAGAAGACCGAATAATCTGTCTGTTACCGAAAAAATACGTCACAATATCTGCGAATTAATTTTGAATACATTTTCGCTTTCGCTGTGTCAAACTAATAGTACCCATAGAAGAATAAGGCGGTTCAATTTTTAGGCACACACGTTATTTAAAAAACCGCACTCAAGTGCCTATCGCATTCGGTCTTCAAATGGTCGCATTACTTTTTTAAGGAAAAGCGTTGGTATAATTCGAATTAAATCATTTCTGTTTGTGGTAGATTCTTTAAACCTGGTGGAATACATATTCTTGATTTAATAGGAATTTCTCAGTTTTCAACTATTAGAACTGTTCAGTTTTTAACTATAAGAAACGTTACAATCAGGTTCATTACCTTTCTGCCTTTTCTCATAGGAGGAGCATAAATTTTCTGTCGCTTGAAAATTGTCGCTACTCAGGAAAGGTCCTCGTACACTCGCAAAATTTTGGCGCAGCCGATCATCATCACCTACGGAGTGTCGTAAAACAAGTCATCAACCACTGCTTCGTATCCAGCATTATTTTTTTTTTTTTGTATTCTTTTCGTATACCTTCTTCAGGTTTTTACGCTTTTCCTTTTTTCATCTTATTATTTCTCCCATCTGTTTCTGTTTCTGCCGTTATGGCGACTCCGTCCCCCCCCCCCCCTGTGAGGCCACAGCCGACTTCCCCATCGTATCGCATTTGCCGAGGGCCCAGGGAAACTGCGGAAAACCTGGGTCGATACAGCCGGTGTCCCTCTAAGTCCCCGATGACCATGCGAGTAGCGCTTCCTCGCACAGCCACCGGTGGCACTTAGAGCGGCACCTTGTCACGCTCTCGGTGGTTTGGGCGCGAGAATTCAAAGGAAGAATTGAAGACCAGCACGTAAGTGTGGCTACCACCGATGTCCGTTCCCCATTAAAGAGCTGAAGCTCACCTCGTACGGGTCTAAATAATTTTGGTAAAAGACTCAATAAGGAATTTCCAATTAATCGTCGCGTAATTTATTTGACAAAATAAACTTTATAAAATGTAGGACGACTCAACAAACTTAGGTAAAGCGTATTTAGAAAGAACCGACTCGCGCGACTGCTCGTAAGAATCTGACTGCTTGTTTTCGAAACTCGCGGTGCTCGCGGTATGCTCGGGAGCCAGAGGTTACCCCCTAAGCCAATAAACCCTCAGTTTGACGTGGACGCTCACCCCCACGCGCGAGTGTCCAAGACGCTCGCTTCGAGCGTCCACGTTTCCCTGAAAGTTGCATCTCTCGATTTTACGACTGTAAGTTTTGCACCACATGGCCCTTCGCCAAAGGGCGCTTTCAAGTGTGTCTGGTTGCCAGATTCGACTTTCTACAATTTACTTTCTTTTACTTACTATGCGCGTGGGAAACGCTCTTCTCAAGGATTTTACTTTTCGCATGTGCTGGTCACTTGCATCGACACGTTTCGACTTTTTACAATTTCGAGGAACGCAGAAACATTCCACGTAACAGCGCGTTCCGTCACAGCGTGGTATTTCCGCTAGCATATACTACGAATGTAAATATAATTTTGTATATTTACAAGTAACATATAATATATTGATAATTACTTATATCTCGATAAATATATACATATATATATTGGGAGTCAGCTCGCCCCAGCCGCAATGATCACTCTCTCTGCTTTGAGACGGTTGAATTTACCGCGCACAATTTCGCGCAGTCATCGCGCTCGCGGGTCGCGTATCAGAATTCGCTACAACCTCCCCTCAATGATGCTCCTGCTCGGCTCGCAGTACAGCATCCGCCAGATAAGAACCCGCGGGAGCTTTCGAGCCGAACACGAATCATCACTGATGTGTGTTTTTAGGCGCATATTTATTACGGTGGGAACCCAACCATCAGGATCACAGAATAAACACTCGGGAATCGAACTCGGGCCCGTTGCGTGTGAACCCGAGCCCGCATCCACTATGCCACTGCTCTCCTCTGTATCCAGCATTATTATATTATGCATTTTGCGTCTTCGTTTTCACCGTGCATATTTTTTTTTGATACCAGGCTTATAAAATCTTGAAAAATCTCTAATATTTCGATTATCGGGAGTAATGGCTTCGTCTGTTCGTTGTTCATCATGTAGTGCTCGAGAGAGGTGTCCTTTGTCGCGGGGATCGAGCAGCGGCAAAGCATACCCGGGATTACGGAGGTTGCACGATAGAATATTTCTATCTCTAGGATGTCGCGTAATTTTTCAGGAAGTGCATATGCTTTGTTCTGCGTTGTCGTTATTTGGCCCGCGTCGTTAGAGGAAAATCGGCATTCACGGGACAGTGTTAAACCGCGAGCATCACTTATACGTGTGAGAAGTGCCGCCGGTTCACATTTCGATAGATCTCAGAAATTGCCGGGATGCCTGAGGCATGAGTACATTAAGGTAACAATCATTAGGATATTATGAACGGTAAATCGATCGTGACTATCACTAGAGAGCGAGATCGTAGCCTGTTGCAACCGTTATGACGTGAAGCGTGTTCGATCGCCCGGACCAGGTGTTTTCGTATATGTGGCGCGGACTTCTGTGATCCGGTCTTCAATTTTTGATAATTGAATAATTTTAGTAATTGAATATTCGCTGAGAGTACGCGCCGAGCACACGTTAAAATCCCTCGACAGCCTGCGCGTATCGTGAGACTTTTTCGTTTGTTTTGCGTCTTTATGAAATTTTGTTGTTCTAAGTTCTCGATTGTTTTGACGTTCGAGACTCGGAATATATGTTAAAAAATACGTCCGAATCACCCCTCTACCAAAAGCCGGACAAGTTCCTGTTTCTCTTTTTCATACTTTTTCCCGGCAGTGTAGAGCGATGGGCGTGACTGGCACCCACGTTAATAAAATAAATTATCGAAGAGAAATTTAGTGGCGACAAGGTAAGGCTCGTAAGAATTGGCGTTACAAAGCATAGCTGTGTCAGCCACCTCACAATCGAACCTAGTAAGAAAAACGTGCAGTGGCGGCCAACTCTGCGTACCGTAATAAGTTATGTGCGACTGGATGTGGCGAAACTGTTACGGCTCAGCATGAGAAATCCCGCACCATGCTAGCACGTCGTGCAGTACGGAAAGATTGCACGATTTAAGACTCACGACGCTCTAGACTAATCAATTCACGGCGCCCAAAAACAGTTGGCATGCCTCTGTAATTAAAAAAAAAAAAAACGTAAAAATGAACAATCAAATATAAAGTCAACTGACATGAATTTGTCTGATAGAAAAAATCTTTATTACGTATTGTAATATCTTGTACAGTAAGGGGCGTTTATGGTGTCCCTCGGTGGAACTAGTGGATAAGGGTGGCGAGGTAGGCAGACGGCGTGAGGTAGAGGTAGTGGGAGAAGAGAGGTAGTAGCCTTCCCCACCAGCCGAAGTCTCTCGCCTTAGGTCCGCTCGGTATAAGTCGTCCGAGCAAGAAGACCCATAAGAGCTTCTCGCTCGCACTCACCATGCCTGCGACTGGAGGCATCTCGCTTCCATTCCCAACCACGTGCCGAGTGGAAGGGGTAGCCTTCCCCTCCGAATCGGGACACCATCAATGTCACGAGCCGTCGACGTCCCGTATAGGTCTGTCTCAACTTTTTCAACCTGTCTTTCCCATAAGGCTATCTCACTCGCGGCTAGAGGAGTCCGCTCGAGACCCTCGCACGGCCTGTTCTCTAGAGCAATTGCAGGATCTCGCTTCCACCCGCAATTGCTATCGCTGCAAGTCAAATTGGGAGGCCCAAAAAGAATTGAATAAACTTAACATCTGTGTTACAGAAATAATCGACGATGCGAATTCTCACAAGACGCTATTCATTTTATCTTGCTTTTAAATTCGTTATTAATAATCCTATATTATTAATTGAACAAAAAATCATTGATTTGTTTTTTCAAATTTTTGTATGAATTTTTTATTTTTGTAACTACCAGACAAATTTATATTTTCGAAAATCAAATGATTATTTTTGTGGTAAATTTAATGCTCTACAAAAAAGGTGTCTTAAAATTTTTCAGAAAATTCACTCCTTCAAGAGTTATTCGACATTTTTTACGAATAAAAAATGTCGAATAACTCTTGAAGGATTGAATTTTCTAGAGGCGTGTAGGACGTTCACGCATTTGTCTTTCTACATAAGTGTCTTTTGACTGTCTGCACTTGTTTCTCGTCGCAGTGAGCATCGGCGCCGAAGTCACCGTTGTTACTGATCGATAAGCCCTTAATCCGGCGACACCGCGGATTATTGACCCAGATTTTCCCCCCGATTTTTTAGAGCGTTTTATTATGGGGAATTTTTCGCGTCGTTTTTGTCTTAGCGAATTCCGGAAAATTTCGTCAGTTTTCGCCGGGATTGGTTCTCCAATCATCCGGAAATCAATCTGGTTGAGTGGCCTGCAAAATCTCCCGATCTTAACATTATTGAAAATGTTTGGGCCGAGGTGACACGCAGGTGGCAACCCGCGCGGGAAAGAACGAAAGCAGCGTTAATTGAGCACGCTCAAAGAGTCTGGGAAGAGCTTCGGCAAAACCGAGACTACTTGGCGCGCTTAATCGATTCGATTCCGAATCGATTGGCTCAAGTAATCGAACGTGACGGTTACTGGACAGACTACTGAGATCTGGAGATCTCAACCCCGACCGAATTAATTTTATTTATTCTGGTGTTTTGTATGGCAAAAAATAAACAAAAATTTATATCTGCATATACTCTTCATGATTATTTTTTGTTCAATTAATAATATAGGATTATTAATAACGAATTTAAAAGCAAGATAAAATGAATCGCGTCTTGTGAGAATTCGCATCGTCGATTATTTCTGTAACACAGATGTTAAGTTTATCCAATTCTTTTTGGGCCTCCCAATTGGACTTGCAGCGACAGCAATTGCGGGTGGAAGCGAGATCCTGCAATTGCTCTAGAGAACAGGCCCTGCGAGGGTCTCGTGCGGACTCCTCTAGCCGCGAGTGAGATAGCCTTATGGGAAAGACAGGTTCAAAAAGTTGGGACAGACCTATACGGGACGTCGACGGCTCGTGACATTGATGGTGTCCCGAGTCGGAGGGGAAGGCTACCCCTTCCACTCGGCATGTGGTTGGGAGTGGAAGCGAGATGCCTCCAGTCGCAGGCATGGTGAGTGCGAGCGAAAAGCTCTTATGGGTCTTCTTGCTCGGACGACTTATACCGAGCGGACCTAAGGCGAGAGACTTCGGCTGGTGGGGAAGGCTACTACCCCGCTTCTCCCACTACCTCTACCTCACGCCGTCTGCCTACCTCGCCACCCTTATCCACTAGTTCCACCGAGGGACACCATAAACGCCCCTCACTGTACACTATCTGCCCGATAGGAACCCGCGGAGTTTTCGAGCCGAATGCGAATCATTACTGACGAGTGTTTTGGGCATTTAATAAGATGGGAACCCAACCAACAGAATTACAGAAGAAACATTTAGAAAAATTCCAGCGGTGTTGGCTGGGTATCGAATTCCGGCCCGCTCCGAACCCGAACTCTCATTCGCTATGTCACTGCTCTCCTACTTATAGTATATTTTTAATTCAGAACTGCTCAATATCATTGATAGTACTTCTTTTTTTTATAGTCCTGTTACATAATTCACATTTCACACAATTTCACACAATTAGAAATTTTCCTTAACCGATGGTTTAAAAAATCTAATGCGCCTGACTGAAATGACAACAAAGTCGTAGCCAAATCCCTTGTTGTTCAGTGCTACATTTGTGGAGTAATAGTCGGCAATGTAGTGTCAAACAATAAAACAATAACCCGGACCTTGATCAGGGACGAAACGTATAAATAAAGAAGAACATCTTCAATATTTACTTGGTCGCCATTAGCCTAGCAAATCTAAACCAATTCTCGTACTTGCGGCCACATAATAAACAACAACTTCTCAAAATATGTATTACGATCGAAATATGATACTCATTTTTTTTTTGGATTGTATTACTCTGTTTCTATATACTCCGTATATGATGAGAAGTTCAAAAAGTATAATGTAATAATTCTTTTCAAGCAACTTTCCCAGTGATACCCTGCAAAACCCTTTGGTGAACATACAATATTGAATTGTGCAAGCTACATAATGCAAACGCCCTATCCCACAAGATTTCCATCATTGCGGCAGTATTGAATATTATCACATGGGCCCCAAATTTTGCTTAGTAGATTTTTTTGTTGCAAAAGGACCTGTATATTTGATGAGCTGCCACCGATTTCAATACAGAGACATGTAGTATGAATATTGCATGAAGAGGAAATTTCGAAAACCTCGTTGTGAATTCGACAGTTCTAAAGGTTACGCGATAGCTCCCTGCTTTGACGTAGCTCTAAAAATAACGAAATTGATTGGACGATTTTAGAAATTGCAACATCGACGTCGTCACAGTGAATATATACTTCGGCATCTTCCCGGGTTCACACGATTTTACGATTTATTCAGATAAACTAGTAACTCGATGAGCTTTTCGAAAGTAAATTGATAAAACGTGAAAGATGTAATTTTTAAATCATTTTCAACATTGACGTGGCATTATCAAATATTGACGTAAGGGTGTTCGATTTCGCGAGCAAGTGTTTTTAACCACTGTGTATCCAAATATGAATAAGCACATCGATATCTCAAAATTACCAGTTTTTCGACCGCCCTAATGAAGTATCACTAAACAACATTGTATTTACGTGGAAAATTTGTGCTCGCCAGATGAAATTTTGCAAAAATTTACGCAACATTAATATTGTTTAAATGTTCAAACCTTCATAAAACCCGAAACGCATTACAAATTTCCCGGAAATACAATAACAGGAATCGCATCGGTATAATCATTTTTGCAACACATGCATGGAATGTCCCACTTTATATTCCTCCAAAATGTTGCAGAAATTGCAAATTACAGTAGGACATGTCATTATGAATGCCAAATGCACTTCATGAACAATTTACGCTCTCAATAATTTACTTCACGCACACGTTCGACGGTTCATAGGTTCATAACCGTACCGATGCGCCACCTATCCTACTTAGTGTTCCGAGAATGAGTGCTGCCAACGTCCGCATCCCGTACACTTGTTATAATATAATAACCTCAAAATGACTGTTCCCGACGACATAACCGCAGAGATCAAAACTACGTTCAAATACAAATGTTTCCGGTGTACTGCGAAGTATTTATTCTATTCATTCTTTATTAATTTATATATTCTAATTGGGGGGGTCCGCCCCCGAACCCTACATGAGGGCTTCGCCCCTGGACTCCCTCTTTATATTTATTAACTATTCGTATGGATAAAGGATCATACAAATTTCATGCATTTTTTACAAAAAGTAGTATGCGATACTCGGGCATGATGGCCAAATCTCTATGAATAGTGTGAAGTTGGCCGCACACACCAAACTCGTACCCCAGACGGGATTCCCCTTCGGTACGTGCCGTTGGGGTACTCTTGCGGCACGTGCGGCCGACTTCACTATTCGTCCCTTTGTACTAAAATAGTTACCGACGTACCATTTTAGTACAAAGCTTTAGAGCCACACCTAATGAGAAGTTGAATTGCAGTATTTACAGGCATTTTTAATAGTTTTAATTCTCAAAAATCTCATAAACACGGAATGTATTAAGCAAGTTTTATAAAGATTATACCAAGTGAAAATTGACCAGGATCTTACATGAAAACTTACACTAGAAAAGTTCCTCTTGTATTGACATTATTCATGAGATCATATCTTTTCATGTCCGTTGATAATGTCCCTGTTAAAGATATCGCGCTGGCATTGTTGATCAGTATATCAATACCGCCAAACTGCTTGACCGCATTTTCCACGGCAGAATGTACATCTGTTTCGCTTCGGACATCGACAATACAGGGCAAGGCTTTGCCTCCAGCTGCTTCAACTGTAAGAGAAGATTGTCTACATTGTATAGATCTGTATTGAATTAATAATGAAATTCGTAAATAATAGTTATGACTTGCTCATATGTTTCTATTTTGATGCCACAATGACCTTGTACTCTCGATCCACAATAAAAATAATTCCGTCATTTTCAACTCGCGAAAACTCTCACCTTCTCCTTCAACGACAAAAAGACGGAAATTACGTGTTAGACAGTGCGGTGCGATTCCGTTGTCTGGTGGTCTTTGGAACATTAATTACGAATATTGATATCAGCTATTATGTCGCTATTACATTACATTACAGCTATTAGTCGAGCATTCTGACAGTTGCGATTTTTACAAATGCACCTTATTCAAAATAGTAGCATGTACACTAGGGTGGGCAAAAAAAACTTTAATTTTCTTTTCCTTAATTGTCATGAAAATATCGTCTGAGATGACGAGAAAAAAAATTCTGGTAAATTTTGAGCCCTTAATATTAATATTAAGTGGTGACTCATCGTATTTTTTAATTTCCCATTTAAAAAACTTTTTTTTTGGATCGTTAATGCACTTGAAAGAATGAATGTCTCATGGAAATCAAAACATATTCTAATAGGAAATTTAACGATCTACAAAAATGGATTGAGATAATTTTTCGCTAAGTTGACTCGTTTAGAAGTTATTCGAAGTTAAAGACCAACCTTAAATTGTAAATGATAACTTTGACTATTTTTTATAATTTATCACAAAATAACGATTTCCCAATGTGCAAGGTTCTACTTTGCATCCTTTTTTTTAATTGATTTATCGGTAGGGTTGATAATTTTGCCAAAAGTGTGGAGGTGCAATGTAAAATGTAACAAAAACGTAGTGGTGTAATTTTAAATAAAGCTACACTTTTCATGGATTCATTTTTTTAAATCAAAGTTACGAATTGCAATGTCGTTCCTTGGTTTATTAGGGTTTAGGACAGTTCCCGGGGCACGAATTTGTTAAATGTAATCTGATAATTTTTCAGGGCTACGTATCGGGTAATGCCGATGTTAGCGGTATTTGGCTAAAACATAGGAATATCTTTATAATGGCATAACTCGGGCAAAAAAATCGTTGAAGGTCGATCTTTTTTGGTAAATACTCGTTGGAAAGTGTACTCTAAGATAGTATTTATGGTTTTTTGGGAGAGAGAAAGAGAGAAAAAAAAAAAAGGTAATCCAGGTAAACTTGCAGACTATTGCGTTTTTTAAGAAAACAAGTTGGTCGGCCTGATTAAGACATAGCAATGTGGCATTATCTCGCAGCTCTTGGACATCTTTTCCTGAAAGTACACATAACTCCCTACAAAACAAAACAAAAATGACCTCGATACGATGAAAATTGACCAAGTTACGATGAAAAATTTTGTTGCGTACTTGACGTAAACCGTTAATTTCTCGCAATGTTAGTTTAAATTATTCTCTAAAAAAATATATTTTTAACGAATAAATAGCTTTACGTTAGGGAAACCATTAGTAGTAGTAGTAGTAGTACTATATGAAATTTATTGACAATTAGTACAGATATTGACGAAGAATAATGAGTTGCTATTTACAAATGAGATCTATATGTTTGCAAAATTGCCAACGAGCCATCGACCGATGTCGTTCAGGTCAGTATTCTGTATGTGGTGTGTGGTTTAGGGTATTTGTGTGGAGAGTAAATGGGTTTTATAAAGAAGGGTTGGTGTCAATTAAGTGTTTTCTTTATACAATCGTTCTATGGTTTCATATGTAGGATGGACGGGAAATTTGTGCTTGGGTACATTTTGTTGAGTTCTTCGGATACCGAGTTGTTCCATTGTTTCGAAGTTGGCTATTGCGAAATGACGAGTAAGGTAGCTTAGTCTATTAACGATCGGATTGATTCCAGTTTTTTCGTATAAAGAGCATTGCGCGGATTGTACAGCGGGTTTGCCGGATAGCGTATGCGTGAAAGGCGCCGAAGCGCACATATTTCTGCAGTTTTCACCTTTTTAATAGCCGTTTCTTTGCAGTTCCCGAATATTGTGTGTCCGTATTCGAGTATGGGGCGACATATACATTTGTAGATTTTTGAGATATGCCGTAGACGAATTTCTTGATTTTTAAAAGTGACGCTGCGAAAATGAGATGCTCTGGCAGCAAGCTTGGTTTTACTTTGTTGAAGATGATAATTGAAGTTAAATTATTTGTCTATGTGTATTCCTAAGTATTTTGCTCGATGGGTTGGTGATATTTCAATGTTCTGCATGTGGATTGTCAGTGAGAGAAGGCTAATGTTGTGGTTGAAGATTACTAACTGAGATTTTTGGGGATTCGGTATTAATCTCCATTTGCTAAACCATTCGGTCATTCTGTTTACAGAGTTTTGAAGTGTGTTCATTGTTTCGGTTAGTTTTTTTTATGTGTAATGAGTGCGGTGTCGTCGGCGAATTGTAGTGTGTAGTTAGTTCGGTCCACATGTGTTTTATCGTTTGTGACGTATTTTTGCGGTAACAGACCGATTATTCGGTTTTCTGGTCGAGAGCACAAAACAAGAAAAGAAAAGAAAAATCGGGAACCGTCACCTTCGGCCGTCCACGCTCGCTCGCGCATCCGCAAACCCGGTGGGCGCCAGTTAATTGTTGTTCCACCGGTATTAACGAACCGGTATGTCCGAGGGATCGAGTGGGCGGCTCAATCCCCAAACTCCAAATCGAAAGTTTGGGGTAAAACTCGCGATCGGGATCAAAACCGAAAGAATCGGTAGCTTAGTTAATTTTTGAGGTGGCGTAAAATTAACAAACGCAACTGGATGCACTCGCGGGAGCGAACGGTTGCGGAATGGCACGGCCGCTAAGTCTGCTAGGTTTGGTAGAGAGGGTCGCGGTAGGGTGCAATAAATAGCCAAAAATCGTGGTCAGAATTAATCGACGAAAACTAATGTCCCGCGGACAAAAATCAAGAGCGGGCACCGATAACGAATCCGCATTTAAGAATGCGCGAGAACTAACGAAACACCGCGAGGATGCTCCAGTCACTCCGGGAAAACATGGCACAATCCAGAAGTTAATAATTAATGTCGCGGGAACGACTCACCGGAGCTGCCTCCAGCCAATCCATCCCATGGAGGGAGATCGAGGGATCACGAGAACTATGGCACGAAGTGCAGTAATCCCACTGCACTGGAGAACCACCGAAAACTCGAGTTTTATTCCGTGGAATAAAACTCGCACCACACGGTCACTCAACGTATTCAGTATACGAAGTTTGGCCGGAGCACGAGAACTACGCGAAGTCGCGCGCGCGAGCGACATAAAAAGTGTCAACACGGAAACGCTTACCGAACTCGAGGCACCTCGGCGGTGTCCCGAGGAAGACTGATTATTTCAAGTAATTACCGAGAACGATTCATTATTATTATTCTAATATCTCAAAATCCCTTACCCGAGAACTACTGCCCTCTCCTTCGAATTAGTTTGTAGCGGTAGCGGGAACGCAACTTGTGCCGGTAACATAGCAGAGATCTGTACGGTCGCCTCCCTTAGCTCTTTGCGTGAAAACGGGCCTTTACTCAAAAAAAACAATTGGGTTGGATACCCCATCCTAGGCCAGACCTAACATAACTCCACCCGTTCTCCAACGCAGTGCACTGTCACCGTAGGGCGCCGGATTTGCACCGGTCTGCAACTAACCGCCAAAAACTCATATCGGTGACTCTCATCTGCCGGGCTGCTCGATTCGTTGAGCTCTTGTCCTCGCGACAGATTTGAGTGCACCAATCTCCCGTCTTCTCTCAACACCAACAAAAAAAACAAAATCGCCAACAACTTTCCATAGCCAAACGGTAGAATTCGAGGAGAGGAACGTCGAAATCGCTAGACATAGCTAACTCGGTAACATTAGACCTTGTGATCGTCATTTTGTAAAAAATCACGTCACACGTTATAGCTATGGTTGTATATGTCGTTGCAGAAGATGTTATACAGAAACGGTGAGAGGGGTAATCCTTGCGGCACCCCTTGTTCGAGGCTGAAAGCGTTTGATGTTTCGGCTCCTATCCGGACAGTCAGAACTCTTTTTTCGAGGAAGTTTTTGTCGGTGTTGATAAGATATCGGGGGCACTGGAAAATGTTGAGTTTAAACAATAGGCCTTGGTGCCAAACACTGTCGAACGCCTTCGCGATGTCCAAGAAGAGTGCTGCAGTTTTTTTGTTCTCGAGCTTGTTAGTTTCGATTGTAACGGTTGGGCCGAGAATTCGGGGATGTGTGTATGATGGTAGTGTGGATGCATTGCCGAAGTATCGAAGAGAGAAAAGATATGGTGATCTCCGGGGATCGAACCCGGAATGTTCATTCCTAAGTCAGAGCGCTAACCACTGCGCTAATGTCACCTATGCTTCTCTCTTATTCGAATCGTCTTCTTATATGCAATGCTACCTCGTTACACGATGTTAGAGATCAGCGTCGTGAGGGCATTAGGGTCGATCTTTTGTTTCTGAATTCAAACTGGTAGTTTGGAATGCAGTTACCAATAGTTTTTTTGAGCCGGATCTTTATGGTTCTTTCAAATAGTTTTCCGATCGATGGTAGAAGTGTAATTGGTCTATAGTTTCCTACTTGGCTGTGATCGAGGCCTGTTTTGGGTATTGTAACGATGATTCCAGTCTTCCATATTTTCGGGACGATAGAGTGTATGAGACAGAAGTTGAATGTTTTAATGATGAATTTGTGAATACTTGGGTGTAATTTTTTCAGGATTCCAATTGGAATATTATCAATGCCGGGTGAAGTATTTTTAGCATGTTTCAATATCTTACTAAATTCTTAGGATGTGACTTCATCGAATTCTTGTGTTCGTTGTTCTGGATCAGTGAAATATTCTTCGTATCAGTTCGATACTTCCCAGAGGTTTTGGATACTTGGGTTGTATTTGGTAAGTTTTTTTATAGTTTACCAGTAATTTTTGCCCTTGTATTGGTGAATTTTCTCACACGCGTTTAGCCATGTATGCGTCCTATATTCGTTGATCATTTTTTTAATATTGTGGTTAAACGATTTTCTTTCTTCGATTTCGTTGTATTTTTATGAATTATATCGGAAAGTTTACTATTGAATGTTTCAATGAGAGCTTCGCTCATCGGGGAGTTGTTGAGATTGGAAACGAGAGTGTTTGTTTCTTTGTTAATCTGAACCATGTTTGCCTTCTCGAAGTTAAGTTTTTCTAAATTTGTAGAGTCTGATAACTGGGTGGTAGTGTCTAGTGAGATGATTACGGCAAGGTGATCCGATCCTATATCCGACGTGAGTTCAATGTTTGTGATATTCCTTTTAATGTTCTTAGTGCAGAAAACGAGGTCTGGGGTAGCATCTCTATTGTTTGACATTATGAAGGTAGGCGAGGTTTTTATTTGAATGAATCTCGAGCTCTGGATGAAATCGTTAATTACGTTTTTTTTTTCCTACGATTTGGATTAAAGTCTCCCAATACGATAGCAGATTTGAATTGCTTACATTTTGTTAGAATAGAATTTTCTATCATCGCATTATTGTGTATATATACCAAAATGATGTGTAGTCTGTCGTCGCGAAACGGTATTGATACATGCAGTGCGTCGTTTCTTAGGTCGTTTATCCTTGGTGCATTCTCTTTGCGCATTTTCGCTCCCGGGTGAAATTGAAGTATCGAACCTCCTCTGATGTTGGTGTTTATTATATTGCCGTAGTGAGATATTATTGACCAGTCTCTGTAGTTGATATCTACTTCGGGGGTGTGCTTAGTCTCAACGAAGGCAGTGCAATTGATCTGGTTTTCTTCCATTACGTGTTTTATGAGGTGGTTCTTGTTTCGGAAGGTGTTTACGTTGGCATACAATAGTTTAAGAGTGAATATTATTAACTATTGCTTGGCTGGTACCTTGCAGAGGTTCAGTAGGAGAACGAGCTTCCGGTTTGTAAAAGTCGGTCATCAGAATATACATCCAGTGCCCTGTAAATACCACAGCAGTGTCTATGTTGAACTCCTTGGTAAATCTCGCCTTAAGTTTCTGTAATAATTCTTCTCTGTTGTTGTTTTCAAGTTTGTTGATTTTCCGTATGTATGTGTTGACAATGTAGTCATGCGTGGTGAAAGGCTCGTGTATTCGACAGTTTGCTGTAGTAGCTTTGTTAATATCCCTGGATTTCTTATTCAGTCCTTTTATGGTTGCGTTGGGGATTCCGTCGATTGGTTTTTTTTTTATGTTTTGGGCACCTCATAGACCATGCTACATGATCGGTGGTGTTACACGTAGTTCATATGATCGGAAGATTTGTAGGACAATGTTCAGTTCGGTGATTGTCGCTGCATTTGCTGCAAATAACGTCATTGGGACAGTTTTGAGTTGTATGAGTGAACTGAGAGCATTTGGAGCACGGTTGTGGCCTCGATGGGGGTGGACTACTCGGTGCTGCGTAGAAGTGTTTACTCTAGGTGTATATTCCTTCATTCATTAGCTTGTGGAAGGCTTCCGCGCTTCCCGTGATAACACGAATGAGTGTTGTGGGTGTCGATGTTGCTCGTGAAATAAACCTTTTACAGTAGCGGTGCGGGATATCGTGGTCGTTCAGCGCTTGGCTAATGTCTTGTTCTTCGATTTCGTAGTCGTGCTTGTGTGATGACACCTGCGTATGTTTCTGGCGGCGCGTTTGTTATGCATTCGTAGGATTGAGCAGTGGTCTCAGTGTAGCTTTCGATTATTTTTTTGTCGAGTCTTTTCCGAAGATGTTCTAATCGCTCGGAAGGGGTGATCGACTTAAGCAAGAAGCCTTTTTTTGTTTGCAAGATGATGTCTTGAGACAGAAGAGACAGTAGCCACCACTATTTCGCTAGTTCCAGTCTTGATTTTATTTTAGTAGCATTGATGTAATATAGATGTTTGTAAGTGTTTAGCTCTCTTTTCGAGGTGGACTTAGTGAGGTTGTTTGAGTTAGTTGGGTTTGTCAGGTTCGAAGTGCCTGGAAGATCGTTGGTAGGTTGTTGTTGATTGTTTTCGTTGTCTGAGGAAAATTCCTTGTCTGCTGGTCTTTTTAATGTATGTTTAAATCTTTTGCTGTATTTCTTATTTTTCGCAGAGATAAATTCATCTTGCGGAGTGTGTTTGCTAGCGTTTGGATCGTCAGCCGCCGGATCACCGGTATCCATATCCTGCGCCGACATACCGAAATCGTAGTATAGGTAACTGGTCACAGCACTTGTGGGACACACTCTACGGGATTAATAGACACATCCGATCACAATAACAACTCAATAGATATTGGAGAAATCATTATTTTGTGATAAATTATAAGAAATAGTCAAAGTTATCATTTACAATTTAAGGTTGGTCTTTAGCCTCGAATAACTTCTAAACGAGTCAACTTAGCGAAAAATCATCTCAATCCATTTTTGTAGATCGTTAAATTTTCTATTAGAATATGTTTTGATTTCCATGAGACATTCATTCTTTCAAGTGCATTAACAATCCAAAAAAAAAGTTTTTTAAATGGGAAATTAAAAAATACGATGAGTCACCACTTAATATTAATATTAAGGGCTCAGAATTTACCAGAATTTTTTTTTCGTCATCTCAGACGATATTTTCATGGTAACTAAAGAAAAGAAAATTAAGAGTGTATTTTGGCCCACCCTAATGTACACAGAACGTGATAAAAAGTTGATTTTGCCATTAATGAGTGTTTCGAAGATGAACCACAGATGTTCATTTGAAAAAAAATCTCAAACTTCGGCGAACCCTTACAGATTTCGAGGCAATTTTCTCGGTGTTGATATGCAGTTCTTTTATAGAAAAAAAATCTACTAAAGTCGTTAACTTCAAGATAGGTAGAATATTTGATCGTAAAGATTGTCGTATCTTCAAGTATGTTTATGTCCCTAAAGATAAACTGGTGTGAATTCGTATACTGCAACAAATTTAATTAATTTTTAGGGAAAAGAGTTAAACTCAGTATCTATGCGCTAGTAGGCTTGGATTGGCTGATTATTGGTTTAGGTTATGGGATTGAATCGTGATACATATAAAAAATTGTAATGATGTTATATGAGAAGGGCCTGGTTTAATAAAATGAATATAGAAAAAAATAATGATTTTACTTCATGTTTTATTTAGCAGGAAGGAATTTAATGCAAGGAGTTGGCCAGTAGTTCCTTATGGAACCAGTGATTCTCGAACTATTAATCAGATTCTGAAAATAACAAGATGCTAATAGGATTACGAAAATTATAATGGTATTAACGTTTTCGAATTCCCGAAATAGAGCAGAGCAAGGCTCGAAATTGCCAAAACAATTCTCGTCGTTCGAGAATTATATACACGAAGACAGTGTCGAGTGCGTTAACTTTTTTTCTCTCTACAAACAACAAGAGAGTCTCGAGAAGCCAGCTAAGTTTGACGGAAAATATGAAATTATGAACGATGCAATATTGCGGTCTATTCTCATATTTTCCGAATTTATCACAGTCAATTGGCAAAAATATAAGATTAGGACTGATGCAACACTACCTTGTCCCCCAATAGAACAAAATAAAAATATAAGGGCCGTTGCAATATCGGGGCTTTTTGGAGATGTCGAAGGGGTCAATCGTTTCCGATATATTACAGATTGAATGAAAAATAAAACAAAAACAAACAGCCATACGCAGATTCCAAAGATTCCAAATTTGCAAGCAACTTGACACATGCTCGAAACTACACCACACCAACGGTACACAAACCCATATCTTCACGAGCATCAATTCAACACAGCAAAGGGCCAAGCTCTAAGGCAGAGCTCTCTCTTCAGCAACCTCTTTATGGCCAAACTTTACACTTTACACAAGTAAAACTTGCTACCTCAAAACGCTCCAAAGTGAAAATCTCCTCAGAACAACTGTTACACAAGTACACAAGCTACACAAGTAAAACTCTCCACGGCAAAATTCAGTCTCGCAAAAGTCAGCACAACAGCGATCGATTAACTTTACATATTCACCAACTCACGCACAATGCCATGTGGGAGTAAGGTAGAAGCAAAACTTGTTTTTACAAAATTTCTCTTGAAAATTTCAAGCCGTGTTCTGCTCTGTTTCGGGAAACCGAAAGGATTAATCCAACTATAATTTTCGTTAGCCTATTAGTCTCTTGCTTTTTTAAGAATCTGATTTGTGTCTCGAGAGAGAAGCATTTCCACAAGGAAATACTGTGGATAGCTCAACTTACTCGGTTCGCGAACTATTTTGCAAACATTTTATTAATTGGCGATGTACGTGTAGACTTCACGTAATTTTAGACCAGGCAAAACTTCCGATCAAGTCTCTGTAAGGGGCTCTTGGTGGTAGCCCAACTCACTTGTATTCAAATCCTTCCGCCTACGTAAAACGTAAAGTCAAATTATTATTATATTTTTTTATCACTAATTCTAGTGTTCCTATAACAAAAACACTATGAAAAATTGTATATGTTTCATAATTCGTAATCATAATATATCGTGAGTCTATGATGAGCTAATCCACGCCAAGTGGCACATGAATATCTGCGGCTTATTCCTTTACCTAAAGACCACTCTCATCGGGTCCACTGCACGAATCCTCACAAATCCATCTTCAAGAGGATAACAGTATTTAAAAACACGAAAATCTTTATGATGGCTTATTTTTCGATCTTGAGGATTTTCGATATTGTTACAATATATGTACTTGGGAGCCTCATAAAATGTGTATTCTTTGCAGAACATCAATTATATGAGACATTGACAAACATGATGTTTCATATGAATGTAAAAAAAATACTTACTCTCCTTTGCCGCAGTATAAATTGTGCCAGGTAGCTTTGGATGTGCCTCTGCAGTTTTGGCAGCGATAACAACGTTTGCTCCATCTTTGGCAGCTTTGAGAGCGATACTTTTGCCGATGCCTCTTGAAGCCCCAGTGATAAACAATGTCCGCCCAGCGAGTTTTCTGATATAAAATTTCAAATCCACTATAAGCTCAGAATAACTATTGTTTTATATATTGTCATCATAGATATAAGAGCAAGCGTTATTCCATTGATTAGTAAAGCAAACAAATAATATTTTTCGTAACCAATTTGGGTTTCCAGACAAATTCTACTTGAGAATACAGCTAAACAATCAATTATATATTTCCACATATTAGGTCATTAGTTGTTAGTTGGTATTACATTCGATTACAATTTTTGGAATTCAAGTTTTATTTAGAAAACGAATTATTGGACAACATAAGTAAAAAGAAGTGAATTGCTTCAACGAATGTACATTTTTCTATTATTCAGATGTTTAAGGTCTTGACCTTTCTACCTCTTTGCATGTGTCCTATTTCTTTGCTTTTGATATTGCTATTCCCTATCAGTCTCTACTTCTTCATTATAGAGGAGAATGCATTAAATTTAATGTACCGTATACGTATTCCACCTGAAGTCGCCCGAGGATTGACCTCGCATTTTTAAAACTTGATTATAACTTTTTGTAACTCATGCACATAAAGTCGCACATTACGTGCCTGCAAAGCGTGCGTAAGATGGCGCATTATGCTGACATAAACGTAGATAATTTTACGGACGCCATCTGGTGCGTAAAGTTATCTAGAATTCTTTAGATAACTTCATCCTTTTGAAGGAGCGTATAAACACACATTGTATTTGCCCTACGCACTTCAGCGAACAAACAATTTTTCGGTCTTAATTCTGAAAACATTGCTTAAGTTTGCTATAAGCTTCCCTTAAGTGGTACAGTATGAAGCGTTTTTGCTTATAGATTTTGTTGCCATTTTCTTGGATCGTCACAAAGTATTTTTTCCTGGCATCATACGACTTACGTCATCTGACTTACAAAAATTGAGAACGTCTTGTACGATCGCATCAGCAAATTGTTTTCCCGTTTTAATATTAACACACGGTAAACTACCTTTTTTTCTTTTACTCTTTTTGATACGTTAATCATATGTTTAATAGCATCGAAGTGCCTCTGAATTTCCGTTACCGTCATCGGTTGCATTTAAATATTCTTGCAGTTGTTCGATAACTTTTATCCTTCTCATCCGTCTGATGTGTATTGTTTACGCGGAATATTTTTTTACGACGCACGTCACGGACTCTTTTAAACTTTTTCACAGGATATAATTGTTAAAATAACTTTTGTTTCTTTATTTGCGATTCACCTAAATTGTGTAGTTTTATTCAAAACAGTAATTGCATCTTTAGTTTTTGGAAATAACAACGAAAACTCCCGAGTATCAATGGAAGTTTTGGCAGAGAACTTCTGTTGGCTAATCGAAAGTTGCATATAATATCTTGAGTTTTCCGGAATCAAAAAAGGCCGGTTGGGGGCGAAGGATTATCAGGTCATAAAATGTTGAAACAGTTTTGTGACCGATCATCTAAACGGTCAAATACCCCTGATACCTGTGAACAATTGATTCATAAAAACAATTGCTTATGACTTATACTTTGAGAGGATCAAATCGATAGATGAAAGAACAAGAGACAGTTTAATTTTTCTAGTATATATTCTTAATTTCATAGATTTCAATATGTTGGTTTGACTATTTAATGCAAAAAAAAAAATTGGATGGAAGTGTAGTTTCGCTAGTCTTTGCGGTACATCTAATGTTGTAGTCGTAACAATAAATATTGACAACAGTGAATGACCTCTTGGCGTACATAATGTACACTTGTCTTCCAGATTCTCATTGTGGAGCAACCCGAAACTACATTAGCTTACTTACCCCAGTGCCCCTAGCTGAACCCTCCCTGTAGGACATGTTTTTTTTAGACAGAGCCTTCCAACAAGTCCAGTAACAATTGGTGTTTGTTGGACAGTTATCCAAGTAGTTATTTAATATGGTTGAACAGTTAAAAAATTCACAAAGTGGTTATTCTTAACTTTGAATGGCCGTTATTTTGAGTGGGGGCCAAAATAGCGAACGGCTAAAATAGCGAATTCCACATTAAGAAATGTCTAAATCTACAGTAGCCATCATTATAAAAGTTGCTATTTTAGCAATTCACTATTGTGATCATTCGCTATTTTGACCCTCACCCGTTACTTTGGAAAAAAATGAACTTAGTTTTACAGTTTTTGCGGTTTTCGACCAAGGTTAACCAGTTGTCAAAGCTGCTAGGACATGCAAAAATTACCTCGTTTATGCATATAGTTTATGACTAGAGTGGTACTTTTTAGCTAGGTATGAGAAAAAAAAAAATAAGCATATGCAATGCTGGGTTTTCTACTTCTAGTAGATAGACTACAGATTATAGTTTTTGATGCTGAATAGACAATCCTACTTTGAACACATCAATAATAATTCATAAGTATTTACCATTATGACCATTCCCACTGATCTTTCAACATAAATTTCCACTTTTATCAGTTCACGGGCTTTAGTATAAATAAAAACCGATGTTTTTATGAAAATCAGCTCACTGGTAATATAAGATATAGGAACAGGACTGGTCACCTATGTCACTTGTTATATTATATTTAATTGTAGTGTCTCTCTAATGTCTTATATTCTTTTAAGTAATTCAGTGATTAATTGATTATATTCTTCCATTTCATTACTTACTTTACATATGTGAAATATTTGAACCTAAAGAAAATCCTTTTGTCATGTTATTACAATTGCCATCTAGTAATTCTACATATTTCTTGATAATGAGCCCTCGAAAGGGAAAAAAGACATTAGTTCTGATGGTCCTTACTCTAATAAATGATAAATACAATAAAACATACAATGAGATTCAATGGCATTCAAGAAAATTATAAAACAAGTATGTAAAAAAACAAGAAATTTCATGTTTTTGAAGTTATAATACACTTCAGTGTTAGTGGGATATCCTCAGATTGAACAACAAAAAGCAAACAGGTTCATTTCACAAATAAAACATCATAGACTCCTCAAATTTGATAGTTCTTTTGAAAGCATATACAATTAGAATACTGTAAATTACAAAATTAGTTGGGATCTGAAAAATCACATTAACAAAGTTCTGGGGAATATTGGTACAAAATTGTTACTAAAATAAATATATCTATTCATGTATATATTTATTTGGTCATTAATTTAACTGTTTAGTTTGTTTAAATTATTAAATCTTTCATAAAATATCAATTTTTTTGATGCTTCCATGTAAATATAATATTGCATAGCACAACAGTTGATTATATTTGATACCGGTCTTACATATCGCTCAATATGGTACTCTTATTACACGATGCATCTTTGTGTATTTCAATTTTTATATATCGAAGCATCATTTTGTTTCTCATTTAATAAAAAATGGAACATTTAGTTACATTAAAATTATGTTGATAACATCGATGGATAGGATACAGCGAGTTAGATAGATGAAGTTAGTGAAAAGATGGCATTTGAAATTTATGTAAACATTACCGAAGCTTTTCCCAAGTAAAACTATGATATGGTAAGTTTTTAATCACATCCAAGAACTCAACCATTAAAAAATGGTTGAATTGATCATCTTTTTTCATTAAGAGAAAAAGAAAAAAAAAACAGTGAGCCCCTGTTTGTCTGAGTGTTGTCAAGAACAGTGAATAATACAAAGAATGCCATACACTTTGAAATTGTTTTGTCGACGTGCTATAGATCTACTGTTATGTAAATCAATAAAAAAATGATGAAGCTACTTGTTTATCATTATGTTTTCACCAAAGTAATGATACATAAAACAATTAATATGAAAGAAAACAAGTAGTGATTAATTGAATCTAAAAAGACGAGCGTCCAACATTTGATAGGTACTTGTTTGTAAAAAATGTTAATGCAGTATTTGCGACGATAATTGCACTTACCCTGTATTTATCATTTTGGCACTTATGGGGTTACACAGCAGTTCTTGATTTGCACGTCACAGATGTACGATGCAAGGTGAAAACTTATTTTCGAGATGATATCTAGAAAGCGAGCGATGAACTTTGTATTGGGCGAATTGAAGAGTGCAAAGTCTGGGCGTTGAGTTGCCAATATGAAGATAGGTAGCAGGTATAATTGGAAATCGCAATTGCCAGTTATCGCTAGGTCGCAGTCGGAAACTTACTTGGTTAAGATTAGAGATGTCAAATTACCGGTATTTTTGTTTGTGGTAAATTAACCGCGAAAGTACATATTTTACCGTCACTTTTTTCGAAAAATTGTATGATTTAAAAATATGCTTTTGAAAATTACTTGAAAAAATTTGCTGTAACATTTGGTGAAGATGAAGGTCGTGCATGACCGTGTTAGTCGCAGGGAATTTGTCATAAGGATTTTAAAAGGACTGCCTCGCGTTCCACCCCACCCAGCCTAAAACGGTAGCGGCCCGTTTTTCCTACATATTTTCATTCAGCACAGGTCTGATTCTACATATCCGTTTCTGCGCAAACTTAATTGTTCATGCTGTAATTTCTACATATCTTTATTCTGCACGCATTCTGTACATGATATTTTGATACTGCATAGTTCGATCTTACCTATTAATTTCGACACAAACGTTATTAACTACGTGACTGTTACGGAAAAATCTGATTGTGCACAATGGCTATGCGAGACTTTTAGTTTCAACACGAATCAATCACACTCTGTATTGCTAATAACACATTGTCGTTGCTACGCGTTTTAGTCCATCGCAAACTAACCGGCACATTTTTTTTTCTACACATTTCGATTGTGCACATTGGTATGTCGAAATCTACTTTCGACAATATCTTACGCCGGTAAGGTAGAACACGGAGCAGTGCACCTAAGTGACAGAGGTTCTCATTAGAGTAATATCACATCTTGATATTAAAGACGGCATTCGTTGTTTCAGTATGAAAATGTCATGTAAAGAGTGCGTGAAGAATAAAAATATGTAGAAATTACAGCATGTACATTTAAATTGGTGCAGAAACGGATATAAAACAACTATAAACCAACCATTTTTTGGACACGATGAAGAGTTGATTCACGGTTTGATATTATAAACCAACTTAAGTTCTAACTTTCAGTCACGAATGGTAAAGATTGAATGTTAGTCGATTTTTCAAAACCAACCGTAAAACAACCGTTAATTAGTTGGTTGTCTAAAATGGTTCATTCATGGTTGGTTTTAAACAATCAAACATCAATATTGTAGCTAGAAACTTGGAAGAACGGTTGTTTTATAATAACCAACCATGAGCCAACTGTTTATACTATCCAAACGATGGTTAGCTTATGGTTGGCTTATAAAACCCAACTCAAAATCAATCTTTGGAAAGTTGGGACATTCGTTGGTTCGATGCATGAATTGACCGATTGTTTTTAGGTCGGTTGTGGAAAAAAGTACTAAATTCCAACCATAAGTTACGGAGAAAAAAAAAAGAAACAATTAACAAATAAACGAAGGGCGTGTTTTATAGTATTCTCCTATTTTTTTGTAATTTATTGGCGGTTTTTCGAACCACGTCGGTCGTACAAATCTCCTCGTACCTGCTGAATGAGCTTGAGATGATGTGCTATCGCTCGGTCGGCAAAAAAGCTACGCAACTATAGAATTATTACATCAAAGATTGACATTTCCAATTTTCAGTAAATCAGTTTCTTTATCAAACCAAGTTCCGAGAAAAGATTAAAACTGCTAGATCTTCGTACGGTTATCCGGGCTCAAATTTAATTATATCATTTCACACAAATTGTTCAGCTGAAAGATTCTTTTTGATTTAAAAACGCAATAGAACGAAATAATCGACGATTCCGCCGGTCAAAAAGCTCGTAAACCACTCGAATATTCAACGACTGCATTATTGTTTATTTCAAGACCTTTCCTAGGAATCTTGATCACCGTCGTTTCCAGCTGTTTCACCGTAAAAACTACCGTCAAACAACCGGGTGATTTTTTGCAAAAAATAAACGCGAAATCGGTCGTAACGAAAACAACCACAGTAAAAAAATAATTCGGCTGTTTTTCCGGTTCTCCACGTAAATCGAAGAACAAAAAAAAAACAACTGTATAACATTTTTACGGCAGTTTTTTTCCGGTCGTTACGACCAACTATCGTTTTTTTCCAAAAACGCACCCGGTGATTTTTTTGCGTTGAAAACAACAGAAATAAATGTATCTTGCGTATGCTGCGACCGTAATATAAATTGTAGGTTGAAGGTTGTCATTTATTAGCGGCCAGAGTAATTAGTTAATTAATCTAAGGGGTGAACCGGGGAATCTCAAAAACATCAACACAACATCAATCACTATGAACATTCACACCTAATTAATTGAAATAATAAATATACTGAAGAGGATCTTGACGAGGGTCGAAACGTCTAAAAAAATTGACTAATTACTCTGGCCGCCAATAGCCGACAACCTTCAAGCTACAACAGAAATAAAAACGCGATTTTGTCGCCTAAAAAAAGGTCTCATCCTACGCTTCAGCGCATGTGCGATCGGCAACATCGTGAACAGCCAATCGGAGAAAAGCACTTCGTCAACCTGCAGCTGCAAGGGATAATGTGACCGTCATTTTCCAGCCTACAAACATCATTTGTGACCGTAATTTTACATCGCTCGTCACAGCTGATACCGAATACGCATACATACCGCACAAGAGAGAAACCGTAGGTTTCGGGACTTCAGCACGTTCATATTCGTGAGCTGGTGCCCGCAGTGCCGACTCATCGTCTCAAAATTTCGTACCAAAATATTATTATTCTTTGCTTTATATGTGCAACCTCACAAGTTGATCTCGTGTTACGTGCAACTTTAGCAAAATGATAATCACGTTAAAAAATCTGCAGCAGCAAACGTTCACCGTTGAAATTGATCCGTCAAAAACGGTACGTCCAAAATTTCAAAGTCATCGAGTTACACTTGTATTATTGTTTTGCCTACCTCATTCGTAAGCTCTTGTTCTTTATAATTCAAGGTAAAGGACCTAAAGGATAAGATCGAAGCCGAGAAGGGTTTTTCGGCGCTCCATCAAAAGTTGATATACGCCGGTAAGTTTTCGCATCTTGGGAGATAACCTCATTTTCTTCCATTATGTTGTTAGCATTTGTGTTCGCTTTCCTCGTTTTATCGACATTTATCTATCCTCTTCATTTATTTATTAATTCATCTTATATACTCGCATAATTCTAATTACTTACCCACGCTCTCATTTATTATTTCATTAAATTTTAAGTCATACATGTTATTGTTTTATCGAGAGTATTAATTACAGTGATCATTTCAGAAATAACTCTGTTAATTACTGAATATTTGATTTGTAGGATACTTGACCGCAAGAGAATATACTTTGTACAATCTTCTTTTGACATTAGAGATACTCACTAAAATAATAACGTGTAGACATACAACATATCCATATGTACAGTTAAACATATATGTAAGCTTTTACATTAAATACATAGAAAAGATGTTCAGATAAAAAGTGCCAATAAATTGAATAGTCTATGTTGCATCATTTATAGATACATCGTATAAATTATATATAAGAATTAATATACGTTTTATGTGTATGTAGAGCCAACATACTAAATTCAATCCTTAGTATCAGAAGAACAATATAATTGACTCTTTTGTTGTCGTTGATACAATAACATCTATTATCAGTGGCTAGCAGCTCAGATCATGTAAAGGGTGAAATGAAATGAAACTTTTACTCATTTGCTGTTGATCATTGACACGACAATTTAAATAACTATTTAGATTTTATCAAAGTCAAAGTTTTCATCGAAAGGTCTGTACTTGAGTTGCTGAATATATTCAGCTGTTGATGTATACAGTCCTGGTATTAATTGATACTGGAGAACGATCGACATTAAATTTCAGCTGAATTTATCAAATATATTTGAACTCATTGTTAATATTAATTGCTGAAGCTTGCAAAGATTATTTAAAAATGAGTTCATCTTGATCCAACAAAAAGACTCTAAAGGGTGAACATGGCCGAGTAAGATCGGAGGCCAACTCATACGCAGTAGGTCCAGGTTCGATCCCCGCTCAGGATCAAAGATTTTTCCAGAGGCTTTGTGAACTGCAAGTGCTTTAGATTCCACTATAAACAGTAGGTCTCCGCTAATGACCACAGCAGTAGACGCTGTAATAAATAAGATTTTTTTTAAAAGACTTAAGTTATGAAAATTATTATTTCATACACAGATGTAAAGTTGCACTCTTGTTATTCATTTTTCTTCACAGTTTCTGTATAAGACCGACACAGATGACTCTGTACAGATTGAATAATGCGAAAGCTCCACTGTTGTACCTCTGCCATAACTGCTTTTTTTGCAATCTTGAATTATAATTTCCAAATTATCTACAAAAGGTTCTCAGACCTTCATGCATGGACATGTACATCTGACGAGTAAGACAGTCTTTATAACATACACCCCAATATTGCAACAACTGCTCTATCAAACCAAATGTCCGCACACAACTATAGTAATTACTTCTGTTCACTTAGAATGTTGCTATTGACTTGGGAGTGAGAATTATTTAACTATTAAACTATTGAAAGCTATTCAAGTATTCGCTAAAGTTGAATTTGCTGACTACCATGAGTAACTATTGGAATGCCATTGTATATCATCTTGCTTATGCAGTTTTCTACTTGGTTTTCATTTGGTACTTGATCTTCCAGATTTCGTCGCAGATTTTTAATATTATAGTCCTGAATCTAAGTAGAACTCCAAATTTTTTTCCGATTCTTTTTATTTATTTTTTCAAATTTTAGTTATTTTCAATTTTTTTAAACAATCATATTGTTAGCGCAAATTCGAATATCTGATAAATATTCTGCAGCCCCTGTATCGCATATAAATTCTTTTATTTCTAACCCAAGAGTGTGCTACATTTTCTCCTTTGTTTCTAAGATTTTTTGGATATAACAAATGAAAAAACTTTTTGATAATATGGAATGCCACTTACATGTATGAAAAATGAAAATAATTCATGGTCGGTGGTAGCTAGAACATTTATGAAAATTTCACAGATAAACATTTTTGCTTTTAATACTAAAAAAATTAACATTCAATTAAAGAAAGAAAAACTTGAAATTAATAAATTTTATAATTTTGTTATTAATGTTATACCCGAAATTGTTGTCTTCGTTACATTTGCCGAAATGTAACGAACTAGCATAGAAAAATGTGACCGCATGCGCCAAAGGACTCTCCGTGTTATTGGTTAACAACTTTCTTTTATTACACTGACTAAAATAACCACAATGACCATCACAGACATAACCTGTAATACAGAGATCCAGAAACACCGTTATTCCAAAAAAATTGTTTTCTTAAAATTCAATAAAAATTTCTGAAGAGGCCCTGATCAGGGTGAAACGTTAAATAAAAAGGGGTTTTCCGTTTTCCTCTCTAAAAAAAAATTCAAATACAATAATAAAGGAAAATCACCCAACAAGCCGTCATTCGCCGAAGCTCCAGACAACAATCTCAAATATACGGCTAAAGCATCAACAATCTCATCACGCTATACCCGAAATTATTTCTTGTTCTTCCTGAGTGAGTTATATTTTTGCAATGAACGATTTTTTTTCCGATGTATAAATCATATATATATATATATATTTATTAGCCTTCGCAATAGCAGAACTTCTTTATGAGAAATCCGAATCAATAACAGACAAAAAATGAATGAAAAGAATTACAAATTTTCTAATTTACATTCTTATATTAAACGGTAATTTTTTTTTTCTAGTACAAAGAAAAAAAAAACAGAATTCAAACAAAAATCTTGCACATTGTTTTTATATAATTTTTTAATTTTCTGTAAAGCTACCGCTATGAGGAACACACACACAAACACACACACACGCGCGCGCGCGCATCATGACATAAAAATCTGGAGAAAAAAAATCTTTTTTTTTTTTTAATGAAAAAAACTGCACAGAATATAAAAGCAAATAGGTTTCTCTGGGTTTTGGATTAATAATTTTTATATCTTGTATGAGATTTTGGAGAGCTTTTGAAGATTTTTGAACTTTGAGCTAGTAATATTTCCATTTAAAAAAACTGTAACTCAATTTTAACAGAATTAACTCAATAATAATAAAATAACGTAAGTAATAGTGGACAAATTCAGGCCAAAAATAGGTGGAATACCAGTTATATTGTTATTAAAATAAGTTTAATAATTCATACACTCATCACACATGATCTTTGTCCAACTTACCTAACTTTTCTATGATCTCTGACTAACTGACTAACTATTTTAACCAAACCCAGTTTTACTCCCGTTTACCCGAAGGGGAAAAAGGTGGGAGTATCCGTTTCACTTTGATGGCGCGAATACGGCTATTTTCTATTAGTACAATGTTCTCTAAAACGGTTAAAGATGTCTGCACAGAATTTGGTACGCACTGTTTCCATAGATTGTATGTATTGCTTAGATACAATTTCCAAAAGATATAAGCATGAAAAAAAATTGTCAAATAGCAAGTTCGTAAATATTGAAATGCTGCAAGATAGCGGTCTTCGCAGCCTTGATATGTTGACCAAAACGCTCACGGCAGGGTAAGGTCGTAGCGGACGCGCACACGACATTAAAAAATGAAACAATGTAAAAATAATTTTACAAAAATGGAAAAACTTTCGACTGGATAAGTAGAAATTGGAAAATAATAAAATAAATATATATGTGCATATCATAATATAATATCATTTTTTGATGTGTGACTTTTCTCAGTCGAATATTAAGTAGCGGACCTTTTTCCTACGCTTAATTCACTTTTTTAACGCTTTGATTTATATTTTCACAAATCGAACGTATGCTTCATCTTCCCGTATAAATAATGTTTTTTGCAATTTACTTAAGTATGTTATCATATAGAAATTTTTGATTAACAGGGAAAATTTTAAATGATGATCAGCCTTTGACGGAGTACAACATTGACGAGAAAAAGTTTATTGTTGTCATGGTTACAAAGCCAAAAGCAAGTCCCAGTTCCAGCACAACTGGAGAGCAACAGGGGGACAGCGATAGCAGCAAGGAACCTGCCACTACCAGGTACTGTTTCATGTCAAGTTAAATTAATCTATTAGGACATATTTTTATTCACTTTCTTATTTACAAACGAAGCATTTTCTGCTACTTCAACTAACTTGAAATTCTCTGATATTAATATCAGCGAAACCACCTCGTGAAGAAATAGTTAAGCTGACATCTTACCCTAGTTAAAAACTTTTTAATGATTTTTATTCTAGGCACTGATATATTCATTGGTTTTCTATTTCTTTTTGAACTTTGAATCTCCTTAATTAGCGATGGAGATACATGTTTTGAGTGTCGTAGAATCAAAAAAACCGTAACTCATTTTTAGTTCTCTGTGTCACTCGAAAACATTATAATTTTCCAAAAATCTGAGGACAGTAGTGAAATTTGATGCATATTTGCGATATTCAAAATGTAATTTCACTATTGAAATTCATTTCGAAATTTCTACTCCTGAAACTTTACCTGAAAAATGAAAAATTATCGATGTTACTCCATTTTGGACTGCAGTCTGATATGAAAAGTGTGCTTCGGTCGGACGTGTAGACATAGTCGAATTTGATAATTCAAGAATTATCAGCAAAAGAAATTGTTATCTCATGAAATATATTGTTAGTGTAGGAAACGAATTTGTATCTAATTTTTTTTATTCGGATTGTCGCGCCGTCTTCAGGCATTTCGCTTATGCGGGACCATTCCGGTTATCTTATATTCTTGAAAACTCGTTTATCAGTTATCGCATCATTCAAACTACTTCACCCTTGCGGCTTCAGTCGACTTCCCCTCCCTTATTGCATAGGTCTTTGGGTAGAACCGAGAAGACAGGGGGAACCTGCAGAAAACCTGTATTATTACAGTCATTCTTGAAATCGCTTTGCGACGCGGAAGCGAGTCGATTGTCGTAAAGAATGTAATAACCGGACTTCAGATATATACATGAATGAATCCGCCAATTATTAACAAACGATTGAACCTTACCTCGTCGATTTGACTGTAACTTTGCTAATGTTGAATTTGATTTTTTCTATCTCCATTTGATGATCTCTAAAAAGAGCGCAAAACATATTGTCACGTTAAACTTCGAGCGTGACAAAAAAATACTGTCGTTCAAATCCGATATTGTTAAAAGGTTTGTAAACGGTTAATAATTTAACAAACGGATTGTTTAACAGGAGCGCATCACTTAATTATTTACTGTGTATTCTTATTGAAGCTAGGAAGTTTTCATTATATCTCATGTAGGAATTGCCAACAGGCTCACTACTGGTTCAGTTGCCAAAATTGCCAATATTGGCAAACAATTCGAAGCCAGTATGTGGCCATATCTAAATCTGTATCGGGCCAATAACGTCTTGTTCACACCAGACCATATATGACGCCAACTTCGAACCCGTACTGCCTACTAGATATCGGCCCCGTACTAACTGCCAATGCTGGCCGGGATGTTCGAATGTAACCAATTCGGTAATTACTCATTAATTTAAAAAAAAAGCCTTTTTTCCGTCTTACAGTAATGTTCATAATATTATAGATATGATTCATGAGAAAAAACGGGAATCATCCACAAGTATACAGTTGTCAATAGCTTTCGGCAAAGTGACGTTACTGGGATTTGAACCTAAGACTTATATGACCTATATAACTACCTAACTATCTAATGCACGGGCTAACCACTAGACAAAAACGACTATGTAAATATTTTATACTTTAATCCATAATTTGTTATTCGCATCGCAAATAACAGGTACAGGGATTTCAGATGGGTTTATATAACATTTGGTACACGAAAGTTTTTGAGGCCTCTGATTACAAAATTTAACTCTGAATTCAGAAATTCGAAACGGAAGCTATAATATAGCGATCCAGAATGCAAGAATTTACATAATTTGGATGAAATTCGAAGCTGAGAGTCTTTTCAGTTTTCGGTTACGAATCTAAACTCAGAATTCAGAAATAAAGAATAGAAAATCCGATATGGTAACTGAAACACATAAAGTGAGTCGGTCCTGAACACATCCAAGACCACCACAACTATCGGCGATAACTGACATTCCAATATGTTTCCCAGTATGAGGCCGAATAAGTTTGCATGCCAATAATGGTATAATTGTCTCCGCAGTGCACATCCGGAGCTCCGAAGCTTTTCGGCGGAAAATCAAAAGTACTTTGCTACAAGTATTTAATACGAAAATTGGTTCTCGGTGTGTTCCCGGTACTTAGACCAACGGTGATCCTCAATGATTTGTTACGAGTTGCCGAAATGCACATCACGTACAGTCATGACTCTGGGCAGTCGCTCGAAAATGTGATTCCACCCAATATATTTTACCGAATTAGACTGTTTGCCAGTACCAAGATAGAACTATTTGCCGCAACAGGGCATATATGTATACCAGAATCGTCCGCAATGAATTTTTTTGCTCTTTCGGCTGCCGTAATACAACCAGATTTTCTTTGCGACTCAAAATGACTTCCTGAGTTTTTTTCAGATTTGTGAAACCTGTTTTAGAAGTTGTTCAACTCATTTTTGCGCGAAAAATTATAAATTCCGATTATTCTCGTTAAAAAAAGTACTGTAGTAAAAATGTTAGTAATATGCGGATGCGAAAAGCACAGCCCGGACATTATATTCACGTACTGATTTTTTTCCCCACTCATCTGCGTGAAAATTTATGACCGTTGTAAAATATTGTCGTTGCAGCTGTGCAAATAAATACCGGATTTTTGAACATGTTAAATGTTCAAAAGATTGCGAGATTAAAGAAATTCTTTTATTAGCATTGTTTATAAATGGACTTAACGACTAATTTATAATTTCAAAAACCCTTCTACTGTAAAAAATTGTAAAAAACACTTCAAAGTAATGAAATTAGTAATATATAGCGACAAAAATAAAAATAAATAATGACCGGGCTTACAAGTTGCAGAAAATATAGTAGTTATGAAAAATGTTCAAGAAAATCAAATACCTCGCGAATGGCACAATCGATCGAGCTCAAATTTGGCACGCAAGTAGAGTAGTAACTCCTCTTTAATTGCTGCAATTTTTGAGAAAATATATCTATGTATACTGATTATATAGAATTTTTAATTTGTTTGAAAAATGTCATATACTCTCTAACTTTCGTAAAAGTTCGACGATGTGGCTAAATAGTTCTTCATAACGAGAGACACATTAATTTGGTATTGAATTGCAACAAATTCGGTAAAGCGGTTCGGATTTTATGGAATTTCGAAGTTTGGTAAAAAATAATAATTTTGCTATAAATCATGTCGAATCTCAACAAACCAACTGAGATGTTCTACAAATGAAAAATAACATACAGCCATGCTATATACCAAATTTGACGCTGATCGGTAAAGTCGTTCAAATTTTACACGATTTTGAATATTTGAAAAAAAAGACATTTTCGCGGGAACTAACGCAAAAGTTAAGAAAGTAAGAAAAAAGTGTATGCCTACTAAAAATGAGATGTGCCGGTGTTTTATTTATTCATTCAAAACAAGGATGCAAGGTAGAGGCTTGCACATTGTTTCCTCATTCAATTTTGCTTTTTACAAAGCTTCCTCTACGAGGAAGCCAATAGTGCATTGTGATACGAGTGCAGAAAAGTGGCTAGTCCACGCAACCATGAAGTTGGCTGCACGAGGTGCAGGCGAGTAAATCTCATATATCCAGTCATTTAAGGAACATTTTCGCGGTTTTGATGATTTTCTGTTGTACCAATGAACAGTAATATATCTTCGTTGGTGATACTTATCGCAGCACACATGACAGATAATTGCTCGACCGGAATCTTCAGAGGAATCTTTGCCTATCTCTGTCTCTCACGCAGGATAGCCAACGTTAAAACTTCCCACTCAACTCAACTTCGATTCGATTTTTTCACACCAGACGGCGCGGCGATAGAAACAGTATCTAACAGTTAAGAAATTTCAACAGAAGCGTGTAGAAAAAGAAATATGCTATAGAAAAACAAGAATGCGGCTAATTGCGCATGCGCAGAACATTTCGTCATTTCGTATGACAATACGCTATTTTTGACACGCTCCAGAGTTGGAAAAACGGGCACTTTTTGGGTATGAGTTTAAAAAAATCAATTACGATACTTTAGCAAAATTTAATGAGGAAGCAATGTGCAAGGTTCTACTTTGCATCCTTTTTGAAAAAATGGTTACCGCTCGAACATGATCCTCAACTTTCAGTGAAAAAACAATACATTGTTCTTGATATAAAAAATACGCATAATAGAAATCATAAGATAAAGGACAGCCTTTTGATATATAAGAAATGTATTCAAAGTTTTAAGTAGATCCGTTTTGTTGTTTTTGAGATATTGAGAAGTTTCGGGTTGGGATGTACGTAGGTAAAATGTAATTTATTACTTCTAAATAGAATCATGAATACCCGGATGATATAACAACCGTTCTGGAGAGACGGCAACCTCCAAAATCCCAATTTGGTACTGTCTTCGTAACAATCTTGTTTGTTGGGTGGGTGATTGGGCGTGGTGGTCGCCCATCAGTTCGTGATTTTGCTCCTTTTCTGTGACGTATGCAGGAAAATTTTACTTTTTTGATAATATTTATTCTTTCTTTTCCAATATATGGCTTCAGCCTTTTACGGTTTTCCCTGTTTTTCCTATCATTCCCTGCTCGTACTTCGCTAAGCTACCTAATCTCCGATGCGTCCGCAGCCGACTTAGCTACACTGTATCGCATTTGCCTTGGGTACGGGGAAACTGCGGAAAACCCGTACCGATATAGATGGCCGTATATTCTTCTGACTTCCCAGTGTACACACGAAAGTTACTTACTTAAGTATATACACCGAGGCTTCAGAAAAACTGACCTCCCGCTCAGTGGTTGATGAGCTAGCTGGTGCACGGCTACGGGGTCACCCATCCAAGTAATGTCCACAAACAATGCTCCATAACTCGGGGGATCGCTAGAGCCGTACACCGAACGCACAACCATCAGTGTCGGCGTGAAAATTTTACTTCTTCACTACACAAAAAATGTGTCCTTCTCTTTTCAATAGAATAGTTTTCGAGGACATACAGTTCTTCTTGCCGCTTTTTTTTCACCGGCGTGCTGAAACTTTTACCCTGTTATTTGACCGTTTTCGGGTTGAAAACGTTGGCCGTTTCTCGTAATTCTCGCGAGCCTTTGGAACGATTCATTAATAAGGAAATTATGAAAATGACTACTTCAAATGATACAGAAATTGGCAATCTCGAATGTTGTGAGCGATTCTGACTAACTTGTGTACTGTAATGGTCTTCTTCGGTTTCTAACTCATTTACGCCTTAGATTATAATTCATTTATAACTTATACAGATTATAATCACCACTACTCTAAATTCGGTTCCTTTATATCCCCATTCAAATAATCCGACTGGATCAGTTGCGTGCTGAAAACAGCGGTCCGTTTTGTATATAGTGTACTGCATAAAGTGCAATTTCTCCGTTATACCTACATAGAGCAGCTCGCGGAACTGTAAAAACTGTAAAAAGCTCGTTAACTGTAAAAACGTTCGTAATTCCCTCAATTTTGTACGGATCAACCTGAAATATCCAGAAAATATTTTTTAAAGGTTATATTACAAGAATCCGTTGAAACTAAAAACTCTTTTTCTTAAATATTTCAACTAAATCTAAGTCGTTAGAGTTTCAGATGTATCTTTTTCATCATTGATTTAAAAATGCAACAACAAAACATGTTCACCATTGGTCTGCGATTCCAACTTCATACAATTACCCATCTAAAGCAATATATTCCTTATCTTCGACTCTTCTAGACGATCGGGGACATAAGCGCATCGTAACGGACAACGCCTTTTTTGTTGTCGATGCGAAGGGCATCCACTTCCAAGCAGAAATTATAACAATTTTGCCATGATGTCCATTATACTGCTTAGGCCATCTTCAAATGGGCAAACTGTAATTTTCGAAGTTGAGTTGTGGGTCGAGATTTTTTCCAAGTAAATAAATCTCGATGGTTAATTGACTGGGAAGGAGATAATAAGGTTGTATACTCGATGGCTTGAGCCACGAACGAGAAGAATTCCTCTTGGCTCGAGAGAGGGGGGAAAGCCTTGCGGCATAAAACCCCTCTCTAACAATATTTACACACTGCAAGAAAGAGACAGGAAAGGTGTGGATCGTGTGTGTGTATGCGTCGCGTGTAGCTAACAAGGATTGCGCATCTTCCGCGGATCGAATGATTGCGCTTGACTGGCGCGAGCTACACTGATCTGATTATCGCACCAGATCGCATCTTCCGGTGGCATTCAGAACACATACTTATCAAAGATTAAGGGAAACGACGTGCCAGGATCGCGTTCGCGAACCGTCGATAGATTAAGAAGACACCGAGAAGCTAATCCCGTCCAAAGAATTCAATCGCGATCGATCCGATGCACGAGCGCGACTTTGCCACGACCGAAAAAAACGGAAAAAACCTCAAGCGCAGTCGGTGCGTTATATCAACCCCAAATCTCCCGATCGAAAGGCGCTACAGCACATCGAAAGGCTGGTTGAACCCGGAAACGTCGTACTCTTGTACAGAAGTTAATTTGACTGCTCAAGAGCGTCTGACTTTGTTCGCGCATTCCCGTACGTTATTGTCCTGCGCGGGAGTCCCTACCTGTCCGGCCTCGGTCAACCGCCGAAAGCGTAGATTCGCTGCGCAGAACCGGTATGGTGGCGCCACCGAATATCCGTTCTACGGAACAGAAGCTATGCCGAGAATCCCTTTACCGCTCGAAATACTTTTGGGTATCAAGCTCCACACAGTGGAATAGAAACCTTCGTTAATGTTTTGTGTCAACCCCTTTGTACAGGTATTATACTGACATGAGATAATGCTTTCTAGGTATATTTTCGTACAGATACAGACGACCAGTGTCCTCTATATGTCTTCCTAAATTTATGGGTAGATAGTTCGGCATATCTATCAGTATTGCTTCGTCAATCCGAGAGTGCAGCAGGGCACTCGAGCCGTGCCACAGGTAGCCTTACGTTATACGCTTAAAGTCTTCGATTCTCAGAAATTACGAATAAAGCTGTTAAAATCACGGTGTCTTTTGAGTATTCTGAGCTTACGTCGCGCTGACCCAGAATTCGTGGAATTTTATCTCCTAGTTCAAACCTATACAATTTTTACAATAGTTTAACATGAATGGCCGGGTCGAAGGTTCTCAAAGTCAATAAAAATCTCGTGAACGTACTCGCCTTTAGATACAACTTTATACGAAGTGAGTGTTGCGGGACTAAACAAACGATCTCTATAGTCTCTTTTGTCTCTTTTGAAAAAATTCTAATCGAATAGGCATAAGCTTATGGCCTAATCGAACTACCATAGGGGATATAAATATCTTTGTAATCGCATTCAAGAAGGCGGTGCCATGTATAGTTGATACAATTACGTGTGGTATAAACTGCAAAGCCCGAAGAAGCAGCGTGGCATCGGTTCTATTCGGAACTGCGCTTTGGATAATGCTCGTTGGTAGTCTGCCTGTACGGGTAGGGCCAACGATGGCTCGATGCATGCTCGCTATCTGTCTTGCACAATCTTTGCTGTTCGTTCTCTCACTTTTCTTGGAAACAAGATGCTTTTAATTTGCAGAGTTAGCGGATTAGTTTACGTCTTCAAAAAAGATTATAAATCCAACGGTACTCACGCAAATTGTTGTATTTCGTTCGAGCTGTTTTATTTTTTTCGATAACCGCGCAGACGGTTTGTCTTGCCCTTCGTACAATTTCATACTAAATATGTAAGGAATGGTTTGAATCTATTGTCATCCAATTCTTAACATTTTTAATATGCTCCCGAGCGGTGGATACAAATTGCGCAGATCTCTTGCTATGTTGCTTATGTATAAGAGGGTCTATTCAATCATCAATAACTCGAAAATCATGCAGACGATTAACTCGCAATTTGGTATGAAGCGGTTTTCATGGATGAATATCGTGTGCAAACTTTAAGTAATTTTGATTATTTGGCGCAAGGTGAGAAACCTCCTTAATTCGCGACCTCTATAAGCCCTCTCGGATAATTCATCAGACCTCGACTCATTGATTCCTGGCACCTTTCTGGTCGTTAGTTCTCTCAACGCTATGCCAATTCTATATTCAGCTTAAACCAATACTTCTCGCTTGATTCGGTGCCAGCAGATTCGGGAAATGACGGAACACTTCTGGACTAGGTGGTCCAAAGAATATTTGTAATCGCTAGAACCCAAACCTAGGTAGACCGAAGACTAACCTCGTTCTCATTCATGCCGGCGAGTCACTTTCTTCAGCGAAAGTGTCTCGCGAACGTGCGGGCGATTTGCACCCTGGAAAGAATGAAAAGGTCTGCATCGCGACCATATACACAGCATTGTCCATTTGAGAGCATCCGATTTCCGAGCGCCTTCAGCATTCCTATACCGCCGAAATCCGGCTCCGGATTTTGGTTGGTTGAAGATATTACAGGATATGCCACTTAAGGGTTACAACCCAAATAACAAATCAATCAAAATATTACTAAAGGATAATTTACTACATATAGATTCTAAACTCTAGTTGCCATATATATTCTAATCGTAAGTCGATGATTTTATTAGACGCTGAGATTGGTCGAATCTGAAATTTGCACGCGATACAACATCATCGAGTAATTCTACCTATCGCGACGAGCCGCAGGGCGGGTAGTATTGGCATCCGCCTAAACCACAAGTGAAATTTAAATTTTGTTCTGCAGATGAAGGGGACGGGATGTTCAGAAAAGAGATTTCTACACAAACGACACAACAAGTCCAAAGCACTCACCTACACCCATGCACCCAAAAATTCGAACCATAATCACATACACGCTTGCATGAGCTCTTCGCAACGAGCAGTCACACTCGGGTAGCCAACCATTTCACACGTTTCCACTCAAACTTATCTCACTGTATTGAGAGCGTCGAATTTTCTTGTTATATGTTTGTATTTGTATTTTTATGTTCACCGTTGACCGACTTGTGAACTTTATTCATCGCATCCTTGCCTTAAAATCGCTTCTACCGCTGATTCTCAAACAAACACGAAAGTTAAGTCCTTTATCCTTAATTAGGATAATACGGAAGTTATCCTTAATTAGACTTAAAAACGTATGAACTATAACCGGCTTCCCTTTTATTAATGAATGGGGAAGGGGTTAGTGATAATGAATAATACATTATAATGCTAAAAATACTAAGGCATAAAATAATAATAAAAGTGTATTTAATAACTGAAGATAACAAAAAGTTTGGGCGCCACCTACATTACGTGTAGCAACGAGAATATTACCGGTCACTTGACTCGGTAATTTGCCAAATCAACTAATAATGCAAAATCGCAAAAATGGGAGCGTGGCTAGAGGGTTGAGACGTGAGGGATCTCAGAGGGTGAACTGCCGAACTCGTCGGATTCTTAATTATTACCTCGGTCAGGTAAGCCAGAACGAAGGGGGGGGGGGGGGGGGGCTACCGCACAGGAATAATCAAGAACGGGGTAAAATGGGAAATAATGCAAGCAAGATTAAATACTCAAAATAGCCGAGATAGTCGCGATAAACCACCACACTACCTCGCACGCAATAACAATACGCGATATAACAAAAATTACTGTCCTCAGAAATGCCGGTCTCTATGTGACGGCAGCCGGTCTTCTCGATACAGAATAATACAAGTCTTAACTAAAAACTGGGGCAGGGGCGGGGGAAAAGGGGGGCTCAAAATATTCCAACATTAGGACTCACACAATTCCTCACACAAACACTCAAAAAGCAGCACCGGGGACAATACCCCCGGTCATTCTTTATCACACAATCTATCTTGGAAACGGGTCGCGACGACGGGGGGCTCGAAGTGACGAAAATGTCGTCGTCTTCATCCTCGATCTTTTCGGGCGTCTTCGAGGATCCTCGGGCTCCGTAGGCTCGAAAACACTACGGCGCTTTGGCATCGATCGATGGATCGAATGTAGCTGGTCAGTGGCGCTGGACTTGGGTGGTGGCCGAACATCACAACTCAGCTGGGTAGTGCGATCGCAGCGGGCGCTTTGAATGCCATTGATAATCCTAGGTGAGAGTACACGCACGCAGTTGGGCGGTTAACTTCAACCTTTTTGGCCACACGAGTGGAGGCTATTCGTGTGCCGCGCCGTGTACTCCTCAGCTGACTGGCGTGACAGGTCTCTCTCTCCAGCCCACACACTCACTACGTCACTTTGCCTAGGCGGCCGTAGTGTTTCTTATAGTGATGATCCTTGGTCCTTCGCTGGTCTTGTCGGTCGTACTTCGTAATCATTCATATTCAAAAAGGAGGGGGGGGGGGGATGCCTGCACAAAATATCGCTTCCCATTAATTATAAAAATAACGCTTAAAAGTAATAAAAACGGGGTGTAATGACCTTCGGGCCAGCCGAGGGGGGAAGGTATTGTAACGATCTACCGTGTTACAAAACCTCATAAACAATTTTGTAGAATTCACATGAAAATCGTCAATATGGAAATCTAATATTCCAGCGTAGAAATATTAATTATAGAGATTTAATTTTACTTCGTATACGATACGTTTAATCGTTTTGACTTCGCAAATATTTGAAACTCATGAATTGTTTTTGTGATTTCTATCGACAGAATTATAACAATTAGAGGAAATCTGGAATAGAAACAAAGACTCTGTATGTGGGAATAAATAAATTATATTTAAAAAAAGAACAAGACATTTTTTGTAGTCGCATACTTGTGATTCAAAATTAGATTCTTGACACGTGTTGAGTTTCGCACACGTCGTTGGATTGTACTGTACTTTGCACGAGTCAAGGATATTGTCTGCGACATTGTTGCCAATCTTATTTTCTGTACAATTTGTCTAAAAAAATTAACTTTTCATGCCTCAGGTCTAATCGCGAAAAGGGAATGTCTGTAACAATTATAAATTAATTATTTTTTTTATTCTTAATTTTTTATTTATAATTTTTACAGTAGACAGCAGAAAAAAATGTTATGTGCTCAGGCTCCGAATGTGTTTTGTAATATTTGTATTCGTGTTTCGCGAACATTAAAAAAAACAAAAACAAAAAATTGTTTATTAAACAAATTTCAGAGCTTCTGCTGTACCAAGCCCTCGTCCCGCAGAGCGAAATCCTTCTCCGCAACCTGCAGTTGTAACGGAAGAAGTTAATCCTGCCACAGGTGGAGGAATCCAAGCTGAAAGTGCTTTATTGATGGGAGAGGAGTATAATACTATGGTGAACAATATAATGGATATGGGGTAAGTTCATTACAGTAAAATGTTGTCGAAAAATTTCCTTTATGAAAATGAAATTATATTTAATATTTCCTTTCTATGCTATATTTAAGTTTTTACGTCGCCTCTTTTTCCTTTTTACTTTTCTTTTTGAAGACCTAACCAGAAGTTTACCTACAGCCGAGGTTTTCTAATGTCTTATCGTATTTGCATGAGGGCACAGAATAACTACGGCAAAGTTCGTCGATATAGACGACTACATTATTCTTGACTCTCTGCTGTATGACAATAGTTCGGAAACTCAGAAATTGCCCCTCGCTTAGCTGTTTGGCGTGCAAATTAGTGCGTGCGTAGGCGGTCAAGCATCCAATTTTCGATCGTAAGAAATGCTGGGTGACCGCCGAAGCCACAAATTTACCTCGTGTCCACTGATATCGGTATCCGAATTAGTATTTAAAGAAACACTGCACCTACAAACAGAGTGGTCAGATCTGATGATTTTGGGTATACCGGGAAACACACAAGTATGGGTGCGTAATGAACATTATAATCAGCTCGAGAACCACTGCGATATAGTGTGAGGAATTTCTGTGGTGGGACTCACAACCCCGGCTCTCCTCCCCTCGGCACGACCCGCGACTCGAAATCAAACTCCCCAACTAAACCGCTCAAAACTCAACATGAATTATCTTAATAATATAAAACTCAATATGATTCGCGGATCCACCTCACAGACGACTGGACGCCAGGTACCGAGGTACCGCCGATTTTTATCGACTTATATTGTCGCCAATGAGGTGGAGTCAGAAGCGGGGTCGCGCGAGGACGCGGTGAGAAGCCACAAGGCACACGACTAACTCAGGCTCCACGAGCTGATATATGGTAGAGGGGCTGGACGAAATGATGAGGCGACAAAAATAGAACATTAAAGAAATTATTTGGTTTATTAACCAGTTCCCGGGCGTCACTTAACAAGGTCAAGGCGCATTTACGATGACATGATGGTGGACAAGAATGAGCATAATACTACGGGGACTCGATATAAAATAAATAAATGAAAGAAACCAAGCAAACAAATTATTCACGTGAAGTTAAAGGTAGCGTTAACTTGAAGCGGCGACTCAAGCAATAGGTAGCGTGTTTATCATCCAAATAATAGCCGCAGACCAAAAGGTAGCTTGAAACAAATAATATTTAAAGAATCACGGAACATAATCATAATAAATCATCGGAGGTAGCTTAGATACGAGAACGAATTCGGGAAAGAAAAACATAAGCAGACCTAATAATTTACGCAAATCAAAAGGGCAAATCAACAATCAAAATTGTCCAATAATTTCTTTTTTTTTTTTTATTTGCATTTCCCCCTGCCTGCAGGCATTGCGCCTATTGCAGGGTCGGCCCGGGTCAGTAGCCAGTCCCCCCTGGGGACCTGGTCCGGATTAGTAACCAGGCCCCCATGCGGCCGCATCCGACTTCCCCCTCTACATCGCATTTGCCATGGCATTGCTGCTATGGGCATAGGAAAACTGCGGAAAACCTATGCCGATGTAGCCGGTCTCGAGTTCGCCTCACGGCACCGGAGCTACGTCACGTTTCGTCGAGAACGCAAACACGGACTACAGCTGTATCCATGTGACCCCCACAGGTAGAGTACCTGTGTGTGTCCCACGTATACATCTGGAGCTTCATTGCGTCCGTATTTACATTTCTCAACGAAAATCGACGGCACCGGGAATCGAACCCGCGACCTACCGATGTTCTGGTTTAGAGGCTAGTACTCTAACCGCTAGACCATCCCACCGGATCTTGTCCAATAATTTCTCGCACGGTGGATCGGCAAAAATCTGGAGGAGGGGCAACAGATAAATCTCGAGTCCTGAAATTATAGTTAACGCAATACAAAAAAATAAAATATCAAAATAGTAATAATGTAATCATAAATTAAAGGTAACCGACAAAACGCAAGAGTCAAAGATCATAATGGGTAGTATAGGTAGTAGACTATAGGTAGCCTCAATGACAGCAAGATTCATAATATCATAGAATAAAATATACAGGAAATTTACGAGAAAACTAACTGTGAATTTTCGGGCAGCTCAGACAAAGATAGTAAGGTAGCGAAGGGGAGGTAGCGTTAGCCGAACAATACGCGCGAGATATAAACAACGCGCCGGTCCACGCGACCTTCGGCGAGTAACCCAACAGCAAATGAGCAAAAGACAGAAAACTAAGCATATTGAATTTACGCGCATGAAATAGTACGGCGCACTAACACAAAATTAACAAAATTTCAGAGAGCCAAACTACTACAATAAATTAAACGATCGGAAAGATAGCGTAACTCCAAATATTGAATTTTAGCAGCGAGAAGATAGCACAATTAACTCAGTCAAATGCAAACGCGATTAAACAAATATCTTTAATCATTAACTTAACGCAAAACTCAGAACAAAATAACTCAAACCGGAAGGTAATAAAAATTTACGACCAATTAATTGTCGGGCGATCTTTACTCCCGGCACACTGCCGGGGGAGCAAGTGGCCCGAGTCCTCCGTGAGTAACTCTACGCACGATCCTCAAACTCTCAAAAATCTCAAATCTACAATTCAATAAAACAAAAGCAAAAACTTACTCACGGGGTTGAATCACTAACTCCTAAAAGACTGCTCGACTTACAGTAGTAGAGGGTGGGCTGAGTCTCACCGGATCCTCCGTAGTCCCGACGATGGTCGCGATGTCCTCTCAATCGGTGGTCCGGTCGAAGTCCTTATCTCCAAAACTCGCAATGTACACTCACACGTGGTCAGCAGCAGAGAGCGAATTTTTGCGATCCCTCGTGGGCCGTCGATCGATGTCCCTACTCCGCCCGCTCGCCGGCTACAGCTCGCGCACGCGCTCAGGTGGTGAGTGTGGCTCCCACGGTCTTCGGGAGTTGCGGCGGCGCACTACGAGTCTAGCGCACTGGCGCGCATTTGAAACGATGGCCTGAGTTGTCCGCTACATTTACGATAACGTAGTGGCCCGTAACGTTGATATCGTAGTGGCCCGTAACGTTGATATCGTAGTTCCCCTCCAATTTCTTCTGCAACAAAATTAAAACTGGAGCGTGGGTGTCTTCCCCTCGGATCCGGTGGCCCCGGTGGAAGAGTGCGGAGTCCCTCACGCCGGAATTCGTGGCCACGATGCATCGGCGGTATTGGACCCACAACAAAAGGCGCAACACTGCAATTTAACTCGTTCCACCGGTGCTCCTAGGCCCTTTCTTCGTGGGGCGCCCGGTTGGCCGGACCGCGACAGTCCAAGCTCCAGGGGATGGTCCAGCGCCGGGCTGGGAGGTCGTAGGGAGGCGGGTGGCACAGTAATATGTCGGCCCATTTTCCAGCGCGCTCCCCGGGCATCCATAATCCACGGGCACGGTTATTCGGTGCCCGCCTGCGATTCCGATTAACAGAATTCCAAAAATCCAAAACTGGAGTTCCGAGCCATAATCCAAAAACTCAAAACCATATCCAAAAATAGACTCAAAGTCCCCCGGTGCAAGTGAACGTCGGAAACGTCATAGAGCGATAAGCAACGGTACGGGCGGTCGAAGTGTGCGTGTCCGTGAGGTAGCGGTTTGCAGGCGGATGAGTAGTCCCTCGGTGGTAGTAGGTAGCGGGGTGAGACTCAGTGAATGGGGAACAGAGCGATCAAAACAATACTAAATTTAAAGAAATTACTTATTTGCTAATAAAAACGTTTAAAATTTCGATCGCAACGTAGCTGTAACGAAGGTAACGTAGAGAGCAAAAATAGAGAGCGACTCCGCTGTTGACCCGCAGTTGGTAAAAGCGAACGTGCACCGACCCAAGTGTCGTAAATCCGACACTCCTCGCCGTTTACACTTCGCGCAGGTGGCGTGGCAAAAAAATCACATCACAATAGTGTATTACACTACAAGGGCAGAAAGTTGGACATTCCTGCACTTCGTGTTATTATTTCGCGCATTTCAGGGCTTTCAAACTTCTGCCCGTTTGATATATACTATTTTTATTTATAGCCGGTCGAGAGTTCGAAAAAATGAAAAATAAATTGCATATGTTGATGCCTGCTCCGACATTTGTGGCACGAGTCATCAAATAAAGAAAATAAGCAAATATAATTATAGTTTTGAAAAATCGTCCTCGTTCATTAATTCTTCGGATGGGGATGTTTCGTTCATTTTTCTGTTTTGCTAATTATTTCTCACTTAGAAGTTATGGATAACTTCCTTCCACACGCAGTGCTGGAATGTTCAACTTTCTGCCCTTGTAGTGAAATATACTCTTTGGAAATAATGAATCCAAAATTATTAACAAGAAAGTTTGTTGACGCTGCCGTGCGCAACAGTGAAAAGAAATAATTCTAAAAATGAACAGCAAGATTATCAGAGTAACGGAACTAACAAATGAAGATAATGGGGTGAATGTTCTAAATTAGATTAGAATTTTGAAGCCGCACGGCACATATAATATTGCATCGGAAACAAGCGTGTACCCGGCCGTTGTTTAAAAGTGCGAATGATACCGCGCGAACTCCACACGCTAACGAACTTACCGCATTGGAGAACAACTATACAATAGCTCAGAAGGTCATAGTACTAAGTACCGGGCCGCGGCCGACGCTTCATATAATACGCTGTTCGTCATGTGGAAAAAATTTAGCTCAATCTATGAGTAAAAACTGATGCCAGCGTATGATCCAACAGAAGCGGTGCAATGCCTTGAAGCAAACATTCGACGACGTTGCTACGCTGATTGCCAAGTTACAGGATATAGCGCATAGTCGAAAACGAATGATTAAAGAGGTGTCGGATTTGATGGTAATTACAAAAACTTCGATGACACATTCACAATCTGAAAGCGATACTCATAACTGAAGAATTGAGAGTAAATGTGCGAGCCGATAAAAGTGAAAATTCCTTTGTACCCAAAATGCAGTGTGGAAAACTCAAACAGGACAAAGGCGGCAAACCAAGGGGCGAGTTGAAAGACTCGACGAAGCTTCGAAAGTGCTGTGTTTGCGGAGACGCTGGACATTGGGTGAAGGACCGCTCGCAAAGAAAAACAGACGATGAAACGGGCGATTTAGGAATCAACAGTGCATCCAGAAAGAAACTGTCTGGAAAGGCTTGGTAAGCGTCGTTCTCACGTCAGCATCTTTGCAGCATTCGAGAGATGCACAGTGGGTTTTAGATACTCGAGCCATTGATGATGTGGCTTGTCAAAGAGACCGGTTCCTTACGTACAAGACTTTTGATTCTGCTATGGATATATATCGATGAATGGGAATTACATAGAGGTTTACGGAAATGCCTGCATCAATGTCACAATGTTTGACGACGAAAGTTGGAAGAAAATACACCTTGCCGATGCGTTTCCCTTATCTAAACTAAAATACATACAATCTGTTCTTGGCGTAGAGTCAAGATAGGGAACTCAAGATGAAATTGACGAGTATCACCGGTAAACTGGTATACAGACGATAATAGTATTGCGTTTGTGAGAGACGTGGTTTTCTCCCGAAATTTCAATGGAGCCGCTAAGTAATATACACAAGTTAATAAGCCCCAACGAGCTGCAATCCGTGTGATCGAGAAGATGTTGATAGCGACGGTGAAGCGATTGAGGATGTTAACGGACGAGAGAAGGCGAGCAATTACCGAATGGAGAAGAGCCAAAAAAAAGTACAAGCGTGAGCAAATGAAAAAAGAGACCAGAAACAAAATGAATGCTATAGACTGCGAGACTGAGCAACATTGAGAATTTCCGAGGGGTAGCCCAACTTTATCAGCAATCTACTCAGCTAAGTGCTAGGAGCTAATCTCATATCATAATGCAATCTAAACTAAAGAAGCATTATAATGGAAAAAGGCGATAGATGAAGTATTCGCGTCGCTCACTCAAAATGAAGTTTTAAATATTTTGCATGAGAGATGTCAATGCAAACATCAAGTGGTATAAAGTGGAACTTATTGCGCATGGATTCAGGCAGATGGCGGGGGGGGGGGGGGGATTGATTACACAGACTTACAACCCTGTTTTTCGTTTCAATTCGCACTGTTCTTGAGATAGCCGTTAATGATCGCACTGTCAAGAAATACGATATCAAACTGATGGCGGTATCGCGTATACCCTTCATATCTACACCAGCTACAAGGTCCGGGGACGGTACTGGAAGAATTTGCAGACTAAAACGAAGTTGATATCGTCTCAAAACAGTCATCTCGTTGCCAGAAACTGTGCTTCATCATATCCATTAAGAAATTTAATCTGAAGCCGACAAACTGCGCTTCATCATATCCGTTAAGAAATTTAATCTGAAGCCGACAAACGCAGATCCGTGCGTTTTCATTTCTTACAACAACTAGGATCTAAATCTAGATAATACATTACAAGTGTATTGGAAACCCGTGAAATGGATAATTCAGTGCCTAAAGGTACGGTATTCGTTTTGAGTGTATCAAGAGAAAGGATTTACGCGTCTACAGTGACGCACACTATGTAAGACAACTGGCGAACGTCGTTTTAGAGTCGAGTTTTTTTTTTCTTTTTTTTTACGGCGTCTACTGCTATGATCATTAGTCGACACCTACTGTTTGTAGTGGAATGTAAACCACTTGCAGTTCACAAAGCCTCCGAAAAAATCGTTCGTCCTGACTCACCCAAGTTTGTTCTCAAAATCACACCACGAACTATCTCGTGGAATTCAAAGAGGCATGAACAAAATTCCGTTGTTCTGTCCATGACAGATTCGGAATATATGACTACTTGTCAGATTGCGGAAGAGATCGCATAGATACAGTCTTTTTCTAAAGAGCCACCAAATGTCGAGAACGTTTACACCACGGTGCATATGGGTAATCAAAATGTCATATGCCTTGTGAAAAATCTGGAATTTCAGAATCGAGTTAACTACTTAGACTCTCGATTTCATTATGTGCGAAATTTAATTCTACATTTTTTAACTTACTGGATAGTTTGTGGGTTACGAGACCAAGATCTCATTTGTAATAATTGTGTCTTGTCCCTTCAATCTTTAATTCAACGTTAAGTAAACGTGTGTACGACCTGAAGCGAGAATAAATATAATAGATTGAATATAACCGTAAATTCGCGAAAACAGCTCGCCGATATGAGATCCTGCTCCGTGTATTCTGTTTTTGTAGCTAATAAATTCGGCTCCAGTTGACTAGAGAGATTGTTTCGCAGATAAATCAAAGTTTTCCGGGCAATCCTTCGCGTATCTCTCGTACACGGGAGGTACCCAGCAGATATTCTACGTCAAGTGGTAGAAGGGGAGCTTTGATATAACAGAATGTACAAAAAATATTCCTAGAGATTAGCAAAAATACGTTTTTAAATATATAAAAATATCGCCTGATCGGTGGTCGAGGAGCACTGCAAAGTCATATGTTTCACAATCACTTATCAAACCGTTTTATCAAAAAAGCCTTAAACTATTTTTCGCAAACAGGTATTCTAGAAACATCAGAAATTGAATTTGAACAAATCACGTATTCAGAGATATCAGCAATTTCATTCTATCAGTTGAAAATATTTCGGCTTATTATTCAGGTATTTCAACATTGGAGAGAATTTTTATTTTTCAATCAATGTGGATTCAGTACTTGCTGATTCCAAGTTGGTGCACGCGACAGCTTAAGAACTCTGCATTTTTCTGGACGAAGGACTAAAAACAAATTTTTCGTATTTTTCTATTATTCCGAAGTACATTTTTTAACGTATAAATCTTTTTAGATATATGCGTCATTCATCTATAAGATACTTTATGCAGTCTTTTTATGTTAGCTTTCTAGTGTAATTCGATGTAATGCATAATAACCGAGTAACGGTATCGTTGGAGCTGAATGATTAATTTTTGTTATTTGTTTTCATCAGGTACGATCGTGAGCAGGTTGAACAGGCACTACGAGCAAGTTTCAACAATCCTGACAGGGCAGTTGAGTACCTATTAACTGGTATACCCGCTCAGTTGTTCGAGGATCCTCCCGAGGATCCACCAGAGGCACAAGAACAGGGTCAAGACCCAGGTCAGGACCCTTTGGCGTTCCTGCGAACACAACCACAATTTCAGCAAATGCGACAAGTTATACAGCAAAACCCACAACTGTTGAATGCTGTGCTCCAACAGATTGGACAATCGAACCCTGCCTTATTGCAGCTTATCTCCCAGAACCAAGAGGCCTTTGTACGCATGCTGAACGAACCTGGTTGGTGCTATTTTACATTTTTTTGCTTTTTCCTAGACGAAACTTTAGGACAGGAAATATTCATTTTCACGATGTTAATGCTAATTCGGCAAATACGCGTCATAAAGACTAAAGGTCAACTTGCGATCTAAAGATCCGTCTATGCATATGTCTTTTATTAGTGCGGTTTAAAAAGTGATATTAGTGAAACAGTTTTCACTACATTGAAGTCCGTTCAAAGATTTTGCTCTGAAACAGCAGCTCATGGTGCTATGGGTTGCCTTTCTCCGGTAGTCCTTATGACCCACACTAGTCGATTGACGCACTGTCCCGAAAGGTCGTAAATCGAATAGTTAATTATATCTATATTTTCAAAACAATTAAAACAAACTATCTCATTTGAGTGTATCCTGAACGTGTAGAGGTATTGTTCCGGGAGGACCCTAAATATTTGGGAACGCTGCTTTCATAAAAGTAAGCTATTGAGCACACCATCGATTTTTAATGTTTGATAGATATGTCGTCAATTTGGAATTGTCACACGGGCAGCGAAAAATTCCATCGTAATAGAGGAGAATTTGGTAACCGAAAAAAACTGAGTGAAACCTATTTTAGAAATCAGCCAAGCTTTTACACAACGATATGCAGAACGCGGAGCGTCCCATGTACCGCTTGCAAGTTGCTATGCGGTGTTGTGATATTTCTACCGTTTTTCGCTACATCCGATCATAGGTTCAAAGGAATAGTACTAAATAGTTCCAAATAATTAAATAAATAATAAGTGATCGGCGCAATACCCTAATTCCACAGAGCCTATTTCTATATAGACCCATCTGCACATGAGCATGTACATCTTTTTTTTTACATGCATTTAATTGAGCACGATGAAATTGTTCACAACATGAACTTAACAAAGCGAAATTGAAAACGGATAACCTTCAACATGACGAACGTTTGCGGAAATTTAATTCGACACAGAAATATGTGTCATCTCAGTAATCGTTACCAAAGAAAATGGACGTATATAGAAGTACAGAACCTGTGCTTCTGGTGAAGACAAACTTTCTGCGACGCAATCCGCCGCTTGGTGGTGCTTTAGTCGCTTGCTACACCTATAGGTTCGCACACAGGGTAGGGTCTAGCGAATCATATATTAGTACGTAAGTGAGACTCCACCTCTATGTCTATCTTCGTTGCTTCCGTCTCTGCGATGATGATGTGTTCTCGCTCATACATTGCGAGCAATATTGCTACAATTATAATGTTCGAGACAGGTAAAGCTGAAGCCTGTTTTTTACTGTAAAATTTGTGACAAAATATTAGCATTCGGCTAATGACCTTAGCAGTAGACGCCGTAAAAAATTTAACAATATATATATATATATATATATATATATATATTAGCAGGGGTCTTAATTTAATACCTTTTTGAATTTTTTCAAAAAAATAGGTACGCTCTGTAAATTTTGTAAAAATAGCGAAATTTTGGCAAATAATTATTCGTATGTACGGCTACTCTTAATGTTGTTTGGTATTCAACTTGACAATTTAAAAAAAAAAGTGATTGTCCGAGAATCGAACTCAAAACCAGAGGAGTCAACGATACAGAACATGCTTTAAGTACTACGGCCATCGCTTTTCTCGCACATGTCTAAGACCTCTACAAAAGTTGTGGCACTCATACTTTTGCGGAGAATTTCGGTTCAATGGCTCTTTTGTTTTTTTTTTATTATTGACATGTGTGTAATTAAAAATGCGTCAGTGTACTAGCGCATTCCTGCCATGAGAGTAAAAGACATCGCATCTGTACTTTGGTCTAACATGCAAGTGAGAAAGAACGCATCAGTACTCCAGTGTACTGTTGCCATGAGAGCGAGTAAGACCGCGAAAGTACTCCAGATTTGATATATGAGACTGAGAAAGAACGCCTCTGTTCCCAGGGTATTGTTTGCCATGAGAGCGAGAGAGACCGCAAATGTACTCCAGTTCTGGCATGAGAGCGAGAGAGACTGCAAATATACTCCAGTTTTGGTATGAGAACGAGAGAGACCGCATCTGTACCCAAGTTGTGACATGAGAGCGAGAGAGAACGCATCAGTACTCCAGTGTATTGATGCCATAAGAGCGAGAGAGACCGCGACTGTACTCCAGTTTTGGCATAGGAAGGAGAGAGACCGCATCTGTACCTTAGTTGTGACACGAGAGCGAGAGAGAACGCATCAGTACTCCAGTGTATTGATGCCATAAGAGCGAGAGAGACCACGACTGTACTCCAGTTTTGGCATAGGAACGAGAGAGAGCACATCGGTACCCCAGTTCTGACATGAGAGCGAGAAAGAACGCATCAGTACTCCAGTGTATCGCTAGCATAGGAGTGAAAGAGACCATATCTGTACTCCAGTTCTGACATGAGAGCGAGAGAGAACGCATTAGTACTCCAGTGTATCGCTGGCATGGGAGTGAAAGAGACCACATCTGTACCCCAGTTCTGACATGAGAGCGAGAGAGAACGCATTAGTACTCCAGTGTATCGCTGGCGTGGGAGTGAAAGAGACCGCATCGGTACCCCACTGCATTAGTGCAGTGAGAGCAAGAGAGACTGTATGCTTTCCACGTACGAGCAAGGAGGAACGATGAAGGGGCGGAGCTTCACTTCACTGCTCCTCCTTTGCTCGTGTCTGTGAGCAATACAAGCATACAGCGACTGCGGCGCTACTAGCAACTGGAGTACTAACTAACGCTGGTACTCCAGTTTGCGCGCCTCACCAGAAGCATAGGTTCTGTGCTTCTATATACGTCCATTTTCTTTGTCGTTACGACGAAATTTTGCACAGCGTTACGACATAACTTGGAGACCTCGCTTGCAATACTGCAAAATATGCCTATCGGAATTGATGTTCCCTTCTTCGAGTTTAAAAAATAGAAGCTTACCCCCGATCCCTCTTCCGTTTTGTTTCCATCTGTACACCACACTAGCGCCGATCTCCCAATGCGTCCTGGAGCTGTGGTCCTTCCTCTCGAGTGTGGTACACAGTGCCATATTTGCTTCGAAACAATATCCCACTTATATCTACGTTTGTTGTAGTCGTGGTGACAGACTCGCCTCCTTCAGGAGGGTCACTGTGCGTGGGTTCAGTGTACGGCTCTTGTGGTCGCACTTTGTGTCTCTCGTTCCAGCAGCGATAGGGTTGGCCGGCACTTGATCCCCAAAATCGTCTATCGGGCAAAAATGTTCGAGTCAAAATATCGCATAACTATAATTTCCAATCTCTAAAAAAATCCTAAATCAATATATCCCTTTGCTGTTGCAAAAATAATGTCAAAATATCCACATATGATAAAATACAAAAGTCATCACAAAAAAATTGCTTTCACTTAAAAAAATATATATATTTCAATAAAGTAATGGCAGACGGTAAACTATTTTGGTGATCGAATATCAGGTAATCTACAGAGCTACACGTACAGACACAATCATAGACACAGACATTGCGACAGACACACACATTCTCAAACACGCACACGATCAGACCCAGAGGCAAATGCGCAGACGTAGACACAGGAACGTACACATACACACTCCCACAGCTCTACACAGACCCATTTCGACACGGGCAACATTCGGGCGTTGCAGCGAGGGGTTGCAGCTTCAATTGTGTGTTGAATTTGAGCTCGACAGCTAAAAAGGTTATGGAGTTATCAGCGTTTAAATTTCCATGTTGAAGTTTGCATCGTTGGAATGCGACGAAATTCAGAAATAAAAATTAATTATCATTTGTCCAAATGATGGAATTTGGTATAAAAAGTCATCATAGCGTCTAAGGGCACGAAAAAAAAGGATTTGAATGCATTACAGCACCCTTAACGAAGGGTGAGGTCGTCGGAATTTTATAATTCTTGAAGTTTAGATGTTGCATACCATTTATTTCAGCAATATTACTTTCTTCAGTAAGAAGGATGTTAGGAAAAATCAATAACGTTCCCTGACCACCGGAAAGCACCCTTAAGGGAGGGTGAAATTATGAAAATTTTATATTTAAAAAATTTCGATATGGCATAAAATTTTCTTCATCGATGTTAGTCCTTTATTGAAGTAAACCCTTAGGAAAAATCAACATCGCTCTTCGACCATCGGAAAACACCTCTAAGAGGAGATGAAATTTTGTGTTTCTTAAAGTTTCGACCCCTCGCTTCAGCGAATACAAAATTGGTTGGTTTTAATTCTGCTAACTTACTGAAGCTGCATTTATGTGTATCCAGAAATCATTGCCTTAATTCGCTATACTTTGCCTTGCACCAAAGTTGCACAGCACCAAACGTTTTTGCTTCTGAATTTTGTTGCCATTTTCTCAGGTCGTCACAAAGACTTTTTTCCTGCCACATTGTAGCTTACATAATCGGACTCATAAAAATTGACAACATCTTGTACGATCGGTAATCGCCTTGCCGATTTTATATTGGCACATGATAAGGTGGAGCCTTTTTCGGCTTTCATTTTTTTTGATATGTCGATCTTATATTTAGTAGCATCGAAGTGACTGAATTTTTGCTACGGTCGATGTATTAATAATGTCAAAATCCGATTTTTACAACTTTTGTCATCGGTTGTATGAAACTTTTCTTGCAGTTGTTCGATAACATGATTGCTTTTATTCTTGTCGCCCGTCTGCTCTGTATTGTTTACCCCGAATATTTTTTTACGAAGCACGGCACTGACTTTTTCGAACGTTTTCATAGATTATGATTGTTGAGATAACTTGCGTTTTCTCACTATTTGACAAAAAATCCTATTCCAACCCGCTATGCAGCATAATCGGCGTCACAAAACGTGCGACGGACAAAAACCTTTGGCAACAATTTTTTTTTTATAGCAAAGTTTCAAATCTCCATTTCAAAAAAATTCTAAACGTTACGGGATGAAATAAAGAATTTAATCAAATTCAAACATAAAAATAAAAAAACCGAGATCAGCAAAAAAAATATTTTCCCATTGTTAATAACAATAATAATTGGCAAGTTTGTAGTACCCTCACTTTTATTTATTTAAAAATGCGCTTTGGTTTATTTTCATAGGAGAAATAGAACTGAAGGTATTCATTTTTAAAGTTCGCCATGCACTAGTTTTTTTTAGAAATAGAACACCCCTAACTTTATTTTTTATTTTTGGCCAAACATACTGCGGGTATGTTTTTTGTGGGTGTAGTTTGCGTAAAAAGAGTTTCATTTGAATAAATAATTTTGAAAGGAAACATTCTTCCTTCTTTGGCTTTCTTACATTCCTCAATATGTTCCATATTTTTCTTGACACAAATTTTTTTATCCTTTTTTATGACCGCCTTCGTTATCCACTTAAAGTCTACTTCGTGGTTTTACCACTCAATTTTCATCTTCATTATACGTCCGTTATTTTCTTTCAATTTCAACTCTATCAGGACTCCGACGCTCATGGTCCTGCAATTTTTTACTAGTGGCGATATTTATCGCATTTGCTGCTTCTTCGCCAAATCTTATTTCTGACGCCTTCCATACCCTCACAATTATATTTCTCTCGGTCCAGTTTCTTTCCTAGACTCCTCCATATATTTCGCTTCCGTCATTTTTTTTGTTGTCTTCTTTTTTGTGGACCCCCTCCTCCAGTTTTGCTTCTCTACTGTTTCCCAATTCCTGGGAAACAATCTCCTTTCCTTCACAGATTGCACAGCCTTGAATTCCCTCTTTTCTCTCGTATCGTAATCTTTCTTCTTTATGGCTCCTTTAGTATTTACATTTTCGTTTCCCTTCCCTTTTCCCAATTTCCATGTTGTCCTGCTCTCCTCCATGTTTCTATCTTTCTCCTAAAAGCTGTTTTTCTTTTTGTAGCAATAAAATTCTTCGCTGAAGTTCCCTGTACCTGTCCCGCTTTTTGCAGCTTTAATTTCTCTCCGCCGTTTGCCTAGCGCTTCGGTGTTCTTGGCCGTTATTCGCGCTTGTAGCGCCATCACCTCACTTTCCTTACTTCTATCCATTTTTCACTTATTTACACGCGTCAATTATTATTTCTATGAATCCTCCAGTTCTTACTTCACCTTCCTAGTAACTTTCTATCTTCCAATTTCCCTAGTTCCTCTTAATTTTCACTTATTGTTCACATTTTTATACCAGCCTGCGAATGTACTCAAACTGGAACCGAGAGTCTGATATAGTTTTATATATTTATATATAATTATTTTTCCCGCAAATTTATAACAACGATTTATATAAATTGATGGAAGTCCGATACAGGTACAGATGATTACATACGATTAAATCCCATTCAAATTCTATCGATCTTTATCAATCCCTATAATATGTTTCTACCGGGAATTCCTTGTCTGCGTTGCTGCCTTCATTAAAATGAGGGTTTTTTTTTCGTTGCAGCAGGAGCCACCGGAGGAAGTGGTGTGCACCTTCCCTTACCATCAGCAACATCGGCTACCGCAGCAGCTCAAGGTGGTCTCACAGGAAGAACAAACGCAAGTGCCGGTGCACCTGGTATTCCAGTTTCGCCGCAGGATCGGGAAGCCATCGAGAGGTTGAAGGCCCTTGGCTTCCCCGAACATCTCGTTCTCCAGGCTTATTTTGCGTGTGAAAAGAATGAAAACCTCGCAGCGAACTTTCTGTTATCTCAAAATCTCGATGATTGAAACTTCCACTGAATTTTTATGTTTAAAGATTTAGACAGGACTAGTAGAGAGTGGAATCAATAAACCGATGCCATATTCCGACTGGATGGTAAAACCCAGCCACAAATGTCTGGAAATAAAAGCGGCTGCGAGCGTTCCCTCATTCAATTTCATCATTGATTGGTGCACCTGGAATACTCTTCTCTTTGACGCTTAATATTAGTTTCGCAAGCTGTACAATGATTAAACTCTTTTCTTCTTCTGTGTTTTATAACTAATTGATGTTGGTTTTGTTCATACACGGTTCGAGACATCCATCTATGAATGCGCCTTTGCTTCTTTGTTACTACCGGCTACAAGTGGGGCTACGCATGGACTATTCCTTCTGAATTGAACTATTGTTATGGGTTGAACTCTTCAATATTTTCTTAACAATATCTAATGTGTGCTAGGGTAAAAAGGCTTACAATTTTTTTGTATTCTCATATGTAGCTGTTTATATGATTCACATTTCCGTTGATAAAATGTAGAAAAACATACATTTCAATTCGCATTTTCCACGTTGGTGAATTGCGTTTCAGTCATCATTTTAGTAATCATGAAAATTCTGTTTTAGCCGAAAAATACTAAATAAAAAAATGGATGAAAAAATTGCCTTTGAGTTGATAGGTCGGCAGGTTTGATAATTCATGCAGTATCTACAAAAAAAAGTTGCCTACATCGCAATTTAGCTAATTGCCGATCAAAATAACTGAGATGACTTCCATGGTCGTTGTTACAGGATTTTGGAAATAAAAAATTCTTTAGTACCGCACTTGACATGTTGGTTTTTCCCCGTGGGGTCTGCGTAAGTCACCAAACATCCTGTAAAAAATATTATCCAAATCAAATGTCACTTTAAACAAAAAAAACCAAAGTTTTATATATTGTTAGTCATAAACTAAATTCATATGGTCAGTAAAATTATGTCTAAGGTAGCATAAAACATTTTTGACACGAAAAATTAATTTTCTGCTGCATTCATTCCAAAAACTCTTTTTGGCTGGTATTGAAAGCCAGCATATATTCGAAAATATATGAGTGTACAATCGAAGATTTAACAAAAAAGATAGCCTAGCTATCAAATAATGTTTCACTTACGTTACGAAGATGTCTTGTCAAAATATGGGCAACTTCTTACAAAACATTTTGGATTGTAGCATATCGCAATTCAGCATATCAAAGCGACGTTTCTCGCATAATTACCTTGTTACCGTATTTTCCATTTCCAACTCCAATGTACAATGTACTCTAACAAAAATAAGCATTCAGCCAATTTAACGTATAAAATTATTTTATACGGCCGCATACTCCGTATGCGAGTTAATACAATGAAAATGTTTGGCAAAATGTATAGCTTGTCAATAAAATTGTATTTTTTTCAAGGATTACGTTGGAAAAAAACGGATCAAGTGTACATCTAGTAATTTCCGAGCATTGTAAAACTTTCCTGCATTTGTCAGCTCATTTTAAATAGTTTACCACAAGGGTGAGTAATAATAGCTGCACTTCATAATTTCATGACTCAATTTGCACAAACAGGATATACTGTAATCAGGATGAGTAATGTTTTATTTTTTACTTCATATCATATCTATTTCATTTTTTTTTTCACTATCACAGAGCTGGTCACCGCCCCCCGTCTTCTCTATATTGCATTCGCCATAGAATTTCTACCATGGGCATAGGAAAACTGCGAAAAACCTACGTTGATATACCCGGTCTGGGGTTCGCCACACGGTACGTGAACTATGTCACGTTTCGTCAAAAATATAAACTCGGGTTCTGTTAGTTCTAAACATGGCTACCTTGTATTTATTAAGAACTACAAATTATTTATTAGATTAAATGCAGTGACATTACAACACGAGATCTTAGAGATAGCCATCAAAACAGTTCACACACTTCACTCCGGCTTGTGTCAATCGCATGAGACGTCACTTCATTATTCTAACACGCCTCTTCGACGGTGGCGTGTTGGCTATACGGGGCATTTCATGCCAAATGGGACAGATTGACATTTTTTTATTTTCGTAATTTCTGAATATCTTTTTAGTTTTCACCATAAAACTCCTTCAGGTGAATTTTGAGATTTTTTTTATCACTGGTTCAAAAGACCCTCTTTTTCGGCTTTTCAATCATAACTTCTTCAAAACTGGTCCAAATTCAACGTTTTTAAATCATTTTTTCAAAATCATCGTCTTCCCATGTACACAAAAAATATATATTTCCAATATTTTTTCTGTGTTATTTCTTAGTTTAAAAATTTGAAAGTCGTTTTCTGAAAATTATGCATATTAGGATTTCCCTGAAAGTTTTCCTAATAAACAATTATATTTTTTGCAACTTTTAAGTAGGCCTTCAAACGAAACCAAAAGCAGATGAAATATTCGGTTGAAATATATGATCAAGGCAGGCTCCGAAGACAAATGAACGAAGTTATGATATTTATAATTCTTCAGACTGAACTTGGAACAAATCATCTTTTATTTATTTCTTTATGTGGTTCGGGTCGCGGTTGCGAAGATAGGAATCGGTTCAATATAGTTGTTTTTTTCTATGTTGCGACATCATTCAGGTTGATGCGTTTCATATGTTAAACCAAAGAGATGCATCCAAGCGATCCTTTTTTTCATCAATGTAAATTGCGAAAAGGAAGAGAAAATTGTTTGTCACAGTTAGGATTGGAACCTGAGACCTTGAGTGTTGCTGTGCGTCTTAGACCACTCGGCTGTTCGAATCTTTTTAATGGTATATCTTTTAATTGGTTATATGAAGTGTGAATTTGAAGCTTAATTGTCTAGTTCGTCAATTCGACGGTCGTTTTCCGATTTTTCGTGATGAATAAACGGCTTAACAAGAATAATATTAGTTTGGGGAAAAAGAAATCCATTATTTTTATATGAACTTCAGGACTTTATTTAACATGCTTCGGATTGTCCGATTTGGGTCAAATATGCACAGTTTTGTTGTATGATTTGTTGCCATTTTAAAGGTAACTTCATAATGCCTCTCTCATAGAAGTCCTGGTCTCTATTTGCAAAAAACTCTAGTAGTCGATTTTCACAATCCTCCCTAGATGCCAATTTTTTATCATTAAAGAAATTTTGCAATGCAAGAAAAAGATGATAATCGCTTGGCGCCAAGTCCGGACTGTATGGCGGATGCATTAAAACTTCCCAACCAAGCTCCCGAAGTTTCTGGCGAGTCACTGTAGATGTGTGTGGCCTAGCGTTGCCCTGGTGGAACACGACATCTCTCCTGTTGGTCAATTCTGGCCGTTTCTGGTCAATTGCTATCTTCAAACGGTCCAGTTGTTGACAGTAGAGATCAGAATTTAGCGTTTGGCCATATGGAAGCAACTCATAATAAACAATCCTCTTCCAGTGCTACCAAATGCATAGCAGAACCTTCCTGGCCGTTAGTCCTGGTTTGGCCACCGTTTGAGGTGCTTCACCGCTCTTTGACCACGATCGTTTTCGCACAGGGTTATCGTATGTGATCCATTTCTCATCTCCAGTCACCATCCGTTTAGGAAATGGGTCTATCTCATTCCGTTTGGCCAAGGCTTCGCAGATGGAAATTCGATCCATCATGTTTTTTTCTGTTAATTGGTGTGGCACCCAAACATCGAGCTTCTTTTTGAATCCAGCTTTGTGTAAATGGTTTAAAACTGTTTTATGGTCGATTTTTAGCTCCTGGGCGATGTTACGACTGCTAACATGCCGGTCAACTTCGATCATTTCTCCGATTTTATCGACATTTTCGACGACCGGCCTACCTGTGCGAGGTGCATCTTTAACATCAAAAATTCCTGAACGGAATCTACGAAACCAAAATTGCACATAATTGACTGTTACAGTATCGGAACCATAAACACCATTCACAATTTTAGCCGCCTGGCTTGCATTTTCGCCTTTGTCAAAGAAAAACTGTAGAATGTACCGAATTTTTTATTTGTTCACTTCCATTTTTAACAGCCTTCAACTCACAACTGAATGCACCAAACAAAAAACAGCAAAAGAATTTTTTTTTACTGCGAAATGTCACCTTTCCAACGAGCATAAATCTGAAATTGTTTGATCGATACTTTACGAGAAATCTATCAGTACAGCCATCTACCGAAAAAATAATGGATTTCTTTTTCCCCAACTTAATATAAATGGTCGTTGGACTTATGTCGATAGTTTTTTTTTTGTATTGAACGACCGTTTTTTTGAACGACGTTTTTTTGATGGTTCGGCCAGGCGCTGGATCTGCTAGTAAATTGCACGGTATTTTGAAATGTTTTTTATGCATAATGAATATTTGTAAAAACGTGAAAGTAGAAATTGCAATAGAGGCCATGTGTGCGACTGAGAAGACAGATATCTGCCCCGTCGCGTCTCTCGTCGAGATGGGAAAACCGATCGCAACGACTAGCGGGGGCTGCTTATTTGTTTACTCGTTTTCTAATCGCTTCGCGACCGGAACGATGAAGTGAGGTGATATGGTTGACCTTATATCGAAACGCTAAAACGAGATAATACGGTCAGTCTTGATCGAAACCGACATGAACACAGCGCGAATGCATTTGTTTCAGGAAAAAGAAATGCCGGAACCTCATGTTTCGGTTCAAGTCCTGCGTTTCAAGCCCGGTCCGATCATGGACCCTTCACTTTAACTAATTATTTTCGATTTTTGTAAGTAATTTTTTTTTTACTTATTGTTATATTATGATCACGATATTACATCATCGCCCTCTCTGATTTACGCACAAATCGATTCATAATTTTTATTTTTAGTGATTTATGAGAGTAGCGTCAGCTTCATATATAGAATTGCGTTACAGTAATATTCTTGTGATGGAATCTAGTATCTTGACAGACTGATCTGAAGAATAACAAAATCAAACGATCTTTGTGATCAGACTAGTGTGCTAACAGAGCAAGCACGCTTTTTATAAACTACCTTGCATATGAGCGTAAGCGTTTCGTGAGACGACGCCCGTCCTCTCATGTGATTTTTCGAGTTATTGATTATCTCGGATGTAACCCGCATCAAATTGAACTAAGTTCAACCCAACAATGATAGTGTGCCAATAGAGCGAGCGGCTTCTACTAAACTCGCTTGCACATGAACGAGGACGCTCCACGTGGCGACGTCAGTCCTCTCACGTGAACTTTCGAGTCATTTGTTTACATTCTTCGAGATTCTCCGGCATAAACATAAATCTGTAGTTTATCGATAAGAGCTATACAGATTCTCTCCTAATATTCGGTCACGTAGTTGTGAACCATCATTCATCGTCCTTTGACCTTGAACTTATAATGAAATAAATGTCCTGCCTTGTTGCTTAAACCGAGGTTGCTTAATCTGAGGTTTATTCCTTTTTGACAAGAACCTCTCTTTCGGGTACAACACACGATACTATGCCCTCGTTTTCAAAAATAAAGAGATTTTCCAACGGAATGATGCTGATCTATCACAATTTGGAATTTAGAAAATCTCAATTTGTTGCAACATATAATATTGATTAATCAGTTTGACCTTCTTCTTGAGTTTCGAGTGGATTTACGATACTTTATTATTTGCAGTACATATAATAATATCATTAGCGAACGCAATCGCTTTAGTGTTACTATTTGCCTTATTTATATTAGCTAAGCTCAAAATATTAGAGGGAAATAGTACATTGTGATACAAGGGCATTGTGATGGCGACCTTTACACACCTTCGGCTCGTGCCGCTGTCGTACTCACGCGGCACGTACGGCCGACTTCACGCTCTTCGTATAAAGTTCGCCATTACGCCCTTGTAAAGCTTCCTCTATGAGGAAGCCAAAATAATAAATATGTTACTCATGGAGGTAGCTTTGTAAACAAATTTAAATTAATGAGGAAGCAATGTGCAAAATTCTACACTGAGAAAATTTTATGGCGACAGCAACAAAACAAAGTATTGCTGCGTCCATATTTCTTTTTATAACCATGAATTTACTTACATAACCAATGCGTATTGCTCTAGCAGCAATATCGTTTTGCTGGCATTGTATTCGTTACTATATCTATGCGAGAGAGTACGCAGAACCGTATGCTTTAGTTATTGGAGAGATTTTGTTAGTCGGGTGTTGTAAGAATCCCAGTATAGCTGTGGGAGCAATACGCGCCGGTGCAGGAGCTACACGCTCAATTGGAAGAGCGATGCGCGTACGCTAGAAACGTGGGTGGCGACGACCGGCAAGACTCGCGCAGCTCGATCGTGATGCTGGCTATCCTTCGTAACCTCAACATTTTTTCGATCGCTGGAAGTTAGCCATCGTTCAGTTCCTACAGCTTTACCGTTTCTCTTCTGCAAGCGGACGATGTAAAGCGGAAGGGTTCAGCTGGTGGAACGGGGCAGTTATACTGCTGTGCCGACAAACTTGAAAAGCAGTCTCTAGCAGTCAGATATTCGGTTGGCAGAGCCGTACATTTTTCTCAGTGTACTTAGCAACTTTAAAAATTCTCTACAAACGGATTTTTAAAAAAATTTCATTACAAACTTGTGCCTGCAAATTTCATACTATAGCACCGTGATACGTCTCTTCTATTACGTAGAAATAAAAATGACTAAGGACTTTTTTCATTCCCTCTTTGATTCTCCACAAACGATCTTTGCCATTTTCTCCGACAATTTTTGATACATAAATTTTTAAAAATACCCACCTGACAAAAAAAGCACATGTACAAATGCATAGTACTCAAATTGTAAGTGTGTTTGCGATTTAGTTTATGAAAATCATTCATAAAACGGAAATTTCTATGTTGTCTATCTCTGCTACAGGCTCGCTTCGCTCACGTTTCTGACTCATACACAGAGTAAACCGACGCCGTCTCAACGCCGCCTTTTTCCAGTTCCTCACTCCCGTCTAAGGCCGAATAAGCTACGATCGAATCACGGTTCTCCCCACGCACAAATGTATCTCCACTGCTACTCCATACGGTCACTACCCCTCGTGCTGAGTTTGGCCTCGTTGGTGAAGCATACAGATACGTTTGGTACCGATGCAACTAGAGTAACGTTGAGGAGAACTCAACATCTTTGTTGTCATTAACAGGTTCCGATTTTCAAAACAGATGTAGACAAGCTTATTTTATTTTCTAGGATGGTGAATAATTCATAATTTGTTTTAAGTCCCACATTTTAATTCTGTATGAAATTTCAAACAGTTTATCGAATAGTTGAAAATGACATTCGATTTTAATTAAATAGTCAAAGCCATCAAATGGAGGCATCAGTAAAATCTATTGAGGATTTCCAATCTAGCCCGCCCACGAACTTTCTATTGCCAATGATTGATCAGCGTATGGATGGACGGAAGAAAAACGATAAGGTGCTATACGAACTTGTACTATTTATGGTTGAAGAACGAAAAAAAATTGCTGATATCATTTTTGAGCAAGTCCTGTGCAAAAGTTTCACCGGTAGTTAGTATCACAAGAAGATCCACATAACGTGGTTTACACTCCAGACACCGATGCAGGAAGCGAAAACTCGAACTCGAAAGATAAAAAAGAGAGAAAACGGTGCGGACAGTCGCAAACGTAAAAGAAATCGTATGTGTAATAGGAACATTGAAGATCGACAATTCGCGTATTGTAAAACGAAAGGAAGTTGAACCAGATCTTTTACGAATACCAAGCCTCCGCATAAGTTTTGGGATTATGCGTACTGCCGACAACCAAAAGTCCAATTCACCTACAAGTTTGTTGACCTGGAATGCAGCTTATCTACCGTAATTCGAATATATTTGACCAGTTTAATTGCACCTTCTCACACGCTGGATCGTAATTATCAGTTGCGAGGACGCCAGCGAAAAAAAAATCGAAGGCCCGATTGATGGGATAAGGTTTTCGCAGAGATGATTTCACGATTTCACTAAGGAATGCACGGTATGGATAGATTTATTTAAAAGTAGAAAAAGCGTGTGTCGTCACTACAAAGTTTTACCGGAAGAGACATATATTGTGACGAGGCACTAGTGCGCGCTCGCAGCAACGCGCCAGGCCCAGAGTGCTCGAGCACCGAGAGCGCCAGAAACCGCGTGGTAACAGAATCGCTCCTCGGCGTCAAACTCGAGTAATGAACGTTTGACTGCCGTGAGTATATTCTTCCACAGGATTCTCGGAATTTGAGCGACAGCCCGGGAAGACGCGCAAGGACGGACAGAGAGAAGGAAGGCGGTAGAACGCGACGATCGACGAAGTCGATCGATGTCAGGCCGTGACCCCCACTCCGGACATCCGAGGCCCGCGTAACCCGGCAGAGCGTGCGAGAACGATTAGTCTAATTCCGGCCCCCGAATTAGAGAGTGTGATTTGAACCGAGAAAGTATTAAGTAGTCATTGAGAAGAGTAAGCGCGAAATATTAGGCTGTCGCCGAGCACCTCGAGGAATCGGTAGCTGTGAGCAGACGCCTACGCGCGAGTACTGTATTAGCACTGTAAATCTAACAAGAGCCAAAACCCTTCACCGCGCACGTCGAAGTAGCCACGAGAGTCTCGTAGGAAGAGATACGATAGACCCGTGCACGCGCTTCCGCCGTGGAAGCTTAGTAGGGCCAGTTAGTAAGATAGGAAAGAAGAATAAAGAGTACGCGAGGACCAGCGGATCCGAGGAGTCAGCAGCGTTGCGAGAGGGAAGCGATCCACGGGAAAGAAGGTAGGCGCACGTGGTGCACCATCAAGTAATCATTCCGTGTAGCGTAGTATCGTCCTCCGTCGCGACCGGCTTCTCCGGTATAGATTGTGTGTTATCGGAAGAACCACGTGATAGGATCGCGGTAATTGTCGGACTCGAGTCGTTCATTGTATGATTTTTGGATTTGTTCGCGCCGTTCCTATTTTCTTCGCCGGTTTGAATATCGCGCTCTCACGGGTTCGTCGTCGCGTCGTAGCGCACGCGTTTTGGCGCCCGCGGTCTGTAGGCCCGCGCGCACGTCGGGCCCGCGCAGGCGATCACGTGGGCTTTTGTTCTCTCGACGCGCGCGAAGAGATGCAGATTTACGACACAGTCGATCGACAGCGATCCACGAGTGGACACCTCGCGTATTATCCTCCTCGTTACGTTCGGTCTTCGAAGCGACTTTTAATCCGTTACTTTGTAGCTTCTTCCCTTCGCGGTATAATCATTCCTTTCGCGATAAAGGAAGTTTAATTTGCGTATTAGCCGATTTGCGTGTGTGTGTGTGTGTGTGTGCCTCGAGGCGACAGTAGGAGATTGTTGGGAACGGTGTCCACGGTGATACGTGACCCGTTCCAGGGCGAGCGCAGCAAGCGGCAACACCCTGGTTGCCCGGGCATCACGCGTCTGGATCCCCAAGACGTTGGGGCGCGCGTGGTGCAGGTCGAGACCACTCTCTGCGCTTCCCGTGACCGGCTTGACCACGCTTCGTGGCTCAACGCCGCGTTGAGACGGCTGGTTTGTAACGCCAGTCCGTAAGTAGTAAGTACAACGAGATCTCTCGCGATAGGTTGCGGAATGATCATTCGTCGCATTATTAATCGTTCGTGTCGCGCCTACCTTACTGTCCGCGTTTTAGATTCTATTTAAATAATAAGTGTATATTTGTCCGACAACTACAGTCGATTGACGTCATTCTTTCTTATTTGGTTGTAAAGTAAATTTATATAAATAAAGAATCCGCTTGTTACGGCTTTTCCCTCTGAACCGTGAGGGTTTTTACGCCGTAACAAGTGTTTGTTATTTTCGCGAAATTTGTATTTTATTTGTGATAAACCTTTCACTCACTCATCCCCACCCATTCCTAAAAACTCACGACCTTAAAAATAAATAGATATATATATAAATATATCTTTGCCTGATCTATAAACATGGTGCCCCGGGTGAGGAGTGAGTGACTGGTTAACTATAGTTTTAATAATTTTCATTTCCAGTTCAAATTGTAAGCCTTACCGGTTTCAAACACTTTGCGTATTTTCTAACATTGTAACGGCTCTCTGTCATTTGTTTTGTATCGAGACGTAGACTCGGCTTTGTTTTCGAGGATTATTATTGTGTTCGAAAGGTTGCAGTAAAAGACATTGTAGCGCTGCGCGGCAGTCGAGCGTTCGCGATAACGCCCGGACCTCGGCCGGCCTCTGTTTACGTTTCGGCGTTCTTAGCGCGCGAGGCCTAGAGACGTGCGCGTGTATATCTATAGGCGTTCTCGAGTAGCGAGGCGCACGGGCTCGGGTTTGTTTACCTAATACGACTACTCTCGCCGGTCGACTTTAACGCGCGTTATCTTGAGTGTAGATCGTACGGGTTAATAGAACGCTTATACACATATTCTTTTCAGCTTCGTCGTTCAGTATTTACATTTGCTTCCTTTGTTATTGGGGTGTCGGTATACACTATGGCTCCTACAGCCTTACGAAAGTTAACAGCGCTGCAATTATCTCGCGAGGCCGAGATTGAGAGTATTCGTACACGCTTGCTAGCTAAGCCACGTGAGTCCCTCAGTAAAAGCGGTGTGCAGTCGCGCTTGGACACGGTAAGGGAAATATGGGGAGAGATTAGGAAAACGCACGCTGAGATAATTGTCAAGGAAGAGGCGGACACAGACGCTTACGTTGTTGACGGTTGGTTTGAGCGTATTCAGGCGGTACGTGAGAGTGCCCTTGACGATATTCTTCCTTTGTTGACGCTATTCGAGAAGAGCGACGCCGACAGTAGTGTATCAGAGTTGGGCTCTGATGGTCGCGTAGCCAAGCTGCCGCAAATTCCTCTGCCAACATTCTCGGGGAAGTATGAGGATTGGGCTAGTTTTTCTGATCTGTTTAGCACTCTTGTCCACGATGTTCCAGGTTTATCGGATGCAACGAAGCTGCAATATTTAAAGCTGTGTTTGAAGGATGGGGCTGCTGAGCTCATCAAGGATGTGATGACAACTAATGCCAACTATGCGGGCACCTGGCAGGCTTTAAATAATCGTTATCATAACCCCAGATTGATAGTCAACAAGCTGTTGACCAGCTTCATGGAGATTCCACATCTGAAAAAGGATTCGGCTTCGGAATTACGGGCCTTCGTCGATGAAACTCAGCGCATTGTTCGGGCGTTAGGAAATTTGAAAGTACCGGTCAATTGGGACGTTTGGCTAATATTTTTACTTTCAGATCGCTTGGATCCAGAATCTCGGAAACTGTGGGAAGCGGAACTAAGCGCGAAGGATTTGGTAATCGAGGTGGGCGAGGATCAAGGTTCGGTCTCCGCTAGGCAGCTCCCAAAGTACGCAGATCTTGTGAAGTTTTTGGAGAAGCGGGCGCAAGCATTGGGAATGGTGACGACTGACCGCAAGGCGGAGAAAAGGCCATCTTCCCAGTTCATCGCGGGGCCTCAGCCGCGGAAGGTATTCCACGCAACTTCTTCTCGGCCGTCTGGCTTTACCAAGTGCTCCCTTTGCTCAGGTGCGCATTCTCTCGCGAAGTGCTTCAAAATGAGAGATAAAATTCCACACGATCGATTGTCCCTTGTCAAACGTTTGCAACTTTGTTTCAATTGCTTTGAGTCGTATAGGGTTAATACTTGTAGCTCTTCAGGACGTTGCTCGGTCTGTCAGGGCAAACATCACAGTCTGCTGCATCTTAGACCTCAAAGAAACTCGCAGGGGGCACAGCAGAATTCTGGCGGAAGTCCAGCAGAAAAGCCAGGCGCCAATCATCCTGTTGTAGGTTTGCATGCCGTTGGTCTTTCGGTTCGCAAACGAAGTGTTATTTTGGCGGTGGCTCGAGTACAGGTGATTGGTCCAGGAGGGGACTCCACTTACGTGAGAGCGCTTTTAGATCAGGGATCGGAAGCATCATTTGTGTCGGAGTCGATTGTTCAGCTGTTGGGACTTGAAAGGGAGCGGACTTGCGTGCCATTGTCCGGCATTGGTACCAGTGCAGCGGGCACTGTGCGCGCCAAGACTCAACTCGTCCTGAGGTCCATGGTCGATTCAGAATTCGAGCTCAAAACACAGGCGCTTATTCTTCCTCGTCTAACGTCGCAGCTTCCCGCGGAGAGCGTTGCTGATCTGGATCTGAAGCAGTTCGCCGGGCTCACTTTAGCAGAACCCCAGTTTTTCGTCTCGGACAGGGTGGACATTATACTAGGCGCCGACGTTTATGGGAGGTTACTTAGGCCAGGGTTGAAACGGTTCTCTCTCGGGCAACTAGTCGCTCAGAATACCGCGTTTGGATGGGTCGTTTCAGGTACACTTCAGATGGCGACTTCACGGCGGGCGGAGCCGTCTATAGCTCACGCGCCAACGCAAGTCTCGCATTGCGTGTCGGTGCAAGAGCTGGATCAGAGTCTGCAGCGTTTTTGGGTACTGGAAGATCTACCAGCGGCCGTTGCCAAGTTGAAGCCTGAGGATGAGGCGTGCGAGAAATTGTTTGCTCAAAATCACACACGCAATGCACAGGGTCGATACGAGGTGCGGCTGCCGTTGAAGCCCAATCTGCCGCACGTCGCAGGTGAGACGAGGCAAATGGCGCTCAGCTCACTTTCTACGACACATCGTCGCTTCACTCGAGATCCAAAGTTGGCCCAGGCTTATCGAGAGTTCATGGCGGAATACGAGCGGTTAGGACACATGGTTAGGGTACGAGATGCAGATGTCCGACAGGAAAGGGCGTGGTATTTGCCACATCATGCGGCGGTGCAAGCTTCCAAGTCGTCGTGGAAGCTGAGAGTAGTTTTCGATGCCTCTAGGCGTACTCGCGAAGGACAGTCTCTTAATAATTTTTTGTTCACAGGTGCTCCTCTTCAAGGCGATCTTTCGTTGATTCTCCTTAACTGGCGTCGGTATTTATTCGTATTTACAGCGGATATCGTGAAAATGTTCCGGCAGATTGACGTAAATTCCATCGATCAGGATTTTCAGAGAATCGTTTGGACTCCTACTCCTGGCGCCGCTCCGGTTGATTATCGTTTGACCACCGTAACTTATGGAACGGCTTGCGCTCCGTTCTTGGCGATTCGGACGCTTTTGCAGTTAGTTGAAGATGAGGGAGTTCAATATCCGCTTGGAGCTGAGTGCCTCAAATCCGAGACCAGGCATCTCGCTAGACAAATGGGCAGCCAATCATCCGGAACTTCTCCCCCCACATGCCGTGCAGGGTCCGGAGAAGCAAATCGACTCAGATAAATCAGTGAAAACTCTCGGCGTTCATTGGAATCCGACTAGGGATCAGTTTCGCTTCGACATTACGGACTTAGCGGAATTTTCGGCGGCTTCAACAAAACGGTCCATCCTCTGGAATATCGCACGATTATTCGACCCGCTAGGGTGGCTTTCTCCGATCACTGTGACCGCAAAAATCCTAATGCAGGATTTGTGGATACAGAAATGCGATTGGGACACTCCTCTGCCTGCAGATCTCCGTGAGCGTTGGTACTCGTACTGTAAGTCATTATCGCACTTACCGTCTTTGACAATCGATAGATGGATAGGGATGATAGGTTTTCGGTCGTATCAGATTCATGGGTTTTCTGACGCATCCTCCAGAGCTTACGCTGCTGTGGTATATTTGAGGGTTGAGGAAGGAGAAGGTAAATTTACCGTGTCGCTGTTAGCTGCTAAGACGAAGGTTTCTCCAGTAAAGACAGTCAGTATTCCGAATTTAGAACTCTGCGGTGCAGCACTCCTCGTTAAGCTTATTTGCCACGTCAGGAAATTAGACTTTCTTAGTGCGATCCCGGTTTTTGCTTGGTCTGATAGTCAAATCGTTCTTACATGGTTGCGCAAGCATCCGTGCAATTGGAAGACTTTCGTCGCGAATAGAGTATCGTATATTCAGACAGAGTTGCCGTCAGCTACTTGGGGACACGTGCCGACGAAAGAAAATCCAGCCGATCTAGGGACCCGAGGCTCGGAACCAGAGGAGTTATCACGGACTGACCTTTGGTGGCGCGGACCTCGTTGGCTTGCTCAATCCGCAGAGCAGTGGCCGCAGCAAGCCGAACGACAACAAACTCTCCATGCGCGAAAATTATCCTCGGAGTTGGACATTTTGACTCGATTTTCCTCCTTGACGCGCTTGATTAGGGTAGTGGCATTTTGTAGACGTCCGATTCTCATCAAACGTAGGAAAAAGGAAGGTCACGAATCGTTTCCTTCATTTCTCACTTCATCGGAGCTGTCTGAAGCTCGTCGTATTGTTATCCGCTTGTCGCAGGTTAACAGTTTTGGATTCGAAATCGAAACACTGGTGGCAGGAAAGAGTTTGCCCAAGGGTAATCGACTCAGCAAGCTAAATCCATTCTTATGCAAGGATAACATTTTGCGTGTGGGTGGCCGACTGGCACACTCCAATCTTCCATTCGAAAGTAAACACCCGCCGATTTTGGCACAACAATCCGCGCTCAGCTGGTTGTTCGTACGCTCTGCTCATCAGCTCTGTCTGCATGGCGGGCCTACTTGACGTCCAGCGTCTTGATGCAGCAACTCTGGATTTTAGGCCGAAAACGATTGGTCAAGTCGGTGATTCACAAATGTGTAAGCTGTCAACGTGTTAAGCCTCAATCGGCTCAGCAGTTGATGGGTGATCTTCCGGTTGATCGCGTGAGTGTAAGTAGACCGTTCTCAATATCGGGTTTAGATTATGCAGGTCCGGTTCAGGTTCGTACTACTAAGGGTCGTGGACATCGGTCGTACAAGGGTTACATCGCTGTTTTCATCTGTTTTTCCACGCGGGCAATTCACTTAGAGCTGGTCAGTGACTTAACCACGGCGTCGTTTATTAGTGCGTATCGTAGATTCGTTGGAAGAAGAGGGCTTTGCAAGAAGCTATATAGCGATAACGCCACTAACTTTCATGGGGCTGATAACGAGTTGAGGGCGATGTTCGAACGATCGTCAGAATTCTACAAGGGGACTGCTTCCGTTCTTGCGAACGATGGGACCGAATGGGTATTCATTCCTCCGAGCGCGCCTCACTATGGGGGTTTGTGGGAAGCCGGAGTCAAGTCAGTAAAACATCATTTGAAGAGGGTGGTTGGTGAACACACTCTTACTTTCGAGGAGCTGAGCACGGTTCTAGTCGAAGTTGAAGCTTGCCTCAACTCGCGTCCGATAGGGGCTTTGAGTTCGGACGTCGATGATCTCCACGCGCTGACGCCTTTTCATTTTCTAATCGGAAGTTCTTCAGCGTTGATCCCAGAGGCTGATTCACTGAACGTGCCGCAGAATAGGTTAGATCGTTTTCAGTTACTTCAGCGTATTCGAAACGAGTTTTGGAAGCGATGGTCGTCGGAATATCTACTCCATCTGCAACAGCGTGAGAAATGGAGGGCTCCAACGGAGAATTTTTGTATAGGGAGACTAGTACTGATTAAGGATGATCACCACCCTCCGTCGAAGTGGCCGTTGGGCCGAATCGTTGAGGTGCACCCAGGTCCGGATGGTCTTGTACGGGTGGCAACTGTAAAGACCGCGACTTCATCCTTTCGTCGACATATCGCTCGTCTTTGCCCGTTGCATCTCGAGGAAGGTGTTAAGACTGCTTAAGCGTAGATTAATGATTTAGTTCGTCTGGTAGACGAAGGCGGGCGGGATGTTCGCGCCGTTCCTATTTTCTTCGCCGGTTTGAATATCGCGCTCTCACGGGTTCGTCGTCGCGTCGTAGCGCACGCGTTTTGGCGCCCGCGGTCTGTAGGCCCGCGCGCACGTCGGGCCCGCGCAGGCGATCACGTGGGCTTTTGTTCTCTCGACGCGCGCGAAGAGATGCAGATTTACGACACAGTCGATCGACAGCGATCCACGAGTGGACACCTCGCGTATTATCCTCCTCGTTACGTTCGGTCTTCGAAGCGACTTTTAATCCGTTACTTTGTAGCTTCTTCCCTTCGCGGTATAATCATTCCTTTCGCGATAAAGGAAGTTTAATTTGCGTATTAGCCGATTTGCGTGTGTGTGTGTGTGTGTGTGCCTCGAGGCGACAGTAGGAGATTGTTGGGAACGGTGTCCACGGTGATACGTGACCCGTTCCAGGGCGAGCGCAGCAAGCGGCAACACCCTGGTTGCCCGGGCATCACGCGTCTGGATCCCCAAGACGTTGGGGCGCGCGTGGTGCAGGTCGAGACCACTCTCTGCGCTTCCCGTGACCGGCTTGACCACGCTTCGTGGCTCAACGCCGCGTTGAGACGGCTGGTTTGTAACGCCAGTCCGTAAGTAGTAAGTACAACGAGATCTCTCGCGATAGGTTGCGGAATGATCATTCGTCGCATTATTAATCGTTCGTGTCGCGCCTACCTTACTGTCCGCGTTTTAGATTCTATTTAAATAATAAGTGTATATTTGTCCGACAACTACAGTCGATTGACGTCATTCTTTCTTATTTGGTTGTAAAGTAAATTTATATAAATAAAGAATCCGCTTGTTACGGCTTTTCCCTCTGAACCGTGAGGGTTTTTACGCCGTAACAAGTGTTTGTTATTTTCGCGAAATTTGTATTTTATTTGTGATAAACCTTTCACTCACTCATCCCCACCCATTCCTAAAAACTCACGACCTTAAAAATAAATAGATATATATATAAATATATCTTTGCCTGATCTATAAACATGGTGCCCCGGGTGAGGAGTGAGTGACTGGTTAACTATAGTTTTAATAATTTTCATTTCCAGTTCAAATTGTAAGCCTTACCGGTTTCAAACACTTTGCGTATTTTCTAACATTGTAACGGCTCTCTGTCATTTGTTTTGTATCGAGACGTAGACTCGGCTTTGTTTTCGAGGATTATTATTGTGTTCGAAAGGTTGCAGTAAAAGACATTGTAGCGCTGCGCGGCAGTCGAGCGTTCGCGATAACGCCCGGACCTCGGCCGGCCTCTGTTTACGTTTCGGCGTTCTTAGCGCGCGAGGCCTAGAGACGTGCGCGTGTATATCTATAGGCGTTCTCGAGTAGCGAGGCGCACGGGCTCGGGTTTGTTTACCTAATACGACTACTCTCGCCGGTCGACTTTAACGCGCGTTATCTTGAGTGTAGATCGTACGGGTTAATAGAACGCTTATACACATATTCTTTTCAGCTTCGTCGTTCAGTATTTACATTTGCTTCCTTTGTTATTGGGGTGTCGGTATACACTATGGCTCCTACAGCCTTACGAAAGTTAACAGCGCTGCAATTATCTCGCGAGGCCGAGATTGAGAGTATTCGTACACGCTTGCTAGCTAAGCCACGTGAGTCCCTCAGTAAAAGCGGTGTGCAGTCGCGCTTGGACACGGTAAGGGAAATATGGGGAGAGATTAGGAAAACGCACGCTGAGATAATTGTCAAGGAAGAGGCGGACACAGACGCTTACGTTGTTGACGGTTGGTTTGAGCGTATTCAGGCGGTACGTGAGAGTGCCCTTGACGATATTCTTCCTTTGTTGACGCTATTCGAGAAGAGCGACGCCGACAGTAGTGTATCAGAGTTGGGCTCTGATGGTCGCGTAGCCAAGCTGCCGCAAATTCCTCTGCCAACATTCTCGGGGAAGTATGAGGATTGGGCTAGTTTTTCTGATCTGTTTAGCACTCTTGTCCACGATGTTCCAGGTTTATCGGATGCAACGAAGCTGCAATATTTAAAGCTGTGTTTGAAGGATGGGGCTGCTGAGCTCATCAAGGATGTGATGACAACTAATGCCAACTATGCGGGCACCTGGCAGGCTTTAAATAATCGTTATCATAACCCCAGATTGATAGTCAACAAGCTGTTGACCAGCTTCATGGAGATTCCACATCTGAAAAAGGATTCGGCTTCGGAATTACGGGCCTTCGTCGATGAAACTCAGCGCATTGTTCGGGCGTTAGGAAATTTGAAAGTACCGGTCAATTGGGACGTTTGGCTAATATTTTTACTTTCAGATCGCTTGGATCCAGAATCTCGGAAACTGTGGGAAGCGGAACTAAGCGCGAAGGATTTGGTAATCGAGGTGGGCGAGGATCAAGGTTCGGTCTCCGCTAGGCAGCTCCCAAAGTACGCAGATCTTGTGAAGTTTTTGGAGAAGCGGGCGCAAGCATTGGGAATGGTGACGACTGACCGCAAGGCGGAGAAAAGGCCATCTTCCCAGTTCATCGCGGGGCCTCAGCCGCGGAAGGTATTCCACGCAACTTCTTCTCGGCCGTCTGGCTTTACCAAGTGCTCCCTTTGCTCAGGTGCGCATTCTCTCGCGAAGTGCTTCAAAATGAGAGATAAAATTCCACACGATCGATTGTCCCTTGTCAAACGTTTGCAACTTTGTTTCAATTGCTTTGAGTCGTATAGGGTTAATACTTGTAGCTCTTCAGGACGTTGCTCGGTCTGTCAGGGCAAACATCACAGTCTGCTGCATCTTAGACCTCAAAGAAACTCGCAGGGGGCACAGCAGAATTCTGGCGGAAGTCCAGCAGAAAAGCCAGGCGCCAATCATCCTGTTGTAGGTTTGCATGCCGTTGGTCTTTCGGTTCGCAAACGAAGTGTTATTTTGGCGGTGGCTCGAGTACAGGTGATTGGTCCAGGAGGGGACTCCACTTACGTGAGAGCGCTTTTAGATCAGGGATCGGAAGCATCATTTGTGTCGGAGTCGATTGTTCAGCTGTTGGGACTTGAAAGGGAGCGGACTTGCGTGCCATTGTCCGGCATTGGTACCAGTGCAGCGGGCACTGTGCGCGCCAAGACTCAACTCGTCCTGAGGTCCATGGTCGATTCAGAATTCGAGCTCAAAACACAGGCGCTTATTCTTCCTCGTCTAACGTCGCAGCTTCCCGCGGAGAGCGTTGCTGATCTGGATCTGAAGCAGTTCGCCGGGCTCACTTTAGCAGAACCCCAGTTTTTCGTCTCGGACAGGGTGGACATTATACTAGGCGCCGACGTTTATGGGAGGTTACTTAGGCCAGGGTTGAAACGGTTCTCTCTCGGGCAACTAGTCGCTCAGAATACCGCGTTTGGATGGGTCGTTTCAGGTACACTTCAGATGGCGACTTCACGGCGGGCGGAGCCGTCTATAGCTCACGCGCCAACGCAAGTCTCGCATTGCGTGTCGGTGCAAGAGCTGGATCAGAGTCTGCAGCGTTTTTGGGTACTGGAAGATCTACCAGCGGCCGTTGCCAAGTTGAAGCCTGAGGATGAGGCGTGCGAGAAATTGTTTGCTCAAAATCACACACGCAATGCACAGGGTCGATACGAGGTGCGGCTGCCGTTGAAGCCCAATCTGCCGCACGTCGCAGGTGAGACGAGGCAAATGGCGCTCAGCTCACTTTCTACGACACATCGTCGCTTCACTCGAGATCCAAAGTTGGCCCAGGCTTATCGAGAGTTCATGGCGGAATACGAGCGGTTAGGACACATGGTTAGGGTACGAGATGCAGATGTCCGACAGGAAAGGGCGTGGTATTTGCCACATCATGCGGCGGTGCAAGCTTCCAAGTCGTCGTGGAAGCTGAGAGTAGTTTTCGATGCCTCTAGGCGTACTCGCGAAGGACAGTCTCTTAATAATTTTTTGTTCACAGGTGCTCCTCTTCAAGGCGATCTTTCGTTGATTCTCCTTAACTGGCGTCGGTATTTATTCGTATTTACAGCGGATATCGTGAAAATGTTCCGGCAGATTGACGTAAATTCCATCGATCAGGATTTTCAGAGAATCGTTTGGACTCCTACTCCTGGCGCCGCTCCGGTTGATTATCGTTTGACCACCGTAACTTATGGAACGGCTTGCGCTCCGTTCTTGGCGATTCGGACGCTTTTGCAGTTAGTTGAAGATGAGGGAGTTCAATATCCGCTTGGAGCTGAGTGCCTCAAATCCGAGACCAGGCATCTCGCTAGACAAATGGGCAGCCAATCATCCGGAACTTCTCCCCCCACATGCCGTGCAGGGTCCGGAGAAGCAAATCGACTCAGATAAATCAGTGAAAACTCTCGGCGTTCATTGGAATCCGACTAGGGATCAGTTTCGCTTCGACATTACGGACTTAGCGGAATTTTCGGCGGCTTCAACAAAACGGTCCATCCTCTGGAATATCGCACGATTATTCGACCCGCTAGGGTGGCTTTCTCCGATCACTGTGACCGCAAAAATCCTAATGCAGGATTTGTGGATACAGAAATGCGATTGGGACACTCCTCTGCCTGCAGATCTCCGTGAGCGTTGGTACTCGTACTGTAAGTCATTATCGCACTTACCGTCTTTGACAATCGATAGATGGATAGGGATGATAGGTTTTCGGTCGTATCAGATTCATGGGTTTTCTGACGCATCCTCCAGAGCTTACGCTGCTGTGGTATATTTGAGGGTTGAGGAAGGAGAAGGTAAATTTACCGTGTCGCTGTTAGCTGCTAAGACGAAGGTTTCTCCAGTAAAGACAGTCAGTATTCCGAATTTAGAACTCTGCGGTGCAGCACTCCTCGTTAAGCTTATTTGCCACGTCAGGAAATTAGACTTTCTTAGTGCGATCCCGGTTTTTGCTTGGTCTGATAGTCAAATCGTTCTTACATGGTTGCGCAAGCATCCGTGCAATTGGAAGACTTTCGTCGCGAATAGAGTATCGTATATTCAGACAGAGTTGCCGTCAGCTACTTGGGGACACGTGCCGACGAAAGAAAATCCAGCCGATCTAGGGACCCGAGGCTCGGAACCAGAGGAGTTATCACGGACTGACCTTTGGTGGCGCGGACCTCGTTGGCTTGCTCAATCCGCAGAGCAGTGGCCGCAGCAAGCCGAACGACAACAAACTCTCCATGCGCGAAAATTATCCTCGGAGTTGGACATTTTGACTCGATTTTCCTCCTTGACGCGCTTGATTAGGGTAGTGGCATTTTGTAGACGTCCGATTCTCATCAAACGTAGGAAAAAGGAAGGTCACGAATCGTTTCCTTCATTTCTCACTTCATCGGAGCTGTCTGAAGCTCGTCGTATTGTTATCCGCTTGTCGCAGGTTAACAGTTTTGGATTCGAAATCGAAACACTGGTGGCAGGAAAGAGTTTGCCCAAGGGTAATCGACTCAGCAAGCTAAATCCATTCTTATGCAAGGATAACATTTTGCGTGTGGGTGGCCGACTGGCACACTCCAATCTTCCATTCGAAAGTAAACACCCGCCGATTTTGGCACAACAATCCGCGCTCAGCTGGTTGTTCGTACGCTCTGCTCATCAGCTCTGTCTGCATGGCGGGCCTACTTGACGTCCAGCGTCTTGATGCAGCAACTCTGGATTTTAGGCCGAAAACGATTGGTCAAGTCGGTGATTCACAAATGTGTAAGCTGTCAACGTGTTAAGCCTCAATCGGCTCAGCAGTTGATGGGTGATCTTCCGGTTGATCGCGTGAGTGTAAGTAGACCGTTCTCAATATCGGGTTTAGATTATGCAGGTCCGGTTCAGGTTCGTACTACTAAGGGTCGTGGACATCGGTCGTACAAGGGTTACATCGCTGTTTTCATCTGTTTTTCCACGCGGGCAATTCACTTAGAGCTGGTCAGTGACTTAACCACGGCGTCGTTTATTAGTGCGTATCGTAGATTCGTTGGAAGAAGAGGGCTTTGCAAGAAGCTATATAGCGATAACGCCACTAACTTTCATGGGGCTGATAACGAGTTGAGGGCGATGTTCGAACGATCGTCAGAATTCTACAAGGGGACTGCTTCCGTTCTTGCGAACGATGGGACCGAATGGGTATTCATTCCTCCGAGCGCGCCTCACTATGGGGGTTTGTGGGAAGCCGGAGTCAAGTCAGTAAAACATCATTTGAAGAGGGTGGTTGGTGAACACACTCTTACTTTCGAGGAGCTGAGCACGGTTCTAGTCGAAGTTGAAGCTTGCCTCAACTCGCGTCCGATAGGGGCTTTGAGTTCGGACGTCGATGATCTCCACGCGCTGACGCCTTTTCATTTTCTAATCGGAAGTTCTTCAGCGTTGATCCCAGAGGCTGATTCACTGAACGTGCCGCAGAATAGGTTAGATCGTTTTCAGTTACTTCAGCGTATTCGAAACGAGTTTTGGAAGCGATGGTCGTCGGAATATCTACTCCATCTGCAACAGCGTGAGAAATGGAGGGCTCCAACGGAGAATTTTTGTATAGGGAGACTAGTACTGATTAAGGATGATCACCACCCTCCGTCGAAGTGGCCGTTGGGCCGAATCGTTGAGGTGCACCCAGGTCCGGATGGTCTTGTACGGGTGGCAACTGTAAAGACCGCGACTTCATCCTTTCGTCGACATATCGCTCGTCTTTGCCCGTTGCATCTCGAGGAAGGTGTTAAGACTGCTTAAGCGTAGATTAATGATTTAGTTCGTCTGGTAGACGAAGGCGGGCGGGATGTTCGCGCCGTTCCTATTTTCTTCGCCGGTTTGAATATCGCGCTCTCACGGGTTCGTCGTCGCGTCGTAGCGCACGCGTTTTGGCGCCCGCGGTCTGTAGGCCCGCGCGCACGTCGGGCCCGCGCAGGCGATCACGTGGGCTTTTGTTCTCTCGACGCGCGCGAAGAGATGCAGATTTACGACACAGTCGATCGACAGCGATCCACGAGTGGACACCTCGCGTATTATCCTCCTCGTTACGTTCGGTCTTCGAAGCGACTTTTAATCCGTTACTTTGTAGCTTCTTCCCTTCGCGGTATAATCATTCCTTTCGCGATAAAGGAAGTTTAATTTGCGTATTAGCCGATTTGCGTGTGTGTGTGTGTGTGTGTGTGCCTCGAGGCGACAGTAGGAGATTGTTGGGAACGGTGTCCACGGTGATACGTGACCCGTTCCAGGGCGAGCGCAGCAAGCGGCAACACCCTGGTTGCCCGGGCATCACGCGTCTGGATCCCCAAGACGTTGGGGCGCGCGTGGTGCAGGTCGAGACCACTCTCTGCGCTTCCCGTGACCGGCTTGACCACGCTTCGTGGCTCAACGCCGCGTTGAGACGGCTGGTTTGTAACGCCAGTCCGTAAGTAGTAAGTACAACGAGATCTCTCGCGATAGGTTGCGGAATGATCATTCGTCGCATTATTAATCGTTCGTGTCGCGCCTACCTTACTGTCCGCGTTTTAGATTCTATTTAAATAATAAGTGTATATTTGTCCGACAACTACAGTCGATTGACGTCATTTTTTCTTATTTGGTTGTAAAGTAAATTTATATAAATAAAGAATCCGCTTGTTACGGCTTTTCCCTCTGAACCGTGAGGGTTTTTACGCCGTAACAAGTGTTTGTTATTTTCGCGAAATTTGTATTTTATTTGTGATAAACCTTTCACTCACTCATCCCCACCCATTCCTAAAAACTCACGACCTTAAAAATAAATAGATATATATATAAATATATCTTTGCCTGATCTATAAACAGTATTGTTGAGAGAGTTCTTCGTCAACTAGATAATAAATCATTGTTAACGTTTTGTCAAGAAAAGAGGCCAAATTCGAATTATTAATTTCGCGACTAGTCCCCGAACTGCACCCCTTCCAGCTAGACGGAACCGAAGAAGTAGTGACCTTGGCGAGAAAAGTGACCCTGGCTGTTGGGTCTAGAATAGATAGCCTGGCGCCCAGCAAACGGCAGCGAAACACGTAAGGACGGGAGAAATTACAGCGAAAGCAGAAAAATTTATACTCGGGCGTCGTTATATTTGGTCGTGGCTCCCCGTGCGAGTCATCCGAAATACTCGTACGAGGGGCTCGTCACAATATATACCAAGAAGGATGATAGTTCAGGAGTAGCGCTTCAATAGCATCCGAGAGAGACGCTGGAGTCGAGCGCGGTAAAAAACAAATTATTCCAACACTCTCGCTTAGGTTTTATCACGTTTACATTAGTCAGTCTTTGCTCTTGTCAGTTTTCGTTCTTCTCAAATGTCGCGTTTGCGAGATTTCCCTTTCTCGAATACCCCGAGTGCCTTTCGGTGGTACACGTGAAGCTGCTTCGGCGGCGCCTTGGTAAATATTTCGGCGTGCTGCTCTTTCATGGAGTGTATTGCAGTTCGAAGGCCTTCTTGTTGTACCTCTCTCGAATGTAGTGAAACCTCACATCGATGTGTTTCACACGCTTGTGAAAAACAGGATTTTTAAATAGGCATTATTGCGCTCTGATTATCCATCAGGAGAATTGCCTTGATGGCCGCGACACCCAGGAGCTCTTTGAGAAGGCGTTGCATCCAGACTATTTGCTTGGCAGTCTGACGCCGCCATGTATTCGGCGTCCGTCGTGGAGAGTGCGGTCGACTGCCGACTTCAGAGCGTACCCCGTCGTTGTGCATCGCGTCTGTACATGTCCCGCAAGTAGTATGGTACAGCGCTGGGGAGATAGACCCTTCCCCCTCCCTTCCTACCCGCTGGCAGCGCTGGGGAGACAGACGCTTCCCCCTCCCTCCCTGCCCCTGGCAGCGCTGGGGAGCCGGAGCCTACCCCCTCCCTCCGTGCCCCTGGCAGCGCTGGGGAGCCAGGCCCTGTGCCCTCCTTCCCGCCTGGCGCCTTGTCTAGTCTAATTAGCATAATTCCCCGAGGTCTGATTGGTTGTTTAAATCCCCTCTTCCTCCCCACTTCTTTTGTTAAGTAGGTGGGAATAATTAGCATAATTCCCCGAGCTTTGATTGGTTGTTTAAATCCCCTCTTCCTCCCCACTTCTTTTGTTGAGAATTCCCCGAGCTCTGATTTGTTTGTTTAAGGCCCCTCACTTCCTCCCCACCCTCGAGCGCTGAAAATCTGTCGATGCTTCGGCAGTCGGTAATGTAGATATTTTTTTCCTACGATCGGTATCTCGATTTTCCGGGTGTCGATAAATCGAAATCTGATCGGTAACTCGATTTTCCGAATGTTGGTAATTTTTTTTCGAAATCTCATCGGTAACTCGATTTTCCGAATATTGGTAAATTTTTTCCGAAATCGAATCGGTAACTCGATTTTCCGAATGTTGGTAAATTTTTTCCAGGTAGGTAAGTCGTGAAATAAAACAAGATTTTCGTTTTCAGAGAGGCGTATATATTTAAATATAGATAATCGATGAACATATACACGAGTGCAAGAGAAGGATAACCATTGTCAAAATTTAAAAATAATCGGCCTATCTTACAATTAAGACTTATATTTACACTGATATACGATATATAAGGACAAGAATCGCCGTCGGGTGTGTGTGTGATACGCTACCAAAAGAATAATAATGATAATAATACTTATTTCCGCGCGGGCAAGACGGAATTATACTGTAACGTGGTAAAATTCTAACGCTTTATGCCCGCTCCTCGCGATACGACGACTCCCGACAGATCCGTAGGGCCCCGCAAATTTGACGAGCATTTTTATTAATTTCCGTTTATTTTATTTTATTTTATTTTATGTACGAGAGACGAGGGGTTATCGACGAATATACTTCGATCTATCTCGGCCAAATTCCCTTGGAGAAGCGAGTTTGATTATGCTCACGAGACGTTATCCAGTCCTGAAAGATTCAAGGAGTCACTGAGCACAGAGTGTGCAATATCATCGCTGTATCACCCGTCTACGCCATCGTCGATTGCGCTGCGCTACGAATTCCCGTTTTGGGCTCCGCGCGTCAGAAGCTCCAACTATTAGAATAAGTGACGGATTGCGAGAAATTAGAGTTGGCCGCCTGATTTTTCGTCGGCGAAATAATTAGGGTAGGGATGAGAGGGCTCGTGCTTCCGTGAGCGACACTTCTCGAGGCTGTTCCGAGGGAGCGTCTGTAGAGCGAGGACCGAGTCGAAAAATCTAGGAAGCTATTGTACGCTGATCCCATTATTTCCCGCAGGAGAAGTTCAAAAGAGAGGATTACCGATTAATCGTTTGGCCGAGGTAAGCCCGTCTCTCTCAAATTTTAGTAGATCATATCCGGCGTATAAGTACTGGCGACGACGATATTTTGCGCGTGATCGAGCCCGCGAGCTTCATTGTTTGAGAAATTAATTTGTGGAAGTCCCGCGTGGCTTTACGGTGGAATAATTGTTCGCGCGAGTACGGGATCACAGAAGGTCGTACTGTCGAGAATATTACCCGGAACACGCCATTATTTTCTTAGTTATTTCCCTCGAATTTGGGAATCGTTATTTTGTGCGCGGGAACGATAGTGTTGTCCGGCGTGAGAGTGTTTCGCGATATATTTTATTATTGTAAGCAGCGGATTGAGGAGCTGTTTTTTTTTCTTTTCCGGGGAGAGTAAGATTGTCGCGGAAAAGTGTGTAAGTTTGTTTGTCGCGAGAGTGGAGATCGTTCCCGCTGCACTGTGTGTGTGTGAGAGAGAGAGAGCCAGTCGAGAACGCGTCGCTTATTGTCGATGATAGAGAAGCGCGCGATCTTCTTTTTTTTCTTTTCTTCCCCCTTTTGAGTGAGTTATCGGACTCAGAATCGAATTCTTTCGGAAAGTCAGGTGGATCTACGGAGCCAGCCTGAAATTATTAGAAGTTATTTTTTTTATACATTCCCGTAATATTTTAGTCCTGCTCTCTCTCGTGTGTCTTGAATGTTTTATAGTGTGTGTGTGTGAGTTGTGAGAGCCGCGGCGCATTGTGACTCGTAGAGGTCATCGAGACTTACATTCGATTGTTTTTTTTTTTTGTCTGAGAGGACTTATTTTCTGTCATCCTCTCATTTTATTAAATTAAAATAAAAAGGGTATCTTCGGATATTTTGAAACTTCCTTAGAATAACGTTTCAGGATAAATTAATTTCTTAACCGAGAAGTAGCTCAAAAGAATCCCGCCACTCTACAATTTTTGACGGCTGCAGCTAGTTCGACAACAGCAGCTTGGTCCCGAATAGCCAATAGAGTTTTTCCCGGCGCGAAAGCGCCTGGCGCCCAAATAAAATAAAGGGAAAAACTCTTGGGGACTTTAGCTTTGTGGTGTTTCAGGGATCGTGGAAAAATACACTACAATACAAACACAGTAACATCTATGTACAAAGTTTGTCGTTATTGTTGTTGTTGTTGTTGTTGTTCAGACTTCTCATTCTTCTCGGCAAGTGCTTTGCGAAGCTCGTTTGTGATGAATGCGGTGCACAATACGGTAAGCTCCAGGAACACAATGCCGAACGTAATTTCAACGAATTCAGCATCCATGCGACGCTGTACAGCGTCTTTCAAAGATTTGAAATTATCTTTCACCAATACTTTGACACGTTGTTCGTTAATTTTTTCTGGTGTCTCGTTAGCCGGGATATGTAGCAACAATTCAGCACAAAGCACTTCGGCACACTTTTGTACATTTGCCGCGTTTCTTTGTAGTCGTTTGAAGCGCTCGTCGGTGCACACCATGATGTTTTGTAATCCTTCGAACGAGGGTTTTTGCATCACAACTGCTGGTGAATAATTTTTACGCTTTTTCTTCGTTTGTGGTTCAGAATCGAGCTGACTTTCGTTCATTTCATCGATAGGTGTTTTTTCAATGCGCCGATCAAACACGATAGATTTCGAGCCATAGCTTGACGTAAACAGGATCTCGCAGTCAGAGATGTGTATCGGGTCTGGAGTGCGCCAACCTGAGCCCCAAACTATCTTCTGACCATCGGCAAAATACTTTGAAATATCGGGAAGATGATTTTGCAGTAAAACCCAATCCTTTGACTCGAAAACAATACCACGAGCCGTGTTGTTGTTCTGCACTTTTATGATGGGTTGTATACTTCCATCCATCCGAGGCTGCAGGCCGACACTCACTCTCTTTGTCTCAGACTGGTTGAGAGTGTACGTTGTACCGAGAATCAGTGGTCCTTCGAGCCGTTTTTTCTCGGTGTCCGACAGCACACGGTACATGGCAGTGATGCCAGACGGGCGAGAAAAGTCCCTCGGCGGGATTTTGCACCCCCCACTCTGCCACCTGCGGGACAAGTAAATCCCGCGGCCCACACGGTCGCGCGACTTCCCCCACCCGCGCATCGCTGCTCGGTAGTGGCTGTTAGCACGGTAGGCCATGCCCACCGGTCGCTCGCCGTGTGCTATTATTTCTATTATGCTATTGTTCTCCGAACATTAAAAAAATTTAACAAATAGAATAAAAATTAATGTTTATTTCTTTTATCGATCCGGTACAGCATAAATTTTTATTTATAAAAAAAAAGAACAATTCACCTCGGAGCGAACTGACGACCTCATGATTATGAGTCACGAGCTCTGCTGTTGCGCAGTTTTTCTGAGAATCCACAAATTATGATATGAATTAAAAAAAGTTTTAAGTAAAATAAATATTTAAGTTTTAATTCATATACAGAATTCGAGAAAATATCATGGCCAAAATTGAACGGTGGCGTCGCCGGAAAAGAAATTATTTTCGATAATTATGCCGTAAAATTAGGGTTTAGAATTTCAGTTGGATTTCGGTTAATTTTTTTTTTCTTGCAGATCATGACATTCCGCAAATTTTGGTTATTCAGAGACCTCAATAGAATGAATCATTCCCAAGATATAGCTACTTGAGTAAAAAATTGGAAAACATTAATATCTCGCGAATTGATGTTTTTTCAGTTTTTTTCTCAAGTAGCTACATCTTGAAAACGATTCTTAGTATTGAGATCTCTGAATAACCGAAATTTGCGGAATGTCATGAACTGCAAGAAAAAAAAATTCACCGAAATCCAACTGACATTCTAAACCCAAATTTTACGGCATAATTATCGAAATTTTTTTTTTTTTTCGGGCGAAACCACCGTTCAATTTTAGCCATGAAATTTTCTCGAATTCTGTATATGAATTAAAACTTTCAACAATTTTTTTACTTAAAACTTTTTTTAATTCATATATTGAACATTCAATAAGCCATACATTTGTGAATCCTCATAAGAAGACCGTTAACGAAGCGGCAGACCTTGTGACTCGTAATCATGAGGTTGTCTGTTCGATCTGCGGGGAATAGTTCTTTTTTTTATAAAAAAAATTATGCTGTACCCGATCGATAAAAAAAATAAACATTAATTTTTATTCTATTTGTTACATTTTTTAATGTTCAGAGAACATTAAAAAATAATAGCGCACGCCGAACGACCGGTAGGCGTGGCCTACCGCTACAAGTCCGTGCCTGCTACCACGGCGCGCGGGAGAGGGGAGCCGCCGGGTGGGGGTAGCCGAGGGACTTTTCTGCGGGAGCGCCTGGCATCACTGCAGTGAGTGGGTCGCTGTAGGCTTGGAACGGTGGAGTATCGGCGTTCTTTTCGCTCCGCAGTGAGTGGAGTCGCTCCGACTCTGTCGCTCCACTCGCGCTGTCCTCTACTCCGTTCTCACTCTTCTCGCGTCTACTCTTTGTGCCATGCTTCGTGGCCGGAGCGCCCCAGCCACACGGCTTGCATGTATTGGTGTGGGCGTTTGTGTGTTCACTCGTCCGTGAGCCATCTACTTCCTTCCTTTTCTGGCTCGCTGTATTGCATGGTAGTTCGGTCTCCGTCGTCTTTTCCTCTTTCGAGCTCGCTGTCTCTTTCTTCCTTCCGGGGCTCGTATCTTTTCCTCGCGCTTGAGCTCTTGTCGTAATACAAATGCGGCTTAGCGCAGCCGCGCTTGTATTTCTCTTTCCAGCTTTGTATTCAACGTTGAACTCGTGCTCTGATAATTTTATTTTCCATCTCATCAGGCGAGAACCCGGGTTGGTTATCTTAAACAGCGAGGTGAGTGGTTGATGGTCGGTGATGACCTTGAACCGGGTTCCGTAAATATACGGTCGGAATTGTGCTATGGCCCACACTATTGCGAGTATTTCTTTCTCTGTCGTCGAGTAGTTAATCTCGGCCTTCGAGAGAGAGTGCGGCTCGCATGACATATAGGCAAGTCTTCGCCGACCGTGCCTTGGGAGAGGATGGCCCCGATTGCCTTATCGGAGGCGTCTGTGGTTACCAAGAATTGCCGCTCTAAGTCGGGGTATTGTAGTACGGGCGCCGTGGTTAATGCCGTTTTTAATTCTGCAAACGCGGCGTCGCATACTGCAGTCCACTCAGTCTTCATCCCCTTTTTTAATAATCCGGTTAGCGGTTTTGCTATTTTCGAAAAATCTTGGATAAATATTCGATAGTAGCCAGTTAATCCGAGGAAAGATTGCACCTGCTTTACAGTTGTTGGTCCAGGAAAATTCTTCACAGCGACGAGTTTTTCAGGATCTGCTCTTACTCCCTCTTCGGAAACGATATGTCCCAAATACTGCGTTTCTTTCCGTAGGAATTGACATTTTCCAGGTCGTATTGACAGCTTGGCTTCGTTTAATCGTTGGAACACTTCCTCCAACCTGTTGTTATGCTCTCGTAGCGTTTTACCGTAAACGACTATGTCGTCGAGATATACGTAACATTTTACTCCTTGTATGCCAGGCAGTACGGAGTTCATTAACCTCTGAAACGTAGGAGGAACATTTTTTAATCTGAAGGGCATTCGGTTGTACTCGAAATGTTCTTGAGGGGTCGAAAATGCTGTTTTTTCCTTATCTTCTTCTGCCATCGGGATCTGATGGAATCCAGATGCGAGGTCGAGAGTCGAAAAATATTGGGCTTTTCCCAGCTGGTCCCATATCTCGGTGATATTGAGCAGTGAGTAGGAATCCCCTATGGTGGCTTCGTTCAATTTCCGGAAGTCTACCACCACTCGAAGTCGTTTTTCTCCGGTTGCGTCGGGTTTTTTGGCTACCACTAAGAGAGGTGCGTTTCATTGGCTCCTGCTTGGTCGAATTATTCCATCTGCGAGCATTTCGCTAGTTTGCCGTTCCACTTCCTGTTTTCGCGTTTCTAGTAATCTGTATGGGCGTATTTTTGTGGGTTGTACGCCATCCTTCAATGGTATGCGATGTTCAACCATGTGCGTATACGGTAATTTATCTCCCTTTAAATGGAAGATTTTTTCGTATTTCTGTATCAACGTCAAAAGGGATTTCCTTTCCTCGTCATTTAGGTGAGTCATGGCGAGTTCTTGTTCTAAACGCTGGAGACGCAATGCCCCCCTTTTCTCCCTCACGGCGCTTATTTGTAGTGCCTTCGAGTTGGTCTCGAGCTCGGCCCCTATCTCTACCGGCTCAAGTGTCACCGTCGGGCGATTGACTACTACCACACTTTCAGTAGTGTTGATGAGGCTCACCACACAGCTATTGCCTCGTGGCGGCGTGTAGCACGCGCCGATTGTAACACCTGCCTCTATCTCTTTTTTCGGAAGAATTCCCGGTGTGTTGCTGCACGTTGCTACGTAGGCGATAATTTCGGAGCGTGGTGCGAGAGCGATTTTCTGACTTTCATCCAATAACGGCATTCTGTGCCAGTAGAGTCGGAGCACTTCTCCCCTCAAAATATCTACGTGGTGCATTTTTATGAATTCCATGCCCAGTAGTCCCTAACGGCATGTCATCTTTTATCACGTAGAACCAATGTTTTATTGTTTTCCTCGGCGTTTTCAAAGTTATCTCCGCCTTACAGATCGGAGAAAATTTGCTGCTCTCCGCGCCTTGGAGTACCGCATCGCTGTCTTCGATTGACGTGTCTACTTTTAATCTGCTATATTTTATTACTGCATTGAGCTCCGGTGTCGGCCTTAAGCGTGAGTATTCCTCGCGTTGCGGTAGGGCTTGCGATATCAAAATCGCTGGCTGTTGAGCTCTTCGATGGCACGGTGACTTCAAGGACCTGCATCTTCTCATATCCTTCTGTCTCACGGCCGGTGGTAGTAGCTTCGGGATCAATGCTGCCCAGCGTACGCGTAATAGTAAACGTAGTACTACGCTCGGCTGCCACTCTGCACATTTTTTCCTTATCTTGCTCTCCCTCTACGGCCCCCTTGGTCGGTCTACTCACGGTGACCGTATTCATGCTTATCGTTCCTAGCGTACGCGTGGCCTTGGTAGAGGCGTTGGTTTGCGCTGTGATGCTGGATTCCTGAGCCTTATCGTGACTAGGCGGCCTGCCTCGACTTATCCCCTCTTGTGGTGCAGATCCTTGACCTACTTCTTTCTTCTTTCGCAATCTTTTCTTGCACTCTTGCCACGAGTGTCCTTCAAATTTGCAGTAGGTGCATTTGATTTCCAGCTGATTGATTCCCCTTGGGTAGCTGGGAGCAGGCAGGCTTACTCGGCCCGATCTGCGGGTGCAATGTCGCGTCATATGCCTGCTGTTTCCACAGTTGTAACACGTTTTTCCACCTGTCTGAGCGGTTAGGGATCTTCTCGGATTTCCTTGGGTTTTCTTCGCTGCTCCATGCGGGTGCGCCTGGTGGCTAATTTCCACAGCCGCATTTATTGCTTCATGTAAAGTAGCGCAGTTCCGCGCTCGCACCAGGATTTCCACTTGGCCATGCAATCCAATCTCGAATGTTGATAGAGCGGACTTTCCGATTATCCTTTCCACAAGCCGGACCTCTGCATCGGTGGTGACATCTTCGCAGAGTTTTCCCACCACTTCCGTGGTGATTTTTTCCATTAGGGTCGCGTACGCGGTGATATCCTCGTTTAGTCCTTGTCTCGTGGAATGAAATTCCATTTTCATGGCTGACAGAGACCTTTGGCGTCCGAACCGCGATTGGAGCTCCGGTTTTAATTGCTCCAGTGTGTGGATGCTTTGGAACTTCAGCTCCTCGGCCGCTCTTCCTTCAATTCTGCCACTCAGTATTAAAGCGAATATGGTATCATAGTCTTCAGCCTTGATTCTTGAGAATACCGTGTCGCACGAGCGTAGGAATGCGCCGAGTTGTCCCGGATCGCTTCCGTCGAAGTACCTGACAAATTGAATTTCCAGGCTAAGCTCGAGTGGTTTCGGGTTTTGACCGACATCATAGGAAGGTCTACCGTCCTGTGGGTCACCTGGAGGCTCTCCTCCAGATCCCCGATGAGGAGGATTTCCTCTAGGATCTTCTGGGGGTCCTCCTCCCAGACTTCTTCTCGGCGGTACTGGTGGTCGTTTTGGCGGCTCCTCTGGAGGGCCTTCAGGCGGATCTCCAGACACTCTCCTTGGCGATGGTGTCGGAGGTTTGGCTGGAGTTTCTTTGCCTTGTCGTTGTCTTTCCCCGGCAAGCTCCAACATGAGTTCCTCCAGCCTCGTCTGAAGAGTGGTAATGAGGTCCATTTGGGTCTCTAACCGGATAGCCTTTTCGTGCACGGTATGCACCAGATTCTCGGACGTATCCTGCGAATGTTTCGATGATGTGGTGTTATTTCCCCGATGGGGTGTTTCCAGACGACCTGGAGCGCTGTTCCGAGAGGCAGCATTCCATGGCGGTGATGCTGGTAACTCGTAGGGTTCCTCCTCCATTCGGTCGTCCCTCTGTGTCGTTCCCCTAGCTGTGCTTTTAGGGATAGCTCCTCTGCCATTTCCTGGATTCTTGGACTTGGGCCTTTCCAGGGCTCCCCTTTGTCCTTCCAGACCGGTGCCTCGGAGCATCGTTTCCAGCTCGGTGTCTATATCTGGTGTCGGGAGCCGATCGAGAGCCAATTTAGTCCGTTCGACCCGAAATTACAATTCGTGCCGATTCAGCTTTGGGTCGACGTACATTGTCACCTTGAGTACTCGAAGCTGGTGGCGAATATAATTATCGTTGAAATTATTTTCGCAAAGGCAATAAAATCCAACAATTTAGTTAATCTAATTTTCTCTAGGAAATCTGGGGTACTACACAACTAACTGGATCAACTAAAAGCCGCCATAGCAGAAAAACGGCCAGAATTGGCGAACCGACGAGGTGTCGTATTCCTTCACAACAACGCAAGACCGCATGTTGCGTTGACCGTAAGACAACAATTATTACAGTTTGATTGGGACGTTCTACCTCAGCCTCCATACTTCTCAGACCTTGCTCCATCCGATTATCACTTGTTCCTCTCCTTAAAAATTTTCTTCGTGGTAAATCTTTCAAATCCATAAGCCAAATAAAAACGCACCTAAATGAATATTTTGAAAGTAAGTCTCAACTATTTTGGAAAGAGGGCATAATGAGGCTTCCTGAGAGATGGAAGAAGGTTTTAGAACAGAATGGTTCATATATAACATAATAAGTCAACCTTAAACATCAAATATCGTGTATTCATTTTGCATCAAAAAAAGGGAAGAAACTTAGGGACTACTATGAGAATCGGCTTCCCGTGTTACGCAGAGTAGAGAGAGGGTAGTTTTCAAAGGCTCTAATTGGTTGAGAAAACTATCGTCTCCCACTTTTTAAAAACAATTTTCTCCATCCTACATCTACCGAGTACACCTTTTCGGGGGTAGCAGAGGGTCCATTTCATAGCTCATTGTTTAATCAGCCGTATTCCACTTCCTTGCTGCATGTGTGGGGCATCCCCTCGACGCGGAGCTAGTGGAGGGCCTTATACCCATATTTTCGAACTAGCGCCGTCTACCCTTCCTACGTTAGTAATTCTATTTTCCTTTTTACGGACCACCGATTGCAGGGCCCTTTTGGGTCGTGCAGCAGTGCTCGGAGGGTTGCATATTTTCTGGAGTAATGGTACGTCGGGACGTAACACCAGGCGTTGAAAAAGGCGGAAACGACTGTTTCAGCCGTTACGTTCTTCATTGGAACTGCCTCTGGCCATCGAGAGAAACTGTTGGGTGACGTAAAAAAATATTTACATTCGCGGTGTCGCGAGCGAACCGTAACTCTCAGGCCGTATCGGCTCTCAATAGAGTGTAGTCTTATTCTCGAGACTAAGGGATCGAGAGGCATATGGGACCCTGTGAACCAGTTGTCGCCGAGCAACCCACAGTGACACACTGAAACGAAACAGTTCTCATTCGACCAACCTAACGAGGTTGACGAGAAAGAATACGCGAGGTTAAGGAAATTGCGAGAACGGTAACGGCTCTAAATTCTCCGATCCTTAACTATCCATATTCTACCAATAGGACGAAAATGGCTCTAGATCCTTACCGGTGTGAATTACGAAGTCGAAATCATAGCTCGTACATGTTATGCGTGTTAGTGAACAACATAAAAAATTCAAATTTTGTAATAATTACCGTATGCGATAATTGTTAATATGTGATTTTATGCAGCAGAGCTTTTTCCACTCGAGCCAATAAAGATAATCGTATTTTTATGGCTCAATTCGTGTGTTTTATTTTTGTATTATTTTTATTAACGTTGAACCTCAAAAAATCATAACATTTAAAATCGAAATACGAGGGAACTTCATATTGAAGGACTTTCGGCTATACAGAAACGGTCCCGCCTCGTAAGGCAATATCGATATCCTTGTCACTCTGGGAGTGGTTCTACAATATCGAGATGTACATGTGAGAAGCGAGTATCCGGTATTGGGATATGCTCTGAAATGTTCTTTGTACGCCGATGGAGTTTGCTACGTTGGCAAGGTAAACAAGTGTGCGCCCAATGCTGGAGTCCTTGCTCATACCAGGCCAAACGAAACGTTGCTGGATCAGTTTGATGGTGGAGCGACCATTGGGGTGTGATAATCCGTGCACATTGTTGAAGATTTGTTTTCGGAGACTCTTTTGAAGATGCGGACATACATCAGGTGTTGAAACGTCGCAGTAGATGACTTGCTGTGTATCGTCCACTCGAAGTTTCTTTAATTGAAGCGATGTTTCCGATTCGAGGGTACTGACTGTTGCAATGTCTGGGGTACTGACAATGACAGGCATGTCTACACTTTCGAGTCTAGAGAAAGCGTCTGCTATTGTATTGTCAGTTCCGGAAACGTGGATAATTGTGGTCGTGGATTGACCAATGAAGTCAAGGTGACGGCTTTGTCATGGAGAAGCCTTATCTCTCAATACTCTCGTATATGACGAGAACCTCCCGATCGTACGTGCTGTACTTCTTTTGAGCTGTGTAAAATTTTCTTGAGAAAAATCCCAGAAGCTCCCATTCGTCGTTGCTTAGTTGCTGTAAGACGGCTCCCATCGCTGAATCGGAGGCATCGGTATGTAGACAAAGCGTTGCTCCCTCGAGAGGATGGGCCAGTAAAGTCGCGTCAGCGAGGGCCTGTTTTCTTCTTTCGAAAGCCAGTTCGGGGTCGGGATTCCAGTCAATCGGTCTCATGTCTTTTCTTTTGACGCCGTCCAATAATGCGTTCAACGGAGCTTGAAGTTCGACGGTGTTTCTGACGTGTCTTCAATAGAACTTAATCACGCCCAAGAAATGACTAAGTTCGGTAAAATTTGTCGGTTTAGGAAACGTAAGAATGGCTTCCACACGTTGGGGGAGTGGTCTCGTGCCATTGGCATCGATTAGGTATCCCAAGTACTTCACAGTAGGTTGACCGAAAACGCACTTGGCGCTGTTTACAGTTATTCCGTGCCGCTTTAGTCTCTGGAAAACCTGTCGGAGATGTTGTTTGTGTTCTTCTTCGTCTTTTGACGCGACTAGGATATCGTCGATATATGCATGGCAACATTTCAATCCTCGTAGAGCAGAATCTATAAAACGTTGGAACGTCTGTGCCGCATTGCATAATCCGAAAGTCATGACGGAAAACTCGTATAGGCCGAAGGGTGTAATAACCGCAGTTTTCGGTTGGTCCTCTGGAGCGACAGGGATCTGATGATACGCTCGAACCAAATCAATCGTTGAGAAAATGGTGTAACCACGGAGACGGTGTGCAAAATCTTGTAAGTGTGGGATCGGATATTTGTCCGGAACGGTGATACTGTTGAGTCTTCGGTAATCACCACATGAATGCCAATCGCCGTTTGGTTTTTGAACGATATTTCGTGGGCTGGCCCAAGAGCTATTCGATGGACGGCATATTCCTTCAGCAATCATGAATTCGAATTCGGCTTCGGCTGCTCGTAGCTTTTCTCCTGCGAGACGACGTGCTCGTTCCGCAACGGGAAGTCTTGGAATCAGGATGTGATGTACGACACACTTTCCTGGCGTCTTTCCACAGCCTTTCCACACGGCGATTCCTTCGAGGCACACGTCCAGTGAGCCTCGAAGGAATCGCAATGTCAATATATTCTCTGAGGAGTTGTTGATATTGGTAATTTCCTCGGATCGTCTGAATTGAAGACGATGCTTCCTTGAGCGTTTTGCTGATCAAGAAGAGGTGAGTTGCGCTGTCGATCAACCTCTCATTTTTCAGGTCGATCCACAAACCATAAAATCGGCGCCTAAGATTGGTCGAGAAACGTCCGCGACGATGAAAAGCCACGAGTTTGGTCGACGCAAATTCAGTTCCAGATCGAGGAACTTAGTACCGTAAGTAGGAATGACGGAATAATTCACGGCGAACAGCTGGAAATCGCATGGTCGGTCTGTCAATTTGGTGAACGCGGAACGAGGAAGTACAGAGACGACCGCTTCCGAATCCACTAAAAATGACAAACTGGTGCGCACGTTCAACACGAGGAGGCGGATTTCCGAAGGTGGGGCATCGCCAGTAACCGCCAATATTTCTGACGACGATATTAGTGTTACATCCCTGTAAATTTCACGCAAATTGTTTTAATTTATAATTTTGAAGACAGTCAGGATGAATGAATGTGGCATGCATGTAATATAAGTCGAGAGGCAAGCTATCTCTTTCGTTACTTGAGATGCTTACAGCAGAAGTCACGTAGGAATGAATTTTGTCAAATTGCATTTGAAAAGAACAATATACTCTTGTTTCCAAGTTCTCCCCACTGCTCAATAAGGAGAAAATTCCTCACTACTGGGTGATGGGGAAGATTAGTCAGTTGCGAACAGAGAGAGAATTAACACCTCTTTGAAAAAGGGAAAAATCTCCACCGTATATCCTCTAGCATAGATCTTAAAATCTGTTCGCGTGTAGGCGGAACAGTGATCGTCGCGGGTTCTTGAGCGGGTTGATTAAATAACCTTTTTCATTCGAAAAACTGAACTCAAAGGTATTTAAGTACTCATGACCCTCAAGTGATTTGTGTCGTGAATAGAACACAGTGACTTTTGCTAGGAGCCGTTCGCCTCTCTAGTAATTCTTGCTGGCATGTAATTGCAGTACAGTCGGGGAATAGTCGGTTAAGTCCGGGCACGGGTTGCCATCCTTGTAGCGTGAGTACGGGTATGGATGTATGAGTGTGGGTAAGATTAGTTATTATCATATTTTGCCGCAAAATTGTGTAGATTAAGTTGATAGAAATATCTTTTATTTGTTGCCAATTATCAGTACAACTTTGTAAATCTCAAAAGAGCAATATATCTATTATTAGTCGGGACACCGAAATCATTTATTTTGAATTTACCCAAAAACCACCGTCGTAAAAGGGAATCGGGAATCGGGCCCGTATAGGATGACGGCAAGACGCCCAAAAAAAGGTAAGATCGGGAACCTAAATAATCCCGAGTCACTCGGAACGTGACATTAGTTTTCCGACGGTTCTGTTTGGCGTCGGGCGGAAAATTCCTGCCATTTGCAATTATTCTCGCATTTCTTTGCTTTTTCACCGAATCGTAGGTGGTAGTAACAAATCACTTGTAGTGTGCTGGCGCCATAATTGTTATTGTTGTTGCGAGAATGAGGCGATTTGGATCTGCCATGATTTCTGCGTCTGTTTTGTTGACCTTATCGAGTTTTAACGATACTGCTTCGATCTGTTTAACTAAATCCGAATAGGAAGGTATGGTCGAAGAGGTTCGGACATTTTCCGCAGCATCTTGTCTGAAAGAAGGGATTTGTCCAGGTAGTCGCTGATATTCGATCAAAATGTCCGCAATGGCGGCGAGTTTCGACATCTCTTCTTCAGCGTTTCCGGCGATATTGAGACGCACCTGAGTAGGAAGCTGAGCCAGTAATAATCCTTTCATGAATTCGTCGGTGCATTGGCCAGACGACAGGCTGCGTAAATGTTACAGGAAATGGGAAGGCTTTTGATCACCCAATCGCTCGCCTTACAATAAACGGCGAAGTTTGCTGTCTCTCGTCTCGGCGAATGAGGAGAGGACTCTTTTTTTCATCGATTCGTATTTGTCCTCCGGCGGAGGACTTTGCATCAAATCAGCCACAAACGGGAGAACACTAGATTCTAAGTTTGTCACAAGATACAAATACTTAATTGCGTCGGTGGCGATTCCCGCGATCGCGAACGAGGCTTCGACTTGCACGAACCACAGTTCGACGTCTTCTTTCCAAAAAGCAGGGAGCATTGCGATTCGTGATGCTGCGACTTCCCCTGCAGGAGCGATCGGGGCTTCGTTTTCAGGCATGTCGTTGTTATCTCCTTGAGCTAGATGATATTCGACACTTTCGTCACTTTTCTCACCACTCATAAGCTCGAGGCTCGGCGTGCGAAAAATTTTGGGCGGGCGTAACGACACTGACGCCGACAAAAGAATAACCACGTTATTATCTCATGTGAGCGGGATACGCGCACAACCGATCGCTCGAACACGAGCAGAGTCTTTTATTTTAGCAGAGCTTGGCTCGGATACCGGTTATAACGTGTTTCGCGAACAAAGAGACGATGTGCGTTGAGGTTGCGTCATCGCAGATGCCGGTTCTTCCGATCACGTCGGGGTCACCAAATATGTTGGGAATGGACAGAGAGAGTTTCCACTAACATATAAAAACTTAATTTGAATGAAATAATAAGTCGAAATATTTATTTATTATTACAAAAGTTATACAAAGTTAGAAATAGAGGAACGATTTTAGTATGTTGCATCACGTCGGAGAACCGGAGACGAACTGGGCTAGCATTCCTCAAAGCATCGAGGAAAGCGGAGCCCCGAAGCGAGGGGATTGGCTCTGCGCTGGTCGAATCAGAATTCGTGGCGCGACGTCGGTATTTCTTGACGCGCCGGTCGAGGGAAGAGAAAGCGCGTTCTCATGAACGTGAGCGGAGATCATCATGTGGTAACGCGAAGCAGATAGCGGAGTGAAGAAGAGCAACTCGAGACAAATGGCGCCCGTGGAGAAGTTGCAGTGCTGGCATCTACGCCAACAGCAAAACGCCGCGGACGCCCACCAAAAACGAAGAAAGAGGAGGTGAAAAAATTGAGTGGTGTTTTCTGAGAGGAAACGCTAAAAATTAAGACAAAAGGGACGTAGACGGATTCATAAGGCGTGATAAAGTCATACACTAATCGATCAAAAAGATGGAAGGAGATGAGAAGGCAACAGAGAGAGATGATAGAGGCAAAGGGGAGAAAGAGCATGACACGGAGGAGGAGGATGAGGAAGAGGGGGCCGTTCAGTTAGAGTTAGAGTTAGTGGAGACAGTCATGGAAAGAAGTCTCATAGTGAGGAAATACTCAACGGAGCCAAAGAACAGAAAGGAAAGGTGAATAAGGTGGAAAATGCGGAAGAGAGGAAATGTGAAAAAGAAACAGAGACGCAGAAAGAGAATCAGACACAGTGGCTGAAGGAGATAACAAGCAAAACAACAGAATCGGAGTAGAAACTGAAGGAATTTTGGAAAAACGAGGCAGAGAAAATTCGAAGAAAAATTAAACCGTTGTCGTGCAGGTGCGAACAGATGAATAGGATTATCAGCGGTTTGATGTCAGAGGCAGAGTCATGGAGAATGCTCAGGTGGAAGCATAAGACAATATGGAAGGAAAAGAAAAAGGCGCTGAAGGTGGAGATCAGAGATTTGGAAAATAAGTACGAGAAGATAGTAAAATGCTGCTAACTACATTGGCACATTGCTTCTTCTCTTCTTTTTGTTGGAGTGTATCCTACTCGGATTGTATCAAATTACATTTATCACTTTTGGCTTCCTCAAGAAGCTTTGTTTTGTGATGCATTTGTTCGGTTCGTGAATCGACTCAATCAATCGCTCAATCGCTCAATCGAATGAATTTACGCTACCTATCTATCACCTTTTTTTAAAAACTTTTTGTCATGTCGCGTTAAGTTGCAAAATGAAAACCTATATTCGGTCCAAATTTTAACTCGATATGTCAATATTTACGGACTTTGGAGCATAAACAATTTTTTTTGCGAAAAATTGAAAATGTCATAAAATTTGAACCGCTCGACGGATTGAAACCAAATTCAATCCCAAGCTTTTTTTAGTGATAAATAATGTTTCCTCTAAATTTAAGGTTAGTATCTCAAAAAATGTGATAGAAAGCGTACAGAGAATTTCGAAAAAATAGAAAATCGCATAAAACTTAAACCGCTGTACCGATTTTCCCCATACTCAATACCGATTTTTGGATCACGATAGTTTAACTTTTCACCAAATTCCAGCCCGATATCTCAAAAAATACGACAATTAGAGAGCGTACAGAGAATTTCGGAAAAATTTAAAATTCTGTAAAAAACAAACGACTGCATAGATTTTGCTAAAGATTAAACAAATGAGGAAATTTAATCCTTCAGCATGTGGTACAATTTTTAGTTTGATATCTCAAACCGTTCTCAAATTATGAAGGTTTAATGATCTGTACATACACACACACACACACACGCACACGGACACGGACAGACATTTTTTCTAGGTGTGTTTTCTGGACGTTTTCGAACATTCTGAACACATTGACATCAAAATGTCGAAATTTTTTTCCTACAAAGGTTCCTGAGGAAGCAAAAGTCGACGAGAATGAAAACTTATCGACGATTTCGGACACGCCTTTTGGAAAGACGAGTGAGGGGGAAGACAAGCGATTCGCGGTGGAAATTCAAGAAAACAGAGAGCAGGGTGCGAGGCGTGACAAAGTGAGAGAAGTGGAAATTCATGTGAGACAAAAACGCGGACGGGAGGAGAGGAGACCTCAAAGTGAAGTGAGAAATAAAGAACAAGTGACAAGAAACAGTGGGTGACAAAAGCAGCACAGGGCCCCAAGCCAAGATAGGAAAACGATACGCAAGAATGGAGACATCTCACAGCAGAGAATGAAGAAGAGAAGTCAAAAAGAGGAAACAAAGGAAGAAAAATATTTTTGTGCGGGGCCTAAGGACAAATGGCAGTAATGACGCTATTAAAAAGGAAGTGAAGCAAGTCATAAGAACAAAAATGCGGCTAGACATAGAAGTCACGGGAGTGAGACGAGATGGAAAAGGAACAGTGATCACGATAGCCGAGAAGACAGACAAGATCGAAATTATGAAAAGAAAAGTAGAGCTGAGAGGTACCGCAATATTGATGGAAGACGATTTGACGGTGCGAGAACAGAAGGTCATGAAATGGCTGAAGAAAGAAGCTGAGAGGAAGAAGAGAGAAGGGAAGAATGTTAACATGGGGTGTATAAAGGTGTGTGTGAATGAAGTATGATGGAACTGGGTTGAGAGAGAGGGCTCAATGGAAACAAAGTCGTTTCGGAGAGGGAGCTGGGGAGGGTACCGAAGAAGAGATCGAAAACATAGTCAAGGCTGTGACATGGCATATTGCAGGGTACGGGAAGTTAAGAGAAGCTGGCGAGTTCATAGAGGGGTTTAATATCTTACTTTTGCAGGGAACGTGGTTTGAGAAAAAGAATGAAGAGGCGATGGTAAAAAAATTGAATAAAGTTTAAAGCGGTGGTCGAAAGCAGCAGTAAGGGAGAAGGCGAAAGGACGAGCGGCGGGGGGACACTTAGTAGGAATAAAGAGGAATTTGTGCGATTAATGTAGAGTGGATGAATGGGAGTATGGTTTAATTGTTAAGATAAATAGAAACGGGTTGAGAAAGGAGCTATGGATAATTGAGGTGTACAATAATATTGGTTTCAAGAAAATGTAAGATCCATTAAGACAGTGTGTGGAGGAGGAATACAAGAAGGAGCGACAATAGTCATAGTGGGGTATTTGAATGCGAGAACCGGAGAGGAAAACGGAATTGTGGAATGCGTGAAAGAAGATGAGAGAGAAGGGGAGAGAATGTCATAGGACAAGGTGATAGATGTGTAGGGTAGGAAACTGTTGAGTTTTTGTGACAGCCTGGGGTTGACAGTAATGAATGGAAGGACGAGAGGAGATGGGGGAGGAAAATTGACATTCGTAAGGGGAGAAGAGGCTTTCTCGGTTCTTAACTTAATAATTAGGCTGGAGGATGAAGAAACGAAGTTGATCAAGAAAATGGAGGTGATACCGAGGGCAGAGTCGGATCATCTACCGGTAGTTTTTAAAATGCGAAACGGGACAGAAAATGGGGCGTAGTGGCTCAAGGATAATATGGAAACAAGAGAAAAAAGAAATCTTTGGGAAGGAATTGGACAATGTGTGGCAGAGAGAGGAGGGAACGAGGAGGAAGTGGGGTAGTCTAAAAGATGCAATATGGAAAGCGGCAGTCAATGCCGCTTGAAAGGACGACTAGAGGAGGCGGGGAGAAGAAAGGGTGGTATGATAAAGACTGCAAGAAACAAAAAACTAGGGTGTGGAATGCATTGAAGGAGTTTTTAGCCAAAAAATGAAAAAATGGAGTTGCAGAGGGGGTTGGGAGGGTGGAAGAAACAGAGAAGGTGGGAATGAAGGAAAAGCAACAGCTGGTTTGGGAAAGAATAGCCATGAGAAAGTTATGTAGAAAGAACCGGAAAAAATGGTTCGAGGTGAGATGGAAAAGAGTGAGAGAAAGAAAAAATATGTCGGAGTGGTGGGAAGCGTTTGGGAAATTCAGAACAGGAAGGAAAACGACAGGCGAGGGAATAGAAGAAGAGCAGTGGGTAGAACATTTAAAAAATCTATTGGAAAGGATAGAAGAGGAGGAGTCCTCGGAGGCGGCAGGGTACGAGGCGGATGGGAAAGAGGAAGAGTTGCTAACAGATAAGAAGTTTGACGAGGGAGTGAGTAAATGGGAATTAAAGAAAGCGATAAAAGAGCCAAAAAATAGAAAAGCGGCAGGAGAAGACGGAATCACGGCGGAATTTCTGAAGGGGATCCCGAAACAAAGACGGGAGGAAATGAGGGAAATTGTAAACCAAATATGGGATACAGGTGTTCTGCCGGAAGGGTGGGACATAGCGAGAATATTCCCAATCCACTAAGCAGGGGCCGAGGGAGTCGCTAGTAACTACAGAGGGGTCTCGCTTCTGGACATAGGATACAAGTTATTGGGCAGCATCATGAGTAGGAGATTAAACAAATAGGTGGAAAGGGAGGGAATCTTGAGGGAAAGCCAAGCTGGATTTAGGGCAAACGGAGGTACGACGGATCCCGTGTTTGTGCTGAATTCTTAAATAAACAACAGGTTGAAGAACAAGAGGAGCAAGTTATACGTGGCTTTTGTAGATTTTAGAGCGGCCTTTGACAAAGTGGACAGGGAATTTTTATTCAAGAAACTGAACGAAAAGGGGGTCGGGGGTTAAATGTTGAGAATGATCAAGGGAATCTACAAAAAAACAAGGAATGAAATCATTACGGGGGAGGAAATTTCAAAGGGCTTCAAGACAGGAAAAGAAATAAGACAGAGCTGCCCTTTAAGTCGAACCCTGTTTAATATAGTACTGGACGACATAGACGAGGGATGGGAAAGAAGAAACGAGGGTGGAACGGTTGTTGGGAGTACGAAAATATATGCGTTAAAATATGCAGATTATATAGCGGTAATAGCGGAAGAGGCGGGGCAAATGAGGAAGATGTTGAGAACACTAGAAAGGTTTGTGAGGACAACGAACATGGTAGTGAACGAGTTTAAGTACCTGGGATACTGGTTCTCAACAAGGAATACGTGTTAAAAGGTAGACAATGAAATTACACATTATCTCCTTTTACTATTTCTCATCACAATAATAATTTTATTTGAAGAATTACAATGTTTCAAATGCGTGCAGCGAGCTGCACGTCTCGAGCGTAACTAACTCCCCCTATTCTCCTCACCCGTCTCCTCACGGCGCGTTTTTCAATCTACGCGATAGGTGGCGCGTTGACAATACGGGAGGAAAGCGCATGAGGACAATTTTGAAAGTTATGGAAACGATGGGTGCGACAATTGGTCTAACAGCCGCAGTGTTCGCTGCCAAGTATGCGAACGGTCGACGCTCCTTCAACAATAATGAGGCCCGCATAGATCGACGACATAAGATAATGGAGGAAAATGAGCAAAATGTGAAAGCTGAAGGTATACTCTATGAAACTGGCATCGCCGATTAATCGTAAGTACACTATTTATATAAAATGTTTACACTTGAAACTGTGAACGCATTTTTCTCCAAACGCCATTTTTCAAAACAGTGAAAATTCCTTAGGGAACAATTTTTAACCAATTGTCTCCAAATTTTAGGAGAATATTCTTAATCCAATTCGTCATCGCGCTATGGAAGCTTTTTTTTTAAATCTTCTATTTTTCAAAAACGAAAAACTGGGAAAAACGGCTAAAATCGGTACTTTTTGTTCAAACCGCCGCCATTTTGCCAATTTTGCAAGAATACAAAAAAGCCTACATAGCGCGATGGCCAATCGCATACTCATTAATAATCCGTTTGGTTTTTTTGGCCGTTTAAAAAACAACGGTATTTCCAATAAAAAATATATCTATTAAAAATAAAAATCGTTTTACTAAAAATGATTTTGTTTCATTTATAAATGTAAATATATGTATAAAAAATTTCAGATCAATCGGTCTACAGAAACGGTCCGAAAAAAAAATCGTGAAAATCGGCTATAGATTTAAACCCTTTAACGTCCCTCAAGAATTGATGTATTTGGGTATCAATTCTTCTCTTTGAAATTAGTACATTCATTGACTAGGTCACGACGAAAGGGTCTAGGTGGCACCGGTAGAGTTAAATTGCAGTGTTGCACCTTTTATTGTGAGTGCGCGAGACTCGCAGTGCGCCGCCGCAGCTCCAGAAAATCATGGGAGCTACACCACACCCGAGCGCATGCGTGGTAGCCGGCGAGCCCGCGGAATGGGAAGATCGATCGACGGGCAACGAGGGATCTGAATCATTAACTCTCTTGGGGATGCGATTTCTGGGTGCAGCGATGTTCCGTTTTGAGCGTATAAGTGGACGCACGTCGTTTACAGTTCCTTTTCGGAAATCTTCATTTTTCGTAGTTTATTTCATTAATTGCGTCCCTGTGAATGTCCTGACCATCATTATTCCATTCTTGTGCTTAATTACCAGTTTTTTTTGTTCTTTTTAACCCTGTTAAGTGCTTTTTCTAACTTGGACGCCATTTCCTAACCTCTTCTCTTTCGTCGCGTCATGTTGCGAGATGAGGGAGGCGGTCCTGGCGATCCTGGTGGAGGTTCGCATGTAAAAAATATAGAAGAATCGGATAATGATGAAGATATGGTGATCGACGAAGGTGCGATCAGTCCCAAATAGAGGATCTACGCAAAGAAGCCTGTGGCAGTCTCTGCTCAAAAACCCTCCCCAAAATCACATCGTCAAGCCTCGCAATCTATCCTTGATACACGCGCCGCCCGTGCAGCTCTTCTGATGGCCCCTTCTGGAGGCCTTCCGTCTTCTTCCAGTCCTCAACCGCCTTTGGAACAGTCAGAACTTACCTCTTCTTCTCCTATAGAACCAGACCCTCACTCCCCGCAATTCCAACCGCCTTCATTTAAGAACCCAGCCAATGCCGTTTCCATGATTCCCACCCTTTTAGCCATAAGAAAAGAACAACTTATTCCAGCCTTCACCATGCTAGGTCTTTCTGAATTCCTAGACCTAATCGTTAGCTCTCTCAACTCCTTTTTGCAATCGCCGAGCACTCATCAACATTATGGTCACTTCTAAACATCTAAAAATTCTGCAATGGAACTACCGCACTCTACGATCCAATATGGGTGTCTTGCTTAAGGCCTTAGGCCACCCTAGAATTTTCGAAAAATGGATTTTTTTTGTTTTAAAGGGTCCCTTAAGGCCTCAAAAATGATGTCCCAAAAGATTATGGCCGAGAAAAATCTTTAAGTACTCCGTTTTCGAGTTTTACTGCAAGGCCGTCTGGTCCGCAGCGAGTCCCTTTTGTTAGCGCTAACGAGAGGGTCCGTTAGGGGACTAGAGCAGGTATACGGCAGATGTTTTTGGCGAATTTAGACTAGTCTGGCGTGTTTACAATTGTGGAACGGCTATTTCAAACAGTTAGACACGGCCAAGCAGTCGAGAAGGACGCTAGTCGACAAACAAACGTTTTTCTCGATAGTTCTGTAAATTTTCATTTCTTTTTCCGGTGCAATTATTGAGTTGATTTGTTTTGTTGTATTGATTTGTTCTTACAATGAGTGACGGGTTGTACAGTGGGAAGAAAGGGACAAAAACGTCGGTTTCCAGCGTCAGGAGACCAAAAGTATCGGGACGAAAACCGTTGAATCGACATGAGATCGACAAACAGCGCATAAAGCTTGCAGAAAGATCGCTATCAGACCGGGTAAAAGAGGCCAGAATCGCTGTAAGATCAAGCAGAAAAGAAATGCAAGAGCGGGAAGATAATCTGGAAGGCCAATTGTATGGTGCAGGCATCGCAGATTAAAGGTATTGCAAAATTATTCATGATTTTCTACTACTCAAAACTTTAAACGCGTTTATCTCAAAACTACATTTTTGTAGTTGGCCGGAAACATAACTCAGACAATTTTCAACCGATTGACTTGAAATTTGGAATATATTTTCGAAAATACAGTGTCTATAGAAGTACGTAGGATTTTTTTGATATATTGCATAGTTCATTTGTTATTAACAATTATCTGACGATTTTTTAGGCAAATTTCTCACTTTCCACTTTAGAAGCGCGCCATCTTGTCAAAAATCAATATATCGAAAAAATCCTACGTACTTCACTAGCTTATACTATATATAATCGAAAAAAATCAGGCCCTAATCATAATTCATTAAATTACAGGAGCTATTATTCGGCCGTGGAGCATAGAAAAAAAAAGACATCGTCGCAAAAACGCTGTACCGCCGCCATTTTGAAATAAATTGCCTCAAAAAAAATATTGTATGCAGTTAATGATATGTATAATAAAGTCCCATTTCTGTAATCTCGATTTATTTCGTAATATTTCTGACAAAAAATCCCAAAAAAGCCTATTTTTTTCGGCCTCTAGGGTGGCCTAAGGCCTTAAAGTTGCAAATGCATACGATATACTCATTTTTTGTGAAACCTGGATATCAATAGACTTCGTTCCTTCGACTAAAGGCCTTAATCTGATTAACAGGAGTAGACCAATTGGGAAAGAAGGTGGTCTTGCCATATGCCTCAAAAAAGATTTTAAATTTCCAACAATAGACCAAGTTTACCACTCTGAAAACAATCTTGAAACCCTCGCCGTCTCCATTGCTACTTCGTTAGGCTCATTATTACTTGTCGCTCTCTACAGATGTCCCTCTAGTCCTACTAGTGTAGAGATTCAATCATAAACCACCACAGACATAAGTTTTAAATAGAAAAGAACTCTTTATTGACGATACAATGAAAGTAAAAAGGTACAAGTAAATATGGCGTCGCTTGCGGTGAGCGTAAGCGAAGAACTCTAATCCTATCACGATCGCTTCTCGATTAATACTGCTTGCGAAGAGCGCCAAGCCGAGCCTGTGGCATCCCGGCTCCTCATTCATTGCCCGTTGTCCAATAGGCGATGGCTTCGGTTCGTCGCTGATGTGTGGATACGGCAGAAGATGCGCGGGTTCCACACTACACCTACCGATTGGCACAATTTCTTTAACTCCATTCCTAACTCGGATTCTGTCATCATTGCAGGAGACTTCAACTCTCACCACGCATCCTGGGGTTGTAAAAACTACTGCTCATCAGTCAATTCACTTCACGATGCCCTTATAGGACAGGATTTGATCTGTTTAAACAATGGTTCCTCCACCTTAATAAATGGAAATATTGTCAACCCTATTGCTATAGATCTTATCCTTATTTCCTCTAATTTAGCACTCTTAAGTACATGGTCAGTGGAATCTGACCCCTTAGGCAGTGACCATTTTCCCATAACCATTACTCTAGGTATTGAGCTCCCCACCATTTCTCCTTCCTCCGACCGTTACTCCCACAAAAAAACTGAGTGGACTTCTTTTAAATCACATCTTGAATCCGTTGCTCCTTCTTTATCAAATTCTTCTCCGCTCCAACAATATGAAAATATAATTCTAGCAATCCACAACGCCATAGCTATTTCAAACCCACCAATATCTGTCAACCTTAAAAAACGTCCCCAATCCAAACCTGCTATCTGATGGGACTCGAAATGCGAGGCTGCTATCAAAGCTCGCAAAGAAGCGTCGGCAGTCTGGGGCATTTGCGCAAATAGCGTGAATTTTACGGAAGCGAAACGTCTTGAGGCTGTAGTGAAAAAAATCTTTCGTTCGGCCAAAGCAAACACTTGGATACGTTTCACCCAGACCATTAACTTTCGAACCAATATCAATGAGGTGTGCAGCAAGGTTAAACGTTTTAAACATAGAAATGCCAATACGTCAGCTCCTCATGTCAACAACACTGAAATAATAGCCAAGATGAACGCCCAAATTAATACCATCTGTCTTCCCAGTAGCTTTTTTCCTAATTTCCCGACGTTCTTCCAGTCAGACGCACTCTTTGAATCTCCCTTCATCCTTAAAGAATTAATAGCAGCCATTCATCGTTCAAAAAAAAAATCAGCACCTGGTTTAGACAAAATAGATTCACTTATTATCTCTAAACTCCCATTATCTATCCTAAAAATGTTCCTGGACACCTTCAATACTTTTTTTTGTAAAAGGCCAATTCCCTGAATCTTGGAACGATTTCCTTGTTTTCTTCATTCCAAAGTCAGCTTCTAACAAATTCCGACCTATTGCTCTAACTTCCAATCTTTTAAAAATCATGGAAAGACTGGTTCAGGCCCGCGTGCCTCCATGGCTAGAAACTAAAGGTCTCCTTTCCCATTCCCAATTTGGCTTTCGGAAATCTAGGTCCTGCTTAGATAACCTATCAATCTTCTGCATTGAAATTTATACCGGTTTCTCGAAAAACGAATTCATAGCTGCGTGTTTCTTAGACATTAAAGGCGCCTTTGATAACGTCGACTCAGGCATCCTTACGCATATATCCTTACGCTCAATCATACTGCACATTTGTATATAATATCACCGCCCATAGATCAGTAACTTTCAAAATTGCAAACAAAAACGTAGGACCTTTTGCTTCTTTTAAAGGGGTTCCTCAAGGTTGCATACTTAGCCCTCTTCTTTACATCATATACACCAACCAACTTGAAAATCACTTAAATAACAATAGCTCTTACCTCCAATTCGCAGATGACATTGTCATCTTCTCCAGATCCATAACTTCTTGTCTTTCCTTACTACAGTCTAGTCTAAACAATGTTTCCAAATTCCTTCACACGAAAGCTCTCACTATTGAACCCTCTAAATCCAATCTTGTCATTTTCTCTCATCGTCATTTCAACCACCTTTATTTTCCAGATAATATTGATGGTTCTCAAGTCTCTGCTTCACTTACCACCAAATTTCTTGGCCTCACTTTAGACCACCGCCTTTTATGGAAACCCCAACTCACCAAGCTATCTCCAAATGTAACAAATCTCTTAATATTATTAAATGCCTGTGGTCCACCTGGTGGGGAGCAGACCCAGCCTCTCTTATTACCTAGGTAATTGGAACGTTGAACGAAATATGTGACCTCATGCTGACCGGACTCTCCGGTCAAAAAATAGTTCAAATAAATATAACTAAGTGAAAAAAGAAGCAAAAATAACAACAAAACAGACATAACCTATAAGACCGAAGAGTCTGATCAACAACTTTGCTCCAAAAAGACATCATCACTACACAATGACAAATATAGCTACAAAAGGAGTCACGAAAATTCAATACCGCAAATGTATAATAAACTTCTGAAGAGGCTCTGATCAGGGCGAAACGTAAAGTTCACCAAAAACTTGAAGAGCCGTCACTCGCCGAAGCACCTTCCAATTATCCATTAATTACGGCTAAAGCAACAATCAACACTCTCTTATTACCATCTATCGCGCCTTTATTCGCAGTACAATTGAATATGGCTCAATGTCATATCCGATCTACATAAATCCATTGTTTATTATAAACTAGATGTAATCCAACGTAAAGCCATTAGACTCTCCTTAGGCTTTCGTCACTCCACTCCAAATAATGTTGTTTTAGCTGAGGCCCGCGAACCTAATTTTCGCTTCCGCCTTCAGTACCTTGCTGACAAATTCCTTCTAAGAGCCTTTTCTTCAGCCTGGCATCCTCTCAATTCCTCACTTCGTACCCTAGTTATCCCTGCTAGAATCAACAGAAACAACTTTCGCATTCTCCACGATCTTCCGCTAGCCATATCGTTCCATAGGTTCAACCAACACAGACACAAAATAGTAGCCTTACCCTTTCCTCCTATCTACAATGTCCTCCCCAACCTCCACCTCTTATAAACATTGACATTTCTTCTGGTTGTCGCACCCAAAAGTCAAAAATTTGCAATGCCTGCTTCCACAACCTCTTCAGTCAATTCGTCAATCAATCAACCTTTTTTTCACAGACGCTTCCAAAAAAGACAAAGATCTCTGCGTAGGGTTGGCAATATTCTCCCCTGCGGAGTCGATTTCAATAAAACACCGAATTTCGTCCTTCGCATTAATCTTTACGGCTGAAGCACTGGAAATTAAATTAACGCTAAACATTATCGTCGACCGCAATATTCCATCTTCATTCATCTTCACCGACTCGCGTAATTCTCTGCAAGCCTTGCAATCGATTTTGAATCCATCTGCTTCATTCTCCTCGATCATCATAGATATTTATAAAAACTTTAAAATCATAGACGAGCTAAGCTTCACTGTCAAATTGGTCTCGATCCGAGGCCACTCAGGAATAGATGGTAATGAAAAGCGGACACCCTTGCTAAAGCAGCTATCTCTAATGGCTCCTTTATCAATCTTGCCTTGCCTTCATCGGAATTCTTCCCTATTGCCCGGAAGAAAATGTCAGATTGCAATACCAGATCACTCCTGCTCCAAAGTAGGTACAAAGGCATTCTTTTTTTTTTCATCTTTTCTATGACACAAGCAAACACCCCTGGTTCCATAAGGTTAAAAATCTAGAAAGAATTCTTGTCACATCTATTAACAGAATGTGTGCTAACCACTATAGCTTAGTATCAAGTCTATTCAGAAAAAATTTGACCGCTTCTCCGACCTGCCGATGCGGTTTTGAGTCTTCCGACCTTAACCACATATTCTGGGCTTGTCCCATCTTTAACATCCCCAGGTCGAAGCTCTTTCGCCTCCTCATTAAGTCACAAATTTTTCCTCCGTATAATATAGAAAGCCTCATAGCCAAACCATCTATCAGAATCGTATCCGTTCTCAGAGTTTTCATCAACAATTGCAGCCTACACATCTAATCCGCCTTCATACCATTAAGCCTTACCCTCATCTGATCTCCGTCTATTTATTTCATACTCCTCTTTGCTAAACCACAGTTGCAACTGTGTTGCGCGGTGGCTCTTGAATATCGTCAGGACACCACTATGCCGCGTTTTCATGAGAACCGCTTTAGTCGTAGTCCGACTAAGGCGAACTATATATGATTGCATCTAACCAGATTAAGCCTCGTCTACATGCACCAATTGGCCATAAGGTAAACTCTGGTTTAAAGGAGCCTACCGGAGCCAGGCCCGAATCCTTAAGAAGAAGAAGAAAATATGATTTCTGTCGATCAAACTGATCAGTTGTGATTATTACCGCTCCGTCTATGTTTCTTATATATATTGTGACGAGGTGCTAGTGCACAGTAACACGCTAGGGCCAGAGTGCTCGTGCACCGAGAGCGCCCGAAACACCGCGTGGTAACATAATCGCTTCTCGGCGTCGAACTCGGCTCATGAACGTTTGACTGCCGTGATTGTTATTTCACAAGATTCTCGGAATTAGAGCGACAAGCCAGGGAAGACGCTAGCGACGGTCAAGCACGGATAGAGAAAGAAGAAGGGCGAAAGAACGCGACGATCGACTTCGTCGATCGATGTCAGACCGTGACCCCCACCCCGGACGTCCGAGGCACGCGTAACCCGGCAGAGCGTGCGAGAATCAATTAGTCTTCGTCAAGTATTGAGTAGGCCTAGAGGCAAGATTTCTAAGAGTAAGCGTGGAATATTAGGCTATCGCCGAGCACCTCGAGAGCAATCGGTAGCTGTGAGCAGACGCCCATGCGCTAGTATTGCACTGTACTGTAAATCTAATAAGAGCCGAAACCCTTCGCCGCGCGCGTAGATGAAGCACCACGTGAGTCTCGTAGAAAAGAAATACGATCGACTCGTGCACGCGCTTCCGCCGTGGAAACTTAGTAGGGCCAATTCGTCAGTTAGGAAAGAAGAATAAAGAGTACGCGAGGACTAGCAGATCCGAGGAGACAGCAGCGTTGCGAGAAGGCCCCGATCCACGGACAATATGGTAGGTGCACGTGGTGCACCATCAAATCATACTTCCGTAGTCTAATCTACTCTCCGGTAGATAACGTGAGATTCCGGAAGAACCACTTAATAGAATCGCGGTAATTGTCGGACTCGAGTCACTTTTGTATAATTTTGTGTTTGCGTTAAGAATTCATTGTTAATTAATGAATAAATAATTGTTAGAGTTTCAGTCGAATAGAAGCACGAGTTCGAATATTTTATTTCGCATAGCCCTCGAACTGCACCCCTTCCAGCTATCCGACTAAGAAGAAGAAGTGACCTTGATTCAAGTAAGTGTACCGGGGAAGCATTGCATATAAGAAG